>CM050508.1:173609101-174276601 GCA_027563665.1 Antrozous pallidus | reverse complement strand
ATACAGGGAGGGGATGCATACCAGGTCAGAGGCAGGGTCTCAAGCCCCTGTGATTATCCCCATGCCCAAGGGAGCATAATATTCATTAATGAATAATAAACAGCATGACAGGTTGAGTCAGGAATAACAAATATTTTTTTCTGCTTTTTAACAAAGGACCTTGCATTTTCATTTGCATTGGGCCCCACAAATTATGTAGTCAGTCCGGCAGAGAGGGCAGGATTTGGCCAACCAGAAGTCATTGCAGTTGGCCGATGCAGCTGTGGCCTGCCTCACTCCTGCGGTTTCCTCAGCCCCTGGTTCCCTGTTGTAGTACAGTGGCCAATAAGACAGAAGAACTCATTTAAACTTCTTATTCAAGTTGGTTAAGTTAAATTTAAATTGCCATATACAGCTGGTGGCTACTATATTGGTTTGCGCAGCTCTAGAATCAAAAGGAGATAATAAAAGCTATAACTGCACCATGATTTGGGCCTTCAGAAGCACTTTCTCAGGCATCTTCTCATTTGTCTGTCCCGTGAAGTAGATATTATACCCATTTTTTCAGAGGGAAAACTGAAGCCCAGAAAATTTAAATGGCTTCCATGCTGACAGAGATAATATTAGAAGCACGATTTAACCCCAGTTCTCGTAATTCCAACTCCACTCATACTTCTGTACATGTCTGCCCACTTATGTAAGTACCCATCACATATTTATCAGATCATTGTTACTAAATACCTGCCTCTGGGCTAAACACAGAAAGATAAATAATACACACCAGCTTTGGGTGTGTCTCCCTGAACAAACAGTGCAAATAGCACAATAAGAAGGAGCACGTAATTGCCATAAAAAAAATTACTTTAAGCCCGCCTATGTGGCTCAGCGGTTGAGCGTTGACCTATGAACCAGGAAGTTACATTTCAATTCCTGGCAGGGCCTGTGACCGGGTTGTGGGCTCTATCTCCAGTGTGGGGCGTGCAGGAGGCAGCCAACCAATGGTTCTGTCTCATCATTGATGTTCCTCTCTCTCTCTCTCTCTCTCTCTCTCTCTCTCTCCCCCCCTCCCTTCCTCTCTAAAATCAATAAAAATATATTTTTAAGAAGATTACTTTAAGTTACTTTCTTCCAAGTAATTCAAAGCACGTTGCTTTAAATACTATCTATATCTGATACTCTCAGGTTTATATTTCAGGCCCCAACCTCTGCCCCAAATTCTACATGGATATACCAAAAAAGCCATTTGAATATTGGATTGGCTTTTCAAGCTAGCCCCACACCTGCTCTTCATCATCTCAGTAAATGGCAGTTCCCTCCTTCCAGTTGTTCCACCCCAAAACTCTGAAGTCCTCCATTACTCCTCTTTCTTCAAGCCTTTCATCTAATCCATGAGTAAATATTATTAGCTCTGCTTTCAAGAAGCATCCAGAATGCTCACCATCTCCATTATTGTCACCCTCATCTATCATCATCTCTATCTGGACTGGTTTCCTTTGTCCCTCCCCTTCTCCCAATTCTCTTTTCCACACAGAAGGCCAGAGTGATCTTTTAAAAATCTAAACCAAAGTATGCCTCCTTTCAGCTTGAAGCACCAATGTTTTCCCAAAGTCCACACCACCATACATAAAGCCCCTCACACTCTGGCCCCTGATTTCATTTCCCACCTCTCTCCTCTTTGCTCTTCAGATCCAGCCACACCAGGTTTTCCAGGTCACTTCTTCCTCCCAGCCATTGCATAACTCATTCTCCCATTTCCTACCAGTCCTTAATCCAATGTCCCCTTAACACAGAGGCACTTCCCATCCCCTTATGTTTCAATTTTTTCATAACACTTATCACCTCCTGACATTTAATATGCACGTCTCCGCACACCAGAATATAAACTGCAGGAATAGGATTGGCAGATAAATACAGGATACCAGTTAAATTTGAATTTCAGATGAAAAAAAACTAAGTTTTCAGTATGAAGATGTCCCAGAAACTATATGGGACATACACTGAAAAACTATTCATTGTTTATCTGAAATTCAAACTTTGCTGGGTGTCCTGTATTTATTTTTAGGGGGACAGTAGGTGACCTGTATTTATTTTTAGTTGTACAGTAGCTCATGGCTGTATCTCCAGCGCCAGAACTGCTCATACTTGGTAATATTTATGAAATGAATTAACTGTGTTCAATCGGGTCATAAACAGCCCATGAGTCAGAGGTGCGTTGCCTCCAGACTGAGTAAGTTCATAAGTTCAGTTTGATAAACTTTTAAAGACTACATTTTTATTGATTTCAGAGAGGAAGGGAAAGAGAAAAAAAAATCAATAATGAGAGAGGATCATTGATCTACTGCCTCCTGCACGCCCCCTCCTAGGGATCGAGCCCGCAACCTGGTCATGTAGCTCGAATCCAGGACCCTTCAGTTCGCAGGCTGACACTCGATCCACTGAACCAAACGGGCTGAAACAGATGAATAAACTTTCCACGCAAATTAAGCACCTAGGTGCTTAGGCTACCCTCATGCCGAACCCTCAGGAAACAACTCCTCCGAAGACCAGGTGGGCTCACGCCCCTGTGGGGGCGGGGCGGGGCAGGGCGGGGCGGGGCCTCCCCACCTGGGAGCGGGCCCAGTCCTCGCAGGTGCCCAGGGCCCTTTAACGCCCCGCCTCCCGCCTCTACTAGGTCCCTTGGTGTGACGTCTCCAGGAAGACAGCCAATGGAAACGCGGCTTACTGGCAGGCTGGGCTGGCGGTTGCTGCCAAAAGGAAGTGAGCCGAAGCTGGAGCAATGGCCCTGGGCTGGAACCCGCGGCAGCCTCCGCCGCCACCTGCGCGTCGGGAGCAGCCGCGGCCGCAGCCGGAGCGGGGGCCCGAGTCGCGGACGGAGCGAAGAAGGCGCTCGTGATTTGCCAAGAGAACACCTCACACTCTGGGCCGGAGCTCTTCAGGTGGGCAGAGCCGCCTTCGCCCTTCCGCACAGTGCCCCCAGGCCCATACAGCGGGGCTGGGTCTCCCCGGGCTCTGGACTGGCTCCTCTGAGGCCGAGCCCTCCGAACCGGCCTCTGTGTTTTCTTCGGTCTTGGACTTCCTTCAAACGAAGGCCAGAGGCCGCAGGACAGTGAGCACCGCCGACCCGGACATTTGCTTGTCTCTCCGACTGTCTGGACTGTCGCAACTCGGAGCCCCTTCTGCTGCCACCTCTCCAGCTAAGGAGGGACTAGCGCGTTCCCACTGTCTGGTTGTGCGCCTCTCCCTTCTCTCCCATTGAAGAACAAGTTTCTCTTCTCCATTGGAAATCCTGCCCGGAAGCCCAAAGCACCCGTCTGTGTGCCCTTCTCCAGCTCTTGGAGCACCCTTAGAGACATTATCTACTTACCAGGGCCGAGAGTTGCTCGTTCTTAACTTGGTTTTTATCCTCTTGACACCCTCTTACCTGACACTTCATGCCCAGGACCTTTTGAATCACCAGCTCCCCGGCCATGTCTGTGTGATTTCCCCCATCCATCAGTTCCAGTTTCCTCTGGGCTCCAGTCTCCAGCTCTCGGTGGATCTGGTCAGTCCCACCCTTGGGTGGGAGTGATCGGGGGGCTCTGGCCCAGGATCCCCCACCCTGGAAGGCAACTCCAAGGTAGCAAGAGAACTGGGCCTCGGGTACGAACCTGGCAGCTCAGGAGTGGGTGCTCCACTCACCCCACACAAGAAGATGAAAAAGCGCAAAGAGCTCAATGCATTGATTGGCTTGTCTGGAGATAGCCGGAGAAAGAAGCCCAAGAAAGGAACAGGCCACCGCTTGCTTCGCACTGAACCTCCTGCTTCAGACTCGGAGTCCAGCTCCGAGGAGGAAGAGGAATTTGGTATAGTTGGAAATCGCTCTCGCTGTTTCAAGTGAGTGGTGCGGTGGTGAGGGGTGGGATGGTGGAAAGACATCTTGCATTACCAAGGGGGCAAATTGAAGAGGAGAAAGGAGTTCTTCCGGGGGGGGGGGAGGGGGGAAATCAATCGGTATAATCCTTGGAAGGCAAAGAGGGAGAAAAGTTCTTTCTTCGGGTTCTCAATGAAGGATAAATTAGAGAGCTTTCTGTAAGTGTACAAAAAAAAGGGCTCTAATCCTAGGGTGGAAGTGTGGATGTGAGGAGTATGCCAGGAGCCTAGGAACAACAAGTCAGGAGTAGCAAAGAAGCTAAGAATAGGAACATAGGAGCAGACAAGCTTTTGGAAGTAGCCTTTTTTTAAAGGTCTCCAGAAATAGGGACCTTAAACTATAAATTACTATGTTTTCTTTCTTGCACTCTTGATGAGTCTGAATCTTGGTGATGGAAGAATTTGTTGAGGGACATACTGTCCGAGCCTTGAGAGTAATGGAGCATGGAGGACAAAATGAAGAGGCAGCTTTTTCTCAAGCTGCTTTCAAATAAATGTGCAGCCACTAGACGAACCCAGTAGGAGTATTGAGGACATTGGGAATTAGGACTCGGGGTTGGGAAAGGGCTGGAGGGAACCTGTAAGGTGCCTTGGACCCTCTCAGGGACTACATTAAAAGAAAAGATATTCTGCTGAGCATGTGGAGGCAGAAGGTTGGGGTGCTAAAAGAAGTTGAAGCCTTTGAGTTTGTTTAGAGTATCTTTGCCCTATTTTGTGAAAGTAAGGATTTGGCTTCTAATGAGCTTTGCCAGATTAAGTAGTTAAGGACAACCCTAGGTTTGGAGTGTGAAGAGCTGATGTAATGGAATAGCTCAACTGGAATAGTACCCTTTTGGGTTAGTTTAGACCTGAGTGTTGAAATTTGGTGTGAAATCTATCTCCTTTCTATGCTTCCTTTCTTCTAAGCCAATAGCTAGAGTGTACCAGGTGTCCACTTCACCCTACAACTCCTATTTCTTTCATTCCATTTGCATTAAAACTTGCTCAAAAGTTTATGAAGTTTCGATAAACTGAAACAGGGTCCCCAGGAGTGAGCATGTATTTGACAGAGACAGGTAGGTAAATTACAGGGCAGTGATGGAATTGCAGAGAAGCCCTGGTTTAGGCACTTTCCTAACTTGAGATTGTTTCCAAAGACTTGAATAGGTAGAGATTGCAGTGAGCTGCAGTTCCCACATGTGCTTCCTGTGGCCACAGGAAGCCCCCTCTGTTTCATGTGAAGTTTTAAACTTTTGTACCAAATAGATGACTTCTTCATAGGTCATATTACTTAGTTATTTTCAACTTGCTATTCAGATTTAACTATGTTACTCGGTAGTCTCTGGTAAATCAACTGCTTATTCATTTAAAAACATTTTTGCATAGCACTACAGGAATGCTATTTCTAATAAAGTTGTGCTCCTAATCACCCTTGTACTCCTGGTTGAATTTGTTCTTGTGATCAGGGGAGACTATTTACGATGCTGCAAGATCTGTTATCCCCTCTGTGCTTTTGTCATCCTTGCCGCCTGTGTCGTGGCCTGCGTGGGCTTGGTGTGGATGCAAGTTGCTCTGAAGGAGGATCTGGATACCCTCAAGGAAAAATTTAGAACAAGTAAGTAGTTGCTTATTTCAGAGTATAATCTTGGATTCTTTTCCAGGATCTAGGACAAAGTGGATCATGCTGAATTAAGGGTCTTGCCCACTGGTAAAGCAATTATACATTATACATTTTTCCCAATATTTTTCTATTCTTTCTTAGATGTCAGCTTCAGTATAGTAACAGCTATTTGTCTTAAACAGAAAACAGTGCTTGTGCACCATCAGGACAAATAGCATCTAAAAAATGGCATTTTAATTAACACTTAGGGCACAAAAGGGAAAGAAACGCTAAGGTCTAGGAGTCTAGATCCTTGGCTAACCTCCACCTGTTGCCACTTTATACTTTCTCAGCGCACTGGGCTATTTCCTTCTTCTTCATAGGCCCTTGAGAAAAATTTCCTCCTTAAAAATTGTATAAGAACATAGGAATGGGCAATAATAATAGCCAACATTTATGAAGTGCTTATTGTATACCAAGTCACAAATAAATATTTCTCAAGAGTGGGTTTCAAAGTATAAGAGACGTTCTTAAGTTATGGAGATTTATATATTCTAAATTATAAAGTTGTATTTTGCATATGCAAAGTACTTTTTCTGAAAGATGGGTTTGTATACTGGCTTCTACCAAATTTAACTTAAATATCTTCCTTTACCAACACTGAGATCTTTGGTTCTCAGTTTCAGAGGTTAATTTTCTAAGCTAAGGAACCAGTTCCAAGTTAATCACAAATTCATTAACCTTAGCAGCATTCATACATCAGGAAACTGACCATCAGGCTTTCCTAAGATCGTAAAGAAATCTGGTCCCAGAACTGGAATTAGAATTGTTAACTTACTTTACATATTAAGCCTTAGGAAATCACAACATTCTAGTTTTCCTTCACTCTAGCTTCTCTTGGCTGCCTGCAGTTATTAAAGTTCTGAACCTGATCTAGGGCCAACTAATCCTTAGTGTGTTGATGACATTCCTACTGATGTTACTTGGAAAAAAAAAAAAAGCTCAACTACTAACTTTGGTTTTCTTATAAGTTTCTGATTTAGGGAATAGCCTTGGGTAAGTAATTTTCTGCCAGAATCAGCCTGACTTACATGTTTTATCAACTAGTGAAGTCAGATTATAGTGTAAAAAAGAATGAGATTTATATTCTAGTTGTTGTTCATTCTTAATGGTTGTCCTTAGCTGAATTGCAAGGTGTTTCTAAGGTCAGTGTTTTCTTTGTAAGGAGTAATCATAACTTGGATATGAAGTTTTCAGAAACAGTGTTTAACTGTAAACAGCCAGTGAAGACACCTGTCTGTACCATCATCTCCTTAATTAGTTGGGCTTCTTAGGTTTGTGCTACAGCTTGTTTTGATCACATGTAGCAATTGTTTATTTATACATTTCAAAACATTGCTCAATTCTACCTCTCGAATTCCTTTCTCTGACTCATCTGTGCCTGTGTTTACAGGACATCCAAGTAATTTATACCTTTGTCAGCAAATTTCTTTGTCTAGAAATGCAGTTAAAGTATATGTGTAATAGACCTGGCAATCAACGAGTCAACAAATATTTATTGAGCACTTGTTAATCCCAATTCCTGGAAATACTATTTTCAGGAAATTCCAAGAATTGTATGCTGGACTATGAGACCCAATTTATATAATTGAGCAACATTCCCCTGAGACCCTGACTTCATTTGTCAGACCCCGGAATGAAGCAGATGTAGAATTGTCAGTCCAACTGCGTTGTTGACTTTGGTTTGCTATAATAGAAATGCCAGCACCTATAATGTCTAAAGCAGGACTTCCTGAGGGATAGGGGCTGGGCCCTGGAGCATGTTGTCAGTCCATGGGCTGAGCCATTGTGAACCACTTGCTCAAGAATTTTTTGTTGTTATTTTGTTTTGTTTTAATCATCACCCAAGGATATTTTTCCCATTGATTTTTAGAGGAAGAGACAGAAAGAAATACCGATGTGAAAGAAACACATCAATTGGTTACCTCCTGCTTTCATCCCAACCAGGGCCTGGGCACAGGCCCCGGGCCAGGAAGGAGCCTACAACTGAGATGTGTGCCCTTGACCAGAATTGAACCTGGGACCCTTTGGTCTGCAGGCCAGTGCTCTACCCACTGAGCCAAACTGGCTAGGGTTCATGAGTTTTTTTGTGTGAAAACTATTACCTTGACTAAACGAGGTCAATCTTGTAAAGCTTAAATAATCTTTCCTGAATTCTGATCTTATGATAATGAGGGTATTAAGATGTACATATTTATGGTAGCTGGAGTATACTAGGAAGAGTGCTGGTTCTAGGAGTAAAAGGTTTGACTGTTGAATCCTGACTTGCTCAGTACTAGCTTTGAAAACTTGGACAAGTCACTTATTCTTTCTGAGCCTTCACTTTCCCGTCCGTAAAACATTTTTAAAGTATATGTGTAATGGACCTGACAGGCAACGAGTCAACAAACAAAGATGTATTTGTGCTATCAAAGCACTTTGAGCATTCCTCTGTCATAGCATATGTAGCGCCATATAGTAACTATGAAAGGAGGTAAGGTTGCTGTTTCTGAAAACTTCATTTCCAAGTTATGATTACTCCTTACAAAGAAAACACTGGCCTAATCAACAAGTTAACTTATACTTCTTGGTTTTCAGGAGTACAGTGAAGTAACTAACTTAAATAAGATCATCTGCTACTCTGGCTTTAATACTTTTCTGAAAAATTCAGAGCCCATTGTTCTTTATTTCAATAAATTTTTCAAGATGCTTGCAAGGAAAGGAGGTAAGGTTGCTGAAATAGAAAGCAAAGCAGAGAGGCTTTGTGTTTTTTATCTTCTATTCAAGGAGTAACTTGATCCATAAGCTTAAAGTACTGGCTGGCCTTAACTCTTAGCTCCGTATTCCAGGTACTCCAAAAGACTTCCACAGTTATTCTAAGGAAGATCTATTCCTAACGATTCCTCTTTGTCACTCAACTATGGAACACTAGAATAATAGGGGAAAAAAATTGGAAAAGAAGGAAAGTATTAATGAATTAAGCATCTCCTCTTTCAGGCAGAGTAGCAGTGTGGTCATTTAGTAAGAGCCTAAAAAATGGTCTTGTGATAATGAGGGTATTAAAATGTACATATTTATGGTAGCTGGAGTATACTGGGAAGAGTGCTGGTTCTAGGAGTAAAAGGTTTGACTGTTGAATCCTGACTTGCTCAGTACTAGCTTTGAAAACTTGGACAAGTCACTTATTCTTTCTGAGCCTTCACTTTCCCGTCCGTAAAACATTTTTAAAGTATATGTGTAATGGACCTGACAGTCAGCAAGTCAACAAACAAAGATGTATTTGTGCTATTAAAGCACTTTGAGCATTCCTCTGTCATAGCATATGTAACGCCTTATAGTAACTGTGTCAGTGCCTAAATGCCTCACTTCCTGCTGAACTGAGAACTTCATGGTCTTTTTATGCACTAGCGCTGAGTGCAAGGCTGGGCACATGGGAGGAACTCAATAACAAGTTTAATAGTTACATAAAAGTTTATTGCAAACTATAAAGACAAAAAATTGCTATCATGCCGAGACCGGTTTGGCTCAGTGGATAAAGCGTCGGACTGCGGACTGAAGAGTCCCGGGTTCAATTCCGGCAAGGGCATGTACCTTGGCTGCGGGCACATGCCCAGTAGGGGGCGTGCAAGAGGCAGCTGATCAATGTCTCTCATCGATGTTTCTGACTTTCTATCCCTCTCCCTTCCGCTCTGTAAAAAATCAATAAAATATATATTTTTTTAAAAATTGCTCTCAGCTTTATATGTTCTGTCTGAAGGGTGTTTGCAGAAATATCCATTTTTTTTATCTTGAAGATCAGGAAAAGAGCTAAGTAAGTTTGAGTCTTAATATACTACATTTTAAATGAGTTGCTTTCCATGTTGAAAGAACATGAATAAGTAATCATAAGTTGTTTGCTACTCTTCCTCCTATTTGTGGAGTCAGAGTGCCTTGACTTGACTTGTTTCTCCTATAGGGCCTCAAATCAGATATGATCCCTTCTTGGCTCATACAATCTTCAGCATTCAGAGTGTGTTCAGGGCTTGTCAGTTTTATATGTTTACTAGGGGCCTGGTGCATGAAATTCGTGCACTGGGGGTAGGTGATCGCCCAGCCCAACCTGCCTCCTCACACATACTGGGAGACCTCAGGGATGTCCTACAGACCACTCACCCCCAGCCTGCCCAAGGCCTAAAGCCTCTGTCTGAGGCTTTAGGCCTTGGGTATCCAGCCATCATCCTTCAATGGGGCCGATGGCTGGCTATGTTCCAGCCCCTTCCCCCCCACTCCCAGCCCAGCCTCTGCCCCAGCCAGCTTAAGCTCTGCTAGCAAGGGCCTCGGCCCCACCTCCCTGCCCAAGGCCATCTCCTTGGCCAGCACACACTGGCCACCTCTACCCCTTCCCTCCCCCCTCCCCCAGGGCATGGGCTGCCTCGACCCTGCCCCCCTCAGCCCTACCCTCCACAGACTGGGCCACCTCAGCCCCACCCCAGCTCCTAATTGACTGGTGGGCGTGGCTTGTGGGTATAGCTAAGGTACGTCAATTTGCATATTACTCTCTTATTAGATAGGATTAGTTAATAATTGTAATCCAAGTTATTTATGTGTTTATCTTCCATTTCTACCTTCTACTTAATTTGTACAGTCTGCAGGAAAGGGAGATGCTCTCCCTCAGCCCTCTTCAGGCACACACTCTTGGGATACTTGACCACTTGGGAATGGCAGACATATGTGGGATAAGTTTCTTTGCCACCTCACTGAACATGTAAACTAAATTTACTGAAATGCTAAGTGTTGCATAATTTAGACTGGTAAAATGTTTTTATTCTATGAGATGGATGTGTAGTCCTACAAGCCATGTGTAAACCAAATGTTACTATTAAAAGTTTTTAGAGCCGAGACCGTTTTGGCTCGATGGATAGAGTGTCGGGCTGTGGACTGAAAGGTCCCAGGTTCGATTCCGGTCAAGGGCATGTACCCTGGCTGCGGGCACATCCCAAGTAGGGGGCGTGCAGGAGGCGGCTGATCGATGTTTCTCATCGATGTTTCTGACTTTCTATCCCTCTCCCTTCCGCTCTGTAAAAAAAATCAATAAAATATATTTTTAAAAAAATTAAAATTAAAGTTTTTAGAGAAGTATATATATATAAAGAAATTCTTTGGTGTATATTTTGAAAGATGAATATAAATACCTGATTTCTTTTTTTTTTTAAATATATATTTTATTGATTTTTACAGAGAGGAAGAGAGAGGGATAGAAAGTCAGAAACATCTATGAAAGAGAAACATTGATCAGCTGCTTCCTGCACACCCTCCACTGGGGATGTACCCACAACCAAGGTACATGCCCTTGACTGGAATTGAACCTGGGACCCTTTAGTCCACGGGCCGATGCTCCATCCACTTAGCCAAACCAGTCAGAGCTGATTTCTTTTAATAATTCTGAATTTTCAGATAGTGGGCTTTGTTGTAGTAGGGACACCACTAACCAGTTTTTCCCTCCTTATTGGTTGTTGTGTTTGTTGAGTTTTCTTTGTTTGACTTAATAGGCTAGTAATATCTCCATTTCATACCCTACAGTTATTTCTCTGGAAAAGTATTTGAGTTCTGTGTACCTGGCATTGCTGGGCCCTGGGAATACATGACTAATATGATTTGGTCCCTGTCCTCTTATAGCTCTCTCAGTCTGGTTTAGGAGATAGACAAGTATATTGCTACAGCACAGTGTATATTAAGTGTTAGGAGTGGTGAAAGGTGGTGGTGGTTCAGGGTGGCGGGGGGTGCAGCTCTTTGTGCTGAATTTCGAAAATAACTAGACAAGGGTGGCAGAAATGAAAAGGGGGCATCTAGGCAGAAAGAATAGAGTGTACAGGGTCACTGAGGCTTAAAGAGGTTGGTATGTTAGGAAAATCTGCTTGGCTAAGAAGTAGATTAAAGAGGAAGGTAAAGTAATGAGAAATGTGGTTGGGGAGGTAAGCAAAGACCAAATTTATTCAGTCAGTAATACTGAGTGCCAAGTATATTCTAAGTGCTAACCATGCAGAATATGTTAGTACTTACATTTTAGTAAATTGTCTTATATCTGCCCTGCGTGCCAGTTTTTTGTTTCGAAGAAAGTATATAATAACTAATTTGGCACTGGGACTTTAAAAGAAATGTAGGTTTTATTCTGGAGGACCAGTCATTATCAGTATTTTCCATGTAAAGGAAAAATATTCGTTAAAATAACAAGAGAAAACACTTGCAGGCCTCTGCCTTCAGGCTGACAAATCTCTAAACCATTCAGGAGATATTATTTTCCAAAGGAAAGACCAAATATCAGCTCTACTTAGCTAACATGTTCCTTTATCTTCCTTTACTTTTACTTCGAGCTTTTGGGTGGATTTAAGAGAACACCCTGCTGTTTATGAAAAAGATTTAAAAATCTTAGTCCTCATAACAGGACCTTAAAGGGGGTAAGAACTCACCTTGCATTTGACCAATTTGAGATAGAGAAAAGTAGACTTATGCACTTAGAGATATAACTTATTATGTCACCTGGAGCATTATGGAGTAAAGGTGGTCAGTACTTAACATTTATTTATCACTTACTGTATACCTGGCCAGCTGCGTTTAGTACTTTACAGCCATTCTTTCATTTGATTTTTAAAATCCTGTTACAGATGAGGAAACTGAACTCAAAAAAGTTGAGTAATTTTCTCAAGATCACAGTAAATTACAGAGCTGTGATTCAAATCTAACTCTTACTGTGATCGTCATTATTATCATTTTTAGCCATCTGACTTTAAAAGTTGTATTGCCAGTCGTGAATAGCCACAGTTAAAAACTTTAGTGTTAAAGATGTACATTTATATAAATAAAAAGATATGTAGTTCATAGATATAAATTTAGTCATTATCCTCCCAGGGTTAATGTGTTGATCTATCTTTTTTCCTACTGTATGGGATCTTTTTTTTTTCTTGGAGCCATTAGGGATCTGAATGGCTATTTATGATTGTTCTTATTTTTGCTTTTAGTGGAATCTAATCAGAAAAGTTCATTCCAAGAAATTCCCAAACTTAATGAAGAACTACTCAGCAAACAAAGAGAACTTGAGAAGATTGAATCTGGAGACCTGGGCTTGAACAAGGTCTGGATAAACATCACAGAAATGAATAAGCAGGTAGCAAAAGTGTGATTTTATTTCTGTGTAAGCTCTGAATATTTACTTCTATTTGGTCTGAATCTGTAGGTATAGGTAACTCCAAATTGTTTTACGTTTTGTTATGGTTTTTGCAAACTGTACTTCCAACACAGGTAAAATAGGTAATAGTTATGCATTTACCAAATAATTAAACTGTTAATCTTTTTCTTCAAAGGATAATTTTACAAAGTAGAGTAATTTAGAGGGAGCTGGAAATACTTGAGTCAATTCTCATAAAAAGCAATGTAGGTATAATTTTTTTTTTAAGAAAGAGTGCCATCTAACCCCCAAGAAAAAGGATAGCATATTTTTATTAGAAAATAAGAGCTTATTTTGTTTAAGAGTATACAAACTTACAGACACAATCTTGAGGTATATACTATATACTATACTAAAACCAATTTGAAAACCATCCACAGCTAATGATAGTTATTCTAGCATAGCATAGGAGGAAGTGGCAGAGTTGGTTAAATATCTTGACCAGGCACGCAGGCCTAGAGGAAAAACTTTTCCAATCCCTAAAAGATTTTTGATCAAGGATTTTGTATTTATATAGTTGCTGCTGGGTAACTGTAGCCCCTGGCCTCAGTTTTTGCAGTTTAATTAGGAAAAATGTGCATTAAAAAAACCTCAGGTGGTAAGTGAACTGCACAGTGCTTAAAAATAGATGCACCATTCTTGTTGGCACTAAGAGGATATTCTTTTCTTCAGAATGGAGTCACAAAGTTCAGAATAAGCCAGTGGCAAGGAGCAGCACTGTGCTAGGATAAAGGGCTTATACATACACTGAGTGGCCAGATTATTATGATCTCTTAACAAATAATAATCTGGCCACTCAGTGTGTGTGTCTGTGTGTGTGTGTGTATTATATTTATATTGGAGGCCCAGTGCATGAATTCATGCATGTATGGGGTCTGGCCAGCCTGGCCAGGGGGAAAGGACATGGGCGGTTGACTTGTCTGCCTGCTGGTTGGACTTCTGGTCGAGGAGACATTTTGCATATTAGTCTTTTATTATATAGGATATACACTGAATGGGCAGATTATTATGCATTCAAAGATCATAATAATCTGAAAACTCAGTGTGTTTCTAAAACTCCCCCATCACCTTTCAGCAGTAGTGCAGGAGTTGGGCAATTCATCAGTTAAGACCAGAGATCAATGGCCTGGTGTTGCAGCTTTAAAACTTTTGCCTACAATAAGAAATATTTTACATCATCCTATCTAATAAAGAGTAAATATGTCAATTGATCCTCATGCTGTCAAAGATGGTGGCACCCACAGCCAATAAAGAGGGAATATGCTAATTGACTGCCCCGCCCTCAAATATGGCTTTGCCCACAGCCACAAGATGGCAGTGCCCAGTCCCCTCAGCCATGCCAGGGTGGCAGGCACACAGCAAGGCCACTCCACACGCCTGCCTCCAAAGTGCCTCAGTCCTCTCTGCCCCCAGCCGCCCAGGGCTGGCCTGAGGCACAGGCAAGCCTCAGATGGCAGCTGCCCAGCCACCGAGGGCTGCCCGAGACTCAGGTAAACAGGACCAGCTGAGGCTTGTGCTGCCGACATTGGCAGCAGCAGAGGTGTGATGGGATGTCATCTTCCCCTGATCACCGGTTCCTCTCCTGCCCCTGAGGGCTCCCAGACTAAGAGAGGGCAGGCTGGGCTGAGCCCACCCCCTCCAGTGCATAAATTTTCATGCACCAGGCCTCTAGTTATCTAATATTAACACATAATATATATAACAAATAAAAGTTTCTGAAAATATTAGCTTACCCTTATAATGCCTTATGATATTTTATTTTCTATTCTATTTTTTTTAGTCATTTGTGAAATAATTGATCAGTTGCAGTATTTACTCATTATGTATTATCCGTGAACTCAGTATTTAGGAAAAAACAAGTATTCACTCCTTTTTTATAAAAAGAACAGGATAAGATTGGCCTTGTGTTCATAGAGCAAATGAGCAGTTTGACCAGAGATTACATCAGGTGAAAATCAACCACAGTGAAGCACTGAGAGATAATTAACATCTCTCAATAGGGCAAACCGGAGATTCCATTTAGTCATAGAGTTTACAGTTCTGGGCCAAGATGAAATATTTCAGTATGAAGAGCCAGCAATATCAGCTACATTCCCATCTCCTTGTCAAGCAAGCAGCACAGGAGAAGTGTCAAAGGGAAAGTTTATACTTGGTGTGAGAGGACACAGTTTTCAACCAACCCTTTTCTATGTGTTTTGGTTTCTCAGTTCTCTTTAATTTGGAATCTAGAAACAAAGTAATCATTGTATTCTTGTCCTGGCTGTTATTTTTAATAACAAAAAGCACCTGGGAAAGAAGATAAAATGAAAAGTTTGCTTCAATCCTAGAGCTTCATATATAAAAGTAGGAGAGATAGAACTGAAACCCTTTCCATTTTACCTTCACTAAATCTTCAAAGTTAATTGGACTGACTGATGAAACTAGCCTGAAGTAGAAAAATTCTCTGCTGGCATGGGTACAGAAGAACGGGTGGTGGTAACCTAGAGCTTTAGGTTGGTCCAGAGCAAGCATTTCAAAATCACAGACCATGGGCCGCATGCGGCCCACAAGGAATATTTTTGTGGCTCAGCCAATATGTATGTAAGAAACGTTTTAATAAAAATTTGATAACTTAATTTTTATAATATCCTGTTATACATAATTATTAATAATGAACTACAACATTCCATAATGACTGATTACTATAACTGTGTTGCATTCGTTATCCTTACACACCTTACGCGCAGGTGCACCATTTCTCCACTAATACTAGCAGTGAATATTTTAGCAGCCGTTTGCTGCATCATCAGTCTTGGACTGACTTGTTTGATGTGTGCAACAGGAAATATTTCACTTTTGGAGAACAAGAAAAATAGGTTTATTTGCATTATGCTTATTAATTTGTGCAGTTGTTCAGTGTCTAGTAAGTTAGTATTCAAAAAATATTAATTTTTATTAAAATGTTCTACTATTTTATGTTAACGATTACTCATTTATTTCAGCCCTTTGTATTCAGTATGTCTCTATAGAGATAAACTTACGTTTCTATGAAAATTGAAGCTCTTGTTTTCTTGCTGCCCACATGAACTTAAACCTTGTTTATTTGGCCTGTGTTAGCCTTTGAGTTTGAAATGCTTGGTCCAGAGGAGCTCATTCTCTGAATGATTTTCTAAAATTGTTATACATTTCTTATAGAAAGGCATTTGTCCAAAACCAAAATAGTTACAAAAATAAAATTAATATTTAACCATGTTTCTGTATCTCAGGGTAACCCTGTCAATTAGATTCTTTTAGTGGCAAAAAATTTTTTTAAGTAATCTAAAGTAGCTTAAACAATAAGAAAGTGTATATCACTTAACAAGGACTATCCTTATCACAGTATAAATCGAAGTTAATACAGCCTGAAAAAAAAAAGTTTGAAATAAGTTAAAATCAAATTTTGTATTGAAAAGTCTTTTTTAAAGTGTTAAAATCAGTTTACTTTTCTGTGTTATTTATGAAACTTCTAATTTTATACCCATGTCCATTCTCAACATTATAGAGAGTCTACTCTTCTTCTTTGAAGACCATTAATTCAACAAATGTTTAATGAGCTGCTTTTATGGAGTTAGGCCTTGGATTCCCACCCTCAAGGCTCTTACCATCAAATGAAGGAAAAATAGAAAAGTAAATAGTTAAAAAACAGCCTAATAAGCAATAAGAAGCTGGTCTATATGAGCACCGTGGGGGAATTTTTTAGGTATGTTTCTAACCCATACTGGCTGGATTCAAGCAAAGCTTCTCATATATCATGACTCTTGAAGGGCTAATAGGAGTTGTCTAGATAAATATAGTCTATAGTACGAGAGAGTGTGTCCTCATTAATACACTTGATCCTCATCATTTGCAGATTTCCATATTTGCAAATTCACCTACTAGCTAAAATTTGTTTGTAACCAAAAATCTGTACTTGTGATGCCTTTGTAGTCAATTATTTATTCACTGGCAAGCATACAGTGGTGAAAAATTAGAGTCACCCAATAGGAACATTTCCAGTAGGAGTCAAACAAGGCCACACACTGCTTTATTTCAGCTCATAGTGTAAACAAGTTTTCTTTTCATGACATATTTAGTGCCACGGTTTTTGTGTGTGTAATTCTGCTTAAAATGTACAACTATCATGTGCTGAAGTCTTACCTAATATTGCAAAGTGCAAGAAAGCTGTTTGTGCCTTACAGTGAAAATACATGTGTCGGATAAGCTTCATTCAAGCACGAGTTCAACAACATACATTAAATAAAACGTATTTAAAAGAAATACACATAAAACAAAGTTATGTAGTGTATTGATCAGTTGACAAAAATGGAACTCTTGGAACCTAACTTTCTTCTTCCCTTATGGACAATGGTTCAGTAATCACTCAGTGTTTGCTGTGAATTTTTAGAACAGTGATTTTCAACCCTTTTTATCATGGCACACATAAACTAATTAGTAAAATTCTATAGCACACCAAAAAGTACATTTTTTGCCAATTTGACCAAAAAAATAGATACAGTTTTGATTATTCATACCAGGTAGCCATTGTTGTGTTGGCTGTTGTCATTTTTTTAATTTTGTCTGTGCCCTCAACTAAAGAGGTATTGCATGTTTTAAAAATTCTTGCAGCACACTGATTGAAAATTTCTGTGCTAGAACATAACTACTGTGAATTGTAAGAATTCAGTATATGTGCAAAAGCATAGACAAGTGAAAAACAGTGTGTACAGGGGATTTTTGTATTATATTATAGCATAGTTTGGTGGAAAGAAGCCAGAAGTAAGGAAGGATATGTCAGCAAGAGTCATCAAGGACCTTGAGGGCATCATTTTCTATAGTATGTTCTATATCTTTTTTTTAGCATTTGGTCCAAATATCTTATGATGTGACTAGAGCCACAGTGCACGAATTTGTGCACATTGAAAGGAAATTAATTAGAAGGTGGCCAGCAGGACAGGACTGGGCCAGATGGGCCAACATGCCCTAGAGCCAACATCCCGCAGTCTCTCCCGGCTGACTACACTTGGGGTGGCACCCCAAGAGTTCAGAGGGCATCTGCAGAGTGAGTGGGGTCTCTCTGGTAGGTGGGGTCCCATGTCCTGGCCTGCAGGGAACCAGCTTCCCAAAATCTCCTAAGGGCTCTCGGAGTGTGAGAGGGCACTCTACAAAGTTGCTGTCGCTCTGCAGCTTCTGCATTGAGTGTCTGCCCCCTGGTGGTCAGTGAGTGTCATACCTACCAGTTGTTCAGTAGGTTGCCTAGCCTTTTATATACCGGTATATAGACTAGAGGCTTGGTGCATGAAATTTGTGCACAGGAAGGGGGTCGCCTCCACTTGGCCTACACTCTCTCCAATCTGGGACCTCTGGCTCCTAATCACTCACCTCCCTGCCAGCCTGATCCCCCTAACTTCTCTCCCCTGACAGCCTATTTGCCCTAACTGCTCTCACCTGCTGGTCTGCTCTCCCCTGCCTGCCTGATTGCCTCTAACCTCCTCTGCCTTGGCCCCGCCAACATGGCTTTGTCAGGAAGGACTTCCAGCAGGACATCCGGAAGATCGTCCAGAAGATGTTCAGCCTAATTAGCATATTACTCTTTTATTAGTATAGATGCCACCTTGTCCTAAAAATGCAGGTTGTTCTCAGGTTTTCCTGTTGTGGAAGGGGAGCCTGCAATAGCATCCTGGGTTCTGACCAGGGCTTATGCACTTGTGCTTTATCTCAGCAGATTGAATCCTAGAAGAAGACTCTTTGACGTAGCTTGAACATTTCTATCGAATTTGCCAAATCATCCTCCAAAAATGTTGAACCACTTTAAACTCCCATCAGAATTTCTCCTTCACAATTTCACAAATAGATTTGTGAATCATAAGTATCTGTGTTTTCTCACGGTCTTAGGCGACCCTGCTAGTGGTTCTCAACCTGTGAGCCGCTGCTGTAGAGCCTAAGACCATCGGAAAACACAGGTATTTACACTAAGATTCATTAACAGTAGCAACATTACAGTTGAAGAAGTAGCAACAAAAATAATTTTATGGTTGGAGTCATCGCAACATGAGGAACTGTATTAAAGGGTCGCAGCATTAGGAAGGTTGAGAACCACTGCCATAGACCTTAGCAACCTCAGCATTTGATTATTTTTTTTTTTTATTAAGTCGAGAACTTATTCACCTAAACGAAGCACTTATAGATTCTCTGGCATATCTAAATTGCCAGCTTCACTACTCTTGAGCTTTGGGGCCATTATTAAGTAAAATAAGGGTTACTTGAACACAAGCACTGCATGACAATCGTCTGATAACCAAGACAGCTACTAAGTGACTAATGGGCAGGTGCAGTATACATCCTGGATATATTGGGCAAAAGGATGAATCATGTGGCAGAATGGGTCTGGATAGCAGATTTCATTACACTAATCAGAAGGGTATACATTTTAAAACTTATGAATTAGTTTATTTCTTAAATTTCTCCTTTAATATTTTTGGGCCACAATTGACCACAGATAACAAACCACAGAAAGCAAAACTGAGTATAATGGGGGACAACTGTATCTGTGTATGTATCTAATTATACTAGAAGGTTCTACATGGAACTCTGTGCTTTAAGTGTGATGTTGGCAATAATGGTGGCAGTTGAGGTGATAACTGCCATTCAGTAAATGCTTTCTTTATGCAGGCCCCTATTAGAAGTACTACATATGAAATCTTATTTTCTTCTATAGACCTGTGAAGAGGAGTGGTATCTCCATTTTACCGATAAGAGAACAGATTCCGAGAAGTAGTTAGCCCAAAGTTGCAAAGCTGTGTAGCAGTGCTAATATTAAAATATTCAGGTGCTAGGAGCCTGTCTTTTTCCAGTTTTTCTTTCTGCCTTTCATCTTTATATCCACCATAAAATGCAGTAGGTGCTCAGTAGATTAAGTTGAAAGAGTGTAATGTCAGGCTCTTACTAGAGCTTAGATTCATCATTGATGATTGCCTGTTTTAGTAAATTTTTTCCTTACTATGTAAAGAACACTTCCCCAGCCAGTGTAGCTCAGTGGTTGAGCATTGACCTGTGAACCAGGAGGTCGAGGTTTGATTTCCTGTAGGGGCACATGCCCCAGTTGCAGTTGCAGGCTCAATCTCTAGTAAGGGAGGTGGGGTGCAGGAGGTAGCTAATCATTAATTCTTATCATTGATGTTTCTCTCCCTCCCTTCCTCTCTGAAATCAATAAAAATATTGTTTAAAAAGAAAAAAACAACACACTTAATTTTAACCCCAAAGCATTAAAAAAAAAAAGGCAGCGTTTCAGATATCATAATATAAAATTGTCTACAGTACCTATTTTTAATTTTGCTAATGAAAAGTCATGTAATATGCATAAATGTCATGACTCATCTTTTGGCTGAAATTTGGGTTTTTATCTTAATGGTGTCTACTTAATTCAACTTTTTAGACTCTTTGAATCAGAGATAAGTTCTGTAATGCTTGAATCCAATCTGACACCCTAGAGCAGTCCCAGTGATAATGGAGGGAGCCCCTTGTCTCTTCATTCTAGTTACACATGTAGCTTTGCTGCAGTTTTCCATAGATTTTGGCGTTATTCCACTCAAAAGAAAGGAATGTTAAGAGATGGAATCCAGCTTTGCGCTTATGGGAACATAGCTGAATCCTAGTGACCAGTGTGTGGTCCAGGTCTTATATGTGAGTAAGAAGTCCTGAGTGATGTTTGGTAATTAGAGAAAGTTAGTGGTCAGCTCTCCAGAGCAAACTCTTGCAGTGAGGCAGCTGATACCCAGGCCTAGCGAGTTTGGGGCATGGGGAAAAGTGAAACAGTACCTCACCTTTTCCTGCTGGCACTGGCTTTCAGCTGCTCCTCTGCTTTGAGGAGAAATAGTAGCTGCCAGCCAGCCACACTGGCCATTTGTAAGGCCATTACTATTCTTTAGAAACTTAACAAATAATTATACAAGTAAATAACTCATCATCACTTTGAGAATTACCATGTAGAAGAAGTTTTCCTGGGCCTGTTAATGTGGTTCCTCCCTACCTGTTACCCAATGCCACACTCACCCTTCTAACCTAAAAAGAATACCTGTTTTATCTTTACATATAAAATCTTTCCATCAAAGTCTAATTGGAGTCCTACTTCCGTGAATCCTATCCAGTTCAGCCCGTACAGTTCTTTTCTTAGAACTTTATTACCACATTTAGTACTTAATTATTTATTTAATGTTTCTTCCCTTCCATAGAGGAGTAGACCCTCTACTTCCCTGCCTCCACCTCTTCCTTCCTTCCCCCTTTTCTCACTCATATTTGTGCTTCTGCCGCCAGCCTTTTTTCTATTCTTCAGATATACCAAGCTCTTTCCTGCACTGGGGCCTTTACCCGACAGTTCCCTCTATCCTCAAATGCACTTCATTCAATTTATGTCTGATTAATTCCTTCTTATTATTTAGATCTATTTAAATGCCATCTCTTTTTACAGGCTTTTTCTAATCATCCAATCTAAAGTTGTTACCCAGTCACTCATCCAGTTACCTTATTTTTCATTTTTTTCCTAACACATCCCACTATCTCATATAACATTGTCTATCTCCTTGCACTAAAACATAAACTCCGGAAGATCACTGATACCTTTTATAAAATAAGGCTCAATAAATATTTATTGCAGTAATGAATGAATGAAAAGTAGCTTGGTGTCCCTGAACATTTTCCTCCTAAAGGGAAAGAAGAAAAAGAAAACCTAAGTTCCCAGGCTCCTCACTGGACTCCTTGTTCAGAGCACACTGCTGCTCACTGCCGGAGTTCTGCTTAATTTACTTTGCATACTACTTATTATCTGATACTTTCCTTCTTTGTTTTTCTCTCACCTATTATAATGGGTGCTCCATGAAAGCAAAACTTCATGGTCTTGTTTGCCACTATCTCCACAGTGCCTGCAACAGAACCTGACATGGAGACACCAAACATTTGTTGAAGGAAAGAGTAGGGGATCAGGTTTACTTTTTATGGAATAAGTGCCCAGAAACTTTAGTGGCTATTCTGTGAGGCCCTCTGAATATAATTGCTATTGGTAGATTTGTGTCCTCATTCTAGCATTTGGGATGGGAAAGCAGTATGGAACCAGGAGTCTTCCAAGAATGTTTGAACCACACTGCAAGGTTGTTAGAATATGATCTGTGCAGCCTGAAATTGAGAAATTGAGTATTATACAGGTTCTCCCAGCCCCCATATAAGAGAAAAGTCCAGCTGTATAGAATTCTACCCCTAATAGTAAAAGGGAAAACATTTTATTTTGATTCATTTCCTATTTTAATACATTCAGTGCATCAGTCAGAAAGTCACTGGGTATTTATTGAGAACCTTTGGGGTACAAAGTAGTGCTTTGGTTGAGCTATTGAGTTTGAAATATTAATCACATTGTTAAACCAAAACTAAATCCCCAAGTAGTTGAACATGCTGTTCAAGTTGGCAGGGTACAGTTCCTGTAGACTGTATTTTGTGATGATGGGCTTTTACTTTATATGTTCCCAGTTGGGCAGGAACAGAAGTTCAGTAAATAACTAAGGTTTTCTTTTTTTGCCTAAATGTAATCCTTCAGGGGTCTTTGATCATGAGCTTTCTTTCTGTTCTTTTGTTGAAGGATTGTGTTGTAATCACTATTGCAATCATCTTTTGGGTAATTTTAGATTTTTACATTTTGTAGCTGCCAGTTTCATTGGCACTAATGTTTAAATTGGGCAGGGAAAGAATGGGTATTATCGCTGCCTCTCCAATCTCCAGTCTACTCAAGAATGAGCTGAATAAGTTATAATGTCTGGATTATAGAAGTGCATAAAATCCAAGGGTGCCTTGACATCAGCATCAAATTTAGAGTCTGTGAAGGAAGAATCCACTGTGCAAATTCTGTTTTCATTGTTTGTTCCTCTTCCTTTCAGATTTCTCTGTTGAATTCTGCAGTAAATGACCTCAAAGCCAACGTTAAATCAGCAGCAGATTTAATTAGTCTGCCTGTTACTGTAGAGGGACTTCAGAAGGTAAGTACTATGCATAGGCACTGAGATTAACCAACTGCTGTAATTCTAGCTTCTTAAGACGTTTTCTTTGAAAACCCGGCATTTGAAATCACCTGCTCCAGGAGGGCAGTAATAGAGCATATTGCTGTGTCCTAAAGATTTTAAAGTATATCTGTTTTGGTCTGGTTAGTTAGGCATTTAATTTGCAACCGGTGACTTTAGCTCTGGTTTATGTGGCTTTGTTTGTACCTTCTTATTTGGTTCTCCAAGTCCCAGGATTGCGATGCTGGGAGTCTTCTGTTAACATGTGGGTTCTTTTTTCATCATTTGCCTTTTCGATTCATCATCCACTTTGTCTTCATGAGAGCAGATCAATGGTATATGAGATTTACTCTAAATTATTAACTTTTATATTACTGTTTATTTTTTAGAAAAAGATTACTTGAAAAAATGCAAACATTTAAAATTCAGGATGTGATAAGTGTTAGCAAGGATGTAGAGCAAAGGAAACTCCTGCTGGGAATAAAAATGGCAAAAAGCATTTTGGTAAACAATGTATGTTGTTTTATAAAGGTAAAGGTGCACATCCTCTAAGCCATGTTTGGGGAACCTTTTTCTGCCAAGGGCTATTTGGATATTTATAACATCATTTGAGGGCCATACAAAATTATCAACTTAAAAATTAGCTTACTATATCTAATTAACTCAATCTAATTAGACATCTAATTAACTCAATCCTAATGCCTTGGCAAACCAGATCAAATTATTTCTTGGGGCTTATATGGCCCAAGGCCAGGACATTTCCCACCCCCGCTCTAGGGCAATTTACTCCATTCATGCCCTAGGCCCGAGGTCAGCAAACCAAGACTTGTGAGCCACATGTGGCTCTTTGGCCCTTTGAGTGTGGCTCTTCCACAGAATACCACGGCCTGGGCAAGTCTATTTTGAAGAAATGGCATTAGAAGAAGTTTTAAGTTTAAAAAATGTGGCTCTCAAAAGAAATTTCAATCGTACTGTTGATATTTGGCTCTGTTGACTAATGAGTTTGCCAACCACTGCCTTAGGCAAACAATAATTTGGAATGTCTGTGTTTTTGTTTTTGTTTTTATCCCTAAGATTCAGGCCTAGAGCAGGAGGCAGTGACCAAGCAGATGGGTAATACATAAGCATCTTTAGAGCTGGGGAGAGTGGGTGGGAAGAAGAATGGGCCTACTTGGAACACAGCAACATCAGCCCCTGCAGCAGGAAATATATGAAGGGATTCTGGAGCAAGGGAGTCAAATCTAGTCTTTAACTTTTCAAATTTAGTGTGTGATAACTTTGACTACATGCCAGGATCTATTAATATATAGATTATCTCCACAAAGGAGAACTTCCTAAGCCAAAAACAGAAACAAAACTTGCCATTTTATAGCCACTCCACTTGTGAGCTCCATCTCCATAGTTTTCTATTTGTCCAATAATATCATCTGTTTATAACTTTAAATATAAAAGTAGGGACAGCCTTGATGAGGCCAAATACTTCTTCCCATTGTTTGCAGGTGCCGATTGGGAAAAAGATAGGCCTCTGTAGCCTTTAGCACAAAAGCGACTCTGGCAGTCTTGCATTAGTGAAGGAAACTGGTTTATTCTTGCATTCATCAATTCAATAAACATTTGTGGCGCTTCTTCCAGAGTGAGCCAGGCACTTTGCAGTTACCAAGAATACCAAACAAGAGCTTACTATCTTCTTGCATCCTGATGGGATCATACATCCAGCCAGTTAGGAGTCAGTAACAACAGAGCTTGTATAGATAACACACCAGCTCAGAGACTTCTACCCAATGTGTTGGTGTTATCTCTTTGCAAATTTGTGCGTTAATAATGTCAAACACTACTTCTGTTACAAGTGGCTCCATTTTAAAGTGGTAGTTTATCTCAAATACCTAACCTCAGTATACCAATATAAATTTTTTCTTAATGTTGAAAATGTCGTATTTGGTTCTCTTGGATTCTTGGCTATCAGCATAATAAAAGAGCTTGGTTAAAAATACTAATGTGACATCATAAAGTTGTCAGTCTATCTTAATAAAAGATCAAGACCCATCAAATAGTAACATTTTTTTTTTTTTTTTAGTGTTCCCTTAGGACAGGGCTTTTTATTTTTAATAAGATGGCTTCTGAGTCATGTTCTCAAGTTCCTAGTCCACTTGGGCTTCTTAAGCTAATGAAAGCAAAATAAGCCACTGCTCATAGCTGACTCTCTTCAGTAGTTGCCGATGGGATTCTAAAGTAAAAAAAGAACAAATAATGCCAAGTGGAATTTTTACTTCAACTGTGCAATGCTCGTTTTCCCAAAGCCAAAATGGTTCCACTCATTTTCACTCAAAAGCCATCGTTGGCTCCAAATTCCATGGCAATCTACAGTGTTAGCTCTGGCCATCTGCCTACCTACAGCAGGGCTTGGTAGAGGCAGTTTGTGGAGGAATCTTATCTGTGGTTTCCAAATCTATAAGCTAGTGGGTTTTTTAAAGGAAAGATTTGGCTTTCTTCTAGGAAAAGTCCTTTAAATTGATAAAATTGCTTTTGTGTACATATATATACTAGAGGCCCGGTGTATAGACTCGTATACCACTGGGGTCCCTCTGCCTGGCTGGTGGGCATCAGTGGACCTCCACGCTGCCACAGCCTGCCCTTACCCGCCAGCTTGTTGGGCTCCAGCCCACTGTCCCCAGAGCTCCGGCACAGCATGAAGCAGTGCTCAAAGCTGGGGAGGAGCCCAGGGCTCTGCACCACTCCTGCATATCCCAACCCTGCTGTGGCTGCTGCTGCTGCTGCTGCTCAGATGCACAGGGGAAGTGTTCCTGGGAGAGGCAACGCCCTGCAGCTCTGCTCACCAGCATGAGCCTTGTGTCTGGCAACCATCTGTCAGCTGAGCTGAGCTACACTGCTTTTGTGGAAACACACTGACCACTAGGTGACTGCTTCTGCTTTGAGTGTCTGCCCCCTGGTGGTCAGTGTGCATCATAGTGACCTGTCAGTTGCCTGGTCATGAGATCCTTTTGGCTTTTTATATATATATATATATTTTTTTTTTCCTGTTAATTGTGTCAGTATAAGCTACATGAAATTCATAATTTGAAGATATTTGAAATAATTAAAAACACTGACCTCCGTTTATTGGTGTTTAATGTAAAATGAAATCAATTCTATGTACATTCCCATTAGAATGGCTAAAATTGAAGACTGCAGATACCAGTGTTAAGGGTATGAAGTAACTGGAATTTTTATACACTGCTAGTGGAAATGTAAAATGGTATAACCATTTTAGAACACAGTTTGGGAGTTTTTTTTTTTAAGTTAAGTATACATCTACCATATGATCCGCCATTCACCTTTTAGGTGTTGTGATTATAAGCATATGCCCACATAAAGACATGGACACGAATGTTTATTACAGCTTTATATGTAATAGCTACACACTGAAAACAACCTAAATGTCCATCAACAGGGAAATGAACTACAATGTATCTATACAACAGATTGCGACCCAGCTACATGCTGAGTAGCTACAGCATAGATAAGTTTTAAAATAATTGTACTAAGTGAAAGAAGTCATATTTTTTAAAAAGTACATACACCTTGCTTCTCTTTCTATGAAATGTATTTAAAATTTTTTTTTCTAAATATATTTTTATTGATTTTTTTACAGAGAGGAAGGGAGAGGGATAGAGAGTTTGTAACATCGATGAGAGAGAGAAACATCGATCAGTTGCCTCTTGCACATCCCCTATTGGGGATTTTCCCACAACCAAGGTATATGCCCTTGACCAGAATCGAACCTGGGACCTCTCTGTCCGCTGGCCGATGCTCTATCCACTGAGCCAAACTGGTTAGGGCTCTTTCTATGAAATTTAGAAAATGCAAATTGATATGTAGTGATACAAAGTAGATCAGTGGTTGCCTAGGGACAGGGATAACTTGGGGTTGATGGATGTGTATTATCTTGATTGTGTTAATACTTTCATAGGTATATGTATGTCTAAAGTTACATTTTGAACATGTGCAGTTATAGTATATCAGGTACATCTTAATAAAACTAATATAAATTTTTAAAAAGGAAAAAACACTAACCTTACTGCATATTTATGTTCAGAGCGTAGCTTCCATTGGCAATACTTTAAACAGTGTCCATCTTGCTGTGGAGGCAATACAGAAAACTGTGGATGAACACAAGAAAGCCATGGAGTTACTACAGAGTGACCTGGTAAGGAAATCTATAATTACTATGGAAAGTCAGCACTCTCCTGCCTCCCCTTTTCTGAGTAGTAATAGTAGAGAGACCCACTTTCCATTTGTCTAAACAGACCCTATGATATACCTTTAAAAAAAATAAGCAGTGTTTATTGTTATTTTTACAACCTGTAAATTAAGCAGTTAAGGTGGATAGAATTAAGAGCCTCAGTCTTTTCCAAATGTGCTGCAGAAGATAACAAAATAAGACACCTGAGGATGGAATGGGAGGAAGGAAAATGGAAAAGAACAAAAGGAAAGTAGGGAAGTGTCTCCATTTTTTATTGCTACATAACTAATCACTCCAAAACTTAGGGCGTAAGTTAATGCTTTATTATTTCTTACTGTTCTGTGGGCCCAGAATTTGGCAGGGCTCTTAGACTAGGACCGTGGCTGGCAAACTGCGGCTTGCAAGCCGCATGTGGCTCTTTGGCCCTTTGAGTGTGGTCTTCCACAAAATACCATAGCCTGGGCGAGTCTATTTTGAAGAAGTGTCATTAGAAGAAGTTTAAGTTTAATAAATTTGGCTCTCAAAAGAAATTTCAATCACTGTACTGTTTATATTTGGCTCTGTTGACTAATGCCTCTGTTGCCAAGGACTGGGCTGGGGAATGATAAGAGGCCAAATAAAGGGGCCTCCAGAGGATGAAAGGCCATCTTGGATGTTCATACTTCCAATAGAATGCAGCCATATGTGTTGCCTCAGCCTACAACATGTGAAACAGAACACCCCCAACCTGCTGAGTCTAGACAACCCACAGAATCCTGAGAAATAATAAATTATAGTTGTTTTAAGCCACAAAATTTGGGGATGATTTGTTACACAGTAACGGATAAGTGCAGTGCTCAGGGATTGTTTACAAATGTCTCTCCACACTGTGCAGATGAAAGCTCTCTGCAGTTATTCAGAGGCTTGAGTTCAGGGTACTCCGCTCCATTCAGGGTTTATGAAGGCTGAAAAGGGTCGCACAACCTCTGCTGTCATGCAGTGGAGATGAGTTATATGTACTTGAAATCGGGACTATTCAAGGTGTACAAAAGCTCCCTAAGCTTCTCCACTCATTCCTAGATCTGTCCCCCATGTTGATGAATCTATGGAAGCCCCATTGAGAAGCTAGAATGTTCTGAGATCATCCCAAATGCCTAAGTAAGCTAAGTAATTACTTGTTTTCTATACTAACCTCCATTCTGTTAACAGAATCAGTACTCAGTAAAGGAGATCAGTAAAAGCGACCAGATTATTCCATCACCTTCAGCTCCATCAGAACTTGACAATAAACCCCACAGCAAGAATGTGAAACAGGTACTTTTAGTCTCTGGCTTACCTTCCTATGACTACAGTAGACTCTGGAGCAGCCAGAGTAGTTTGCGCTTAGTTTGTGGTTCCTCAGCTGGCTTCTTGTGCATATTTGTGCCTGTGTGAAAGCTGATGAGAGAGGGCTTGGATAGGGATCCAGGATGCTGTCCCATCTCTTGTTTAGCAATCTGCTTTTTTCCCTGCATGTCAGTCAGTGGAGTAAGTTTCTTTTCATATCTTGAAAAACTGAAAGACATGGAATGACCAGAGTGTCCTGAAACTCTTTATGAAAAACAGCAATCTGAGCAAGTTAAAGATGAATGGATAACAGATTAACTCAGAGTGATGGCTATTTTGAGTCACAGTAAATTCTAATAATGTTAAAAAGCATATCTTTAAAAGGTTAAGATTCTCTAAAGACTAAAACAAGGAAGAAAAAGGATATTGAGTTCAGAATCACATTGAAGAAAATAAAGGAAATCTTCACTAAGAAGAATTCCTGGCCTGAGTCTAATGCCCTTTAAAACCCATAGTCATCATTTCTATTTAAGTAGTAATCAGTAACTAAAGGATGTCAATAAAAATAATTGAATCTTGTACTAAATAATGCACTACTTGTTATAGTTTTGCTACATGAGCCAATTCAGTAATTGGTATTGTTCCTAAGGTAGTTTTGTTCTGACAAATTAGGTAAATAGATGTTTCAGTTAATAACCCAGCAAGCTTTCCTGCCAGCAGGTGAGGTAAACATTGGGAAATCAATTCCCAACCTCTCAGCTTCCTGGGTCCAGAGAGTGAATCGTGTAGATAGTCCTCTTCTCTTTCCCTCTCCTGTCTAGCCGAGGCCAAACAATTCCAGAGAGAGTAAACTGAGAGCAATTTAGAGTAGAGGGACAAAACAGAGACAGACAATCAATGGTCTAAACCAGGAAAAGGAGTTTACTTCCGTAACTTGACATAATAATGGTTGTTCAGTGCTGCTGGCCTGCTTGTCTAGCATACATCTTTAGCTGGATTCCACAACTTAATTTATTTCCACTCCAGAATATCCTGTACCTCCACAACTCTTTAGAGGAGGTAAACAGTGCCCTAGTGGGATACCAGAGGCAGAATGATCTTAAATTTGAGGGGATGAATGAGATTGTCAGTAATCTTACCCAGAGAGTCAACTTGGTAGAAAGAGATTTGGTTGCTATGAGCAAGATCGAAAAGCAAGCAAACCTGTCCATCAGCATCATAAATCTTTTCAAATCTTTTGTGATGTGTCTTTGTCACAATGTCTTTTGTCTGTATGTGGCTGACATTCCACTACCTTTTCAGACATAGTCTTCTGGCATATTTAAGAGGCTACACATTTGTATTATATTTAGTCCTTAAACCTTGTCTCCTCTAATCCTACACTAGCTCTGTGATGTGCATGGCACAGGCGGTGTTGATCCTAATTAGGAAAGGAGATTAAAGATGTTTAGTTGCTTGCCCACAAGTTGTTGGCTGAGATAACAAGCCTCCTATTATGTTACAAGTGACCCATCTGGTAAGGAAGCTCTGGCACATATTTCTAAGTGAGGTCTTCTTGATCTTTTTTAAGTTATTAAGGGTAGGAACAATGTCAGTGGCAATAACTAAAGAATTTTTTGCCGTTTCACTAAGCCAGAACTTGCTTTCAGATTTACCCTGCTCCATCTGCACATATACTTTTGCATATAAGGTCCGGAAAACCATTTCAAACAGATCAGAACTGACCAGCTCCTCAATTTAAGAGGTCATTGAGTCCAGCTTCTCATTTTACATGTGAGGAAACTAGATGACCTACTAAGTTACCAGTGCTAGGCGGCCACGTGGTTTACTGGTTTTCGTGTTATTATGTGTTTAATCAATCAGCCTTCCTCATACCTTGTGCTGGGATCCATGTGGATTGTCTTTTTAATAGTTTCAAGCCTCACCTTTAAAGAAGTCATACAGCAAAGATATAGGCATATATAAAGAAAGGGAAACCAAATACAGGAAATTATACTGTGGATTTAAGTAACCACCAAAGCTAGAAGAAAGCCCACAAATAAAGTCAAACCCTGGCACATAGAAAACGGTGTTTGAACTGGCTCTGCCATAATGGAGCGTTGGCAGGTTGCCTCGACTTGGTTTGGGGGGTGGAGTAATACCTGTCCCTCTTCTGTTTTACAGGGTGTGTAATTGACTACAAATCTGCAAAGATTAAAGGAGTCTTACTGTAAAAGGGAGCCTTGCTTTTAAACTCTGCTAAATTAAGCAGGGGCTAGGAATTTTGGATGACTTTATGAGTAAAAGGCCTCCATGGTTTTCGAGGTTTATTGTGAAAACTTATCATCCCAAACTTCCCCTACTATTCCTCTCCTCCCCACTTTATTTTTCTGCAGAACAGGAAATTGTTAATAGTAGGATCTGGCTTACTGCTTCTTCCACTAGTATCTCAGCATGCTTCTAGGTTAAAGTTCTCTCGATTTTTATAATTCAAAGTTTTAAAATTTGAATGAATCAACTAGACTAAGCACCATTTTCAGCTTTGTATCTTGGTGGCCTTTCTTCCCTTCTTCTCTCATTCTCCTTCTGGTATTTCCTCTGAAAGTGTTCTGAGATTTTTAAAATAAGTTTGACCAAATTGCTTAAAAAGTGCTAGATATTGTATAAGTTTTAATGTTTGCCTTTAATTTTCTCTGGTTCTTTTTACCCTTTAAGATAGGTGATAGAGCTGCCACTCTGAAAAGAGAGTCTTTGCATCAGGTGACCAGCAGAATAGATACATTAAAAACCCAAAGCATAAAGGTAAATAACAGGAAGCTTACTCTGACATAAAGATAGATGCATCTGCATCTTTGTGCTTTTGAACTGCTGCTGCTTTCTCAAAAGGAACACTTTAGTGTAATTTGCTAAAACTTCAAGACAATTAGTATATTGAATAAGTGAAGAGTTTATCAGGCATCTGCCCTGTGCCAAGCACTCTACTAGGAGTTGGGGTGACCATTCTGAGCAGGATAGACACATGACCCTTCTTCTGGTGGAGCTCAGAGTCCATCAGTCAGAAAATCATTAGTACTTAATTGAACAGATAATTAATCATGAGTGTGATAAATGCTAGACAGGAAAGGTATAGGATATGATGAGAGCATTAGCAGAGATGAGGAAGGCTTTTCTAAGGAAATGACTTTTAAGCTAAGACAGGAAGTTAGATGTACTAATGATGGGGAATAGTGGCTTAGATCAGCGGTCGGCAAACTGCGGCCCCTTGAATGTGGCTCTTCCACAAAATACCACAGTCTGGGTGAGTCTGTTTTGAAGAAGTGGCATTAGAAGAAGTTTAAGTTTAAAAAATTTGGCTCTCAAAAGAAATTTCAATTGTTACACTGTTGATATTTGGCTTTGTTGACTAATGAGCTTGCTGACCACTGGCTTAGATAATTTAAAAACAATGTCTAACCTAAAAATTATTTTTTATTTTTAAACTAGAAGCCTGGTGGATGGGTGGGTCCCTAGGCCAGGCCAGTAGTCAAGGCCAATCAGGTTCCCCATCTCCCTGCCTCCACATCTCCTCCTTCCCTCATTCCCTCAGCATCCCACCACCGCGGCCGCCCCCCAGCCACTGCTGCTGCTGCTGCTGCTGCTGCTGCTGCTCACCCACTCTGTTTTGCATCACCCCCTGGTGGTCAGCGCACATCATTGCAAGCAATTGAATTCCTGGTCTGCTGGTTGAACTTCCAAGGCGACACTTTGAATATTAGCCTTTTATATATATAGATTGCAGTCTCAGAACTTAAATAATCCATTAAGCCTCAGCCAGTTCCCTTCACCTTGTATCTTTCTGTTTTATTGTTTATCCCAGACATATTTACATGATAAGCAATCTGTGATATACTCTTCTATCCCAGGAAAGAAAGTCTTAGGGTATCAGAATAAAATACAGCTAGTACACATTTTTGCCTAAATTTATTGGCTTTACTTTTAGCTCCTTTGTGTTTTTTAATTGTCATCTCAATATGTGAGTCCCTTTGTGCTGCCTCATCTAAGCATCCTAACCACATGTCATTTCTTTTAGCATAAATTCTTCAAGCAGTTAGAACCTAGTTTCAGTTATTATATGTTCATATATTAGCTTCCTAAATAAACCAAGACTGATTTATACACTAACTGTGTAGAAATAAAAGCAGCGAAGAAGTAAGTAAATATATAGAATAAAACAAACATGTAATGAGTTGATATTCTAATTAAGCACAGGATCAGGACCTTTCACCCTAGCCTAAGCAGTTAGAAACAGGCCTCATAGAAATCAGACTCCTCTCCTTTTATAATTAAATTTATTTTTATATGCCACTCTAGATCATCCTGGAGATGAGGCAGGGTATAAGATAAAAAGCTTTTTATTTTTTTTAAAATATATTTTATTGATTTTTTACAGAGAGAAAGGGAGAGAGATAGAAAGTCAGAAACATCGATGAGAGAGAAATTCGATCAGCTGCCTCTTGCACACCCCCTACTGGGGATGTGCCCGCAACCAAGGACATGCCCTTGACTGGAATCGAACCTGGGACCTTTCAGTCCGCAGGCCGACGCTCTATCCACTGAGCCAAACCAGCTTCAGCGGTAAAAAGCTTTTTAAACAGATATAAATAAGACTTTGAATTAGAAGTATTAGAGCTTCTTCCTCATGTTCCTAACAGTTCCTGCCACCAGTTGAATGATCACCATGGGGGGAGAGAAGGAAGATCAGGGGAATATTTGAGGTTTGGTTGCTTTTTTTTTTTTTTATGTGATAAGAGCATAAAACTCTACCTAAAGTGGTCAAGTCACAAGGTGAAGTAATATATTCAGGAAAATTATTTAGTTAGTGTGAAATCATTCCTAGAAACCAATATGCTGCTCATTTAGGAAATAGGTGTCGTAGAGGCACCTGAGCAAGGGGGTATTTCCTTTACTGCTGACACAGGCATGCCTTTCCCCATCAGCCAAATGTTCACAGTGAATCAGATCATCTCTAGCATAATGTTCCCTTAATGGTCTAGGCTCAAATCCAGCTAGGCCCTCATCAACACTGAGTACCGAAGATATCTCTAGTATTTGTTGATTCATTCCTTCATTGCCTGTACTGATAGGGAACCTCCTGGGGGTCAAGCACTTACATGCTAAATAGACGTTGGAAATATAATAAAGAATCCAATCAAGTCTTGCTTTTGTGTTAAACCTCTGTGATCTTTGTTTTGGACAGAAAGAAGATAGTTCAGATTCTCAGGTATCCAAGGTAAGGGAGAAACTACAGCTGATCAGTGCTCTCTCCAACAAGCCTGAGAGCAACAGGCCTCCAGAGACCACCCATGAAGGTGAGATATTCAGGGCTGGCTTCTGAATATGTCACGCAGGCTTGAGCAGCTTGCCTCCCACATGGAGTGGAAAGGTGTTCCAGCAGGACTGATCGAACCCAGTGAATGATGCCTGAGCTCACCGAGATGAAGCTGATACACTTTGCTTTCATTTAGCAAAAGCCCATTTGGTACATGATTTGTACTCCAGTCTATTAAGGGAAGAAGGGTAATGTTTAGCTGGAAATAGACTTCTCCATGCTGTCTGCATCCAATTATAGGCAAGAAAAAACATTACTGTCATAGCATGTATTAAAGCAGCTAAATGTTTATGGAAATCTTTTCAATTTTTAAGTGCATAAAATTTACTTTGAAATAATTATTAGTCCTTCTGAAATACCATTAACAAATGATGATGGGATCAATTGAATTGGAAAAGCCGTTGGCTTTAGGTAGGGACATACCTAGTCAATATTGGCAGATATATCAACCTCCACTGGTTTAAGCTCTGGGAGGACATAATCCTAAGGCATTGGACTATGTTGGCTTTGACCCCTACCCCCCACAAGTATTTTTTATTTTTGAAAAAGCAATACAACTTCTCTATTCTCTTTTGGGTGGGATACAGACTACAGTGGGAGGCCTTGTCCTAGCAGTCTGCTACACAACTGTATGGTAGCATTCTTTCAACACCAGCTGGTCTGGTGGCATATACCCCTGATCAGCTCATAGCATAGCTCTCAGGATATCAAATATCCAATGCTGTTCTCACTTGTAGCTTAAACTCTTAACATCTTAAACATGTACTGGTGCTATATGATCTTGTGGTGAGACCACAGGTCTTATGGAGCCACACCAGAGAGCACATTTTCAAACTAAATATATGTAAATTACAACCATGTAATTTACATATATTTCAAGTACCCACCTGGCACTATACATACTTATTACAATACTAGAGGCACAGTGCACGAAATTCGTGCATGGGGAGATGTATTCCTCAGCCCAGTTTGCACCCTCTCCAATCTGGGACCCTTCGAGGGATATCCTGCCGGGATCAGGCCTAAATGGGCAGTCAGACATCCCTCTCACAACCAGGATTGCTGGCTCCCAACTGCTCGCCTGCCTGCCTTCCTGATTACCCCTAACTACTTCTGCCTACCACCCTGATCACCCCCTAACCACTCCCCTGCCAGCCTGATTGATGCCCAGCTGCTCCCCTGGCAGCCTGTTTGCCCCTAATATCCCTCCCCTACAGGCCTGGTCACCCCTAACTGCCCTCCCTTGCAGGACTGGTCTCCTTCCCCCCCCCCCCCAACTGCTCTCCCCTGCAGGCCTGGTTCCCTCCCCAACTGGCCTTCCCTGTAGGCCCGGTCTCCCCGAACTTCCCTCCACTGCCAGCCTGGTCACCCCTAACTGCCCTCCCCTGCAGGCTTGATCACCCCCAACTGCCCTTCCTTGCAGGCCTGCTCCCTCCCAACTGCCCTCCCCTGATGGCTGTCTTGTGGCAGCCATCTTGTGTGTTGCAGTGATGGTCAATTTGCATATTACTCTTTTATTAGAGAAGATAGAGGCCTGGTGCACAGGTGGGGGCCAGCTGGTTTGCCCTGAAGGTGTCCTGAATCAGGGTGGTGTTCCCCTTGGGGTGTAGGGCAGCCTGGGTGAGGGTCCTATGGTGGTTTGCAGGCCGGCCATGCCCCCCAGTGACAAAACTGGATGCCCTAGTATCTGGGATTTATTTATCTTCTATAATTGAAACTTTGTAGCCTTGAGTGGAGACCAAGGCAGGCCAGGGCTGTGGGAGCTTGGCTTCTTCCATCCCCAGGGGCAACTCAAGCCTCCTGCTCTCTCCAGCTCTGTGGCTGCCGCCATTTTTGTTGGCATTTATTTATCTTTTTTAATTGAAACTTTATAGCCTTGAGTGGAGGCCAGGGCTGGCCAGGGTGAGCAAAAAGCTTGACTTCCTCCATTGCCAGGGAAACCCAAGCCTCCTGCTTGCTCCGTGGCCATCGCTATCTTGATTGGGTTAATTTACATACTCCTTATTGGCTGGTGGGCGTGGCTTGTGGGTGTAGCAGAGTGATGGTTAATTTGCATATTACTCTTTTATTAGGTGGAGTAATTGAAACTTTGTAGCCTTCAGTGGAGGCCTGGGCTGGCCAGGGTTAGCAGAAAACTTGGCTTCCTGCATTGCCGGGAAAACCCAAGCCTCCTACTCACTCCATGGCTGTAGCCATCATGATTGGGTTCATTTCCATATGCACTCCTAATTGGCTGGTGGGCGTGGCTTGTGGGGATAGCTGCGTGATGGTTAATTTGCATATTACTCTTTTATTAGATAGGATTATTGACTATATTCCCTATGCTGAATTTATATTCCCATGACTTTTCGTAATTACCAATTTGTACCTCTTAATCCCCTCACATTTTTCACTTAGCTCTCCAACCCCCCTCTCCTCTGGCACTCATCTGTTTGTTTCCTGTATCTATGAGTCTGTTTCTGCTTTGTTTGTTCATTTACTTTGTTCTTTAGATTTTACATATAAGTGAAATCATAAATTTCTCTTTCTATACCTGACTTATTTCACAGAATAATACCCTCTACACCAGTGATTTTTCAACCATTTTCATTTCATAGCACACATAAACTAATTACTAAAATTCTGCAACACAACAAAAATATATTTTTTGCCAATCTGACCAAAAAATAGATATAATTTTTGATTTCTTTACCAATAATAATAATTACCTATTCTTTTTGCTCCAAAGTGATGTTTTTTTAAATATATTTTATTGATTTTTTACAGAGCAGAAGGGAGAGAGATAGAAAGTCAGAAACATCGATGAGAGAGAAACATCGATCAGCCGCCTCTTGCACGCCCCCTACTGGGGATGTGCCCACAGCCAAGGTACATGCCCTTGACCGGAATCGAACCCGGGACCCTTCAGTCCACAGTCCGACGCTCTATCCACTGAGCCAAACCGGTCTTGGCTCCAAAGTGATTTTTTAAAAAACTGGGTGCCTATACTTGTATATAAGGATTTCTGGTACCAATAACTAACTAATCAACCTTATGCGATGTGACCAGTAAGGTGCAACTCTATTACTACATATTCATGATTCAAGCAGGGCATTCACACCAGACAACTATTATTGTTTTAGCTGATGTCATTATTTTATTTTACAGTCTAAGGGAGAAGAGATCGGTGCCCCTCACCAAATGGTCAAATATTGCATGTTTTAAAACTTTTTTGCAGCACACCAGTTGAAAATCACTGCCCTAGGTCCTTCTCTGATTTGACTAGATTTCATTGTTTTTATGACCTAGTAATATTTCATTGTATATATATACCACAATTTTTTTATCCAGTCTTGTATTGATAGGCACGTGGGTTGCTTCCATATCTTGGCTATTATAAGTAACACTGCAATGAACATAGGGGTGCATATATCTTCTCAAATTAGTGTTTGGGATTTCTTTGGATATATACCTAGAAGTAGAATTGCTGGGCCCATTTTTAATTTCTTGAGAAATCTCCATACTGTTTTTCCATAATGGCTACAGCAATCTTCATTCCCACCAACCCATGCACAAGGTTTTCTTTTCCCCACATCCTTACCAATACATTTGTTTTTTGCTGATTTATTGATGATAGCCATTCTGACAAGTGTGAGGTGCTATCTCATTGTGATTTTAATTTACATTTCTCTGATGATTAGTGATATTGAGCATCTTTTCATATGTCTATTGGGCATCTATATGTCCTCTTTGGAAAAGTGTCTATTAGGGCCCTTTACCCATTTTTTAATTAGATTGTTAGTTTTTTTGGTGTTAAGTTGTATAATTTCTTTATAAATTTTGGATATTAACCCCTTACCAGATGTATCTTTTTTCATTCAATAGGTTATCTTTTTGTCACAATTTCTCTTAAATTAAGTATATAATTATATACTTATCCTAAGAGATGACCTTCAATGCTGGTTTAACTTGGTGTCAGACTTGCTAATAACTAAAACCATGTGTATTTGTTACAGAACAAGTACAGAGTTTCACATCAAAGCCATCAGCATTTCCAGAATTTCCACAGTCTCCTGGAGATAACATTGAGAAAACGGCCCAACTAAGATCTGTCTCCCTACCAAGAATTGCTAGCATCAAAGGTAAATTTTTATACCATGGAGTAATAAGGGAAATGTTCAAAGTTATAAATTTCTAATTTTTTAACTTGTAAGAAAAAGAATTATATATAATCCTGGACCAATATTTGATATGCATTTGTATTATGTAATTCTGATTAACAATCCAGGGAACATAAATATTCATGTATGATACTCATTTTACTAATAGGGAAACTGTCTAAGTCCACACAGCAAATAATTGAGGCAAAATTTATAACCAAGGCAGTCTGACACCAAAGTTTACACTCTTAACCAATGCACTATATTATCTCTCTAGTAATGTTTTTAGAGTTTTCATTCATTCATTGAGTACCTAATTATACCCAGTGCTAAGCAATAACAATACAGTATAAGATACAGTCTCACATTCCTCACAGATATAAAAGTCTAGTGGAGAAGGCAAACAAGAAAACAATAAATACTGTAAGACTAGAAAAATAAAGTAAAAGTTGACCCTATTTGTCAAGGCCCTCTGAAAATGAGGAGTCCTTAGCTAAAAATCAGTAAGATAAACATTAGTAAAAGATGATTCACAGGAAAGTATCTTTGCCCTGCTCCCAACAGTGCATATTCTGTCCCTTAAGGTGATGTTTGGGTCTCCTGATTTTGCATTTGCTAACAGCCTGGAAAAATCACCCCATTCCTGTCCATTGCCTTTGCCTGGCTCCTCACCTCAGCTTAGATACCATTCCACCAGGGAACATTTCCTTACCTCCCAGGACCAGATAAGGTTCCTTCTGTGTATGACCTCTTCTGTTTAGTACCTATCACTCTGTTGTAATTTCCTCGGGAGATATGAAATTTAACTTCACTCCTAGCCCTTAGCATAGTGGCTGGTACACATGAATATTTGTTAAGTGAATGAGTTATCTACAGGCTACAGCTGAAGCATAGAAGACCTAAATTTATTTTGCCATTTAAATGCAATTTTTTTTCCCATTGCAATTTTTTTTCTTTGTGTTTTCTGGAGAGACAGGAGAATGTTAAGTTGTGTTTATTGACAATACAAGTTGCCTCCTCCTGCTTTCCATTATTACTTCAAGAATTGATGAGAATAAATGGAGTTGAAAGTCTGTTAAGAGCAGATTAAAAACAAGCCATCTTAACATTTGCATCTAACATAGATTTTACACACTTTTGAATTACTACGCTTTTGAAATGATCTGGAACAGCAATTAGATTTTTAAGTACTTCTACCAAGTGCATAACATATTTTATTAACTTATGCTTCATATACTAGTACATTCACAATAAAACATTTTTCAGCCAGCCACTTGGTGGCAGGCATTGAGAACAAGCAACCCACCGGCTTTTCTAGCTTTCAAGACTTTTATTTAGGTGCTCTGCTAAGACTGTCTTAAGAGTGAAACTGGGCTCTTATTCAGATGCTTGTTTACAACTCGTTGAAGGACTAGACCTTGAATTGCAACTGTTTCTCCTCTCTAAATTATTACTATTCTTCTTAAATATCAAACAGCCGGAGGCCTATTGAATCTAAGTATGAAGTTGAATAAATGAAGAAAGGAAAGGAATTTAGGAAGATTTTAAAAGAAACATAAGCCTCATTGACTATCTTCTGATAGTAGAGACTAAATCTACTAAGTCATTCAATAGGGGCATAATCAAGTCCAAGTCTTTTTTATTTCATTTTTTTGTTGTTGTTGTTGTTAATCCTTACCTAAGCATATTTTTCCCATTGCTTTTCAGAGAGAGCGTAAGAGAAGGGGGAGTGGGGACAGAAAGAGAGAGAAACATCAATGTGAGAGAGGTACATCGATTGATTGCCTCTTGCCTCTGTCCTGGCCAGGGCCTGGGGTTCAAACCTGCAGTCCAAGCACATTCCCTTGTCTAGGAACCCAAGACCTTTTGGTGTACAGGCCAGTGCTCTCACCGTTGAGCCACACCACCCAGGGCTCAGGTCCTTCTTAAATGTTATGTAAGTAATTGGCCCTCCTGCAGCTTAAGTGCCCATCAACAGCTGAGTGGATTAGAAAACGGTGGTACATTTACACAATGAAATACTACACTGACGTAAAAAAGAAAGAACTCTTACATTTGTAATAGCACAGATGGACATGGGGAGCATTATTCTAAGTGAAATAAGCCAGTTGAAGAAAGATAAATATCACATGATCTCACTCATTTGTGGAATATTATGAACAACATAAACTGATGAACAAAAATAGATTCAGAGACATAGAAGCATTGAACAGACCATCAAGCCTCCGAGGGAAGGCAGGGAAGGGGATGTGAGTAAGAGATCAACCAAAGGATTTGTATGCATGCATATAAGCATAACCAATGGACACAGACAGTAGGGGCGGGGACAGGGGCGGTGAGGGCATGTTCTGGTGGGTGGGAGCAGCCAGAAAGAGGTCAGTGGGGGGGTGGAAAGGAAACATATGTAATACTTTGGACATAGCTGAGGAAAGAATTAATGAGCATGAAGATACGTCATTAGTAATTTCAAAAATAAAATGCAAAAATTAAATTTTTAAAAATAATTTTAATTTATGTATTAATTAAATAACTGTTCATCATGGGGTCCTTGAGAAAATACGAGAAGAAACTGTTGATAGAAATTCTCCAATCCTATTGGCTCAAATAATATAGAAATAAAAAGAAGATATAGTGTGGTTCAGTGGTTAGAGTATCAGTTTGTACACCAGAGGGTCAGGGGTTTGATTCCTGGTCAAGGGCATGTACCTGCGTTGCAGTTTCAATCCTCTACCCACAGTCAGGGCGCATGCAGGAGGCAGCCAATCTATGCATCCATCTCACATCAATGTTTTTCTCTTTCTTCCCTCATACCTCCTCCCTTCCATTCTCTCTAGAAATCAATGAAAAAAAATACCCTCACTCAAGTGAGGAATTTTTTTTTTTAATTAAAAAATCAACTGGTATTATTGCTCTCTCAGCAATACAGAGGGGGTAAAAACAGATTTATATTTTTGAGTACATGACACGGAGTTTATTATTGTATTATCCTTTATTGTTGTACTAGAGGTCCAATGCATGAAATTTGTGCAATAGTAGGCCTTCCTTCCACCGGCTGCCACACTGGCTTCCCTCTGGCGCCCAGGATGTAGGCTTCCCTCTGGCCGCCAACAGGCACCTGGGACCCAGGCTTCCCTTGCAGCCAGCTTCCTCTAGGAAGGTTGTCCAGAAGGACGTCTGGTCTAATTAGCATATTATGCTTTTATTATTATAGATTTACCATACAAACAACTGTAAACCTATTTTTGCTCTACCCTGTATAGTCCTCTGGTTGTTTTTAGTTGAGAAATAATTCACATACCATATTATTCACTCTATTAAAATGTGTGGTTTAATTCAGTGTGGTTTTTTAGTATATTCACAAATTTGTATAGCCATCACACTAATTCTAGAACGTTTTTATCATCCCAAAAAGAAACCCTGTACCCATTGAACAGTCATTTCCTTTTTCCCCTTCCCCAGGCCCTGACAACTAATCTCTCAACCACTGTCTCTTTGGATTTTGCCTGTTTTGTATATTTCACATATAAATGGAATCATTCAATATATGGCCTTATATATACTTGTTTCTTGCATTATATTCCTTTCATTTAGCATATGTCAAGATTCATCCATGGTTCAGCATGTAACAGTATTTCATTCCTTTTCATAACTGAATAATATTTCATTGTATCGAATACACTTAGTATTCCCATTCAGCAATTGATTGCATTTTGGGTTGTTTCTACTTTGGGGCTCTGAGGAATAATGTAGCTATGAACATTTGTATACAAGTTTTTGTGTAGACATATGTTTTCATTTTTCTTGAATATATTCCTAGGAATGTAGTTGCGGGGTCACATGATAACTGTTTAACTAACAAAATGCCAGAGTCTATTTTACAACCTCAGCTCCTGACAATTAGCTCTTTAAGCCTCTGTAGTCCTTTTTACCTCTTCAACAGAAGAATAAAATCTGAAAACTCCTAAAATAAGGCCCTGGACAGAGAAAAGGCCAGTCTATTTTATTCTCCTGTGATTATCTATCACTGCTTCTATTTTGGGAGGATAGTGCCATGCAGTATTTCTCTCAAGGATCAAGAAAGAATTAGTCTTTCTGATTTAGTGATATCTTAAACTTTACCTTTTGGAATATAAGTCTGCAAAGTTGCTTTCTTTTAATGCTTTACATTCAGTTGAGGCTGTTTTTTAAACTAATAACTAAATTTAGCTATTTATAGACATATACACTTTTTGCAATTTTTTTAACAGATCTTCAGGATTTATTCCACAAGACTGGCCAGGACATGGATGGGGAGCTGACCTACCAAGAAATTTGGAACTCCTTAGGCTCTACTATGCCAGCACCAGAGAGTTTGAGAGAGTTTGATGCTGATGGAGATGGAAGATACTCATTCCTGGAGCTAAAAGCAGCTGTAGGTTTCTAGCCTCATTGGGCATATTTAGAAACGGATATATACCCTGGGCTACCTAATATCTACTCGCATAACAAAAACAACCCTTCTATTTATCTATCAGTCCTCCAATCCTCCAAACTATTGTAGCAGACACATTGCAACCTTTTAACTTGTTTGAAAAAGCTATATAAAAATTATTTTTTTAAGAAAGACCATTTTACTTATGATATTCAGAAATCTGTGATTTCCTGAAACCAGTAAGATCTTAATTCTAAAATTGCCAGAATACAAGTTAAGCCCTTTTTCTTTCTCTTTCCTTTTTTGAGGGAAGGAGACCTTATCTTTTAGAACTAGAAAATGTATATATAGTGAGAATAAGCCACCTTTTATATTTCACGTAAATTTGCCTTAAATTAGCTGCACTTTATTCAGACTCAGAAAAATGTCTTTCCTTTAAAAGATAGGCTTTTTCTGTTTATAAATATTTAAAATGAAGAGTTCTACATATTTTGTGGGACGTTAGGAGGAATGGTTTGAAACAGGACATGAACAAATGGCTTGTCAGAAATCGCTAATTTGATCTGGTAGCGACTAAACTTGGCCCATGTCTCCTTCAGGCATCTCCTTTAAGTGCTGCCATGGGGTTTGGTCTGGTGGCCAGAGTAATATATTTAGGGAGTAGATACTGGGGACAGCGTAGCCTCCAGGTGCAGGAAAGTAAGATCTATCTTTTTGTTTCTGACCCCTTAGCTAATTCCAACCTGTGAACCAGAGAAGTATTCTTGGCATTTTTATTATTTTTTATCCTATTTTAGGGTTTATGAACATAAAAAGTTATCCAGTGGAGAGCTATATTTCCCTCCCTAAGTGAGCAGGATTATCACACACATACTCTAGTCTATCTTGAAGCTGTGGCTGACTTCCACCTCTGATACTATCTACATTCTGAACGACAGGGCTGAAGTCCCTGGCCACTGGCTCAACCTGGCTGCCTAGGAGCTTTAGAGGAGAGCTGTGCCTCTAATTCTGACCCAGGAAACTGAGATTTTGCATGGAGGCTAACCAAGAACATAATATGTTTCTCTGTGGGATAAGGCCATAAAAGTTGTGAACATACTAAGATTCTTCATGGTTATCAGGTCAGAAGTAGCTGGAAGCTTTATGTCCAGAGGATGCCAAACATAGCAGGCCTGGAACATTGGGTTTTATGTGATGGTAGCAAGTGTTTTCAGATCTGATGCAAGCAAGTGCAATACTTTTCCCTTTAAATACTTCTGTAGCCTGGTACTACAGGACTCTGAACTTAAAGGAATCATACCTCCATGCAATCTGTGCTGTGTTGTTCTTAGAAGGAGTCTCTGAACAACACAAAAGGAAAAACTTTGCAAAACTTATCTGTGTTGTAGACCACGTCAGGGAGAAACTAGAGAAGCTTTCGTGGACCAACTTCTTTAGTGGAGTTCATTTCCATTTAATTTTGTCCAAGTTGCCCAGTTAGCCATGGATGCAGCCAAACATCCTTAACTATTTAAGGGCTGGTTTTGTTTTGCTTTTTCTTTATATGATATTCTGCTTGGTGCAGGCTAACCTTGATATTTTTTTCTAGAAATATTAAAATTTAGTTAAAGCAAGATGAAGTCTTTTCCCATGAATGTGCCTGCTTACCTCATATGGCTTATGCTTCTTTCTTTTAAAAAAAAAAAAAGTATATATTTTAGTGATTATCCCTCACTAACGCCCATCCAAGCTATTTCACTTTCTTGGAAAGGTTAAAATATAAAATTAGCACTTTGGGTAACTTGAAGAGTACTCTTCTGGCTGCCTTCCATGCCCACCCCCCTTTTTTAATATATATACCCTGACGGATTTTGTAACAACCAAATAACACTCTAGCAATAAATTGAATTACTCTGCTATATTTGTATATATTGTACCATAAATAGTATGTCTACCTGGAAGGTATTTTTTTGAGAACTGATTTATATGAAATATACTTGGGGGTAATGTAGCTTGTCCTTTTTAGTTTCAAATTCTTATTCATAGGCATATACTTTGAGGACACCTTAACTCTTTGTTGTATGTACTTTTTTTTTTTTTTTTTTTTTTTTTTGCATCAGAGAGCTATCATGGAGGAATCATTTTTTAGTTTAGTTTAGTTTAATTTAATCATCTATCTCACCCCAAGTGTGTCTGGCTAGCATCATCCCCGAGCCAGGTGTATAGTACCATTCTCTCCCCCTACCCAGTTTGGCAGAGGTGTTCCTACTACCCTCTCAGACTTGAGGCTACCCTGTCACACAGCTTGGGGAAGTGCCCTATCTCCCAGGCAGAACTAGGGTACCTTGAACTCCTTTCTTCTAAGTTGAGCAGATTCATTGGCCTAAGAAGAGTCTCAGAAACCTATTGTTCAGTGTTTGTTTGGCATTTTTATTCGTAAGTTGTCTTAAACTATAATCAAGCTTCACCTGCCACCTCTGAGCTCTGAAAGGAAGGTCAATAGTAGTAGTGAGTTGGGTTTTGGTTTTAGCTTCAGTTACTTGGACCTTTCTACTCTGGAAGCTCCTAATGCTGCCTTTCCGAAGTTATCCAGAGCACTGCTTCTTGGTCCTTTTTTTTGTCTTGTACTATCTGATATAATGTTTACTTAAAGGGCAAAAGTATTTTGTAGGAAGAAAAGAACCAAAAGGAGAGAGAGAGAGAGAATCAACTTAGAGATGACTGTGATGTTGTCTTAAGGGCAGAGGGGGGCCTGGCACTTAGGAATGTGCCTCAAACAGCAAAGCTGAAGAACAGACACTCTTCACCTACTGGCTACTGTCCCTCCCATTGGTGTTTCCTCACTTTATGTTGCTGGACAGAACACTGTCAGAGCCCCCGCAGATCTTGCCGGTCACAGTTGAAGATTCTGGCTGTGATGGGCTCATACTCATAATGGCCTGCTGTTGAGTTGTTTTTAGTGACAGCTTTCGTTTGCTACACACCTCATTGGCTTGCTTACCAACACCAGCTAGATGCAGCCTCTGTTTTCATATCCAAACCAGAACACATTTGGGTATTCCTGAGACTTTATAGAGCGTGTATTGTTTGTTATATGAACCTAACCTACCTTGTTGTTTTTTCACATTAAGAAATGTCAATCTACTTTGCTTTAGTGGAGCTATTTTGGTAATCTATAAGCAGTTTTGGTTCTGTTTGAGGAATGAATTCAAGGTTTCCATGGCTTGATTTGAACTTTGCTTATTTCACATCAGTAATACAACCATTTTAATTTATCTAAATAAAACATTTCCTTTTTCTCCCACTGTGTCTATGACTAAGGTCCCTACCCCTGGTTATTAAAGAAAAAAAGTATCTGCTTTGAAACCTAGTTTTACGGACTCCTCCCTTCTCTTGAAAGCAGAGACAGATTGTGGGCACAGTCTTCAATTGAAGACTTTACCTGACGAATGCAGAATTGAAGGAGTGAAGGCTGCTTCTTTGGCATCTGTAGGTTGGGAGGGGACAGAGGGAGGTTATGAGTGAGCCCCTGTTCCTGTATCAACCACAGAAGCTCTACCTAGGGCTGTTTTATATGTTGAGGTTCAGTGTAAGATCATGTTTAAAAGAAATGTTCCAGTGCCTTAAAAAGGGGTGTGGCCTTGAAATCCATTGCAAGAAAGTGGTCATATAGAGGCTGGAGCTCTTTTGCACAGAAAAATATTAGAAAAATTAGCTCTACATGGTTACTAGACTCTGGGATTACACACACACATCCTGGGTGGCCTTCTCCCTCATGGAAGACTACGTAAAGCTTAGCTCATTTGAGCATCTTACCAAATATGATAAGACTAAAGGAGCCATGGTGCACGAAATCGTGCACAGGGCGGGGGGGGGGGGAGGTCCCCTCAGCCCAGCCTGCAACCTCTCCAATCTGGGACCCCTCAGGGGATGTCCCACTGCTAGTTTAGGCCTGATCCTGGGGTTCAGGCCTAAACTGGCAGTCAGACATCCTTCTCTTGGACTGCTGGCTCCTAATTGTTCACCTGCCTGCCTGCTTGGTTGCCCCTAACTGCCCCCCCCCCTCCAGCTGGCCTGATGGCCGCTCACTGCCCCCCCCCCCCCCACCAGCCTGGTTGTCTCTTACTGCCCCCCCTGCCGGCCTGGTCACCCCTAACTGCACCCCCTACTGGCCTGGTCGCCCCACACAGCCTGCTGTTCAGTCGTTTGGTCATCTCTCGCGCCCCCCCCCCCCCCACACACACACACACAGCCTGCTTGTTCTATCGTCTTGCTGTCCCTCACTAACCCCCCTGCAGGCCTGGTTGTAAGCAGCCATCCTGTGGAGGTGTGGTGGTCAATTTGCATATTACCTCTTTGTTATATAGGATGATTTACTTATATCCAAAGTAAAAGGAAAAAATATATATTCTGGGGCAAATCTGAGCTTTCTTACCTTTAATATGGCACAAAATAGCTAGTATTATCTTTGTTTCTCTTTTTAGAATCATTTCCAGTAAAGTACAAAATTTCATATAGTGGATCTTACCTTTTGGAAGGGCCATAAGTCCCTTTAGGAAAGATCTTTTTTAAAAACTGGGTATATTTTTGTGTATTATTTTAGGGGCTTCACTGACCAGCCCTTCCCCCAAGCCAATCCATGGACCAACTTAGTTCCACCCTACACACACAAAAATCATTTGCCAAGTGTTTTCTAACCAGACATATTAAGGAAGGGATACCAGGATGGATGGTTGGGAGAATAACTTTGAAGCCAATCAGACGTAAATTTGAGACGTTGCTCTGCAATATAACAATATTCCAAATGCCCTTGAGAACTGTCTCTTCATCTATAAGTGGAGGGTCATTGGCAGTGTCCTTATATTAGAAACAATGCAGGGACAGCCCTAACTCAGTACACATACATGTTAACAAAAGAATGTGATTGAGCCAGCAGTGCAGTGTGGCTCATGGATCTCTGACCTCTTTTGCCTGTGACCTGCCACAATGAGTTGCCATAGTTCATACATGCTCCATAGCTATCACTTCGTGGTAGCTGTCTTAATGTCCCACAGAATGGCAGTGCCTTTGGGTACCTATCCCAGAACCTAGCATACATTTTTGGTCTTAAGTAAAAACTGGGTAGAGGACTGTTGAGCCCATCACAAGTACTAGTTCAGTGTGTTTTTCCACAACCAACCCTCCAATTCCCATTTGTGTTGGTGATTCTCAGTGACCTTCAATTTGGTTTACAAATTGTCCCTATCAAACAGGGGAAGGACTTTGCCTTCCTAACAACAAAATGAGACACCAGGGAGCCTGGGACTTTTTTTAATCTTTCATAATGTGACATCCAGATGGGCCCCAGCCTGTGTCAATACCACCTCCCAGGTTAGCTCTGCCCCAGTACCTCCAGCTTCCACACTCAGTAAAAGGAGACTACAGTTCTGAAGCAAAAGGCTTGGCATTGAAGCAGTGGTCCCCATGGGCCAGTGTGGGGAGGGAGGGGTAGTGGAGGTTCCTTTCAGGACAAATGGCCAAAGGATAGGAGACGGAGTGGTTCAGCATTGGAGGTAGGTTACACAGGGAGAGGGCAGAGGGCACCTCCTGAAAGATGGGAATTGGGAGTGGGGAGCTTTTCTGGGGCTGAGGCACTGGGGAAGCTAGGGGAGGCTGTGGGACCAGCTGCAATTCAGGTTGCGGAGGGACAGGGGCCTCCACCTTGGGGCTGCTTTGTTGAGCAGCATAGCTCCTACTCTCAGTACTGTCCAACTCCCACAGAGGATCTGAAGTCTGGACCTCAGTCTCAGTCTTGGAGACAGTGGGGGAAGGGCCCATGTTGATGGCTGTGTTCATGCCATAGTGCCTTCGCTTGTTAATCCAGTACAACAGTGGGCTGTAGGTGAAAGTAGTGGCTCTCATCACCTCTACCCACTCCTGGGCACGCTCTTTCCGCCGCAGGTTCTTCCTCCAGTGCAAAAAGAGGATGCAGCCACCAGTTAGCACTGAACACAGCCCCAGGAATCCAAAGTACAGCGAGATCCACACTAAGGCAATAAGAAGGAAAAAAGAGGCAAACTGGCTGACGGCTCTAACTTGGGGCCTGAGTTGTTTTTTTATTTTTCTTCTTAACCCATTCATTGGTCATTCCATCCACTTAACCATGCTCTTCATTCCTTCTCTCCCTCCTCATTGACTTCATCATTCTCTTAGTCAAAGTTAGATTTCCAGGGAGCTTAAGAGGCACCTTAGCCCTTTATAAATAAGGAAAGCTGGAGGTTAGAGGGGAGATGGCCTATCCAGACTTGGGCCTCTCGTTCTCAACCCCAGACCCATCCAAATCACCAGATGGAGAAACTCACTAAAGGTGAAGCTTATCAAGGAAGTAAAAGTCTAACAGTTGACATGGACACCAGTGTCCCATTCCATTGTACCCATTCAGTTGTGGTGGTCCTAGTGTATTCATAGCACTCCTGTGCCCTCAAGAAATCCTTAATTTTCTAGAGGAAACCATAGCTTAACTGCTTAGCACTCCCACCACACATACCATTCATGCAAAAGGTCCTCCCAAGTTAAGGAAACCAAGCAAGGATCAGGAATAGGAGAGTCATTTACCACCAGGGATACTCAGGTCCTTCGGTTGGGAATCCATAAGGTCCAGCTTGGTACTTTGCCAGTGGCCCTGGAGAGAAGGAGCTTACCTACCCATCTCTCCAGTTACTATGAGTCCTTGAAATGCCCAGGCCCCATTGTTTCCTAAAGGTGAGGTCACTGGATTCTGAGCATTGAGCATTCTGGGGGCGGAGCTTGTGAAGTCTTGGGTTAATGATAGGAACTTCATCTAATGGTGTCGTACTGTATGTCTGCCGCTTCTATCAGGGACTGACCCAACCACTGAATTGTTTGCCCTCTACCCCTTATGGTGAACCCACAGAACAGCCCCAGTCCCTCAGGGATTTACTCATGTTGCTGGGCATTAAGGAACAGTTGATGGAGACCTGTTCCCAGTAGGAAGTGTGGCAGGGAGCGCACACAACTTTGGGCAGCCCTGCCCTCAAGATGTCAGAAGAAAACTTGCTCAAGAGAACTAAGTGAATAATGCCTCCTGTCTTGCCTCTTACAATCTTATTTTTGTTTTGTTACCTTCAACAAGTGGCGTTTATTTGGCTCCAGGTCCCATCGGAGCTCGCTACTTTCTGGCCCCACATCCCTTCCAGCCTCACCTTCCTCCACATCCTCACTTACCTTTCCTTTCCGATTAGGCCAGACTTCTTAGCACAGCCTGCTTACTCACATCTCTGGAGTTTTGCTCATACTTCCTCTACTTGAGTGCCCCTCTCCACTCTTTCCCCCATAGAATACCTGCTTATCCTTCAAAGCTCAGCTCAACCCCCATACTGTATGACAAACAGTTGTTTCAGTTGGCTTCTCAGAATGCTATCATCTCCAGTTTGAAGGGGTTTTGAGGATTGTCTAGTACCAAGCCCATCAGATGCTTGAGCCCTGGAGGTAGATCTCTCCTACTCAGTAACTCATCCTCTGGGACTTGCTTGAGTCAGGGCTTACACTTACTTGCTTACACCTCCTGAGGCAACTTGATCCGTTTATGGGTTGCTCAGTCAGAAAGCCCTTCCCTAATTAAGCTCAAGTCAACCTCCCTATACTACCCCTGGGCCTAGCTCAGCTTTTTGGCACCATTTAATTACTTTCCTCTCTGTGGCCCCCCAGCATGTGACTTGGGCACTATTCTGCATGGATTTCTTTCCAGTTTTACTTAACCCTCAGCTTGCCTCATACCTCACTGGCTCCTGCTTTGCAGTCTCCTTGCCTCGTTTCTCTTTTCCCCTGATCACTAAATGTTAACATGCCCTACATTCACTCCCTCAGTGATCTCATTCAGACTAAAAGATTTTTCCTTTTTATTGAATTTATTAAGGTGACACCGATTAACAAAATTATACAAGTTTCAGGTGCACAATTCTACAACACATCATCTGTACTTTGTATTGTGTGTTCACCACTGCAAATCAAGGCTCTGTCCATCACCATTTGTCCTCTCCCTCTACCCTCCTTACCTCTCTACACCCCTCCCCTCAGACTCAAAGTTTTAAATATTATATATACACCTATATATACCGATAACTAATGGCTTTTTATCTCCAGCCCAAACTGTTCCTCAGAACTCTAAACTCATTCACGCAACAGTCCAGTTGATGTCCCTGCTTGCCAGTCTATTAAGTGATCTCAAACTAACATGATCAAAACAAAACTCCTGGTCATCCACCCTCTAACCTACTCCAGCCTTCCTCCTCTCTTGGCAACTCTTTCCTCCCAGTTGTTCAGGCCACAGCCTATAAGTCATCCTCAACTCCTTTATTCTCTCACACCCAAATTCACTCCATTAGCAAACTCTTTAGGCTTGCTTTCAAAACCACTTTTCTGTCACTATCACCTTATTCTAAACATCACTATCTCTCACTTGCATTATTAATCTCCCCATAGGGTGACCAATCATCCTAGTTTGCCTAGGACTGAGGAGGTTTTCAGGACATAGGTAGGACTTTCAGTGTTAAAACCAGGAAGTCCCAAGTAAACCAGGACAAACTGGTCACCCTTAGGAGAGCTTCCCTCCCTACTCCCACCTGCCTCACATCCCACAAGCAGACAGAATACTTTAAAACTATGTCATTTTCTCTGCTCAAAACCTATAGTGATTTCCCATTTCACTCAGATTCAAAACCAAAGTCCTTAACCAAGACCTTCAAAGCCCCGAGTAATCTAACTACCCTTCTTCATACTTCTTCACACAATAACCTCCTTGGTGACCACAAGCAGGGCAAGCATGTTCCTGCATCAGAGCTTCTCTTTGCCATTTCCTTTATCTGGAAGGCTCTTCCTCTAGATATCTGTACAGATCATTCCCTCATTTCCTTCAGGTCTCTGTTCAAGTATCCCATATCTCTATTCTGCTTTTTTAAAATTTAAATTATTATTTAAAGTATTACTTACTAGGGGCCCGGTGGATGAAATTCATGTACTGGGGGTGGGTGGACCCTCAACCCAACCTGCCCCCTGTCACATACTGGGAGCCCTCAGGGTACGTCCAACTGATGGTTCACCCCCAGCCTGCCCAAGGCCTAAAGCCTCGACACCCAGCCATTGCCCTGCTCAGCTTAGCCCCGGCTGCCTGCGACCACCCAGCCCCAGGGGCTGGGTGCTCACCACCGCTGCCATTTTGTCTGATAGTATAGCCAATCAGGAGCAAAGGTATGGTCAAATTTGCATGTTTCTCTTTTATTATATAGGATATTGAGGGAGAAAAATGGCGGTGGAATAGACAGATGCTTCCTGAATCTTGTCCCAGGGCAGATGGAAGGGAGTGGCTGAGGGTCGCGCATGGGGAGTGTTTGTTGGTGAGTTGGGGGACAGCTATGCTCCAGGAGAAGCTGAGGGACTGCTGGACTGGCCGCCACTGGCCTCCCCTGACCAAGAGGCCCCCATGTGGCTGGGTTCTCTCACAGAGCCACTGGCTTGGAGGTGGACCACGCCATCTTGAAGGGGAAGGGCCTGAAAATATACAGTTGCAGTACCTACTGGACTGCTGAGGGCCCCAGAACACCTGTTCCCAGTTGGCACAGATGCATGAATTTGGAGGTGCTCTGCGCTCTGCCAAGGAAAGGTCAGATTTAGCCTGAGGTTGGATGGGGCGCGCACACCGAGGGAACTGGAGGAGTGGGGAGATCTGCGTCTGAAAAAAGTCTGTGGCTGTTAGAACTGGTGAATGAGGAAGGGAACCCTTGGAGCTGGTGGCAGAGGGGATCCATAGAAAGCAACCCATTTGGACCCAATAGAGAAGAACAGCCCCAAAATTTTGAGAGGGTGCTGGCTGCTAAACCCAAGGGGGAAAGGGAGTTTGCGCAGACATATGTGTGGAACCTGAGTTCGAGCAGTTGCGTTTCTTCTTCTCCTAATTTCAGCTTCTGAGCACTAAACAAGGAACATGGGATCGCCTGGTGGGGGACACCCTGGGAGACTGCAGGGGAGAGCTGTTTCTCTGGAGCCTGGGGATCAGAGTAGGAAGTCACCATCAGAGAGCAGCTCTGGGGCAGCCCATTCCCACAAGTCAGTATTGAATACCACAGGGATAGCGGGATCATAGTTCAGGCTGGGGAGGACCAATATACCCAGAGGTCAATCCAGAAACACTGCCACCCAGGGGCTGAATCACAAAATGACTCTTGTGTAACACAAATTAAGGAATCAAATTTATTACTACTACTATTTCACCTTTTTTGTCTTTTAAGTCTCATTTTATTTTCTCACTATTCTACTTTGGGATTGGTGTTCTACAGTCTATTTTCATCTACCCTTTAATATCATTTTACTCTACCTCAACTCCACCTTTATGCCACCACTCTCTTGCTAACCTTTCCCTATTTAGTGTCGTGTTTCTCTTACCCTTTTCCTGCTTTCGATTTTCCTTATTCTTTCTTTTTACCCCATTAAAATTCCACCCTACTCACATATCTAATCTCGAACCACCTGCTCCAAGTTCATACACACCTCTCGATCCTCTGACTCCACTATTCTAAATTGTTTTTCTCTCTGTCCTGTTATTGTTGTTTACTTGACTGTTGATTATATCAATTTTTTATGCTTGTTTCAGAGATTGGTTTATTCTTTTCTTTTGGTTTGTTTTGGGAGGGGTTTTGGTGTGTGTTGTTGTGTTGCTATTGTTGTTGTCATTATATTATTTTTTGATAGACTTTTGCTTTTGTGTTCCCTCACCTCGCATGATATTAGTTGTTGTATGTAGTTTGTATCAATCTCCAGGTACTTGTTGCTGGCTTTTGTTGGAATTAGTGGCTGTGATATAGAAGTTTTCACCCCATATTTATAGTTTATTTACCTTTTCTTTCTTATTCTTTTTCTTTTCTCTCCTACCTTCTTTTCTTTTTCTTTTTTTTACTTCTTCCCCTTTTCCCAATTTCATTTTGGCATTCCTTCTTTCCTGTGTGTGTGTGTGTGTGTGTGTGTGTGTGTGTGTGTGTTCTCTTTCTCTTTTATTTCTCACATATCACCTAATTTGCCTTCCTCTGGTGATTACCTTTATTTGGAATTACCAATACCACGAATACATTCCTGCTCAGTGCCTGGTGCATTGCACCTAGTTGGGTTGTATTCTGTGCCTTTAAATCAATGCAGGAGAGAGAGAATTACATAACCAGACACACAGAGAAGAGCGGACCATGGGGAGACAAAGAAACAACCCACATATGAAAGAAAAACAAATCTCACCAGAAAAGGAGGTAAATGAAATAGAGGCAAGCAACCTGTCAGAGAAAGAATTCTGAGAAATGGTCATGAGGTGGCTGAAAACAATGGAAGACAAATTTGATAATATGAGTAAGAGCCAAGAAGAAATGCAAAGTGACATCGCTGAGGTAAAGAACTCAATAGAAAGTATCAAGAGTAGACTAGAAGCAGATGATCACATCAGTGAGCTAGAAGGTAGGAAAAAAATACCCAAATAGAGCATCTTCTAGAAAAAAAAATTAAAAAGCAGGAGCAGAGCCTAAGGGAACTTTCGGACATGAAACAAAACAACATCCGCATCATTTGGCTTCCAGAGGGACAGGAAACTGAGCAAGGAATAGAAAACCTGTTGGAAGAAATAATGACAGAAAATTTTCCTGATATAGGAAAGAAAAAACCCACACAAATCCAAGAAGCTCACAGAGTCCCAAGCAAAATGAACCCCAAAAGACCGATGCCAAGGCATATTATAATTAAATTGGCAAACACCAACAACAAAATATGAATCTTAAAAGCCGCCAGAGAGAGTCAGAAAGTCACCTACAAAGGAACCCCCATCAGACTAGCAAGTGATCTCTCAACAAAATTTTATCAGGCTAGAAGGGAATGGAATGAAATATACAAAGTCATGCAAAGGAAGGGTCTCAGTCCTAGAATTCTGTACCCAGCAAGGCTATCAATCAAAATTGAAGGGCAAATCAGGAGCTTCACAGACAAAAAAGGACTAAGAGACTTCATTACCACCAAACCAGCAATGCAAGAAATGCTAAAGAGTCTGCTGTAAAAAGAAATAGGAAGCAAAAAAGGAACACAGGAGTAAAGAACAAAAATGGTGACAAATCAGTACCTATCAATAATAACTTTAAATGTAGCCAAGACCGGTTTGGCTCAGTGGATAGAGCGTCGGACTGCGGACTGAAGGGTCCTGGGTTTGATTCCGACAAGGGCATTTACCTTGGCTGCGGGTACATCCCCAGTAGGGGGCGTGCAAGAGGCAGCTGATCTATGTCTCTCTCTCATCAATGTTTCTGACTTTCTATCCCTCTCCCTTCTGCTCTGTAAAAAAAATCAATAAAATATATTTTAAATAATAAATAAATAAATAAATAACTTTAAATGTAAACAGATTAAATGCTCCAATCAAAAGACACAGGGTAATGGACTGGATAAGAAAGCATGACCCATATATCTGCTGTCTACAAGAAATCCACCTCTGAAAAAAAGACGCACACAGACTGAGGATAAAAGGATGGAAAAGGTTCTTTAGGCACATGGAAATGGAAAAAAATCTGGGGTAGCAATACTTATATCTGACAAATTAGATCTCAAAGTTAAGGACGTAACAAGAGATAAAGAAGTCCACTTCATAATACTAAAAGGAGCAATCCAACAAGAAGAAATAACACTGGTAAACATATACGCAACCAATATAGGAGCACACAAATACATAAAAAAAACTCCTGGAGGATATCAAGGGAGATATTGACAGCAATACAATCATAGTAGGAGACTTTAATACCCCACTATCACCATTGGACAAATACTCTAAACAAAAAATCAGTAAATAAACATCAATCCTCAATGACCCACTAGATCAGATGGAATTAATTGACATCTTCAGATCATTTCACCCCAAAGCCACGGAATATACATTATTTTCAAGTGCACATGGGTCATTTTCAAAGATAGACCATATGTTGGGTCATAGGCAAAGTCTCTCCAAATTCAAGAAAATAGAAATAATATCAAGCATATTCTCAGATCACAGTGGCATAAAGCTGGAAATTAACTACAATAAAAACAATCCAAAGAAATCAAACTCATGGAGACTAAACAGCATGCTATTAAATAATGACTGGGTTACCAGGGAGATCAAGGAAGAAATAGAAAACATCATGGCAACAAATGACAATGATAGCACAACAATCCAAAATCTATGGGACACAATGAAAGCAGTTTTGAGAGGGAAGTTCATAGCTCTGCAATCCTACTGCAAAACAAACAAACAAACAAACAAGAAACAGTGGCAATAAATTATCTAACCCAACAAACTCAAAGAGTTAGAAAGAGAAAACAAGAAAAGCCCAGTGTAAGCAGAAGGAAGCAAATAGTAAAGATCAGAGTAGAGATAAAAGACATAGAGACCAAAGAAACAATACAAATGATCAACAAAACCAAGAGCTGGTTCTTTGAAAGGATAAACAAGATTGATGAACCTCTAGCCAGACTCACCAAGAAGCAAACAGAGAGGACCCTAATAAATAAAATCAGAAATGAAAGAGGTGAAATAACAACAGACCCAAACAAAATACAAAGGATTGTTAAAAAATACTATGAGCAACTCTACTCCAACACACTGGACAACCTGGAGGAAATGGATATATTTCTAGAAAAATATAACCTCCCAAAACTCAATCAGGAAGAATCTAAACAGCTCAATAGTCCAATAACTATGGAAGAAATTGAAGCAAAAAGCTTCCAGCAAACAAAAGCCCAGGGCCAGATGGCTTCACAGGGGAGTTTTATCAAACATTCAAGGAACCAATACTCTTCAGACTATTCCAGAAAATTCAAGAGGATGGAACACTTTCAAACTCCTCTATGAAGCCAGCATCACCCTAATACAAAAACCAGATAAAGACAACACAATGAAAGAGAATTACAGGTCAATATCCCTCATGAATATAGATACCAAAATCCTCAATAAAATTCTAGAAAATCTGATCTAACTGTACATCAGAAAAATCATACAGCATGACCAAGTAGGATTTATCCCAGGAATGCAAGGATGGTACAATATCCGCAAATCAATACATGTGATACACCACATAAACAAATTGAGAGATAAAAATCACATAGTCATATCAATTGATGCAGAAAAAGCATTTGACAAAATCCAACACCCTTTCTTGATAAAAATTCCAACAAGTTGGGAATGGAAGGATCATACCTCAACATAATAAAAGTTATATATGATAAACATACAGCAAACATACTCAATGGGCAAAAACTACAACCATTTCCCCTAAGAACAGGAACAAGACAGGGTTGCCCATTCTCACCACTCCTGTTCGACATAGTACTGGAAGTATTAGCCATTGCAATTAGACAAGAAGAAGAAATAAAAGGCATCCAAATTGGAAAAGAAGTAAAGCTATCTTTATTTGCAGATGACATGATAATGTACATAAAAAACCCGAAAGACTCCATAAAAAAACTAATAGACTTAACAAATAAATTCAGCAATGTAGCAGGATACAAAATTAATGCCAAGAAATCTATGGCATTTCTATACTCCAATAGTGAACTTACAGAAAGAGAGACTAAGAAAGCAATTCCATTTACCATCACACCAAAAAAATTAAGATACCCAGGAATAAACTTAACTGAGGTAAAAGACCTATTTGCAGAAACTACGGGACACTGAAAAAGGAGATAGAGGAAAATGTAAACAGTAAACAGGTGCAAAAACATACCATGTTTATGAATTAGGAGAATCAACATTGTTAAAATGTCCATACTACCTAAAGCAATCTATAAATTTAATGCACTCCCCATTAAAGTACCAATAGCATATTTCACAGACCTAGAAAGAACTCGCCAAAAATTCATCTACAATTAAAAAAAGACCCCGAATAGCCACAGCAATCCTGAGAAAGAAGCGCAAATACCAGATTTCAAGCTGTATTACAAAGCTACTGTTCTCAAAACAGCCTGGTAATATTTGACAAAGGAAGCATGAACATAAAATGGAGTCAAGGCAGTCTCTTCAATAAATGGTGTTGGGAAATTGGACAGATACATGCAAACAAATGAAACTAGACCACCAACTTACATCATACACCAAAATAAACTCAAAATGGATACAGGACTTAAACATAAGACGGGAAACCATAAAAAATTAGAGGAATCCACAGGAAGAGAAATCTCAGACATATCCCAAAAGAACTTCTTCACTGATACTGCTCCTAGGCAATGAAAGCTAAAGAGAAAATAAACAAATGGGACTACATCAAAATAAAAAGCTTTTGCACAGCAAAAGAAACCATCAACAAAACAAGAAAACCCACTGTATGGGAGAACGTATTTGCAAATGTTATCACTGATAAAGGTTTAATCTCAAGCATCTACAGACAACTTATACAACTTATAAAAGAACAACAAATGATCCAATAAAAAAAAAAGGACAATGAACCTAAATAGAATCTTTTTGAAAGAAGATAACAAGAAGTCTCAGAGACATATGAAAACCTGTTCAAACTCACTAATCATCTGAGAGATGCAAATCAAAACGACAATGCGGTACCATCTCACACCTGTCAGAAAGGCTTTCATCAACAAATCAACAAGTGTTGGCAAGGATGCGTAGAAAAAGGAACCCTCGTGCAATGCTGGTGGGATTGCAGACTGGTGCAGCCACTGTGGAGAACAGTATGGAGTTTCCTCAAAAAACTAAAAATGAAGCTCCCATTTGTCCCAGTGATCCCACTTCTAGGAATATATCCCAAGAAACTAGAAACACAAATTAGAAAGGATATATGCACCCGTATGTTCATAGCAGCACAATTTAGCATAGCTAAGATTTGGAAACAGCCGAAGTGCCCATCAGCAGATGAGTGGATTAAAAAACTATGGTACATTTACACAATGGAATACTATGCTGCGGTAAAAAAGAAGGCGCTCCTACCATTTGCAAAACATGGATGGAGCTGGAGAGCATTATGCTAAGTGAAATTAGCCAGGCAGAGAAAGATAATTATCACATGATCTCACTCATTTGTGGAATATAATGAACGTCATAGAGTGATGAACAAGAATAGATCCAGAGACTGAGAAATGTCCATCAGAATGTCAAACCTCAGGGTAAGTGGTGGGTGGCATGAATAAGGGGGAAAGTCAATATATTTGACCTCTGGAACTAAGGTAAGTAATTTGTGTTTTTACCTCCCTGACAAAGTTTATATATAGTTATAAAAAAAATTGGCAGCTAGTTTGAAATGGAATTGACATGGCCTAGAGCATGTCATCTCCTATGGACACCAGTTCTTAGGCTAGGCCCCCATTAACCCTCTGTGACACCATAATATTATTCCACAATGTAATTATAATTTTGATATTTGACAACAGCATATTGTACAATTATCCCAAAGAAACTTACCAACTAATTCTTTAAATGTTTGACAGCAATTTTAAAAAGGACAGAAAAGGAATTAATCCCTTTCAGAAGGAATAAAGGCACTGGGAAGGCACTTGAGCATTCTATATTGGCCCCTCTTGCCCTTTTTGCCAAGAGGGACCCTCTTCTCACAATCTAAGTGCACACAGCTGTTGCCTGAGCTTTCAGCTCAAACTGAGGTTGAAGCCTCTGGGTGGCTGGCACCATGGGTCTGTCTCTCACCCAATGGGGTGAGCTGGGCCCTCCCTGGAGATAAAACCCGAGTCCCCCAAGATATGTGATCAGTAACAGGACCCCACCAGGAGGCAAGGGGATCCCAAGGCAGGTGCTGGGCATGGGGGCATATATTACTAAGGAGACAGAACTGAACCTCACATCACCCTGCTTAGCCCCGGAGGATGGCTGGTTAGCCAGAGACGGGTAAGATTCCTCAGGGAAGCAACAACCTAAGACAGGCAGAGTCACAGAGGGGCCATCAGGAGAGAACTTAAAGATCAACAGAGGTGGGCCACAGACCCTCCACTAACTTTGCAGGGGCCTGAACTCCCACCCCTTCTGAGGGAGGTCTCCTGCCCCCATGGCTGCCTCGCCTCCCATGCACAGCTCACATCAGGACCCAGGTCACAGACAGAGACTTGGCCAGCAACAGCAGCCCTATATCTAAATCCAATCTAGCACCAGGAATGCTCAGGGCCTACTCAAGAATGCAAATAATCCTTTCCACTAATATTTACAGGGTAAAATAAAATTGGCGTTTGAGTATTAATTTTGACAGTAAAATAGTAATCAAGTTTTCAGATTAGTTTAAATTGGGCAATTGAAATAAGTGAATACTCAAGAAAATTTAAGTGTACTTTTCAAAAAGCTGCTCATAAAATATTAACTAAAATTTCTATTAGTACTTCATCTCTTTGTAAAATTGCCTAACATGCAAAGAACCTAAAGCAGTTATATTTTTGTGAAAAAATTAAAATTTAATGTTACCAACACTGCAATATAAAATTTCCAAATGCCCCAATTAATCAAAAGGGGGGGGGAGCATAATATCATGTAAGGAAAAATATCCTGTAAGTAAATTACACTTAGAAAATTCTTACTTCAGAAAATTAATTTCCATTTGTAATGCTAACAGCAGATCACGCATGAAAAACACACAAGGTGTCAAAAAAAAGCCAAAGGAAAATTATTTGGGCAAAAATAAAAAGAATCCCAAGTCAAATTTACAGAAAATGATTCCTTTATTAACTTTTGGTCGAGAATATGTTTATACATTTTCAGAAAACAACTCGAAGACCATATGGATTCCTGCAACAAAGATGAACTGACAGGTCGGTTCGAACCGCAAAGACAGGCTAGAGATGGAAGACGCTGAGGACACCTTGCCGTGCTAGCAGTCAGCAGCTATGCATCACTGCAGGCGGCCCAGGACCAAACCAGAGAGGGTGGAATCTGCATTGCCACCATTTGTCCACCATCTAGATACCATTGCTGACATGTACACATAAGGAACTATTTGACATTGATACTGGGACTCAGAACTGTTCGACACTGAAACTGAGACTCAGTTTCTGTCCTTTTCTGTCCTTACATGTTTATTTCTAGTATGCAGATGCAAGAGTTTTTTAAAGAAAAGAAACGGAGGGAAAAGATAGATACAGAGGCAAAGAAGCATTGAACAGACTGTCAAACTACAGTGGGAAGGCAGAGGAGAGTGGGGGGTGGGGACTGTGGGAGATCAACTGAAGGACTTGTATGCATGCATATAAGCATAACCAATGGATACAAGACACTGGGGAGGGGGCAGGTGAGGGCATGTGCTGGGGGGGTAGGGGAGGCCAGTGGGAGGTTAATGGGGGGAAAAAAGGAAAAATGTGTACTACTATTTATAATACTTTAAATACACACACATACATACTAGGGGCCCAGTGCACGAAATTCATGCACTGGGGGTGGGTGGTTCCTCAACCCAACCTGCCCCCTCTCACATACTGGGAGCCCTTAGAGGATGTCCAACTGATGGCTCACCCCCAGCCTTCCCAACACAGGCTTTAGGCCTTGGGCACCCAGCTATCGCCCTGCTCAGCTCAGCCCCCGCTGCCTGTGACCACCCAGCTCCAGGGGCTGGGCGCTCACTGCCACTTCCCCTCAAAGCGCTTGGGGGCTGGGTGCTCATTGCCACTGCCATTTCATCTCCACACACCCCCGCCCGGCGCTCACACCACTTGGCCCTGCTGGTAGCATAGCCAATCAGGAGCAAAGGTACGGTCAAATGTACATGTTTTTCTTTTATTATATAGGATTGTTTAAAAAAATAAAGTATTACTTATGTCTCCTTCCACACACCCACATTGACCTCTCCCCTGCAGCTCCTACCCCCAGCACATGCCTCACCCCCGTACTGTTTGTGTCCATTGGTTATGCTTATATGCATGCATACAAATCCTTTGGTTGATCTCTTATCGTGTCCCCCCCCCCCCCCCCCACACACACACACACATGCTTTCCTTCTGAGGTTTGATGGTCTGCTTGATACTTCTATGTTTCTGGATCTGTTTTTGTTCATCAGTTTAAGTTGTTCATTATGTTCCACAAATAAGTGAGATCATGTGATATTTATTTCTCTCTGACTGGCTTATTTCATTTAGCGTAATGCTCTCCAGGTCCATCCGTGTTGTTGTGAATGCTAAGAGTTCTTTCTTTTTATGGCAGCGGAGCATTATTCCACTGTGTAGGTGCACCACAGTTTTCTAATCCACCATCTGCTGATGGACATTCAGGATGTAAATTGGGCTGCTATGAATCTAGGGGGGCATTTTTTCTTTCTGATTGGAGTTTTTTATTTCTTGGGATATATTCCTAGAAGTGGTATTACCGGGTCAAGTGGCAGTTCCATTTTTAACTTTTTGAGGAAATGCCATACTATTTTCCACAGTGGCTGCACCAGTCTGCATTCCCACCAGCAGTGCACGAGGGTTCCTATTTTAACGAATAGCATGTATCATCACCTAACATATTTATTTATTGTGATTACAACCGATTAAAGGACCTTCATGCTGAAGGACAACTACTACAGCAAGTGCCAGGGGAACTTAAAAGGGAGCAAGCTCGGCGAGGACCAGCAGACCCGAGCGACTTTCCAGAGGAGACTTGGAGAGCAGAGGCTGCTGGTACCCACCCGGCGGGCGTGAATCCGGGCGGGCTCCACGGAGGGGGCGGGCAGTGGAAGGACGTGCAGAGCCCGCGGGCCGGCGGGGCATTGAGATCCTAACTCCCGCCCCGCCCCCTTCGCCCAGCGGCTCCCGGAACCTTGAGGCGCGGAACCTCGAGGCCGGAGCCCCGGCGCAGCGGACCCGGAGCGCTAATGGAATGGGCGCACGGCCCGCGGGCCAAGGCCGGCGCGCCAGACACCGAGGAGGAGGAGGTGGAGGAGGCGGGGGCAGCGATGGCTGCCGTGGCGGCGGCGGCGGGAAGCGCGGGCCCGGCAGTCCTGCAGGTGGCGGGTCTCTATCGGGGCCTGTGCGCGGTGCGCAGCCGCCCCCTGGGCCTGGGGCTCGTGTCACCCGCGCAGCTGCGCGTGTTCCCTGTGCGCTGCGCCTCTCGCCAGCCCGCGGGGGGCGACGACGGCGGCAGGGTCGGGGCCGAGCTCGAGGCCAACCCTTTCTACGACCGTTACCGCGACAAGATCCAGCAGCTGCGCAGGTGCGGGCTCCCTCGGGCGGGCAGCGGGCAGGGAGGAGGGGCGGCGACGGGCCCGCGGTTCCGGTGTGTCTGACGCTTGGGGTGCATACCCTCGCCCTGCGAGGTGGGCACTGCCACTGCCGCCCTCAGGAAGTATCCAGGCAGATCACCGCCTCCTGTCACACAGCTGGTCTCCGCAAAGCCCTGGCTTTTTCTCCGGGCCTGCCTTCGTTGCTTTAGTTCTCAGCCTTTCCTAAGCAGGCTGGCCTTAAATGGGAAAGTGGAGCCTTCCAGAGAAGGGACTTGCCTTGCTCGAGGTCACATACTGGCTCAGCTGAGGCCTGGTAGTAGTGTCCCAGTTGGATCATCCATTGAACCCTCTCTTGAAGGTGAGAAAGCCGAGTGTCAGAGGTAGAGGAAGAGACCTGCCCAAGAACACACAGCTGGCTGGCATTCATCTGCTCCCAGATGAAAGGACCTGGGGGTTAGAGGACGTTTAGGTGGGTGTGCGGGGGGCCAAGGTAGGGTCTGAAGAGTTCAAGTGGAAGAGCTAAGGGAGATCAAAGGTGAAAATTAAAGGGGCTTAGGAGAGAATTTGGCAGGGTGGGCAGACAGTTGTCTTATATGGAAGGAAAACAAAGACTAAATTCTGTTAACATCTATGAGTTCTCTCATCTCTCATTCCATGGCTTTAATCCCCCATCATCTTCACCTGGACTCTCGCTGTCAATCTCTAGCTAGTCTTCCCCACTCGTCTTGGACCCCTCCATCCCAGTCCATCTCATTGCTACTATGGTGACTTCTCTTTTTGAAGGAATGGTGGAATATATTTGTCTTCTTAAAAACCGTTTCTTGGCCTGCACTTCCCTTCAGCTTTTTCTCATTGATCTCTTTCACAAACAGGCATGTCAGGAGAGTTGTCTCCTCATACTCTGAGTATTTTACAACTAATCTTCATTCTTACCCACGAACAAATGAATGACTGGTCTTACTCTCTTCCACTAGATCATTCCCATCGACATTTACATACTGCTATGTGAACTTCCCGCTGACCTCTGGATAATGTCCTTATTCCTTCGAGTTCCTCACAAGGCTCTTGTGCTGTGAGCCTTGTCTCCCTAACTTTATTACCAAAACTCCCTTTGAGCACTGTGGGTTAACACAAAGGAATACAGGATTGGGATTGGGGAAGGATATTCCAGGTAAGGGAGACAGCAGCAAAAATACAGGGGCATGAAACCACCTCAAACCATTTGGGAATGTTTGAGTAAAATTGCATCATACACCTGTAGCATTTTACTATTCTTAGTTACTTGTCTGTCCCTCTCACTAGATAAAAGCTCCTTGAGGTGGGGACTCTTTCTTAATTATTTTTGTATGCATAGAGCCCAGAAAGGTAAACAGCAGGCAAGGGATAACAAAGTTTGTTGAATGAATGAAAAAGGGTAAGTTCTAGAAGCAGCTGAGAGACCCAGTCAGGGAGATGGGAGGGAAAGTTGTGTGGATACACAACCATGAGGTTGAAGTAGATGAGAAGGGCCAAAAAGGGTCAGTAAAACCTGGGCCAAGTAAAAGGAAGAGACAAAATAGAGCCTGGCCTTAGGACCCAGGACCAAACACGTAGGAGGATATCGTGAGATATTTTAAAGGGAATTACAGTCCTCATTGGTTCGTGGTGAGTCATACTCACAAAAACCTGGGCTATCAGAGTACCAACCACAGGTGTGATGTGAGCCAACAGCAGGACAAGGCTGTGTGCCCTGTTGACTCCAGTCCAGCCCAGAATCTGGGTTTTACATCACACTCTGCATGGGCGAATTGGGAGGATTTGATCTAGCTGCAGGCCCACTATATCTAGAGTGTGGATAGACTAGAGTGTGTCCAGAGAGCAGGTCCACAGTGAGGAAAGATTCACAAGTCACATATAGGAAAAGGGGTCTCAAAAAAACTGAAGGAATTTTACCTAGGAAAGATAAATTTAAAGGGTGACATAATAGTGATTTTCACTCATATAATAGGAATTAGACATTTTCTCTTATTCCTGAGAATGAAAGATAACAGATAAATTTAGGCTCAGAACATTTTAATAACGACGCCCAAGGCAGGAGTACAAAGGCTCACTGCCTAAACTACCCCTCACTGCCTTATCCACTCACCAGGTGTGGCTTCCCTGGTTCTGGTACTTGTGGTCCTGGCTGGGCACTTGCCACACCCCACTGGACAGGACCTCTGGAGCCACTCTGTACCCAGGAGCTGGCCCATTGCAGAGGGAAACATACACTCAGGACATGGCAGTGAGGGGGTGGTGTTTGATATCACCTCTGGAAAGGAGTTTTATGGAAGAGACTCCCCTGTTGCCTTGACCAACCAGGATTCCACCAGAGAGGTGAGCAAGACATGGTTGGATCTTATAGATACCATCCATGACACTACAGGTCTCATGGCTGAGAAGCTGGAGTATTCACCAAAGTGTACAGAATCAAATACCATATCATTAGCTACATAGCCTGAAGAATTATTAACAAGGATGACAGCCCCAACTGAAGACCAGCCCCAGTTTGATATAAAGGAAAAATTCGATGTCCCATCTGCAGGAGCAGGTTTTTTTGGGAAGAGGGTCAGGGAGATAGATATTCAGGTGCTAAATCTGCAAAATAGGTTGGCCAAAGCCTCTGAATCACCTGCATCTGAAGAAACAGATATTTAACCTGAGAAGAAGATGTCCAAAAACTATTGTGTTCAAGTAAAAGCCTAACACCTGATAGAAATGTTTTTAGATTTCTGCCTGAGGAGGTGACCCAGCAAGATGACCTCAAAGTCCTCTTTCCATCTTGAGAATTTGAATTCCAAGTACCCAAAGTGTAAGAACCTGAGGGGCCAAAAATTTTATTAAACAAGATTTTTATAAAACAATGCTTTTGCTACATGCAGTGTATTTTTATCGTCACCCTGGGAAATATTCTGCAGGAGAAAAGGGTTACACCGGCCTTTTTAGGATTAACAATAGTTTGATAACTAGACAACTTTGTCCACCTTTTGATTTGTAGGCTTGTGCTCAGACCTAACTAACTGAAGGCAAATCCTTCAGCCTCTGAATACCTGTGTCCCCTCTCTGTAGAAATGGAGCGTGTTGCTTGTCCTTTCCAAAACTAAAAAGGCCCTGGTGGTTTAACTGGTTTACCTTTGATCAGGTCTGACCCAGCTGCTTTTGAGTCTCGACTAGAGAAGCGCAGTGAGTTCCGGAAGCAGCCTGTGGGGCACTCCAGGCAAGGGGATTTTATCAAATGTATGGAACAGAAGGTAAGATCTGTCCCTTTTTGAGTTATTGGCTCACCAGTGCTCTCCACCCTCAATCCCAACCTGTGTCCTGGAATTGGGCTCATTAATGGGTCCGCTGGATGAACGGAACAGAGCCTCTTTCTACTCAGCTCAGTCTCCATCTATAAATGGTACCCTACTCTTTCTGGCACATCACTGTGGTCACGGAGATAAGAGGGATGGGAACAGTAGTCTGTGCTCCCAGGGATGCAACCGAGTGATCAAAGTAAGGCACATATGGCAGTGGGTTGTAGAGAGCAGCTGGCAAAAAAGTGCCTAATAGCTATTATCAGCCCTAAATAAGAATCAAAGCTGGGGGAAAGCATGTTGAAAGCTGTATGTAGGAAAGGCTAATGCAGTGCTTTTCAAACTTTTTGACCGTGATCCGCAGAAAGAAATATATTTTACACTGTAATTCAGTACACAAATAAGTATATGATTGTAACCGAAAAAAATTTTTTATAAAACAATGCTTTTGCTACATGCAGTGTATTCTTACTTATTTTATATTTTTAAAACTTTGGCCACTAAATTGATTTCAAGCTATGATTTGAAAAACACTTATCTAGGATGATGCACAAAACTAGTTGAAGTGGGAGAAGCCAAAACCAGGGAGAATGTATAGTAGTCTAGGTGTGAGCTGTGTGGGCTGAAATAAGGTACGGTAGTTACAATGGGAAATTGGGATTTGACCTTGTATTTTGAAATGAGAGATGTTTCTTTTACTTTGAGAATAACTTTTTTTTTTGCTTTGGGTATCCTAAGTTTTAAGAGAATACCCATTCTTTTTTTTTTTTTTAACACATTTAAAAAATATATATTTCATTGATTTTTCTCAGAGAGAAAGGGAGAGGGTTAGGAAGTCAGAAACATCCAGGAGAGAGAAACATCGATAGGCTGCTTCCCACAACCAAGGCACATGCCCCTGACCGGAATCGAACCTGGGACCCTCCAGTCCACTGAGCCAAAACAGTTTCAGCCCACCCATTCTTTTAATAAGTGATTAATTAAAATCAGAGCAGTAGTCAGTGGGTTAATCATTGTAAGGTTGAGGAATAAACTCAACCTTCTATGACAAACAATTTATGTGAACAAACACCTCAACTACAAATATTTTAACAAATGTAATTTACCATAATAAACTTATAGTGCCAATAATAGTTCTTTACTATATTATCAACTTTCAGTATTATATGGGAAAGCTCTTTGCCAGATGCAGAATATGATTTCATTATATTATGGCAACTCTTAGGTAAATATTTACTTATAGTCTTTCAACCTCTAGTTACTCAGAGGAAGGCTGATTAATGGCTTATCACTCCATTTCCAAAGCCTCGTCTTTTCTTTGAGTCATTGGTTTCTGTCATATGAGACCCAACATCCTCTTTTGCAATAATTTTTTTATTAAAAATTTTCTCTTTTCTAACCTGAAATAAAATGTAGACAATATAATCCACCTACACACATAGTTTCAGAGGGGGAAATATCAATATAGTGGCCTATCTATAAAATAAAAGTATTTTTAAATAAAATCCATATTGTAATACGTGAGTTCTTGGGCACAACTGTGACCTAATGCAGTCATCAGATGCTTTCACCTATATGTGAAATCACTGTGGATAATGTAAGCAGCAAAAGCTGACTGGTGTGGGGGGATTGTCTTGTAATTATTGACCCTCATGGATTCCACAATATAGCCTTCTCTAAAGTTGCATAGTAATTGCGTTTCTGAAAATTTTAGTATTTATTAAAGCCATGCTTTTAAAAAAAAATAGAGAAATGAAAGGAAAGGAAAGGAAAGGAAAGAGATTTCAGGCCAAGGTAATAAAAGGAAGGAAGGAAAAGTAGGTGAAAAGGAGGGGAGTAGGGGGGAGGGAGAAAGGAAAGGAGAGAGGGAGAGAAGGAGGGAAAGAAGGAAGGAAGGAAGGAAGGAAGGAAGGAAGGAAGGAAGGAAGGAAGGAAGGAAGGAAGGAAGGAAGACAGATTTCAGGCTCAGGTCATTATGAAAAAGGTATTTCACTTACAAAGATGTCTAGCTAGACATTGAGAAGTTATTCAGGATGAGGAAAAGTGCTCCATTATGTAGAACTCATCTGTAAAATTGCAGCTCATTTAGCATCCCTGTCCCTCCATAGATGATCCAGTCAATTATTGTGCTAAAAAGTTGTCTCCACAGATTTCAAAAGTATCCCTAGGGGAGTTGTAATGTACTCATTTAAATTTCTTATTAAGTGCTCTTAAGACTTGGGCACATAGTTTCAGTTATAATTTTAATTATTTCACTGGTTTTCAAGTTCACATTTTTTTTCACATTTTAACATCTTTGAAATTACCTTAAAATTGATAATGAAATATAAGTATAGTGTTATTGTTTAATTGGCATCATTTTCTAATACATAAAATAATGGTGCTTCTTAAAATCTGTGATGTCCTTGATTAGATAAAAATGCAGTAAGTAAAAATGGAAATGAATGAATTGGAGGGACATTGTGGAAAAAGAATACACCAGGCTTAGTCATTGAAAAGTGAAGGCAGTTGTGCAAATGGAGGGTTTTGTTTCTTTTGTTTTCACAGTACACCTAAAGGTGAGTGGTAAGAAAATGAAGTCACTTCTCTTTGGTACGTTTACATACGAAGGAAAGACTGCATTAGAACGCTGTCAGTGTATAGGGTCTGACCAAAAAGATCAGGGTGTATCCAAATAGGTTTTCCTATACCAGTCTTTTGTATAATGTGTGGGTCTGAGTTCTGTGGGCGTAATTTATGAAAGGTTTGGATATATTAAAGCACAGAGTAATGAAAGGCAGGGTTTTACGCAGAAAGTGTTTTTCACCTTCAAAGCCCAGGTATAGCTTGTACTCCTTCCCTCGGAAAAGCTTGATCTTGAACTGAGAAACTGAGTGGAAGACTCACTCAGAACAACCCATGCCTACTATAAAAAACAATTAAAATAGGATTTCCTAACTGTGGCCTTTATCAGAGATAGTGGATTAAGAGAGAAAATAATCACCGTCAGTTGTTTTCAGCCTTTTTGGAGAGGAAGTCTAATTTGATGGAAGGAATATTAAGACTGAATACTAAAAAGACTTTACAGTCTGCTGAGGATGTCTGCCATCAGAAGTGCTGTCACAGATAGAAACAGCCTTGGAAAACAGATATTTCCATTCCTTACCTCCTCTGTGGCTGACTGTGGAGCAGATCGGAGAGCAGAACACAGAACACCCAAGCAAACCCTCAATCTGGGGAGGAGCCCCTTATATCCATAGAATATAAGAATATAGAATGCATTCTCAGTACTAGTAAGTGCTGATCATTAACAAAGGAATACTTTCTCATCTCTGTATCTCACAATCTATGTGAAAAAAAGTTCTCACAACTCTTAAGAACAGTATGTACAGTTACTGTATGGAGTGGAGAGAGGTGAGTTCTTAGGTACAAAATTACTAAATGAGATATTGGACACTTCGCTACCTCGGTGGTCTTTTTCTTCTGAGTGAAGTATAGATTCATGTCTTGTCTATAATATTTCAGGCAAACACTTTGGGGAAACAGCCTATGAGCAGAGGATTCACTAAGGACAAGGTAGGTTTCTAATTAAATACCCAGTTTTGAAGCCACATGTAACATCTATAAAAGTGTAATATGCTAATTAGACCAAACAGCCAAACAACCTTCTGGACATCCTTCCTGACAAAGCCGGGGCTGCGAGTGTCAAGGCAAGCCACAGCGGCTGTGAGGGCCAAACCCCTTGCACAAATTTCGTGCATCAGGCCTCTATAATAAGAGACTGCAAATATGAACATGTTTACTGTGGTTCAGTGATTTTGTGATTTAACAACTGTGGTGATGAGAAATATTCTATGAATTTTTGTGTCCTTGATGTGATACCTAGCATAGTGTGGATCCTAGTTAGAGGAAATATAGTGATACCCTTTTTTTTCCCATAGGAATTTGTTTTTATTTATTTATTTATTTATTTTAAAATTTTGTTTTAGGAATTTGTTTTTAAAAAGCAAATAAAAACATGTTTACTCTGTCATTTAACTTGCAAATAAGGAGCAACTCTTGGCAGAATGGCAATTAAATTAAAGATAACCAAACTTTCTCCTCTTACCAGTTACAAAGTGCTACAGTGTTCATTGTGAGGGTGAAGGATTTAGGAAGTACCTGTACCCCCCAAGAATATAACTGCAAAAACCTGCCTGGGCTTAGAGGCTCACTTCTTTGCACATAGGAGTTTTCTTACACTCTTTTCTTCTTATTGAGGATCTGATGCACTGTACTGACATGTTGCTTCCCACAAAGCTTTCAGATAAAGTTAAGCTGCTTTGTTTTTTAAATTGTGGTGTTAATTTCCTTTTATTTTCTCTTTCAGACTCTTAGTTCAATCTTTAACATTGAGATGGTGAAAGACAAAACTGCAGAAGAAATAAAGCAGGTATTGAATAAAAATGGGTAGATGTACTTTATGAAAATGTGTGCTCTGTGAACCAAATCTGGAAGTAGAAAGGACCATAGATTTCCTGACACCTCTTTCTAGCCAAAAGGAAAAGTGGCCATGGATAGAAAAGTGATGAATTACATAAAAAATAGTGGTGTAAGAACACTTATCTTTCTTGGTCTCACTTCTGCATATCTAATCAACTCACATTTCCCCTTTCTTCTTCATTCCTATTGTCCACATCTTATTTAAAATCGTTGCTGCTCTATACCTGGATTACTGTACTACTCTTATTTCTCCCACTCCCCCCATCATATCCTCACCAGTTGAATCCTGTTAAAGTTCTGCTCTAGAGAAGCATAATGTATTGATTAAGAACAAAGACTCTAGAACCAAGCTGCCTATTTTATTTTTTATTTTTTATTTTTAAAATATATTTTATTGATTTTTTATAGAGAGGAAGGGAGAGGGAGGGATAGAAAGTCAGAAACATCGATGAGAGAGAAACATCGATCAGTTGCCTCTTGCACACCCCCTACTGGAGATGTGCCCGCAGCCAAGGTACATGCCCTTGACGGGAATCAAACCCGGGACCTTTCAGTCCAAAGGCCGATGCTCTACCACTGAGCCAAACCGGTTTCGGCCAGGCTGCCTATTTTAAATCTTAGCTCTGCCCACTTACTAGCTGAATGACTTTGATAAGTTAGTTAACCCCTTGGAGTCTGTAAAGTGGAGATAATAGTACTTATAGAGTTATTTGGGAAATTAAATAAGTTAATATTTGTAAAGCACTTTAAACAGTTCCTAGCATAGAGTAAATACTATATTTGTGTTTTTATTTTTTTTAATTTTTAATATATTTTCATTGATTTCAGAGAGAAAGGGAGAGGGAGAGAATGATAGAGACATCAATGATGGTAAAGAATCACTGATAGACTGCCTCCTGCATACCCCATACTGGAGATTGAGCCCCCAACCCAGGCATGTGCCCTGATTGGGAATCGAACCATGACCTTCTGGTTCCGAGCTCTTTACTCAACCACTGAGGCACACCAGCTGGGCCTTCAAAGCATCTTGATCTGCCTCTGGTTATTTCACTGCTATTTAAATGTTCATGTCTATGATGCTTTTCTCTAATCCTATCTAATAAAAGAGTAATATGCAAATTGACCATACCTGCTGCATCGAGGCCACACTCACCAGCAAATCAGGAGCCAGTATGCAAATTAACCCAACCAAGATGGGTGCAGCCATAGAGCAAGCAGGAGGCTTGGGTTTCCCTGGTGATGGAGGAAACCAAGTTTCCTGCACACCCTGGCCGGCCCAGGCCTCCTCTGAAGGCTACAAAGTTTCAATTATAGAAGATAATAAATCCCAACAAAAATGGCTGCAAACAGGAGGCTTGGCTTTCCCTGGTGATGGAGGAAGCCAAGCTTCCTGCACACCCTGGCCAGCCCAGGCCTCCACTGAAGGCTACAAAGTTTCAATTATGTAAGATAAATAAATCCCAGATACCAGGACCTCCACTTGGGTCGCTGGAGGCATAACTGGCCTGTAAACCACCACAGGCCCCTCGCCCAGGCCACCCCTCATCCCAAGGGAACCCCCATCCTGATTCAGGACACCCTTCAGGGCAAACCAGCCAGCCGCCACCTGTGCACCTGGCCTCTATACTATCTAATAGAGTGATATGCAGATTGACCATCACTCCAACACACAAGATGGCTGCCCCAATATGGTCAAAGATGGCTGCCCCATGTGGACACAAGATGGCCACCACAAGATGGCCAGCAGAGGAGGGCAGTTGGGAGGAACCAGGCCTGCAAGGGCAGGGTAGTTGTGGGGGGAAGGAGAACTAGGCCTGCAAGGAAGGGTAGTTGGGGGCGATCAAGCCTGCAGGAGAGGGCAGTTAGGGGTGACCAGTCCTGCAGAGGAAGGAAGTTAAGGGTGACCAAGCCTGTAGGGGAGGGCAAGTTAGGGGCAATCAGGCTGTCAGGAGAGTGGTTAGGGGGTGATCAGGTTGGCAGGCAGAAGCATTTAGGGGCAATCAGGAAGGCAGGCAGGTGAGCAGTTGGGAGCCAGCAGTCCTGGATTGTGAGATGGATGTCCAACTGCCAATTTCCCTTGAGGGGTCCAAATTGGAGAGGGTGCAGGCTGGGCTGAGGGATACACACACACCCCTAGTACATGAATTTCGTGTAACAGGCCTCTAGTCCTATCTAATAAAAGAACGATATGCAAATTGACAGTACCTCTGCTACACCCACAAGCCACACCCACCAGCCAATCAGGAGCAAGAAAGCAAATTAACCCAAGATGGCTGTGACCACAGAGCTGCAGCAGCAGAAGGCTTGGGTTTCCCTGGCAATGGAGGAAGCCAAGCTTCCCTGCAACCCTGGCTAGCCCAAGCCTACACTCAAGGCTACAAAGTTTCAATTATAGAAGATAAATAAATCCTAACAAAAATGGCAGCAACCAAAGAGCTGGAGATAGCAGGAGGTTTGAGTTGCCCCCGGCAATGGAGGAAGCCAAGCTCCCGCAGCATTGGCCTACCTTGACCTCCGCTACAACGTTTCAATTATAGAACAGTGGTCGGCAAACTGCGGCTCTCAAGCCACATGTGGCTCTTTGTTCCCTTGAGTTTTTAGCAAAGGCCAGCTTAGGAGTGCCCTAATGAAGTTAATAACAATGTACCTACCTATATTGTTTAAGTTTAAAAAATTTGGCTCTCAAAAGAAATTTTAATCGTTGTACTATTGATATTTGGCTCTATTGACTAATGAGTTTGCCAACCACTGATATAGAAGATAAATAAATCCCAACAAAAATGGCTGTGGCCACGGAGTAAACAGAAGGCTTGGCTCCACTCCAGGCTACAAAGTTTCAATTATAGAAGATAAATAAACCCCAGATATCAGGGCCTCTGCTTGGGTCACTGGGGGGCATGGCCAGCCTGCAAACCACCACAGGCCCCTCGCCCAGGTCACCCCATGCCCCAAGGAAACCACCACCCTGATCCAGGATACCCATCAGGGCAAACCACCTGGCCTCCACCCATGCACCAGGCTTCTATCCTATCTAATAAAAGAGTAATATGCAAATTGACTGTACCTCTGATCAGGCCACATCCACAGCCATGCCCATCAGCCAATCAGGAGCAGATTATACAAATAAACCCCAACCAAGATGGCTGTGACCACTGAGAGCAGGAGGGAGGCTTGGGTTTCTCCGGCAATAGAGGAAGCCAAGCTTTCCTCCTGCCATTGCCAGTCTAGGCCTCCACTTAGTGCTACAAAGTTTCAATTATAGAAGATATATCCCAACAGAAATGGCGTCAGCTGGAGAAAGCAGAGGTTAGAGTTGCCCAGGTGATGGAGGAAGCCAAGCTTCTGTAGCCCTAGTGCCTAGGCCTCCACTCTAGGCTACAAAATTTCAGTTATAGAATTTAGACAGTAATGGCTGTGAAGGCTTGGCTCCACTCCAGGCTACAAAGTTTCAATTGCAGAACATAAATTAATCCCAGATCTCAGGGCCTCCGCTTGGGTCTCTGGGGGGCGTGGCCAGCCTGCAAACCATAATAGGCCCCTTGCCCAGGCTACCCCATTTCCCAAGGGAACCCCCACCCTGATCCAGGAAACCCTTCAGGGCAAACCAGCTGGCCCCCACCCATGCACCAGGCTTCTATCCTATCTAATAAAAGAGTAATACGCAGATTGACCATCACATCAACACACAAGAGGACTGCCCCCATGTGGTCAAAGATCCTTCCCCCATGTGGACACAAGATGGCCAGCAGGGGAGGGCTGTTGGGAGGTTCCAGGCCTGCAAGGAAGGGCAGTTGTGGGCAATCAAGCCTGCAGGGGAGGGCAATTAGGGGTGACCAGGCTGGCAGAGGAGGGAAGTTTGGGGCAAACAGGCTGGCAGGTGAGCAGTTAGACATCAATTAGGCTGGCAGGGTAGTGGTTAGGGGTGATCAGGCTGGCAGGCAGAAGCAGTTTGGGGCAATCAGGGAAGCAGGTAGCTGAGCAGTTGGGAGCCAGCAGTCCTGGATTGTGAGAAGGATGTCCAACTGCCCGTTTAGGCCCGATCCCGGTCTAATTGGACATCCCTCAAGGGGTCCCAGATTGGGGCAGTGCAGGCTGGACTGAGTAACATCCCCCAACCTCCATGCACGAATTTCGTGCACCAAGCCTCTAGTTAGATTGTAATATGGTATTTATTGGGATTCCTTAAAGTTCCATGAGTTGTGTTTTGGTATATTGAGAGTATATATATATATATATATATATATATATATATATATATATATAAAGTTAAGAAACCATTGTATCCAAAACAACCAAATGGATGATCAAACAGGCTGTGTGGGGCGACCAGGCTGGCAGGGGGGTTAGTTGGGGGCAACCAGGCCAGGGAAGGGGGGACAGTGAGAGGCAACCAGGCTGGCGGGGGGGGGGGGGCACTAAGAGGCAACCAGGAAGTGGGGGGGGGGCAGTTCGGGGCAGCTACACAAGAAAGGGGGCGGACCAGTTGGGGGTGACCAAACCAGTAGTCAGGCATTCCCCAAGGGATCCCAGATTGGAGACGGTGCAGGCTGGCTGAGGGCACCCCACCACCACCCCCATGCTCGAATTTCATGCACCAGGCCTCTAGTCAAAATAATAAAAACAGTATATGTGTCAGATATTGTTCATGCTTCATATGCACTATTTCATTAACTACTTTGTAAAGTAGATGCTATAATTTTTAATTGACCACTGAGGAAACTGTAGCTTAAAGAGATTAAGTAACTTAGTAAGTGGTAGAGTTAGAGTTATTTGGGGAATTAAACATGAGACTCAAGCCCATATCTGTTTCACTCTGCATCATATTCCTTTATGGGAAGTTGTGCCAATTGCCATAGTTTCTTTTGGGTGCTACATCATTCATTTTCAGCAAACATTTATTGAATACCTATTAAATGTCAGTCTCTGTGCCACACATAGAAATCAATGGAGAATCCCCTACTCAAGGAGCTTTAACCTGGTGAAAGGATAGACACAAAAATAAGGACAACACAGAGGCTTATGCAAAGTCTCAAAGAGACCTCAAATTGCCTTTGGGAAGAAGTGCCAATGGAAAGTAGACACCAAGCATGTCCTTTAGTGGGGAGAGAAGCCAGGTCTGAGACTCCTGATCATATGACAAATACCATTTAGACCTATAATTTTAGATACAAATTTGTGTTTGTTAAAATAATTTTGAGTGACCAAAGTCAACTGTGTTAGGAAGTATCTATCAACCTCATGTATTTCAGTGTTGATTCATAAACTATCTACTAATATAAAAATAAGCAGGATATACTATTCTTAAAATGAGAAGACTGTTCTGACATGAAAAATAAAAGCAAAGCAACCTTAGACTGCACTGATAGAGTGATTTACCCAAGTCCTAGGAAGTAACAATCCTTCTGTGCTCTGTGTTGGCTAGATCACACTTTGATTAGTATCTTCAATTGGGACCCCCATTTTAATGGGAATGTTAACAAAACAGAACAGCTTTAAAGGAGGTTGGTCCATTCTTCAACACCAATTCAGATGTTACTTTGGCTATGTCTTCTCCTGCTTCTATGTCTTTGCTATATTGTCATTCTCTGCTTGGAATGTTCTCTTATCTTCTTTCCTACCTCTGTCTTCCCAGACTCCCTGTTCACCTGGCTGACTCCCGATCATTTTTCAAGATATATCTCAAGTGTCCTCTCCTCTGGCACTCATTCCCTAACTTAGGTTAAGGGCTCTTTGTTGCCCTCAGAGCACTTTGCCTCTGGTTTGCATTGTAATTCTGTTTGCTAAGCACAAACCTAAATTATTTCAGCTCATCTTCACAACAGTCCTGTGAGGGTAATACTGTTGCTGTGTTACTGATGGTTATATAGATATTATTTTGTTATTTTTCAGTAACTTGCCTAAAGTAGCATAGCTAGCAAATGATTGGAACTGGGATTTGTATCCAGACCTGCCTGACTCCAGACTCTGGGTTCTGAGTGACTAGTGTTCTACTCTCTAATTTAAAGGCCCACAATTGGCTAGGGAGTTTGGGTTTGGGGAAGTAAGAGAGAAGATATGAAAAAAAAAAAAAAAAAAAAAGCTTGTCTATTACATACAAGGCACATCTTGAGAGAAATGATTAATAAGGTCGGAGACTCCATTTCTCTGACAGGAATTTGTTATTAAGAGTTACAGTTTAATTATCTAGAAGAGTAGATGGTATTAAATCTTTTTGTAATCATGTACTAGTAATAAAAGAATTACTTTGGGTTTTCCTCTCTGTTATCAAATTGTATGTTACTGTGAGTAATGAAAGCTGTCATCATTCCTTGGTGCAGGTTGAAAAGATTACCCACATGTCATTGACATACTCTCTTTTTTGTACAGATTTGGCAGCAGTATTTTGCAGCAAAAGATACAGTCTACGCAGTTATTCCTGTAAGTAGTTTGGAGGGGAAAATGAAAGTGTTATAGCATGAGGGTCAGGTCTCTAACCTTAGCAGGCAGTTGCCTTTACTTTTCCTATGTTTATTGCCTCTTGAGAACTTACGCTTATAGCTCTGAGGGTTTTTATTATGCCCTGAGTACCAAAGATTGGAAGCTCCATATGGTATATTTATAGCTCTTGTTTTCCCATATTCTGGTTTAGAAATGTCTCTTTAAGTCAAGTCTCTGACAAGGGAGCATGGTGTAAGTTCATGTTGCTGAGCAATTTCTAAGTTCTTTATTTCTTTCTAGTGTTTCCCAAGCTATTGGAATTTAACACAGGGACTCTAGCATAGGTTTCTTCCTTTCTTGTTTATAAGTGACCTATGAATGATTGCCTTAGAGCCTCTTCCTAAACTTTTTCTGACATTTCCCCTTACCAAGTAGCAGTTTCTTGTGGGGTGTTTTGTTTCTTTCCTTCTTAAAATTGCTGTCATGGAGATAGGTATTCTCTGGTCACTACTTGACCATTAAGCAGCATTTGATGTACTGGAGTATCAGCTAGTTCTTTAACTGCTCTTCCCGGAAGAGGAAATAACCTAGGGTAAGTTTATATCAAGCAATATATACCGAACTTACATGTGTAATTGTAAGATTAAGGAGAAAAACTTATAGATGGAAAAATAAAGCCAAACCTTTTGGTTGTTGTAAGAGTAATGTTATTTTTTTTTTCTACCTCTTATACATGTATATCCTTCCCCTTCAAAAGTTCAAAAGTCAAGGGATCTGTACTTCTATGATATTTAGATCTCTGATACTAGCTCACTGTTTGAATGGGACTTTCTAAGCCTTCCCTCAGACAGACTTAGTGACCTGATGTCTCAGACACTTAGCAGAGTCTCCTGGAGAGTTTGGAGCCTTTAGAGTATACACTGTTCACAGCAGATTCTGACACTGAACAGCAACGAATACATCTGGTTTTTCCTCTCTGTCATAAAAGGCATTTGTAAATGATGAAACTGGGGTTTTTGTTTGTTTGTTTGTGACTTTCAGTCCTTTCTAACCTACAGAAAGAGAAGTTTGATTTGATCTGGAACCGGGCTCAGTCCTGTCCAACAGTAAGTTTCTAGATTGCTTATCAGTGCTGCAAATAAGGATGTTTTCTAACTGATCTCTTCATGCTCCATCTATTTCATGTTATAGTTCTGTTTACTTAACAAAGATGCTTATATGTTGATTGTATTATTTAGCCTTATGAAATCATGTGAGTTTGGCATAATAAGTCTCTGGCTTTTTCTGAGTCCTTTCTAATCTGGATCTTAACAGTATAAGTAAATATTGGATATAGAGCTTGAGAGCATAATTTTTCCAACTTCCATAAGTGCTTGTTTTATTATCAATTTTCTTTTCAGTTTTGGCCATGCTATTCTGATGAGATGTACCTAAAAGGAATTATGAGATTGTTTCTGTAGTAATGAGCTACCAGGAGCCCTAATGGAAGGGAATAAGTGAAGTGGCCAGCTGACTTGGTATTGATAATTATTTCTAGGATTCTAAAAAAAATTATCCAAACATTGCCAAGAGAAAATAAAAATGAAAACCTTGAAGTAAATATATTATGTTCATGGAGTGGATGACTCCATATTATTGTCATTTCTCCACAAATTGATCTGTAGAATATAATCCCAATCAAAACCCCAGGAGGCCTTTCTTTTAAAGAAGTTGACAAGCTGATTTAAAAAATTTATTTGGAGCCCTGACCGGTTTTGCTCAGTAGATACAGCTTCGGCCTGAGGACTCAAGGGTCCTGGGTTCAATTCCCGTCAAGGCCATGTACCTTGGTTGTGGGCACATCCCCAGTGGGGGGTGTGCAGGAGGCAGCTGATCGATGTTTCTCTCTGATTGATGTTTCTGACTCTCTATCCCTCTTCCTTTCTCTCTGTAAAAAATCAACTATATATATATATATATATATATATATATATATTATTGATTTTACTTGGATATCCAAAAAATTTACTTGGATATCCAAAGGACCTAGAATAACAAAACAATTTTGAAACAAAACAAAGTTAGAGGATTTACGTTATCTTATTAAGACTTACTATAAGCTCTAGTAATGAAGATAGTATGATATTGGCATAAAAATAGACCTATAGATCAATGGAACAGAGTAGAGAATCCAGAAATAGACCAACATATATGTGGTCACTTGTTTTTCAGCAAAGGAACTATGGTAATTAAATGGGGGAAAGGATAATCTTATTCTTACCTCACCCCATATTCAACAGTTAACTCAAAATAGATCATAGAATCTTAGTGATCTTGGATTTAGCAAAGATTTATTAAGTACATCACAAAAAGCACAAACTATTTTAAAAATTGATAAATTACATTTCATTAAAATTTTTAATTTTATACCCATGTTCATAGCAGCATTAGTTGTAATAGCCAAAAGGTAGAAGTAGCCTAAGTATCCATTGATAGATGAGTGGATAAATAAAATGTGATGTGTTTGGTTATAAAATACAATATTATTCAGTTGTAAAAAAGGAAGGATATTCTAACACATGCTACCACATGGATGAACCTTGAACATATTATGCTAAGTGAAATAAGCCAGTCACAAAAGGATAAATACTGTATGATTCCACATTTGTATGAGATACTTATAGACAGTCAAATTTATAGACAGAAAGTAGAATGGTAGTTGCCAGGGACTGGGGGGAAAGGATAGGGAATTATTTAATGAATGTAGGGTTTTAGCTTGAGAAGATTAAGAAAGTTCTGGAGATGAATGGTAGTAATGGTTGCACAACATTGTGAGTGTACTTAATGACACTGAATTGTTCACTTAAAAATAGTTAAAATGGAAAAAAATAGTTAAAATGACAACTTGTGTAATGTATATTTTACCACAATAAAAAAATTAAAATTTTCTACTTTTCAAAAGATCTTGTTATCAAAATGAAAAGATAAGCCACAGACTGGGAGAAAATATTTGCAGACATATATTGACAAATGACTGGTACCCAGAATGTATTAAAAACTCTTACAACTTAATAAGAGGACAGGCCACCAGATTAACAGATGGGCAAATGATTTAGACATTTGACCAATGAAGTAGAATGGAAGGTAAACACCTAAAAAAGTGCTCAACATCATTAGTCATAATGAGTCTGCAAGTTAAAGCCACAGTAAGATACCACTAATGTGTCTAAAATTAAAAAGACTGACCATACCAAGTGTTGGTGAGGATATGGAGCAACTAGAACTCTCATGTATTCTTGATGAGAATATAAAATGATATAACCACTTTGAAAACACTGTAGCAGTTTCTGTAAAAGGTAAGCATATACCTTCCATACTACCCAGACATTCTACTTCTACTTATTTTCCCAAGAGAACTGAAATGACTATACACAAATGTCCATAGTAGCTTTATTTGTAATGACAAAATACTGAAAATATCCAAATCTACCACAGTTGAATGAATAAAAGAATTGTGATATGTACACATATACACAGTGGAATAATATTCAGGAATTAGAAGGAATGAACTATTGATATATACAACAACATGAATAATTATGGAGAGAAGCCAAGCCAAAAAGAAGTACAGATTGTATGAGTGGTTGCTTAGGGACTGTTGAGGAAAAGGTATGAATTACAAAGGGACTTTTTGGAGAAGATGTTCATTATATTGTCCTAACAAGGGACCAGCTATTAGATAGGCACTGAAGTTATCTCAGCTTACCTAATAATAGACAAACATGTAAATTGACCATACCTCTGCTATGCCCACAGCCAATCAAGAGTGAGTATGCAAATTAACCAACAAAGACAGTGGGTTAATTTGTATACACAGGCATGGAGCGGCAGGGCAGGACTCCTGCTCTGAGGGTGGGGAGCAGGAGTCAGACAAGGGGTTGTGGAGGGACCTACAGGAGTGGTGCTACAGGAGGGACCTGCCAGCTCCCAGACAGCCTGGGAGTGGGTGCTTGGTGGATCCTAGGAGGCCAGGAGTGAAGCCAGGGAAAGAAGGCCCAAATCTTTGTGCAACAGGCCTCTAGTCTGTACTAATAATAGAGGAATATGCAAATTGTCTGGGATGCCATCACCGTAACAGTAATGACCAAACAGCAGGCTGCATGATGCAACAAGGTCAGCAGGGTGATTAGTGAGGGATGGCCAGACGACTGAACAGTAGACTGCATGAGGCAACTGGGTTAGCGAGGGATGACCAAATTACTGAACAGGCTGCGTGGGGTGACCAAGCTGACAGGGGGATTGTAAGTGACAACTGAATAGCAGGCTATATAGTGCAACCAGGTTGGCAGGGGGATTAATGAGGGACAACCAAACAACTTAGACAGCAGGCTGCATGGGGTGACCAGGCTAATGGGGGCAGTTGGGGATGACCTGGCCGGCAGGGGGGCAATTGGGGGTGACCATGGTAGCAGGGGTGACAGTTCGGGGCAGCCAGGCAGACGGGGGTGGGGGACAGTTAGGGGCGACCAGGCTGGCGGGGGGGGGCAGTTGGGGGCAACCAAGCTAGTGGGGAGGGTAGTTGGGGGCAACCACGCCAGCGGGGTGGGGGCAGTTAGGGGCAATCAGGCTAGCAGGCAGAGGTGGTTAGGGGTGATGAGGCAGGCAGACAGGTGAGCAGTTAGGAGCCAGTGGTCCCAGATTGTGAGAGGGTTGTCAGACTGCTGGTTTAGGCCTAATCTCAGGGATTGGGCCTAAACCAGTAGTCGAACATCCCCCAAGGGGTCCCAGATTGGAAAGGGTGCAGGCTAGGCTGAGGGGCATCCCCCCTCTGTGCACAAATTTCATGCACTGGGCCTCTTGTCTAATAATAAAAACTCAGCCTGAGTGATTGGCAATACTGAGACAATTCCATGATTGATGCTTTATATTCTGGCATCATTTTCTCCTCTACCACTCATTCTCAGTTCTAAACATCTCGAGCATAAAACTCATCTCTTGGTGTTTAGAACTGCAGTATTAGCCTCAGATGATAAAGTATGAAGTGTTTATAGTAAATAGAACAAAAATTAATTTAGCAGCATTAGGAAGTTTAGAAAGTGAAAAAGATTCAAATGTTCATCAATGGAAAAATAGATAAATTGTAGTAAGTTTCTATAGTAGAATTCTATACAACAGTGAAAATTAATGAATTAGATTTATAGTTATCCACGTGGATAAATCTTAGTATAATATGAAATGAAAAAGCAAGTTGCAAAAGTATACACATAGTTTGATATGTTTATGTTCAAAACATGCAAACAGCACTGTTCTTTGTTTATGGGATATGCACATACACGGTAAAAGTATTAAAACTTGATTTGGTAGCTGCTTGTGCTGTTTTGTTTTTAAATATATGTCTATGACGAAGGATTCACTGCCTATTGAAAGGAAATGGCAGTCAGCAAATACAGGATAGATGTTACTCAGCAGTAGGATTGCAGTGGGTTATAGGGAGCTTCAGTTGGATATCTAATGCTTCTTTCTTAGGTGGGTTGAGAAGTGTATATACATACCTGTATGTTATGTTATTATATATGAATTTCATGATTTTAAAAAATGTTTTCAACCAAACATGGAAGAAATGGAGTGAATGATACAGGTGGTTGGACATAGAGGGAATTATTTTATTTATTCATCTACTTCCTTATGTTTCCCACAGTTTCTATGTGCTCTACCAAGAAGGGAAGGTTATGAGTTCTTTGTAGGACAGTGGTCAGGCACTGAACTCCACTTCACTGCGCTTATAAATATTCAGGTAGGTGGCTTCTGCTCATCCGCTATAGGAAAGAGGCCTACCCCTCTATGGGATCCTGAATCCTTGGTGAGACTTGAGAACGCAGAATATCTACAGACCCCCAGCAATATTTGCTGTGGCATTGATGAATTGTCATACTTGATATGTTGGACTAGCTTTCTAGGCCCTATTTAGAACCTAGAAAATGGAAAAGACCCCAAAACATGTTCTCTGACTACATCGGGCTCTCTCCTGTCTCTTCCCTAGATCTCTAAAACATTTACTGCATGTGCCTCACTTAAAAAACCTGGGTAAGTTATAATTATAGTCTTAAGGAAGGATCCATGTCTTATTTGAGTTTTATTAATCAAGTCAGCACTTCCCAAGGTGCTATGTAGTAGTTTCCATTCCATAGATGTTTTTTGGTTTGCTTCACTCCTTCTTTTTTTTAAAACCCCCAAATATTAGATTTAGTTTGATTTGAAGCTTTTTAAAAAATATATATTTTTTATTGATTTCAGAGAGAGAGATAGAAACATCAATGATGACAATCATTGATTGGCTGCCTCCTGCACATCTCCACTGGGGATCTAGCCCATAACCTGGGCATTTGATTTCATTCCCTACCAGGAATTGAATCATGACCTCCTAGTTTCATAGGTTGATGCTCAACCATTGAGCTATACTTGCTGGGCTGAAGCTTTTAAAAAAAGTCAATATTTCATATTAGATCATAACTAAGATTGTATTCTATATTTAGAGGCCAAATCTGGCAAAAACAAGCATGTATGATTTTGAAGTTGGGATAAAGGGAGCACAAAATAGAATGAGGGGGCAGCTTTCACTTTGTTATTTTTTAATTCTTCTAATAATCATTTAGTTGGCACATACTATAATAACCAACATTTAATATATTTACTATGTTATGTACCATTATCATTTAGTTCTCACAATTATTCCATGAGATATTGTTTCTATTTACTCACTGCTAGTAAGTGGTAGAGCTGGGTTTGACAGACAACAGATAATTGACTCGATAGTCTATGACTTTATCCATTATGCTGTTGTGTTGGAAACTATGCTAGAACCTAGATACCTATGAACCAAGGTCCCTGCCCTCGTGAAGCTCATATTCAAATATAAGAAAAAAATCTAGAAATAGAATTATAATTGAAATGACCAGTATAATAGAAGTGTGTTTAAGGGAATTGAAAACTATTAAAAGTACCCTAGCAATACTTAGATATTGACAATTAAAAGGACTCTTGCTGGAATTTTAGAGAGGAAACCTAGAGATCTTTTTTGAATATATAGTCCTCCAACACTATCTGCGGGCTTTAGCTTTGAACCCAGCTTCTCTTCCTAGTCTGGATTAAGATCTGATTACAATCCTGTTCATTCTTCATGGAATTGTGGTATTCTCATGCTTTTCTACCTACCTCCCACCCAGCTTTTATTTTAAAACTGCACATTGCAAATCTGGCCCATGTGCCGACTCTCCAGCTGTTTGTTACAGCTTAAAAGAGCTCAGTCTTCAGAGCCAGCCAAGGGGAGTAGATTTCAGCTGTGAAATGCACTAGTCCATAAAAGTGGCAATTACACAGGCATATTGCTTTCTTTAGAACTTTATTTGGTAGCTGCTTGTGCCATTTTGTTTTTAAATATATGGCCATGATGAAGGATTCACTGCCTACTGTAAACATTTTCTGGGAAAAGAGCCAAACATTTTTCCGTTGAAGACACACATAATGCTGTGCAAACTGTTAACTTCACCGTGCCTTAGCAGACCTAACCATCCCCCAACACACCATCCTCAGACTCACTATACACCCAAGGGGCTGGTAAGAGCCAGAATTTCCTCCAGACTCTCTCTTGCTCCAAAATTGCAGTTTTGTTGTGGTGGTACCTTACTGTGCCTTGATAAGTGTTCTTTCTTACAGACCCGAGGGGAAGCTGCGGCCAGCCAGCTGATTTTATATCACTACCCTGAACTTAAGGAAGAAAAGGGCATAGTACTGATGACAGCAGAAATGGATTCTACATTTCTGGTAAGAATCAATTGTACCTCTGTGGATTTACCTGGTAGCCCTGAAAATAATATTCTTCAGCAAAATTCAGGAGAAGCAAAACTTGAGATACCTACATGTATCTGTTTCTTACTTAAAGTTGACAATAACAGGTCTTGCTCAATCTCTTCTAAGTTGAGGTTAGTCCAGATCCTCAATCACTTCTTCACAATTTTGAAGTCCAAAAGCTCTGAAAACATTCTGCACCTATCTAAAATTCTGACTTCAAAACATCAGGCTTTAGGGTTTTTTTTTTCCCCCTTATTATTTTTTTATTGTATATAGTAATACATATATCCTTTTTTTTCCCCCATTGACTTTCCTCCAACCTCCTCTACCCTCTACCCCCTTCCCCCACTCCAAGTGGCTTGTGTCCATTAGACCCTAAGGATTTTAGGTAAGAAACTGGACACGTAAATGGCTTCTTAAGAGTAGGGAAGAGTTCCAAGTCTAGAATAGTGCTCGATCTTTTATCTTCCAAACTGTTCGCATACACAGCATTCCTCATATATAGTGATTCCCCTTGCCCCTTTTCCATTCCCTGGATAGAGCATCGACCATATGCCCTTAGGTAATGATATCCATTGTGTTTGTTCTCTCCACATGTCTAGGGCCAGGAGCAGTTTTATGATTACTGTACAGTCTGTTTGTCTAACCTTTGCTCATTTTAATCTCATTTATCTGGTGGCATTTAAGTTCAGGATGTCCTCAAGATACTGGCCACTCTCATGCCTCTTTTCCATGAGATTTTTCATTGCAACACCCACTTCTTTTTCCCTTCTCTCTTACCAGCTGCATTCAAGGAAGGAAATGGTGTAAGTTCCTTGGCTAGTGTTGGCACTTGGCTAGTATTTCAGCCAGTATTACAATAGCAGTGAATCCCAAGTCTTGGGCACAGTTGGGACTCTACTTCCCTGTCTATTATCCCTGAAACTGTTCAGTCTCATTTCTTCTATTCTTACTTCCACCCACCACACTCACCTGGAAGATACCTAAAACCCTATCCAGAGGAATGGAGCTGCCATTAACTGAGGTAAACAGGATCGTAGAAGGCAAAGTTTGGAAGGAAAATCAGGAGCTCAGTTGTGGGCACATCAAATCTGAGATGCCTAATAGATTTCCAAGTAGAAGGCAGTTAGATACATGAGCGTGGAGTTCAGGGGAGAGCCCAGCGGAGATGAGGAAGCATCAACAAAAATTATTTAAAAGGAACAAGTCATGACATAGGCAGAAAACTAAGATAACAGAATGTCCTGGAAGCTGAGATAACATGTTTCAAGAAACAGGGAGTGCTCAACTGGCCAAATCTCACTTTCTGGTAGGGAAAATGAGATGAGAACTGAGAATTTAGTACATTTCACAAAATGGAAGTCATGAGGTACCTTTATAAGGGACATTTCAAACGGAGAAGTAGGATAAACACATAATTGGAGTGCATTTAAGAGAATATGGAAAGAAATTAGAGTAAGCATAAACAAGTCTTTGAAAGGGTTTTCTGTGAGGGGAAGGAGAGAATGGGGCAATAGCTGGGGGTGGGGGTGGGGATGGGGAGAAGTGGGAGTGAGTGTTTTTTTTTGTAGTGTTTTAAATATGGGAGAAATAATACTTGTATGCTGATGGAAAGATACAGTAGACAGGGAAATATTGGTAATGTGGAGAAAGAGGAGAGAAATGTTGAAGTGAAATTTTTGAGTCAGTAAGTCTGGGAATGAGGAAAATATAAAAACGAGAGAGGCCAGGATATAAGGACACAGTTAAATGAATAGAGGTGGTAATAGACTGTAGAAATTCTCTCTAATTTGCTTGTGAAAAGGAAAGGCCTGTCATTAGCTGGAAGTAAGGATGGAGGAATAGGTGTTGGACATTAGAGTGGAAAAGAAAATATCTGAAATTATTGTCCTGGACAGGAGTCAGCACACTGTAGCCTATGGGTCAAATCCAATTCACTGTCTGTTTTTAGAAGGCCCATAAGTTAAGAATGTCCTTTAAATTGTTGGTGGGAGGTAAGGGAGCCTGAAGAAGATGAATATTTTCTGACCTGTGAACCTGTGAAAAGTATATGAAATTCAAATTTCAGTGTCTGTAAAAGAGTTTTATTGGAATACAATAAATAGCCATGATTATCACTTACTAGTACCTACTAGTACCTACTAGTGGCTATTGGAGCTCTGCAACAAAGAATTGAGTAGTTGCAACAAAGACTATAGAACCCATAGAGCCTAATAATAACTATCCCTTTACAGAACGTGTATGCCTACCTGTGGTCTAGGAGAATGGAAGAGAGAATAGCTGTGTGGGTACAGGCACAGACAGAGGGCTGAGAGTTTCATTTAACTAGGGTTATGGTTTAGCAAGGTTGTATAATGAAGTAAAATAGGAACCAGAAGTTAAATATAAAGGCAAAGGACTGATTATAATTGTTGACCATGGAATATAAACTGGATAGAGAGGGAAGTAAAAACAAGGGAGGTTAGAGGCAGAATTGTGAGTCCTAGTGGAGTTAAAAGATTTTTGAAGTTGGGAGTGAGCTTAAAAGATAGGAAATAGTAGATTAAGTGTGTTGAGGTGCTTCAAGTTCAGATTTGGAGGAGATATAGTTACCTACCAATAATGACAAGGTTAAAGATTTGACCTGAGGAATAGGTGACATAGAGATTGTACTTTATTTTCTGGTCTTTAGTGAAGCACAGCCTCTAATCATATTAAAACTTCACTCGAGCTCTAACTGGTTTGGCTTAGTGGATAGAGCATCACCTGCAGACTGAAGGGTCCTGGGTTCGATTCCATGCAGGGGCATGTACCTTGGTTGTGGGCACATCCCTAGTGGGAGGTGTGCAGGAGGCAGCTGATGGATGTTTCTCTCTCATTGGTGTTTCTAACTCTCTATTCCTCTCTCTTTCTTTCTGTAAAAAATCAATAAAATATATATTTTTTAAAAAGTGCACTCGAGGTCAGAAACCTTTCTACTTGGGCATTTTGACCACCTCACTTTGGTGGTCTCAAACTGATACACAGTTCCCACCATCATTAAAATTTGCGTCTTGGCCTTATAATATTCCACAGCATACCAGACGATAAATACAGGGTGGGCAAAAGTAGGTTTACCCGTTGTTCATATGGAAAATAATACAATAAGTAATAAATAATAATACAAAAATAAATTGTTTCATATACTCACAACTGTAAACCTACTTTTACTCCACTCTGTATTTGCCTTGCATAAGTCTACTTGACTGACTGTCCAGCGTAGTATACAGTAAGTCCTCACTTTATATCATTGATAGGTCCTTAGAACTGTGGCAAAAGGCATAACAAAACCAACTTTACCATAGGCAACTTGATATACACAGCAATTAAGTTTCTACAGCATCTCTTCAGTGATACAACAAAACAACTTTGAATGAATGATGTTATTCAAGGAGCTACTGTACAGAACTAGACATGTTAGGAATTATTATAGAGGAGCATGATTCAGAGATGAGAAATCGAGAAATGTACAGTAGGTCCTCAGGTTACATCAGAGATCTGTTCCTATACACAATGTAGCACGATTTTCTTTTTTTCTAAATTTCTTTATTGATTAAGGTATTACATATGTGTCCTCATCCCTCCATTAACCCCCAACCCCTCCCCACCACTGTAATGAGATTTTCGCCATAAGTCAGAACACACCACCTACATCAGTACTTATGTCACTCACGTGGAGCACATACACAGCAGTAATAAAGTGAAGCAGTAAAAAAAAATAATAATAAAGATAATAATTCCTGACCTTTACTTGTAGTAAATAATAAGAAACATAAAGCATGTACATACATCGAAATGACGGAACTTTTTTTTTAATAAATGGGAGATGGCAAGGTAACCACGATACGATGTAAGTTGAGTCCGATGTAACCTGAGTACTGCCTATAATATAAGTATATGATCATCTGATACTTGCACATGAGTTTGTACTTTAGGCATAGTATTTCCAAATACAATAAAGCAGATAAATAGAAATACATGGAAACTAAAGGTCTCTTCTTAACTAATTAACTTTAATCCTGAACATTTAGGAGAATATTAGAAAATCTTATCTGATTCCATATGTCTATCAATAAAAGCTTTAATTGGAATGCAGTAAGTGCTAGGATAAAAACATGCACAGCATTCTGGGAGGTGGGGTTCCCTGACCCAGAAGGAGGAAGGTGACATCCTAGAAATGACACCTGTGCTGGACCTTCAGAGATGAGCCAGAATTTTGCCAGATAAAGAAAGGTGGGAGGGAGAGAGGCATGTTCCCGACAGAGCAAATAGCGTAAGTAAATACTAGGAGGCAGAAAATGACTTGCGGTGTAACAAAGAATTTGGTATCACTAATATATAAAAAAGGATTGGTGAGTTATATTTAGAGGTTTGGCTTTATCCTGAAGACACAAAAGAATCATTGGAGGAGAGATAATGACCCCAAAAATATATAGGAAGTAAATTGATCATAACTATGAAAATTAGAAGAGGAAATCAGTTTTGTCAATATAACTCCTTATTGAGCAACACAGGGAGTTAATATGTTTATTTTCTTGCATCTTGGAAAGAGGAGGCTACTGCTTCATGTTGAGAATTAAGAAAACAAAAAAAGGCAGAGAGGGTGAATAACCATCCAGAGACAGACGCACATATCTACCTGTATCTTACCTCTCTACACACCACACTGGTGTCTTCAAACTAGTAGGAGGAATCCTGAATCCAAACAAAACCTTACATGTAAACCTTAGGATAAAACAGCTGAAACAGAGGTGGCGGGATCTGAGTCACCTCTTCAGAGCCCTAGGATTCTACTGTTGGGACGGCACTATTCTAGAGTGAACATAACTGACATAACCCCTGCCTCCACCATCCTAAGCCTCAAATAAAAATTAATTGCATAGGCCCTACAGTTCAGGAGCTCAGAGAACAGTGATATTACCTTGGATTGTGGCATGCATTTGCTTTAGAAATGGTTTGCTCTTGAGGCATGTTTAGAAAGTATAAAAAAAAAAAAAGGTAAAATGGACGAAGCAGACTTAACAACCTTGATTGATTTTAATTATCTTCCCCCCCTAGTGACAGGGTGAAGTGGAGGGAGGACCAGCCTGGGAGTCCAGAGGTCTGGTCCTGTCTCTGCCACTCTCTAGCCACATGACCTTGGGCCTATCACTGGACTTAATCTGCTTTGTTTCCTGGCTTATTAAATGAGGACTGGGTGATCTCTGTGGCCCCTTCCAGCTCTGAAATTCCATTAATTTGAAATAGCCAGCATTTTGGGAAAAGGCTTTAAAGATCTAGTCTCAGAGATTAGTGCCTGCTTGTGAGAAAATGACCTGAAAACCCACAGGAGAGAATGGAGACAAAGCGGCCTAGGGTATTTATAAACCTGTCCTCATCATCTATAGCTAGACATGGCACACTTCTGACAGTCGTTTTACTGGGAATTTTCCATTATCTTTTGGGGTTGGCTTTGGCCATAGGAGCACAATGATAATGAGTAAGTGCCTCTGACTAGTTAGAACTGGAGATTGACTAGATAGAAAAAAGTAAGAGCTGTTTGAAGTAACTCTTTTGTAAGGTTTCAAAAGTATAGCCTATGTCCTGACCCTACCTCTGATACATAGAGTGGTCTGGCCACCATTTCCCTGCCTCTCAGCTTTCCCTGGGGCTTTGCTGGTGCCTTAGTTATTAGTTAGAAATGGCTGCATAGCAAATTACCCCAAACGTAGTGGCTTAAAACAAAAATTGGTTACTTCATAGTGTCTGTGGGTCAGGAATTCAAGAGCACTATAGCTAGGGGGTCCAGCTCAGTCTCGTGAAGTTGCTGTCAGGATATTGGCCAGCACTGCAGCCACCTGAAGGCTGATTGGGCTTGAGGATCTACCTCTGACCCCACTCTCATGGCTGTTGGCCGAAGGCCTCATTTCCTAGCCATATTGACTTCTCTGTAGGGCTTAAATGTCTTCATTACATGGCAACTGGCTTTTCCAGAGCAGGTGACTCAGGAGAGAGCAAATTAGAAACTACTGTCTTTTGTGACTTAATAGCAGAAGTCATTCTTCGTCATCCCACTGTAGCCTGCTTGTTAGAAGCAAGTCAGTAAATACAGTCCACACTCAAAGAAAGGGTTAGTCAAGAACTTAGTACTCACCAACTAGAGCTTGGAGCTGGGTAACTATTATTATTCTCTCTCCTCCCCACCCCCCCCCCACCCCCGAAATACACTTAACAGTTATAAAGGCACTAAATGAAGAGGGAGATTTTGAGCATATGCATTAATTTATTCAAACATTCATCAAATGTCACTATGTGCAGGGGTATAAAACAAGCACATACTTTGAGGAATTGATACTAGGGAAGATAGACAAAAAAGAAAAGAAAAGAAAGAACAAATACAATAAGTATGATAAATACGACGATAGAGGTAAGCATGGGGTAATTTGGGTACACAGAGAGGAGGCAACTAGCTAAGACTTGAGAGATCAGGGAGTTGGGGAAGCTTCCTGAAGCAGAAACTCCTGAGTGAGGGCCTACTTGCCATAGGACTCAAAACACAGAGCTTTTCGGTCCTGGGCAGGCAGAGAGCTCACTATTCTTTTTACCTTCCAGAATGTTGCTGAGGCACAGTGCATTGCCAATCAAGTTCAGCTCTTCTATGCCACTGATAGGAAGGAGACCTACGGATTAGTGGAAACCTTTAACTTCAGACCAAATGACTTCAAATATATGTCTGTCATCGCTGAATTGGAGCAAAGTGGACTTGGAGCGGAACTGAAATGTGCCCAGAACGAGGATAAGAGTTAGAGCTGCAAGAGTTGGCTCCTTTACAGTGTCTGCTCAGCCCACACACCTTCTTGAATTCTCAGGAGCTCAGCATCGATAATGCAGTTTCTTAAGGAGTTGCCCTGTGTGCTTATGTAAGAAATACTAATGGAAATGAGCCTTATTACTTGATAGTCAGGAACAGAGGTAGCTAAAATTCTGATAATTATCTCTCAGCACACTTGAGGTTTCCTTTTAAAGTGTTTCACTTCGTTATCAGAGACAGCCAAAGATCAGCATGATGGTTGACTTGATTTTACACACTGTTAAAAGTGCATTTGCATTCTGGACATTTTGATGCTACAACTCCCAAATGAGCATAGTTCCTCATCTTTTTAAACTTGTGACAAAATAGCTTAGACCTGCTGTACTTAAATGTGGGCTTTAGATACTCTTCCGATGTGCCAGTTAGCTTGTCAAAAGCATAACCCAAATATCCTGTTTAGACTCTAGAACAGTCAGGTATTGCAATCAGGATTAAGACTTCATCTAGATGCTCCCAGAGTTGCTTTTAATGTAGCTGGTTTGAAGCATCAGTAGATGTCAGGTATACTTAAGACACACAGGTACAGTGCCTGTATATTTTTAAACCATGGTTTGTGGCATCTCCTCTTCTAATTCTTTTAGAATATTTATATTAGATTCTAAAAGAATTAGAAGAGGAGGTGAATCAGTGCAGTGTAAATAAATCAACTTTTTATAATGAAGGAGCAATCCAGATTTGTATGTTTTTGTGTTGTTTTTTAACAACTCTAAGCCGTGCTACTATTATATGAAAAAGTGGGTGGAAGCAAATGTTCCTAGGTTGGGTGTGGAGAAAGTATAGCAATAAAATAAACTCTGGCTTACAGTCTTTGTTATATTCAGCAGTGAAATCTAAGCTATATGCTATCCATAGTGTCAGTGCTGTAAGCTGATTTGATCAAAATTTATCTTTGGGCTTAGTAGTTGCTTGAAACACCAAAAATGAGAAAGGAGCTCTCCAGCTCTGGAAACTCTCATGTGGTTTGTAGAGCACTGTTGTGGCTAAAAGCTCAGTGATAGAGGAGGGTGGTAGTTACACACCAGTCTTCTGACCTGAGTCCTCTCCCCCACCTATCCCGCCCCCCCCCCTCCCCCCGCCATTGTTGTCAGCTGCCTCTACTATGCCTTTTCTTTTCTTGCTCTGACATGCTTCACTTTGTCTGCTGCTGCCCGAGATCTGGTGGTATGACACTGAACATGGTGTGTGGGAATGGAACCAGTAGTTATAGTTCCTTTGTATGTTTGTTTTTTTCATTACTGGTTGGGCCTGTCCCCAAGCTCTTTAAATGGGCTTGGACTTCCCATTATTTTTTGAGTTAAGTCTTTTTTGTTATACCTATGAGTCTGTATATAGAAAGAGACAAATAGTGTTTATTTAACCTGGAAAAGCTGCTAGCTAGCCTTTCACAATTTCTCTAAAGACAGGGCTATTTCTTGATGCAAATTCTGGACCTACCTACCTCTGGTCCTGACAGAATATTTTTTGAGAAACTTTAATCTGGATGTTTTGAGTCCTGGCAATCTTTAGCATCAGTCACAGTTGCTACTGTAGGTATCCGGTTATGTTTGCTTTTCCGTCCAGATGGACCCAGTTCTTAGCCATAGGACATTTTCATAGCATCTCCACCAGAGGGTGAGAAAATGATGGGAAAAGAAATAAGAACTGGCTGTTCATTTATTGTTCCTCCCAGCTTTGCCCTAAATCACAAAGAAGATTGTATCCATGGACAGTTAAACTGGAAAGATCAAAGCACCATCTGGCTGTTCCTTTTATTTATCTAGAAAGATCTGGCAAAGAACTAAAAGAACATTGTAACATTTGTCAGTAAATTTGTCTGCTTGTGCAACATGGTGTTATAGAAAGTGGACAGGCTTTAGAATTAAATGAATCTGGGTTCAGCTATTAGTGTTGCAATTCATTAGCTCTATAATATTGAACAAATTATTTAAACTCTAAATCTATTCATCTGTATAATGGGGATAATAATATCTACCTCATAGGATTATTATGAGAATTAATTTATAGACTATAGTAGAGCTTAATAAATGTCAATTCCCTTCCTCTTCTCTACCTCCCTGCCTGTTATTAAAGACCAACACAAATTAACATTTCAAATGTGCAGATCATTCTTCATTCCAGTTGAACAAGCAAACCTTATCTCACAGGTTCACAAACTTTAAGTGGAAGTAGAATTATCTTGAGCACTTCAAAATGCAGATCCCCAAATCCCAAACCTCAGCCTGCTGAATCATAATCTTTGTAGAAATTCCTGGGAATCTGCATTTTAATATGTGCTCTAGATGATTCAGATGATGGTAATTTACCAGCCACACTTTGAGAACCATTGCCTTATGAGTTCTTCACAACAAATGCCAGGTCTTCCTTTCCTATGGACATTAACCATAGAACCAGATTCAATCTCCTGTCCTTTGCCTCCTATAGTGGTCCTCTGTGCCTATACTATATGTATGTATTTATGTATCTTTTGCCCACACTAGACTGTGAGCTCTTTGAGGGCCAGGCTTTAATCACTAATTTCTAGTGTCAAATATATGCTCAGTTGTTTGTTGAGTAAATAAATGACATCATTTTAGCCAAAACATTATCTTGTATATGCCTATATTTAAATACTCTGAATTTAAGAGAATCGTTTAGATTGAGAATTCACTGAGTAGGAATATTTGTAATCCAAGGTACCAGATTATACATACAAAGTCTCTGTAAATCACAAATCTGCTGGGCTGTCTGCTCAGTGCAATTCAGTAGTCCTCACAGAGCACCTACTCCTCCACTGCCATGTTAGTGCAGACAGGAAAAATGCATAGGAACCCTGTTTTCAAGCTCTGTTCCAGCCACCGCCTGTCTCTGTGGCCTCCGAATCTGTGCCCTACATCTAGCCACTGGTCATGGTTTCCCTTGTCATGTTCTCAGGAGGTTTATTCTGCTATTTCTCTCTTCTCCAACCAGTTTGAAAGTAGTAGTCACATGTATGCTTTTTCTTCTTTCTTTCTTTCTTTCTTTCTTTTTTTTTTTTTTTCAGTCTCCATAATACTGACCTTTTGTCCAATCTTGGAGAAGAGGTAAAAATGCCCACTTTCTTAGTCCTTTGATTTAGCAATAACTCAGCATTTATTAATGTTTAGTGAGCACCTACTAGATGTCAAGTACAGATATAGGAAGCTGGTGAATAAAGCAGTGAGCAGGACAAATAAGGCCCTTGTTGTCATGGAGTTTATATGCTTGTGAAAAAGACAAATGAATAACATTATTTCAAATACTGGTAGTGCTGTGAAAATAATAATAATGTGATAGAATGCGGAGTGGAGGCAATAACTTAATGGTCAGGAGAGCCATCTCTGCAGCGGTGACAGCTGATACTAGAGTTGAAGAAAAATACCAGGTAAAAAGAAGAGCCAGGGCTGAGGCCTTAAAATAGGGCCAAGCTCCGCATGCTTATTTCTGGGGCCCAGATTTAAAGGATCACTCCTTGCCCTTGAGCTCACAGTTCAGCAAGGGAGAACACTAACATGAGTAATTATGATATGGGGCAAACTGACAGTGTCATTCTCATAAGAGGGGCAAGAAGGGTTAAAGAATACCAGGGGAGCCCTGGCCAGTGTGGCTCAGTTGATTGGGCATCATCCCATACACCAAAAGGTTGCCAGTTTGATTCCTGGTCAACACATGCCCAAGTTGATCCCAGTAGGAGGTGTGCAAGAGGCAGCCCATCAATGTTTCTCTCCTTCTCTCTCCAAAAATTAATAATAATGCTCAATTAATATTTGACAAAGATGGCAGGAACATACAATGGAGTCAAGACAATCTCTTCAATAAATGGTGCTGGGAAAATTGGGCAGATACATGCAAAAAACTGAAGCTAGACCACTCACTTACACCATACACTAAACTCAAAATGGATAAAGGACTTAAATGTAAGATAGGAAACTATAAAAATACTAGAGGAATCCACAGGCAGAGAAATCTCAGACATATGCCAAAGCAATTGCTTCACTGATGCTGCTCCTAAGGCAATGGAAACTAAAGAGAAAAGAAACAAATGGGACTACATCAAAATAAAAAGCTTTTGCACAGCAAAAGTAACCAACAAAACAACAAGAAATCCCACTGCATGGGAGAACATATTTGCCAGTGTTATCACGATAAAGGTTTAATCTCTAACATTTGCAGGGAACGCATACAACTTAATAAAAGGAAGATAAATGATCCAATTAAAAAAAATGGCCAACGGGCCTAAATGGATACTTTTCAAAAGAAGACGGAAGGCCAAGAGATATATGAAAACATGCTCAAAGTCACTAATTATCCAAGAGATGCAAATCAAAACGACAATGTGGTTCCATCTCACACCTGTCAGAATGGCAACCATCAAGAAATCAACAAATGACAAGTGCTGGTGAGGATGTGGAGAAAAAGGAGACCTTGTGCACTGCTGGTGGGATTGTAGACTGGTGCAGCCACTGTGGAGAACAGTATGGAGTTTCCTCAAAAAACTAAAAATGGAACTCCCATTTGACCCAGTAATCCCACTTCTAGGAATATATCCCAAGAAACTAGAAACACCAATCAGGAAGGATATATGCACCCTTATGTTCATAGCAGTACAATTCACCATAGCTAAGATTCTGAAACAGCCTAAATGCCCATCAGCAGATGAGTGGATTAGAAAAGTATGGTACAGCCAAGAGTAACCAAGATGGTGACATAAACACCTAAACTGCTGCCTCGCACAACAATTTCAAAACTACAATTAAAAGACAAAACAGACATCATCCAGAACCACAGGAAAGCTGGCTGAGTGGAAATTCTATAACTAGAAGGAAAGAGAAAAGCACACTGAGACTCAGAGGAGCTGCAGGAGGCAGAGGTACTGAGGCACACACGTGGAGAGGACTGGCAACTGAGTATGCGGCTGGCTTTCTCAAAGACAAAAGCTCACAACTGCACTGAACTCCAGGTCTGGGCGAGACACTGGGGACCCAGACTCATTTGGGGAAAAACTGGACTGTCTGGCAGTGGGCAGAACTCAAGAGCGACTTTCTCTCAGAGATGCTTGCAGTGATTACCATGGGACACTGAGACACAGGGGCCTTTTAGGGCAGGGATGATGGGAAACCAATGCTGTCTGCTTCACCCTGAGACTCTTCCCCATTCAAGCTGAGCATAGAGGCTTTTGCAAGTCTTTTCCCATAAGGGTGTCTCCAGCACAGAAGTTCTTCCAATATAGACACAGCTGATCCTCACAACCAATTGGCCTGGAGGTCAATTCCTCTCAGTGATACCAACAACAATCAAGGCTTAACTACAGCAAGACTGTGCACACAGCCCACAAAGGGGTGCACCAAGAATGTCCACCTCAGGTAACTGAGGAGGCTGAGCCACTGGGCCATATAGGACACCTAGCACACAAAGCCACTCTATCAACTCAGGGAAGCAGCCAAATGTGGAGACAAAGAAACAGATCACAAATGAAAGAAATGGAGGAAAGCAAACGGCTGGATATAGAGTTCAAAACCACAGTTATAAGGTTTTTCAAGAATTTTTTAGAAAAGGCCGATAAATTTAGTGAGATCCTCGAGGATATGAAAAAGGACCAACTAGAAATTAAGCATACACTGACTGAAATAAGAAATGTTATACAGATATCTAACAGCAGACTAGAGGATCACAAGAAGCAAGTCAAAGATTTGAAATACAAAGAAGCAAAAAACACTCAACTGAAAAAGCAAAAAGAAAAAAGAATCCAAAAATATGAAAGTAGTGTCGGAAGCCTTTGGGACAACTTCAAGCATACCAATATCAGAATTATGGGGATGCCAAAAGAAGAGAGAGAAAGATACTGAAAGCCTATTTGAAGAAATAATGACTGAAAACTTCCCCCACCTGGTGAAAGAAATAGACTTACAAGTCCAAGAAGCGCACAGAATCTCAAACAAAAGGAATACAAAGAAGACCACACCAAGACACATCATAATTAAAATGCCAAGAGCAAAAGACAGAGAATATTAAAAGAAACAAGAGAAAAACAATTAGTTACCTACAAGGGAGAATCCATATGACTGTCAGCTGATTTCTCAACAAAAACTATGCAGGCCAGATAAGAGTGGCAAGAAATATTCAAAGTGATGAATAGCAAGAACCTACAACCAAGAGTACTCTACCCAGCAAAGCTATCATTCAGAATTGAAGGGCAGATTAAAAAAAAAAAAAAGCTAAAGTTCATCACCACCAAACCAGTACTATATGAAATGCTGAAAGGTATTCTTTAAGAAGAGAAAGAATAAAAAGGTAAAGATAAAAATTATGAACAACAAATACATATCTATCAACAAGTGAGTCTAAAAATCAAGTGGAAAAAAAATGATCAACAGAATAAACTGGTGAATATAATAGAATCAGGAGCATAGAAAGGGAGTGGGCTGATAATTCTTGAGGGAAAAGAGATGTGGGGGGTGCAGAAAGAGACTGGACAAAAATTTTACACCAATGGATGAGGACAGTGTTGGGGGGGGGGGGCTAAGGAAAGAGGGTAGTGTGGGAACCAGGCGGAGGGGAGCTATGGGGAGGGGGGGTAAACGAGGAACAATTGTAATAATTTGAACAATAAAGATTTATTACATTAATAAAAGAAAACTATTGTAAATCTACACAATGGAATACTACATTGCTGTAAAAAAAAAAAAAAGAAGGAATTCTTAACATTTGCAGCAGCATGGATGGAACTGGAGAGCATTGCATTAAGTGAAATAAGCCAGGCAATGAAAAAAACACACCACATGATCTCACTCATTTATGGAAAATAAAGAACATTGTAACCTAATGAACAAAAAGATAGGTACAGAGGCAGTAAAGCATCGAACAAACTGTCAAATTACAGCAGGAAGGCTGGGGAGTGTTGGGGAAGGGGAGAAAAGAAATCAACCAAAGAACTTGTATGCATGCATATAAGCACAACCAATGGACACAAGACACTGGGGGGTGGAGGGTGGGATGAGGGCATGCAACAGGTGATAGGGGAGGCTGGGGTAAGATCAATGGGGGAAACAAAGGAGATTTATGTACTACTATAATAACTTAAACAATAAAAAAATTTAATTAATAAAAATATGTAAAAATATAAAACACTACTGGGTGCTGTGGGGGATGCAAATTTACCAGTCCATAGTACCTGGCATGAAATGCTTGAGGAGATTAGACTGTGAAAGCCACCCCTCCCTGACCTGTAGCTCTTTTACAATCATCTGCAACTTCAGCCTGAGGAGCTATGAAGTGGGACACCTGGGCCTGGGGAAAGTTCCTCAAAAGACTGGGACTGTTTTTATCACCCACAATGCAAGAGCAAGGTCTGTACATTAACCAAATATAGTACATGACATCTAATGAGTTCTCAGTAAATATTTATGGGATGGATGAATGAATGAGTCCAATGTGCTGTCTCTCTAAGATGATAAAAACTCTATCAATTTACTACTACTATTAGAAGACATCACTCCAGGCCTCAGGGAGGTCCTCACCCTGAAGGTAATATGGGGACCAGGAAGAGGTTGCCTTAATCTATTCAGGTTGTTATAACAGAATAACATAGATAGAATGACATACACAACATAAATTTATTTTTCACATTTCTAGAGGCTATGAAGTCCAAGATCGAGTCGCCTACAGGTTCAGTGTCTGGTGAAGACTTGCTTTCTGGTTCATAGAAGGCCGTCTTCTAGCTCTGTCCTCAAATGATAGAAAGGGAAGGGAGCTCTCGGAGATCTATTTTTTTAAAAGGTTTTAAAAAATATATTTTATTGATTTTTCACAGAGAGGAAGGGAGAGGGATAAAAAGTCAGAAACATCGATCAGCTGCCTCTTGCACGCCCCCTACTGGGGATGTGCCCGCAGCCAAGGTACATGCCCTTGACCGGAATCGAACCCAGGAGCCTTCAGTCCACAGTCCGATGCTCTATCCACTGAGCCAAACCGGTCTCGGTGAGGTCTCTTTTATAAGATCACCAATCCCATAACCTTCCAAAGACCCTACCTCTAAATACCATTGCATGGGGATTAGGTTTCAACATATGAATTTAGGGGACACAACTATTCAGTCTACAGTAGAGATACCCAAACCTTAGTTTTCTGTATAAATATCACTAGGGACCTTGCTTGACCAACAGCTTCCTGTACCCACCCCAAAGATACTGAAACAAAAATCTCTATAAGAGAGGCCTTGACTTTTCTGTTTTCTTTTTGAAACCTTTTATTGTTAAAATTTTCAAACATTTACTAAAGTAAAATCAATAGTATAATGAACCCCAAGTCCCTGTTACCCAACACAAAAAATTTTTAACACATGACAATCTAGTTTCATTTAGATCTCCACCCACTTTCTCTCCAAATCCTAGGTATTATATTGTTTAATCCATACATACCTCTGCTTATGTTTCTAAAGGATACTTTTAAAACATAAAATATTCCTAAATTAATTAACAGTAATTCCTTAACTCTATTAAATGTGTAGTCATATTCAAATTTCCCCAATTATCCTATAATTTTTTACAGTTCTGCTCAAATTGGGATCCAAACAAGATCTATATCTTGAACTAGATATGTCTAAGTCATTTCTTAACTTTTTAAATAATTTTAGGCTCACATAGAAGTTACAAAAATAAGAGTTCCTACATACCCTTCACTCAGCTTTCCCCAATGTAACATATAATAACCAAAATGATCAAAACCATGAAATTGACATGCATATAATATAAATACAGACTTTCTTTTGGATCTCACCAGCTTTTATATGCACTCATTCATTATTTTTTCCTTTTGTTTATAGTCCTATGAAATTTTAGGTTTGTGGAACCACAGTCAAGATACTATCACCCAGAGAAGAAAGTCCCTTGTGCTATCTATGTATGCCTTTACAGTCAAACTTTCCTTCTCAGTTCTAACTCCTGGTAACCACTGATATGCTCTCCATCACTATAATTTTTTTCATTTTGAGAATGTATATAATAAAATTATATAGTATGCAATCTTTTTTTTTAGAATTACAATTTATTTATTTATTTATTTATTTATTTATCTATCTTTATTGTTCAGTTTATTAATTACATTGTTCCCTTTTTTTCCCCCCTATAGTTCCCCTCCACCTGGTACCCATCCCACCCTCCGCCCTCACCCGCCTCCACTGTCCTCTCCCATAGTTGCATGATTTTTGTCCAGTCTCTTGCTGCACTTCCCACACCCCCTTTCTCCCCAAGAGTTGTCAGTCCATTCCCTCTCTATGTCCAGGATTCTGTTACATTCACCAGCATATCCTGTTCATCAGCTTATTAATTCACTTGATTTTTAGATTCATTTGTTGATAGATGTGTATTTGTTGTTCCTAATTTACACTTTTATCTTTTTCTTCTTCCTCTTCTTAAAGAATATCTTTCAGCATTTCATATAATATTGGTTTGGTGGTGATGAACTCCTTTAGCTTTTTCTTATCTGCGAAGCACTTTATCTGGCCTTCAATTCTGAATGATAGCTTTGCTGGATAGAGTAATCTTGGTTGTAGATTCTTGCTGTTCATCACTTTGAATATTTCTTGCCACTCCCGTCTGGCCTGCATCGTTTCTGTTGAGAAATCTACTGACAATAGTATGGGTGCTCCCTTATAGGTAACCATCTGTTTTCTCTCTTGCTGCTTTTAATATTCTCTCTTGTCTTTTGCTCTTGGCATTTTAATTATGATGTGCCTTGGTGTGGTCCTCTTAGGGTTCCTATATAATGGGGTTCCGTGCGCTTCTTGGACTCCTAAGTCAATTTCTTTCACCAGGTGTGGGAAGTTTTCAGTCACTATTTCTTCAAATAGGTTTTCATTGTCTTGCTCTCTCTCTTTTTCTGGCACCCCTATAATTCGGATGTTGGTATGCTTGAGGTTGTCCCAGAGGCCCCTTACAGTATCTTCAATTTTTTGGATTCTTTTGGTTTCTTGCTTTTTCAGCTGAGTAGATTTTACCTCTTTGTATTTCAAATCTTTAACTTGGTTCTTGGGGTGCTCCAGAGCACTTTTAGGTCTTTGTATAATATTTTTTATTTCAGTTAGTGTATGCTTAATTTCTGGTTGGTCCTTTTTCATATCCTTGAGAGACTCCTTTATATCCTTGAGGGTCTCCTTCATTTCCTTGTAGGACTCATTCATTTCCACGTTGGTCTTGATCATTTCCTTTGTGGTCTCGCTTATTTCTTTATAGGTCTCGACCTTTTGTTGGAGCCTCTTGAGAAGCCCTATAACTGTGGTTTTGAATTCCATGTCCAGCTGTTTTTTTTCCCTCCATTTCTTTCACATCTGATTTCTTTCCATGTCTGCATGGTGGCTGCTTCCCTGAGTTGGTCAATTAGCTTTTTGTGGTAGACTTCCTACTAGGGACAGTGGCTCAGCCTCCCCAGTTACCTGAGGTGGATATGGGTTACACAGTCTTGCTGAAGTTAAGCTCAGGTTAATCGTTGTTAGCACTTGGAGGGGTTGACCTCCAGGCCAATTGTCTGTGAAGTTCAGCTGTGCTCAGGTTGGATGGGCGGAGTCTCCGGGCCAAGCAGGCAGCGTTAGCTCCACCCTATGCGGCCCCAGGGATTCTGTGCTGGGGGCAATGGCTGCCAGCACCTCTGAGAGAGAGCCGCTGCCGACCTCCACCAGCTGCCGGGGAATTCAGACTCTCCCCAAATGAGTCTGCATGCCCAATGTCTCACCCAGGGTCATAAAACAAAGCAGTCTGACGGTTCTCCGAATGAGAGAGCAAGTCGCAGAGCACTCTCTGCACGGTCACGCAGCTGAGCTGTTCGAGCAAGCTGCCTTCTCCACAAGCCGGGAGACCCCTGCAACACCTGAGCTTTGGCGTGCCCTCCCATTGTCCAGTTTTCACCCCGTATGATAGTAGGTTCCCTGGACTTTGTCCAGAGCTGGAGAATCAGTCCAGTGGGACATCTTTGTCTCCCCATTCGAGACACTGGTTGGTTTTCAGCCGCCTGCCCTCTCCGCTGGCGCGCGCTCCAAACCTCTCTCCGCATGAATCTTTCAACGCTGTCTGCCGCCGCTCCTCCGAGTCACAGTGTCTTATCTTCACTTTTACTTGTGGAATTTTCACTCGGCCAGCTTTCTGGTGATTCTGGAAGGTGTTTTTTCTTTCGTTAAGTTATAGTATTAAAATTGCTGAGCATGATGGCAAGATAGGTGTTTTACCTATGCCGCCATCTTGGTTCCTCCTAGTATGCAATCTTTTAAGATTAAATTTTTTCACTCAGCACAATTCCTTTGAAATCTATCCAAGTTGCTACAACTCTCAATAGCCAGTTTGTTTTATTGCTGAGTAATATTCCATATCACTTTTAATTTATAGGTTTTTCCTCACCTCTTTTGTTTTCTTAACATTTATGTGTTAAGAATCTGTCCTATAGAATTTTTGTCATTCTGGATTTTGCTGATTTCCTCTATTCCCAGTCCCTCCCGTAACTGAGAGACCTCCGGGCTTGGTCAGAATCAGATAGTCTTCTGTAAGGAACCCCATCCCCACTGGCAACGGTAAGGCTGGTATTACTGAAAGCACTGGGAGAAAGGATGCTGAAAGGAGGGAAGAAAGGGCCATGGGGACTGTGGTAGCCTGAGGACGGTTTGAACTGGGGTCACACTCTAGGCAGGCAGCCCCAGAGGCTGAAAGGGAGGCACCACAATGGCAGAGGAAGTAGGCTTGGACAGAACTTCTTGTGCAAGCTTCATGGTGGGTTCCATGGAAGGCTGACCCTGGGACACTGGCAAACTGTCACCACAGCCTACCTTCTAACCCCTAATCCCTCTACCACCAATTATCACCTCCATTCCTGGGACACCCCTGAGTTGGGAACTAACCCAAGTGGTTGGAGGGCATGCATTTATAGAGGGCAATGCCACCACAGCAATGTTGGAGGTCAGGTCAGGTTGGGGAGGATGTTATGAGATTATCCTATGGCTCTTATGCATGCCAGGCTTCCACCACAGGCTCCACAGGTATCCTGCCCAAGATGGAAGTCCTGAAACCTGGAGAGGTGAGGGCTATGCCTCCAACTCAGGGGGTGGGCAGGGAGCAGGGAGGGAAGAGGGACCTTGGAGCATAGAACACTTTAGTCTGAGGTTCTCAGGCTCAAGAGGGCCTTCCTGCTCTTCAGAGGGACTAAAGCCCTCTAAAGTCCATGTCACCGTGACTGTGCCACTTTTGCTTGCACATTCATTCTCTCCAAGAGATGATGAGTACAGCCATCCAGGCTACATGACTGGACAGCCCTGATATGTCAAGTGTGCTCTCATGTCATCCTGGTCACTGCCCCTTGTCTTCCAGGACCACAGGAATGGGGCGGGCCATCCTTCTTCTACACAAGAGCCTGTCAGGGTTTGAAGGCAGCACCTCAAAAAGACTGACCATGGCCTTCTGCTGACCCTCATAGCTCTTCTGTGGGGCATGTATTGTTGTGGTTTCCATTTTACAGAGGGGGAAATAGGCTCAGAGAGCACAAATGCCTTGTCCAAGATCATACAGAATTTTAATGTATATTCTTTTCAACATTGTCTTTCAAACTAAAGGAAGTCTAACCTCAATTCCTCTTATTGCAATGGGGCTATTCTTTGCTTTTTCCTAAATGTGCTAGGATGAAAGGTACTACAGGAATCTGGGCAGGAAAAGGCAGAGCTGAAATAGAAACTTTTTCTTGGGAGATTGAGGAGAAGGTGGGCCCCAACCGGCTCCTCCACTGGAGCTGTGGCCTGAGCTCGAGGAGCATACCCAGCCCACAGTAATCATACTGCAAAGGACTAGGAGGTCTAACGGGGCCTCCCCACCTCCCTTCCTCTGATTTCTGGCCAGGTTTTCCCATCGGAGTTCCAGAAGCCTGAGGGGTGATCTGGGGGTGCTGTAGCTCATTCTGAGAGGAGTATGGGGAAACTTTTCTGGCATAGGAGGGACTGGAAAGTCCCCAGGGAGAGATTCCTCTGTATCAGTGGAGTCACAGGTACAGGCTCACAGGAGCAAGAGAAGGAAGCTTGTCCTGATAAGGCACTTGGAATGGTATGGATGGAAGATGCTTTTGTGGTGCAGATGGGGAAAATGGAGGCCCAAAGAAGGACAGGGGCTTTCTTAGAGACACACAATAGGGCTGGAGCCCAGGTCTAGATACCACCCCCTGCCATTGGATCTCCCAACAAGGAGCCATGTTCTTGCAGTGGAAAAGAGTATGTCCACAACTAGGTCCTCAATGGTTCCCACCAGCTTCAGAGATGGGGCCTTCTTTGAGCCACTTGTCATACGCAGGACACAGTGGCAGGGAGCAGTGCCTGTAGAGTTACAGCATGCCACCAGAGAGTACAGGAGTAACCCAGTCACACAGCTAAATACATTGCAAAGCTGGGACCTTGTTCTCAAAGGTCTGGATATTCTCAGCCCCAGCAGAACCTCCTGTAAGAATCTCTCTAGCACAGGAAGTGGGGACAGGCATTTGAGAGACCTGGGCTATCTCTGTCTTCTCCCAAGCCTTCAACCTGTCAGCTAGTATTGGGCAGACTCTGGGGATCTGTGGCTGTGATTTCTGAAGCTCCTCCTAAATGGATCAGCTATATTTCCCACAATGTAAGATTCTCTACTTTTCACTCTTCACCAGGCAAACCCCTGCCATCCTATAAAACCCAGCTGGAGGTACAGCAAATGACCATGTGCAAAGCCACAGAAGGAGTCACATCACATTCCAAAGAATCTTACCGACCAAAGGATCTCCAACCACAATGCAATATAATTAGAGGTCAACACGAGAAACATAAACCTCCCATAAGCTGAGAAACTAAAAAAACACACTTCTAAATCATCCATGGGTTAAAGAGGAAATGACAATGAAATTTTGAAATACTTAGAACTGAATGATAAGAAAAGCGCAAAGCGGTTTGTGTTTCCTCTGTAAGTCCCTGACCCACATCTTAAGTTCCTTTCATTGCCTCCTCCCAATCCCCCACACACTCTCTAGGAGGCTGATTTTTGTAGGGTTAATCAACAGGTTCCCTGCCCTTGGCTTTAAGAGTAGGAATTGGCCATTGGGGAGACCTGCCCAGAAGTCAGAGGAAGGGAGGTGGGGAAGGCCCCCTTAGTCCCCCAGTCCTTTGCAGTATGATTGCTGTGAGTAGGGTATGCCCCTGGAGCTTAGGCCACAGCTCCAGTCAGCAGCTCTCTCCTCATAGCTCCCACTTTGACAACTCACTCCCAGCACCGCTCGGCTAGGGGTGGCAGCTTCAGCCTAGAATGGACATCAAAAGGCTGCTCTTGCTAGCCCTTTGGTGATACACTATCCATGTGGTTTCCCTGTACCCTGACTACACCTCTAAATAGTGCCTTCTTTAAACTCTTCTCAACATGCCTAGTTGGGGTGTTCCATGTGTGTCCTGCAGTTAACCCACTCTCACAGTGTGCTCCCCATCAGTCTGTAACCATGCTCTCACTTCTGGATGACGGAGCTCTGACCTTATGTGATTTCGCTGTGTTGGCCCCTTGCTGGCCTGTTGACAGCTGAGGTCAGGAACCTGAGCAGCTTCCTCACCTGATGCCCTGCTCTCACACAGTCATGCTTAATACAGGGGATTAAATAGGGTATCAAACAAAGGACTAGATTTGAATCTCTTCTGCATATACTAGAGCATGCAAATATTTGTAGGGGTTTGAGATAAAGTTAAGGACCGAGGAAACCCCAGCCAGAGGTACAGCAAATGACTTTAGCCTGGAACAAAAATAGGTGCTCAACAAAAGAAAGAATCTTCAATTCTATGGACTGGGATTCCTCATGATCCAGTGTGTTCTCATGACAACCATGGAGCAAGCAGAAGATCCAGACACAGGGGAGCCCAGAAAGCATATGTGCCACAATATATGCCTTCCTCCAGCCACCAGCTCTCCCCTGGTCCAGCCTGCTCAGCTCCTCTCCACCCCCCCCCCCCCCCCCTCTCCTCCCTCCAGCGTGCCTTCTGCAGCCTATCCATCTGCCTTGGCCCTCCCACTCTAGGCCTCCAACCTTCCTTGCTATCCCAAAACAACCACCTGGTCCCTCATCCTGGGGCTCACTTGTGATTGGATGCTGGAGTGGAATATCTGACTGCTCTCAGGGAAGGAACCCAGGCAGAAAAGTAGGAAGAACAGTCAAGTCTGAAGGGTTTGGACTTGGTTGAAAGGAAGGAAGGAAAGGAGACATTCAACTGGGAACAGCTAAAACAAATGTCTGGCGGTGGGAAATGGAGTGATTTCAGGTAAGGAGTGAGGAGAACCAGCCCAGTCTGAGCAAGAACCCCAGCCCTGGTGGGGGAGTTGAAAACCTGTGATCTGAACATCTTCAGGGCCAGTCCTTTCAGTGAGGTACTCATGAGTCCTGAGGCATTCATTCATTCATTCATTCAGTAAATGGGAATTATGTGCCTGCTGTGTGCTGGGCGATATACCAAGAGCTGAGGGTATGGAAGTGTATAGGGCAGAACTGATCCCTTATGAGTTCAGGCACAAGTGAAACGCACGTGATTCGGGGAGAGCGAGAAAACCATTATCTCGTAGCGCCTTTGTTTCTGCTCCAGACGAAAGCTGAACTTGTCCCCATTTTACAGCGGAGAAAGCTGAGGCTGCCTCCGTGGTAGAAGTCTAAGCAGACACTAAGTTTGCCCTACGAGGAGAAGTTGGGAGCACGATATCGACTTTCCGGAAAGGCGACAATGAGTGCGTGCACTGCGGGGGGAGGGTCCCCACTCTCCGCCCCTTCCCCGCCCCTTGGCCGGCCACAGCGCTGCGGGCCGGAGGCCCGGGGAGGAGCTGGCGTTGCCTCGGGGGCGATAGGGCGACCGCAGCCCGGCTGGGCAGGCCGGTGGACAGGCGAGAGACCCCGCGGAGGGACAGGTCCGGCCCAGCGCCCTGGGGTTGTCACCGCGGCCAGACGAGGACTCGCGCTAATCCACCGAGGCGGACCCGTGAGTGATCTCCGCGTCCGCGCGCCCCCGCCGGGGACACGATTCAGCCTTGCTTCCACTTTCATTTCTTCCGCTGTCCGGGCGTGGCGCCGTCGGGGGCGACCTCTGCCCGAAGGCAGGCTGGCCACAGTCCTCAGTCCGGGTCCGAGCGGCGAAAGTCGAAAGTCGGGATTTGGGGGTGCTAGCATTGGAGGGGGCGTGTCTTCGGGAGCGGAAATGTCTGGCCTGCCCTTCTGGGTCCTACGACCGGGCTATTCTGGAAGTTGGGTTGGAGAGAGGTGACAGGAGACCGACCGCCAAAGGATGGGCTTGGGTGGCCGAGCGTTGCGGGGACTGTGCAGACTTTGTACAGAGCACGGAACCCCACCTCGACTTCTCTCTTGGATATCTACCCTGCAGGGACCCCCCACCGCCCCACACGCCTTCCCCACCGCTCTAGGCTGGGTTCTAGCTTCAGCCTGAGGAATGGTAGGTGTGGCCCTGCAGGGGGCTGTGTCAGAAACAGGAAGCCCCGATGCCCACCCAGGCTGTGAGCCATCACTGACCACTTTAGGAGTAACAGGACGCAGAATTAGAAAATAGGGCTAAGAGAGGCAATAGTTTTGATTCAGGGAGGGATCAAAGGTTCTGTGAGGGATAGAAACTCAGGAAGGTTATTGGAGTGGGAAGTGAAGAGAAATCAGGTGGCATGGCTTACATTTTCCTGGGGAAGACCCAGGCCTTGAAATTCTACAGCAGTAAGGTGAGACTCTAGCCCCCTGGTCAGGACACCCAAGTTTCTGTGGGGCAGTGGGGAGGCTCAGGGTGTTGGAACAGGAATTAGGTCGGTCTAATTGGTGGGAAGATGCTTCCCCTCTCCCTCCACTCATCTCCTCTCTCCTTATCTTCACCAGACCAGGGACCAGCTAGTGCAGCCAGTGTAGGAGATGGTCTTTTATACCTGTCTTGGGTTGAGCCCCACTTTATCCCCGTTCCCAGTTCTGCCCTTGGAGATCCTCTGCCTGTAACTTGCTATGTGAATGAAGGCTCTCAAGTCCCCTTTCTGGGCATCAAACTCCCCATCTGTATAAGAAGTGGGTTGGGTCAGTTGATTTCTCAGGGCTATCTCAATCCTAAGATTCTATTTTTTATTTTTATTTTTTAACTTATCTTTAATGTTGAAAGTTATACAAATGTACCCTTTTTCCCCCATTGACCCCTTCTAGCCCACTCCTTCACCACACTATTGTCTGTATCCATGGGTTATGCATATATGTATATAAGTTCTTTGGTTAATCTCTTCCCACCCATCCATGCCTGCCATTCCTCTAAGAACCCTAAGATTCTTGAGTTTAAGTTTTTCTTAAAGCCTGAGTACTGAGCATGTGCCAGGCCCTGACCTATGCTAGGTGTGGGGTTGGAGAGGTGTGAAGATTCAGAGGCAGGACTGAGGGGCATGCATATTCAGGGATCAGCAAGAAGCCCAGTGCAGTTGGTTGGGAAGTGGGGCAGGAAAGGTAGGGTAAGGTGTTGAATGCCAGACTGAGGGTCTGTTGGTAATAGTCAATAAAGGGAACTGGGTGAAGGTAAAGAGCCCAGGAACCCCACATGATTGCAGTGTGAGAGATTTTGGAAGCACCTGCCCAAGCAGAGTTTAGAATGCAGGTAACAAGTGAAGCAGGTAAGTCACCTGCTCTTGGGTTAGGAAGCGCAGGTCCAATGCTGGGGACTTCTTTGGGTGAGAAGGTGGGAGACAGGGGATGGATTCTCCAAGTTCATCTCATTTTATTTGACTGTCCTCTTCTTTGCTTGCCTGTTATGGTTACAACAAAGTACCCATGTTCCGAACTTCTCCACTAGCTTGATTTATTGCCTGACATGACTCCTCCCCCAACCCATATTTACTGTGCCTTTGGTTACATCCAGTGTCACATTTTCCCCATCCTCCTTCCCCAGTCCTGTCCCAGTATTACTGGAGACATTAGAAAGGAAAAATGCTCCAATGTCATCTCTGAGGTTTTCTTTGTGGCTATATTCAAGTGTCATTCTGGGATTGCAGTCAGCACCCTCACTGACCAAGGTCAAGGTCAGGTCAGAGTTCAACCTGGAGCCAGAGCTCAGTGCTTGGCCTATATTCAGCCTTAGTGCTCAGTCTGGGGTCAGGGTCAGTGCTCAGTTTGTGGCTAAATTTGTCTCAGTAGGAACATAGGTCTGCATTTCCCAAGAGCACACATACTCACAGAGGAAGTAAGAGCCTACCTCGAGAGTCACAGTAACATGGACTGTATCGGAGTGACCCAGAAAATTATATGGGCCAAGTCCATGCCTACCTACTACAGTCGTGGTGGTGCTGGTCCTATAAACCTGGACTTCTGCCTGCAAGCTTGGGGCTCTGATTGCTGTCCCCAAGGTCTGTTCTGAATCTGGGATTCTTCAGTTCAAAAAGGCAAAGCAAAGTCATAAGAATTCTAGATGGACCCAGCTTGGTGGATCTGACTGCATTCCTACCTTCCAGTTCCAGGCACATAGTGGGTGCTCTAGGAATGTCTACTTTGTAGCAGGTGCAGGGGGAGGGGCCTGTTGGGGTTTCCGAAAGGGGAGGCTGGCTTGGAGGGAAGGATCTTCAATTGTTGTTGGAGGAGGTGGTGCCCTTCTAGACCTGCTACCTCCCCCTCTCCTCCAGCCATTCACAGGCCACCCAGCTGGCCATATAAGGGCTTTTCCTCTTTCAGGGTAATAAAAGGAAAGGACATTTTTGGTAGAAAAGTCCCTTCTGCTCTCTGGAAATCCCCAGTGGCTTGCAGTGGGCCGGATGAACTATATGATATCCCAGAGGAAGCTGAAGGGGGGGGGGGGGGAGAGGTTCCTCTTGCCCCCAGGACAATGCCTCCAGGCTCTCCCACGCTGCACCAGGTGGCCTGTGGGGCCCCCAGAGGTCATCTGGTCCAGGGCCCGCAGGAAGCCTCTGCCACCTCTCTACTGGTCAACAGCAAGTCTAAGGAGCACCTGTTTGGATCTGAGACCCAGCCCTCTGTGAGATGCAGTGCATGTGGAGAGGGAACAGAATAAGAAGGCAGGGCTGTGGCACTTGACAGGAGAGAGAGGACAGCCTGGGGACAGGGCAGGGTGCTGGACCGAGGGGATGAGGAAGATTTAGAATCCGGAAGAGGTTGCTGAGATGGACCAAAAGCTGAGAGGTGAGAGGGAATGCTGTGTTGGGGAGTCAAAGCACATTTGGTAAGGACCTGACCACCATGCTCTTCCATGCCCTTGGCTCTGGCAGGGCATCTGCAGGTCCTTCCCCTGGACACCCGTCCCTCAGCCCAGCCCGGCCATGGCCCTGTGCCTGAAACAGGTGTTCTCTAAGGACAAGACTTTCCGGCCGCGGAAGCGCTTCGAGCCTGGCACACAGCGCTTTGAGCTATACAAGAAGGCCCAGGCATCCCTGAAGTCCGGCCTGGACCTGCGCAGTGTGGTGAGGCTGCCGCCGGGCGAGAATATTGACGACTGGATCGCCGTGCACGTGGTGGACTTCTTTAACCGCATCAACCTCATCTATGGCACCATGGCTGAGCGCTGCAGCGAGACCAGCTGCCCGGTGATGGCTGGAGGGCCCCGCTACGAGTACCGCTGGCAGGACGAGCGGCAGTACCGGCGGCCCGCCAAGCTCTCGGCACCGCACTACATGGCCTTACTCATGGACTGGATTGAGGGCCTCATCAACGATGAGGATGTCTTTCCCACTCGTGTTGGTGAGTGCCACCTAGTCAGGCCTGGCCAGGGAGGGAGGGAGGGAGCCATCGGAGCTCATTTCAGAGATGCAGCGTTTAGTCTGATATAGTAATTCTGTGGAGTGTGTGTGTGTGTGTGTGTGTGTGTAATGTACATCCCCATTTTGTGGAAGAGGAAACAGGCTCTGAGAGGTTCAGTGTCTGCTTGTCTAGATCAGTCATCTCAATTTCAGACGGCCTGACTCCCGGTTTGGGGTTCTTCTTGTCTAAAGCTTGAGTATCCCTTCAGGGACCACACTGATGAGACCACTATGATCCTCAGACCCTTCCAGAAGAGGTGCCTCAAGGTGCTCCTAGCAGGTTACACTCCTTGGGTTGATCTGACTTGGCAGCCTCCTGGGAGTTCCCTCTGACTCTGGTCCCCAGAAAAGGGGGGCGGTGGGAGGTTGGGTGTGCCTGACAGTATTTCCACCTCAGGGAGCTCTAAGGGCAGAGCTCCAAGCTGTGGAGACTTTTCTTATCTCAGCTGGGCAGCCTGGGTGGATAAGGGTGGGTAAGGGAGATGAGTGATGTCACCCTGGCCCTGCTTCCCCACCCAAGGGCATCAAGAAGGGTTGTTAGCATGACGCTGTGTTCATCACAGCAGCCCCACCTGGCCTCATGGCTTTGGGAGTCAGAGATGGGTGGGGCAGGGTGGTCAAGCCCAGAGGAGAGAAGTCTGAATGCTGAGCACTGAGTCACAATTCAATGCCCTAGGCCCCTCCCCAGGTAGCCTGTCGTTTCCTGCACTATCATGCCCAACAGTAGGTATCTTCATTTCACACAGGAGGAACCTGAGGCCAAGAGAGGGACAGTGCACTGAATCAGGAGGGTTCAGAACTGTGGCTCGGGTCTCTTGGAGCCTGGGCCCCAAGTCTAGATGGTCAGGACAAATCCGAGGAACCTGGACTGGGCCTAGAAGGGCTCATAGAGAGGCAGGGCTCAACCCTTTCTGAGAACAGTAAGGAAAGAGAAGGGATCTATGGAGTGGGGTGGGCCAGTGTGGGCCTGTGTCTGGGCTCTTATTCCCTTCTAGCCTTAACCCCCAGGCTTATGAGACCCCAGATGTCTGTGCCTTAAACCTGGGATTGCAGAGAAGAGCCAGCAAGATTTCCACCCTGAGCACGGGGACTATAGAAAACTGTGTTTTTTTCATGGGTTCTAGAGCTCTTAAAAAAAAAAAAAATATATATATATATATATATATATATATATAATCAATTTCAGAGAGGAACTGAGAGAGAGAGAGGTAGGAACATAAATCATGAGAGAGAATCGTTGATCAGCTGCTTCCCACAGGTCCCCTACTGGGAGTTGAGCCCACAACCTGGACATGTGCCCTGACCGGGAATCAAGCCTTGACCTCTGGGTTCATAGGTCAATGCTCAACCACTGGCCACACTGCCAAGCCCTAGAGCTCTTCTCGAGCAGAGTTTGTGGCATTTATCTCAGAGGGATGCTACAGTGCAGTGCAGACAGGGTTTGAATCCTGACTCCAGTCAGTACTAATTAAAAGCTATGTGGCCTCGAGCAAGTGGTTCCAACTTTATGCACCTCCATTTTATCATATCTAGGATGGCTATCATACCCATTATCATTCCAGGCAAAAGGTGCAAAGGGCCCAGCACATGGCCTGGTTCACAAATGGAATGAGAGATAATCTGAATTAGTTCTTGAAGCCTTAGTAATTCTCAGGATTAGGAGTCTGGGGACTGCTGCACTGTGGGAGGCAGCTGATGCAAAGAGGAAGGAGTCAGGGTGGGGTTGGAGAGAGACCTAAGGATCCCAAAAGGCCTTGAGCAGGCTCCATGCTGGGAAGTTAGGACTTAATTATGAAGGCCCATGTTTTTAAAAATGGACCCCAAATGTTGATGAACTCCTCTTGGAATTTTATCCAAAGGTGTCTTGTGAGAGCACCTACAGATGCATATATTTCTGGGGAGAGTTGGGGCATTACTTTCTTTCATCATACGATAGCTAAGAAGGGTTGTTTAGTGACCCCCAACCAGGTGGCAGAGTCTTGCTCAGAGTCGTGGGCAAAGGTGGAAGATAATTTGTATTTCAGTAGAACAGAAGCAAATCAGATTTGTGCTTCTTAAAAAGGGAAGTATGGAGGAAAGCAAATCACAATCTCTTCTGTCCCCTACAGGGAAGTGTGCTAGGGAAGAGGCCATCCTGGGCAAAAGCTGCCTGTATGTGGGAGGGCAGGCAGGGCTGGGTAGGGTTTCATACCAGGATTCTGATCCCCCTCACTTCTGCCCCTCCCCACCCCGCTAGGAGTTCCCTTTCCCAAGAACTTCCAGCAGGTCTGCACCAAGATCCTGACCCGCCTCTTTCGAGTCTTTGTCCATGTCTACATTCACCACTTCGACAGCATCCTCAGCATGGGGGCCGAGGCACATGTCAACACCTGCTACAAGCACTTCTACTACTTCATCCGAGAGTTCAGCCTGGTGGACCAGCGGGAGTTGGAGCCACTGGTGAGGCCAAGCCCCCGCTACCCTCCCTTACCAGCACTAGCCTCTTAGTTTTCAGACCCAAAGTCTAACTGTACTAAGAAAATCCAATACCCAAGTGGATAAATTAGGGCAGTGGTTTTCAACCTTCCTAATGCCACGACCCTTTAATACAGTTCCTCATGTTGTGGTGACCCCCAACCATAAAATTATTTTTATTGCTACTTCATAACTGTAATTTTGCTACTGTTAAAAATCCTAATGTAAATATCTGTGTTTTCTGATGGTCTTAGGTGACCCTGCTACCGGTTCTCAACATGTGGGACACAGATATTTACATTACAATTCATTAAAAGTAGCAAATTTACAGTTATGAAGTAGCAACAAAAATAATTTTATGGTTGGGGGTCACCACAACATGAGGAACTATAGTAAAGGGTTGGGCATTAGGAAGGTTGAAAACTACTGATTTAGGGGAAGACAATTCATTGAACAGTGACTCTGTATTATAATAGAGAGTTTGTTCAAGTTATAGTTGAAAAACCCAGATCTGCAGCCTGGAGTTGGGGTGGGAGGAGGGAAGGGGCCAGGTTCAGGCAGAAGAGCAGCCAGGCCCTATGGTTTGGGTGGGGGCTGCCTGGCTGGTTGAGCTCTGACTGACTCCCCTTCCTCACCCCACCCCTATCCTCACCCCCACCTTGTGTCTCTGCAGAGGGAGATGACAGAGCGGATCTGTCACTGAGCCTAGACCTGGACATTGTTGCTCATCAGAAGATTGTCTGAATATAGAGTGGCTGAGAAGGGGGACCCTCAGGAGTCTGGTGGCAGAAGAACCGGAAGGCCCTGGGACCCCTCCACATACCCAAAGCCCCCGGACTTCTGGTTCTCAGGAGTCTGCCCATATGTCCCCTGAATGCTTGTGAGTGCAGAAAGGGAGAATTTAAATGTGGGCAAACAGGAGGAAAGGAGGAGCTAAACCACTTACATGAAGGCTAGAGGATTTCCACTCTGACATTTGATCAACTGCCTCCCAAGCCTAACTGGACAATGTGGATGTGGTTGAGGTGATGGCAAGAAAGGTACAAGAGTGAGCAGCCTGTGTGTGAGTGAGCAGTGTGTGTGAGTGAGCAGTGTGTGTTTGATTTTGACTGTGGAGAGTGTCTGTGAGAGCCAGCCACCTTAGACCCTGCCCTCTCTGGCACACAGTGGGACCTCATAAATATCAGGCAAATGGATGGATGGAAGGAACAAAGGAATGAGGAAGGAAGGGGAGGAGGGACTGGGACCATCAGGCCATGATCACTGTAGGAGTGATGACAATTCACTGTCCCTACTTGATGTGTCTGATGATGTGTAAGTACGAAATGTAGGTGGGTGTAGCTCAATGTTTGAAACTTCTAGGCTACCTTTTCCCATCAGCAAGAATTCTGGGGAACTGGGGGGGGGGGGCGGGGGTGGAAGGGAGAGCATTGCCCTGGGTACCTAAATCCCTGGCCCACCAGACACAAGTTCTGATTACTCAGCCAGAGATACCCATCAGCTATCATTTCATTCAGCCCTCTGCCTCCAGAAAGGCCTGATTATAGACAGCCTCCTGGGGGTAAGAGGTGATTCCTCTGGCCACGATGGTCCTCTGGTGCTTAAATTGGGAATCACATACTCCAATCTAGCTTCTAGAATCCGTATACTTGTCTCCGAGCATCTGAAGTCCAACACAGGATAATAATCCAACCCAAGGATCTAGTAGAACTTGAACTGGGAAACTCTGGAGTCTTGTCTCCCATCCCAGGATATTAAGAACCACAGGGCTAGTGAAGGCAGTTTTCCCTTCCTTCAAGTACTTGCCTCCTTTCAACCATCCTGAGACATTCCAGCTGGTTGGCTCTCAGAGCACAGCTGTTCACAGAGAAACTGGGTTGTTCATTCAGTACTCCATTACTCAACACTCCTATCCCCAGCCCTGTGCGCAGACCCACAGGTGGGGAAATTGAGGCAGAGACAGGGCCCTTCCTTCCAAGAGCCTCCACACTAGGAGGCCAGAAAAGACCTGAAGAGCATCTAGTCTCACTCACAGAATCCTTCACGTACGTAAGAGGAAACTGAAGCCAGGAGGAGAAGCTGTCCTAGGCCTCACAGCAAGGTTTTGTGGAGCTGGAGGAGAAGCCATGGTCCCGACTCCCACCCTAGGGCCTGTGCATTGCTACACAGAAAGATGAGAAGCACATGGAATGAGGGTTTGACAGCCCCTCTCCAGGACACAACTGTTCCTGCTTTGAGCAAGGATTTCTACCCTGATGTGCCCCACTTTCCTTCAGGTCTGCCAGGATCATCTGCTGAGCCAAACCTCCAAACTCATGCCCCTCTCCATGACCCAGCAGCTGCCTGATCTCTGGGGAACAGACGGGGCTCCTGGAGTCAGCCCATTGGACTCGGGCTGCTGCCTCCAGAGAAGTTCCAAGGAAGCAGCACTGGCCCTGCAGCTTTACCAAAGGCTCTAGAGTGAAGGGGGGAGGTGGTCAAAGATTCTCCCAGGGACAGGGGTGGAAACATAGATTCCAGGCTGTGGCCAGTGCTGATTGAAGAAGGGGGTGAAGTGGGTGGGAGGGGTGGGGAGGGAAGGGGGGAAATCTTATTTTTGTGAAACAGAGGGAAGACTTTATTGTTGTTATTTTTGGTAAAATAAAGGAGGCAAACTAAAGCAGTGCTGGTGGGAAGCTGTGGTCTGGATGCCACATGGCTCTCGGGCAGACGGTAGAAGGAACTGGGCCAGAATGGAGCAGGGAGGGATTTTTATCCCCAGCCATAAGCCGTGCTGGCTGGTATGGTCATGTCTGGCCCAGCTCTCCAGGGTGGAGACACCAAAGTTTTCCCAGGGCTCTGAGAATGCTGAACTTAGAATAACTGGGCAAGGCTAGGATCCTAGGAGTGGGGAGGACTGGCCCTTGCCTTCACAGAGTTCAGTCTCTTGGGAGATTTTTTACTTGTTTCAGCTTAGGTCACCTGGCACTGGCTGTTCTCACCCCCTTAATGTGGGTGGTTTATTGGAGCTAATGGGTTAAAGAACAGGGCAGAAACAACGCTAATCCTAATCACAGCAGAGGAAACCCTTCTGTAGAAAATGTTGTTGGGGACAGCTGGACATGGGGCTGACTCCTGAGCTTATTCCCCAGGAGACACTAGATATCATCTTTCAAGGCCCATGTCTCATGTGACCTGTCAGTTCAGGTCTTACTTTCAGTCCACTGCCCCTTACCCTCAACTGCCCACAGGAGTTGAAAAACAGCCTGGTTCGTAAGGGTCAGCAAAAGCCCACCTATAGCTCCCCCTTTACCTAAGAAGGAGCATGGCTCTGCACAGCAGCTGTCCTGGGGGGCAGAGGTCTGGGTTCTAGTTCCAGGCCAGCCCCTAACTATGGCAGGCACTTCCAAACCTCCATTTCTCCCATTTATTTCATGACCAGGAGTGGAAGCAAGGAAATAATTGATTCTAATCTCCTTCATTATTCATACTCTATGAATCACCCACAATGACAACAATAATAGCTAATGTGTGTCAGATACAGTTCTAAATGCTTGATATACAATAGCTTGTTGAATCAAGTTTGTCATTGAGTAGCTGCCTAGCTTCCTTCTTGGTGCCCAGTATCCCCCCTTTCACTGCTTTAGAATCTGTAAGGCCCTCCACTCTGCTGCCCCTTCTTCTGGCTCACCAGAGGAAACCCAAGTCCAGCAATTCTAAAAGGTGGCTCTGCTTGCACACTTCCTGTGACAGGTCACTCACTACCTCCTCAATTGCTGGAGAGTTTGGACTTCTAGAGAGTTCAGGTTCTGAGATCATAGTTGTTTTGAAATACACCATGGCAATGAGGATAAATTAATCTCAGAACTGTGTGGCCAAGGCCTGCTCTTTACAAGCCATCACAAAACTGTTTTTGAGAAATTCAGAGAAGGATGCTTAGAGAAGACTAGCCAGGGATAGGTAGGAAGGAGGAGACAAGAGAAGACAAAACCTTCCCCCAATCCAAAGGGCAAAACTTTGCATGAAAGAGTCCGGAGAGAAGCAATGTATTAGGGGCAGAGGGACAGTTTGGGCAGCCAGGCTATTGAAGCCTTTGTTTTCCTGGACCCTAAAACTATTTGGAGCAGGGAATAAGAAAGTGAGCCAGTCTCCCCATCTTGGAGCAGAACATCCACCTATTGAGTAAAGACTGCCCCACCACCCTCAGCCCTCATGAATACTGCAGCCTTTTCTTTGAGGTTTCCTGCTGCCACTTCCCCTTCCCTGGGAGCTGTATGTAGTGTTATGGTAAAGGGAGCCACAAGCATGGCTGGTGCTCCACCTGATTTGGGGGAGCCATTCTTCCTGTGAGTTTCCAGAGCCCTCCTCTCTGTGTTAACTGAACTTGGTTGCCATATGGAGGACGATAGCAATTTTAAGCACCTGGATTAGAACATAAGCCTGAGTGGCTCAGGAGCAGCTGGTTTATTGAGACATTCAAGGAACAGGCCAGCATGGCCTCTGAGCACATGAAGCTTGATGGGCCCAGAAGGTGATGATTGGAGAGATCAGGATACACAGGGGTCTCCAGGTTGGACTGAGAGATTCTGAAAGTGACTGAATACAGATGCTTGGGAGAAGAACTCCTCTCCAGCCTTCACCTACACTGGGAAATCTAGCAAAGCCCTGAATGTTATCTGATGTTCCAGACCTCCTTCCATCATGCAGATGAGAAGACTGGGCTGAGAAGGGGAAAGGGAATTAATGTTTTTCAGATGGATGATGGGAAGGAAGTCCAAGAGGCTCATAACAATCCTGAAACAGGAAGAGAAGGGATATTTATTTCCATTTCACAACAGAGGAAACACTCAGAGTCAGGACCTGAATCAAGCCCAAGTCAGCACTCTTGCATCTTGGGAGAGGCGGGGGGGTGAGGGGGTGGTAGGGGGTGTTAAAATATCAATACATTTGCAGTTAGTTTTCTCCAAGAAATGAACTTTTAAGCCTTTTTATTTTGAACTACTGGGGAAATGCTTTACTAAAGGAGAAATTCTCATCGTGAAATTATAGGCACCCAAACCTTTTAAGAAATTTTACAGAATTAGCTCTTATTTTAGAAAAGACAGGCAGCATATCCCCATATGTAAAAGACATTTTAAAAATTCCTTCTTGGCATTCAGAAGCTCTCGGTAAATGTTAATGACACCTGCTGCTTCCTGGCCTCCTCCCTCCAGGCGCTTCCCAGGCTTCTCAAACTTCACTCGAAAAGTTTGGGCATCATCAAAGGAGCTAAGCCCCACCCACTTCCCGCAACCTCCCCGCCCCTCTCAATCGCGTCTGCGCAGTTTACTGAGCTCGCCCCACCCTCTCCCTGGGCGTAGCCGTCAGAGCGCAGGCGCAGGTCCGCCCTCCATGCCCCTCTGCGGTCGGCCCGCCCCCTCGGGTCTAGTACCGCCTCTTCCGCGTCCTAGGCAGAGCGATCTGCTGGTGGGGGAGCGCGTCTGTTCCGCGGCAAGTCCGCTGAGGGGAAGACCAGACAGCGAGGTATCCCTGCGAGTGAAACGAGGTTTGGGGAGGGCGTGTTCATGTGAGTGAGTTCATGCCCTGGGACGGAGAAATCAGGGCCTGCAGAATGGTCCGAGGTCACGACCCGATTCTGCTGCGGGTGTCAGCCCAGGGGACGCTTTTTAAGGGTCCTCTCAGGGCTCCGTCTGTGAGGAGCTCAGGGTGCGGCGTGGGTCCCTGTCAGGCTTCGCCTGTGCCTGGGGTCGGGGCGGGGTGTGGCAGGTGTCCTAGGTCTGAGCTCGGTCTGGGGCTAGTTTGAGACAGTCCTGCTAGCTATATGTCTGGGTTCAAGGCTCAGGCGGTCCAACATCATGAGTAATTTTTCATGTGAAGAATTTCTAATATCTTGTCCTACATTATTTTAAAGTTACTGTTTTCATTGAAAAGCTCCTGACATGTGAGGGTCGCTGTTCCTTGAGGAGAGAGAGTTGTCGGGTGCCATCTCTCCCCTTAGGGAGGGACTTTCCAGTTTACCTGTCAGGTGGTCAGGAGCAGGGCCAGCACAGTGACAGGGATGACCTGTTGGAAGTGCGTGGCTTGGGTCAGGCGGCCCTGGGTTCAGATCTCACCTCTGCACTTCTATCTGTGTGTCCTCTGGCAAGTCATTTCCCCTCTCAGAACGTTACTTTCTCCTGTATAAAAAGGGCAGAGTAGGGTTATTGTGAAAGTTGAACAGAATTCCGTGTGTCACCTAGCATGCTGGATGTGATGTGTATGAGCTCGGTCATTTTGGACTAGGGCACTTTTGAAAGGCTCTGGGGGGAGAGTTGAGGTGACCTAGGTCCTGAAGCCTCCGTGCGATTTATAGGTGGCTCTGACCTTGTAGGATGGGAAAGGAACAAATGCTTGTGAACCATTGCCCATGTGCCAAGTGCCATGCTGGGTGGCTGATACATATTGCCTCACTGGCTCCTTGGCCCTTGGCCAGGTGCGTTCAGCCCCACTGCCCTTAGCCTCAGCCCCTCTAAAGAGAGCTAGGCTGGAAGTGATGTAAAGTGGAGAGTGAGGGTTGGGTTTTTGTCTGGAGCTGGGTCAGCTTAAGATTGGTGCCAACTTATCCCACATCAGCTCTTCCCTTACTGTGACCCAGAAGGATAATTGGACTTTGATTGGGAGGCCTGTTACCTTAGTTTTCTAGAAGATTTTAATGACCAAAGGGCCTGGCAAGTGAGCACCTCTTGAGGGCAGATTGCATGAAGCTGGACCATGGCAGAGAGGAGCTCTGTGAACGGGAGCTGTTGGATTCTTGCACATGCTTCTGAAGTGTGGTTTCCTGTTACGTGGTCTCATAGTAAACTACTAACTTTATTCCTTTGGCATTTTCTTTATGGCTACCCAACTGATATTCCTGAGACAATGTTCTCATCATTTTTTATCTCTGCTCAGAAACCTTGGTGGGCTTCATTGCCTACTGTATAGAGTTTGGTCTCCTCTGCATCATACCCAAGTCTGTTCCAAAACCTCCCTTCTGTCCTGTTTCCCCTTGTCTTGCTCCCTGTAACCCAGTCAAAACAAACTACTTTTTTGCTGCTCAAACACTCCCTGCATGTTCCTTTGCTTGTATTCCCTATTTCTGGAGTCCCCTCTTCCCTCTCATCTTTCAAGGCCCATGTCTCATGTGACCTGTCAGTGAAGCTTCTCTGATCCCCCTACTGGATTAGTTGTCCCCTTCTCATCTTCTGTAGCAGGGTCAACAGCTCGACTATAACTCTGTTCGCTGTCTGCCTTCAGGTGTATCACTCTGAGTACATTGTGGCAAGGGACCATGTCTGTTTCATCCCTCCTCTTCCTGGTACATAGTAGGCCTCTGCAGTGTTTGTGGTTGAATGAGTCAGTGAAATTTTTTATTTACTTGTTTTGGTTTTTGTTTTATGAGCTTTCAGATTCAGAGTGAGCCTTTGCGTTTTTCTTTCAAGAGAAGATGTGCCCAAGGAGAGCCCTGGTATAGATTGATTATGCCCTAATTACAGGCATCAAAGGCAAAAAAAGTGCAAGTATTCTGCACAAAAGAGGATTTTTCATTGCTGCTCTTGTTTTCAGGCTCTTGTCTTGCCTTTGCAATACGTTTTGTTCAGGGACTTGCACTGAGTATGTTATACACTGAGTGGCCAGATTATTATGATCTCTGAACGCATAATAATCTGGCCACTCATTGTATATCCTATATAATAAAAGGCTAATATGTAAATTGTCCCCTTGACCAGGAGTTCGACCAGCAGGCAGGCCAGCCAACCACCTATGTCCCCTTCCCCTGGCCAGGCTGGCTGAACCCCACCCATGCATGAATTCATGCACTGGGCCTCATACACACACACGCACACACACACACACACACACACACACACTGAGTGGCCAGATTATTATGCTTTCAGAGATCATAATAATCTGGCCACTCAGTGTATACTAGTATAGCTCACAAATGGGAAAGTGCACAGGTGGTTTAATATCGGTTGCCCTGTCCTTGACTCCTCCCATCTGGGAGCCAGCAGCTACACATTCACATTTTCCCTTGCCAACAGCTTCAGCATATGGAATAGAAGGCTCTTTTTGTTCATAGAAAAATATACATCGTTGAAGGTAGAAGAAGCATGGGAATCATCTGATTCTATCTCTTTACTTTTACAGATTGAGAAAGACCTAGAGGGCAGAGGACTTGATCAAGATTGCACAGGGAATCAGTCAGTGGTGCAAATAGTGCTGGAAGTAAAAAGTCCTGGCTTTTGTCTACTACATAGTTAATCTAACATTTATTGAGTGCTTACTGTGTGGCAGATATTGTTTTAAGTGCTTTATATGTATCATCTCAAAACTCTCTTTATAGATTTGGAAACTGAAGCAGGTAGAAATCATCCAGATTTACTTTAGGATCCACAACTCTGGTTTTTAATATGGTCTTAATGGTAGTCATCTCATAACCAGTTGGGGGGAATAGTTCACCAAAGAGCTTGCTCCCACATCACCCTACTCTGTGAATGAATGCCATCCTCCCAGCAATGTCTATCTATACCCTGGAGGGATTCTTGAAAGGAGTCCCAAGTGTGTTGAGAGAATCACTAAAGGAATAAAGCATGCTGACATGGTTATCAGTGGATCTTAGTTTAGGAACATTAAAATTAAAAATTGCATGTCTATCCAATCAGGCAGTAAATGTAGAGCTTTAGAGTAAACTCATTCCAGGATCTTTTCTGTAAAGATTCTCAGTCAAGGGTGGCAAGATGTAATTCAATAAATAAATACTGAGGTCTTGCTATGTAGAAGACCCTGGTATTGAGAAATATACACAGGAAAACCGCATATTTCCTATCCTCCTATAAGTAATTTTCTTCTTAGAGCCTTCTCCCTCTAATATAGCTGGGAAGATAGATAAGTACATAAATAACTGAAATCAGGCTGACTATGGTAAATGTAGTAAAGAATGTAAACAAACTGGGAGTTTGGAAGAAGGAGAAATCAATCCCAACACGAACAAAGGGGTCTAGAGAAGGATTCCTAAAGGTGGAAAATTTCTGGTGGGCCTTGGAGGAAGTTAATTCCTGTGAGAAGGAGCAGTTTGAATAGTGGCCTAGAGGTGGAAATGAGTGTGTGTGTGTGTGTGTGTGTGTGTGTGTGTGTGTGTGTTGGGGGAGAGAAATGGGAGTTGATGAGGTGGTGAGGAGTGGAAATAAGCTGAAATGGTGGTTTGTGCTCAAAATGTAGAGAAGGGAGTGGGAAGACGAACACTAACATTTACCAAGTGTCTGCTCTGTTTTGTGGCTTGCAATATGTTAGATGCTTTCCACACTATAATTTAGTTAATCCTCACAACCCTGTAATATGGGGATATTTATCTCTAATTTAAAGATGAAGAAACCAAACCTCAGAAAGATTAAAGTGAGTTGCCCAAGGTCAGGTAGCTAGTAGGTGGCAGAACTTGGTCTACACTTTTGAATATTAGATTCAAAGACCCATGTTCTTTTTTCCATTTTGCTGCAAGGTTCTGAGGTCATGACTAGGACTCTGTTTATTGTGACTGCAGAATGGAGGCCAGACTAGAGCAAAGCAGGTCCCAGAATGGAGACATTAATGAGGAGGCTGTTGACATAGTTCAGTTCAGGCGTAAACTTTCCACTGACCTACTATGGAAAATGCCTGGTCTAGGCATTGATTGGTTTAATATGTGAGCATTATGGCAGCTCCTGCAGTACCATAAATCAGTGTATTGCCATTCTTAGGTAGTAGGATCTTAGAATCCATTTATATAGACTTCTGGCACCCTTGTAGTTCAGGCAGAGGTTCTGATGTGATATTAACAGTTCATTACCAAAGTGCCTAGGGAGGGACTGATTTGGCACATAGTTTTCCTTCATTTTCTCACTCTCAAATTAAACAAGAATCTATAATGGAGGAAAGAGGCCTGCACTTGGAGTCAAAAGGCTGGCATTCAAGTCCTGATTCTAGTCATTATAATCTGTGAGTCCTCAGTGTCAGCTTTTTTCTCTGTAATATGGGGAGTATTTTCGTTCACTTCTGAAATCTCTTCTCTTGCTAATGTCATTCATGTGTTACATTGCTCTTCCTGACTTGGGGCAGTATAAGGACGTAGCTGAAAATATGAACCTAGATCCAAAGACTTTAACGTTTAAATTCTAGCCTCTCATTCTTCTTATATAGAGAGATAGTAGTTAGGTATATAAGGAGAGACAGGAGTTAGGTATATGCTAGTAGACTGTAGAGCAAGCATGTCAAAGTCGCGGCTGGCGGGGCTGCATGCCTCATTTCATTAAAGTCATATTACCTCTAGAGACATATTGCCTGGGTTTTAGTCCTGGCTCTGTCACTTGCTAGCTATGTGACTTGGGCAAGTTATTTAACTTTCTTGGGTCTCAGTTTATTCATCTGTAGAATAGGATACAAATATTACCTATACCATGGGGTTATCATGAGGATTGAGATAAGTTATGTTAAGCACTCACTAGTAGCAGTGTCTGGCACATAGTAGGTGTTCAATTAATATTAGCTTTAATAGTAATAATATTAATAATTGTTATTAATGTCCAGTTAGATGTTTTTATATAAAGTATATATTAGGGCATTATCCCTGTGACATTATTGCCTTCTCTTTCTTTCCATTGCCCCATCAGGAAACTTTGAAATGCTAGATTGTTCCATCACGGGATTGCAAAGCATGACATGAAAAAAGTGCCTGTAGGAAAAGGGTCAATAAAAAGTCTTTAACTCATTAGAAAATCTTACCTGATTTGTGTCTTTCCCACCTCTGTCCACAGTAAACAGAAACAGAGCAGCATATTTATTCCCTTTTGCACAGCCTTCAACAGAAGTGCTAATCAAGACACTCCAATTCTCTTGCCAAAAAGTACAATAACAGTATCTCTGGAAAAATGGTGCCTAATTTGGTTTTCTTTTTTCTCCTCCTTAAACCCCCCGGCATTAACTTAAGCCATTTCTTCTTGTTCCATTTTCCATGAATATGGAAAAAAAAATTTCTGATTATAAAGGGAGGATAAAGTCAAGATTTTCTCATGAGAACCTTTTGTGTACTTAAAGTCAAAATCGAGTTAGGGCTCATCTTCTCTTCTCCAGGCTAAGCAGCCCTGGTTTATTTTACCTTACTCTTAAAACCTATTTTCCATTGCTTGGATCTCATTGGTCATGCTTCTTTTCTTTCTCTTCGGTTTTTCTACTTCTTGGCTCTAACCCAGACTATACTTAGTCTGCTAATAAGAGTCCAACTAAAACACTTTAAGGAAAGAGTAACTTCAGGTGTTTGCATTCATTTATTCATATTTATTAAGTGTTTGCTGTGTGCCAGGCCCTGTGCTAGGTATAAGGGACCGAGAAACAAATCAGAAATAGTCTCTGCTCTGTTTCTAACACACAGTCTAGGGGGAGATGTGCAATAAAATGTTATATGGGATTGAATTATGTACAAGTGTGGGAAGCTGGAAATTGTTGAGGGCAGTTCCATAGAAACAGTCTATTTTGCCTGGACTGTAGGTCAAGACTTCAGTTGAGGAGTCATAAGGCGTAATGCAGGATGGATGGTCTGGGGCAAGTTTGTGGTGGCCCTAAGTGACAGCAATGGACACTTATTGGAGGTGTTGGAGCAAGAAAGTGAAAGGCTTTTTGGACCAAGGATAGAGATACCACAAGCCTTAGTTTTATCTGCTCACCCTTGATCTTTACTGTCTTGAAAGTGATATGATGGAACCCTTTTTTGTATACTTGATGTGTTTTGTTGTTATTGCTGTTTTGCTCTGAAATTTCTATAGAAAAACTAGTTCTTTTTTAAAAAAATATATATTTTATTGATTTTTTACAGAGCAGAAGGGAGAGGGATAGAAAGTCAGAAATATCGATGAGAGATAGACATCGATCAGCTGCCTCCTGCACGCCCCCTACTGGGGATGAGCCCGTAGCCAAGCTACATGCCTTTGCCAGAATCAAACCCGGGAACCTTCAGTCCGCAGTCCGACGCTCTATCCACTGAGCCAAACCGGTCTTGGCGAAAAACTAGTTCTTAAGCGCTGGAGAAATTTCCCTATACAGCAAAAAACTTAGGAAGAATTAAGAGAGAATTGGGTGTCCAACCTATATAAGACCCAGTGGCAGGCTGATCTTTGTAGGTTTGATCTGGCCACATTCACCCTTCCCCAGCCCTATGCTAAGAAGAATACAAAAATGAAGAGGATTTCAGGGCTTATCTGGGTATTTGGTAAGAAATGTTAAGAAGATGCAGGCATTTCCAGAGTCAGACGTTCTTGCTGAGGAGGAAAAGCGGCTCAAAGGAATTTGGAATGTTGCCAGAAGGAATCAGAACCAACCAAGCACTTGGAACCTGTATCATGTATCTGAAAATCTCCAAATTCTATCTCTTTGCCTTTGTACTTTGCTAACAGTTTATTCCTTCATGCTGCCCAGTTGTGGTTTACAGAGGACTTTCCAAGGCCACAACTGATCTGGTGAGCCGTAACCCAAGTTTGAATGAAAGTTACTATTTATTGAGCACCTACTCTATGCCAGACATTGTGCCATGAACTGGATATATATTAACTCATTTAATTCTCACAGCAACTCTCTGTTGTAGATGTTATTGTCCCCCTTTTTTTTTAGATGATGAGAGTGAAGCACAGAGGGGTTGAGTATTATGTCCAGGATTATTTTATTAGTATATGGTAAGACCAGAACCTAGATCCTCATGGCTTGAAAGCCCATTAAAAACCCTTGTGCTTCCTACCTTCCCAGCCCTACTGTGGCTTTAAATAGCAGAATAACACAAAGTTCATAAAGGAATTCTGAGGGTTGTTTTTACTGTAGACCTACTAGAGGGGTCTGTGTATGTGTGTATGTGTGCGCGTGCATGCACACACATGTGCGTGTGGCTGTATGTGTGTATGTAGAGGAATAGAATTGTAAGGAGGGGAAATAATCTGGGTTGGCAAACTTGACTATAGGCCGTTTCTGGCTCACCACCAGTTTTCATATAGACCACAAGGTAAGAATGTTTAATGTTTTTAAATGGTTGGGGTGGGAGGAGGAATCAAAAGAAGATGAATATTTTGTGGCGTGAAAATTCAAGTTCCAAGCAGTTAGTTACCTACAAGGGAGAACCCATATAACCGTCAGCTGATTTCTTAACAGAAACTTTGCAGGCCAGAAAAGAATGGCAAGAAATATTTAAAGTAATGAATAGCAAGGATCTACAACCAAGATTACTCTACCCAGCTAAGCTTTCATTTAGAATTGAAGGTCAGATAAAGAATTTCACAGACAAGAAAAAGCTAAAGGAGTTTATCACCACCAAACCAATAATGCATGAAATGTTGAAGGGTATTCTCTAAGAAGAGGAAGAAAAGGAAGGGGAAAAAAGGTAAAAATATGAATAATAAAATGGCAATAAATACATATCTATCAACAGTTGAACCTAAAAATCAAAATAAACAAGCAAGAAATCTAATGACCAAAATAAAGATGAATAAAATAGAATTAAAGGGATGGAAACATAGAACAGACTAACGAATCTCAGAGAGAAGGGGCAAATGGAGTATGGCATAAGATTAACCAAAGATCTTGTATGTATACTAGAGGTCCGGTACATGAAATTCGTGCACTGAGATGGGGGGGTTCATCAGCCCAACCTGCACCCTCTCCAATCTGGGACCCCTCGGGGGATGTCCGACTGCCTGTCCCTTTCACAATCCAGGACTGCTGGCTCCCAATTGCTTGCCTGCCTACCTCATTGCCCCTAACCACTTATGCCTACCAGCCTGATCACCCCCTAACCACTTCATTGCCACCCTGGTCAATGCCAAACTGCTCCCCTGCCAGCCTGATCATCCCCAACTGCCCTTCCCTGACAACCTGGTCACCCCCAAGTGCCCTCCCCTGCATATTCCCTCTTTATTAGATAGGGGTTTTTCTTTAGCATATTGAACAGCCCTAACTATTTTGCTCAGTGGATGGAGTGTTGGCCTGTAGACTCAAGGGTCCCAGGTTCAATTCTGGTCAAGGGCATATACCTTGGTTGGGGGCATATACTCAGTAGGGAGTGTGCAGGAGGCACCTGATCAATATTTCTTCTTTTTTATTTTATTTTATTTTATTTACAATATAACTTATATTTAATAGTAGTACATATGTTTTCCTTCCCCCCCCCAATATCCTCCCCCCAACCTCCCTTACCCCCCAGCACATGTCCCCACCTGCCCCCCTCCCCGCCCCAGTGTCTTTCATTCATTGGTTATGCTCATATGTATGCATACAAGTCCTTCAGTTGATCTCCCCCAGCGTCTGCCTCCCATCCACTCCAGCCTTCCCCCTGTAGCTTGACAGCCTGTTCAAGGCCACCCTGCCTCTACATCAATCACTTCCCCCTGTTTCTTTTCTTCAAAAATATCTTGCCTCTGCATACTGAAAACAAACGTATAAGAGCAAAAAAAGTTTGAGTGTCAGTTTCAGTGTCCAACTGTTCTGAGTCCCAGTTTCAATGTCAAATAGTTCTTCATGTGTACATGTCAGCAATGGTATCCAGATGGTGGACACATTGTGGCAATGCAAGATCCATCCTCTCTGGTATGGTCCTGGGCCGCCTGCAGCCACGCACAGCTGCTGACTGCTAGCATGGCAAGGTGTCGTCAGCGTCCGCCATCTCTGGACCCTCCTCGTGGCTGGAACAGACCCGTCAGTTCCTCACTGTTGCAGGAACCCATTGGAGTTGTTCTCTGAAAACACACAAACACATTCTCGACCAAAAGTTAACAAAGGGATCCTCTCTGCAAAATAGACTTGGGATTCTTTTTATTTTTGCCTAAATGATTTTCCTTTGGCTTATTTTGACACCATGTGTGTTTTTTTCATGGGTGTCCTGCAGTTGGTTTTACAAATGGAATTTTCTTTTCTGGAGTAAGAATTTTCTACATGTATTTTACTTATAGGATATTTTTCCTTACATGATATTATCCTACTGTCTCCCCCCCCCCCCCCTTTTTTTTTGGTTAATAGGGGCTTTTGGAAATTTTATCTTGCAGTCTTGGTAATTTTAAATTTTAATTTTTGCACACAAATATGACTGCTTTAGGTTCTTTGGATGTTAGGCAATTTTGCAGTGAGATGAACTACTAATAGATATTTTAGTTAATGTTTTAGGAAAAGCTTTTTGTCCAGTACAGTTAGATTTTCTTGAGTATTCACTTATTTCACTTGTCCAATTTAAATTAATCTGAGAACTTGATTACTATTTTACTGTCATTTTTAATACTCAAGCAGAAATCTTAGTTTACCCAGTAAATACTTGTGGAAAGGAATATTTGCATTTTTGAGTAGGTACTCAGCATTCCTGGTAATAAACTAAATTTAGATATAGGGCAGCTATTGCTGGCCTAGTCTCTGTCTGTCACCTGGGTCCCAGTGTGAGTTGTGCGTGGGAGGCGTAGCAGCCGTGGGGGTAGGAGACCTTCCTCAGGAGGGGTGAGAATTCAAGCCCCTGCAAGGTTTGTGGATGAGGGTCTGTGCCCCACCTCTGTTGATCTTTTAGTTCTCTCCTGTTGGCCCCTCTGCGACTGTGCCTGTCTTAGGTTGTTCCTTCCCTGAGGAATCTTACCCGTCTCTGGCTAACCAGCCATCCTCTGGGGCCAAACAGGGTGATGTGAGGTTCAGTCCTGTCTCCTTTGTAGTCTATGCCCCCGTGGCCTCCACGTCCAGCACCTGCCTTGGGGTCCCCTCGCCTGCTGGCGGGGTCCCGGTACTGATCACATATCTCGGGTGACCCAGGTTTCTTCTCCAGAGAGGGCCCAGCTCACGCCATTGGTCGAGAGACAGATCCATGGTGCCAGCTGCCCAGAGGCTTCAGCCACAGCTTGAACTAAAAGTTCACACATCAGCTGTGTGTATTTGGATAATAAGAAGAGGGACCCTTTTGGCAAAAGGGCCAGAGGGGCCAATATAGAATGCTGGGATGCCTTCCCAGTGCCTTAATCCCTTCTGAAAGGGATTAATTACTTTCCTATCCTTTTTTAAATTGCTGCCCAACATTCAAAGAATTAGTTTGTAAGTTTATTTGGGATAATTGTATAATATGCTGTTGTCAAATATAAAATATTATAATGACATTGTAGAATAATGTCATGAAAGGGTATTGTGGTGTCACGGGAGGTTAAGGAGGGCCTAGCCTAATGACTAGTGTCCATACGAGATGACATGCTCTAGGCCATGTTAATTCAATCTCAAACTAGCTGCCAATTTTTTTAATAACTTTATATAAACTTTGTCAGGGATGTAAAAACACAAATCACTTACCTTAGTTCAAGCATTCAAATATATTGACTTTCCCCCTTACTCCCACCACCTGCCACTTACCCTGAGGTTTGACATTTTGATGGACTTTTCTCAGTCTCTGGATCCATTCTTGTTCATCAGTCTGTGTCATTCATTATATTCCTCAAATGAGTGAGATCATGTGATATTTGTCTTTCTCTGCCTGGCTAATTTCACTTAGCATAATGCTCTCTAATTCCATCCATGTTGTTACAAATGGTAGGAGCTCTTTCTTTTTTACTGCAGCGTAGTATTCCATTGTGTAGATGTACCACAGTTTTTTAATCCACTCATCTGCTGATGGGCACTTAGGCTGTTTCCAAATCTTAGCTATGATAAATTGTGCTGCTATGAACATAGGGGTACATATATCCTTTCTAATTCGCCTTTCTAGTTTCTTGGGGTATATTCCTAGAAGTGGGATCACTGGGTCGAATGGGAGCTCCATTTTTAGTTTTTTGAGGAAACTCCATACTGTTCTCCACAGTGGCTGCACTAGTCTACAATCCCACCAACAGTGCAGGAGAGTTCCTTTTTCTCTGCATCCTCGCCAGCACTTGTCATTTGTTGATTTGTTGATGTAAGCCATTCTGACAGGTGTGAGATGGTACCGCATAGTCGTTTTGATTTGCATCTCTCAGATAGTTAGTGACTTTGAGCAAGTTTTCATATGTCTCTGGGCCTTCCTTTTGTCTTCTTTAGAAAAGGTTCTATTTAGGTCTGTTGCCCATTTTTTTATTGGATCATTTGTCTTCCTTTTATTGAGTTGTGTGAGTTGCCTGTAGATGCTTGAGATTAAACCTTTATCACTGATAACATTTGCAAATATGTTCTCCCATGCAGTGGGTTTTCTTGTTGTTTTGTTGATGGTTTCATTAGCTGTGCAAAAGCTTTTTATTTTTATGTAGTCCCATTTGTTTATTTTGTCTTTAGCTTCCATTGCCCTAGGAGCAGTATCATCGAAGAAGTTCTTTTGGCATATGTCTGAGATTTTATTTCCTGTAGATTCCTCTAATGTTTTTATGGTTTCCTGTCTTACGTTTAAGTCCTGTATCCATTTTGAGTTTATTTTTGTGTATGGTGTAAGTTGGTGGTCTAGTTTCATTTTTTTGCATGTATCTATCCAATTTTCCCAACACCATTTATTGAAGAGACTATCTTGACCCCATTTTATGTTCATACATCCTTTGTCAAATATTAATTGAGCATAGTGGTTTGGGTTGATATCTGGATTCTCTATTCTATTCCATTGATCTATATGTCTGTTCTTGTACCAGTACCAGGTTGTTTTGAGAACAGTAGCTTTGTAATACAGCTTGAAATCTGGTACTGAAATCCCACCGACTTTGTGCTTCTTTCTCAGGATTGCTGTGGCTATCCGGGGCCTTTTTTTTATTCCAGATGAATTTTTGGAGAGTTCTTTCTAGGTCTGTGAAGTATGCCATCGGTATTTTAATGGGGGAGTGCATTAAATTTATAGATTGCTTTGGGTAGTATGGACATTTTAATGATGTTGATTCTCCCAATCCATGAACATGGTATGTTCTTCCATCTGTTTACATCTTCCTCTATCTCTTTTTTTAGTGTCCTGTAGTTTTCCGCAAATAGGTCTTTTACCTCCTTAGTTAAGTTTATTCCTAGGTATCTTAATTTTTTTGGTGTGATGGTAAATGGGATTGCTTTTTTAGTCTTTCTTTCTGTAAGTTCACTATTGGTGTATAGGAATGTCATAGATTTCTTGGCATTGATTTTGTAGCCTGCTACGTTGCTGAACTCATTTATTAAGTCTATTAGCTTTTTAATGGAGTCTTTTGGGTTTTTTATGTTCAATATCATGTCATCTGCAAATAAGGATAGCTTAACTTCTTCTTTTCCAATTTGGATGCCTTTTATTTCTTCTTCTTGTCTAATTGCAATGGCTAATACTTCCAGTACTATGTTGAACAGGAGTGGTGAGAGTGGGCAACCCTGTCTTGTTCCTGTTCTTAGGGGAAATGGTTGTAGTTTTTGCCCATTGAGTATGATGTTTGCTGTGGGTTTCTCATATATGGCTTTTATTATGTTGAGGTATGATCCTTCTATTCCTATCTTGTTGAGAGTTTTTAATCAAGAAAGGGTGTTGGATTTTGTCAAATGCTTTTTCTTTATCAATTGATATGACTATGTGATTTTTATCTCTCAATTTGTTTATGTGATGTATCACATTTATTGATTTGCGGATATTGTACCATCCTTGCATTCCTGGGATAAATCCTACTTGGTCATGCTGTATGATCTTTCTGATGTACTGCTGGATCTGATTTGCTAGAATTTTATTGAGGATTTTGGCATCTATATTCATGAGGGATATTGGCCTGTAATTCTCTTTCATTGTGTCATCTTTATCTGCTTTAGGTATTAGGGTGATGTTAGCTTCATAGAAGGAGTTTGGAAGTATTCCATCCTCTTGAATTTTCTGGAATAGTCTGAGGAGTATAGGTTTTAGTTCTTCCTTGAATGTTTGGTAAAACTCCCCTGTGAAGCCGTCTGGCCCTGGGCTTTTGTTTGCTGGAAGCTTTATGATGACTGCTTCAATTTCTTCTACAGTTATTGGTCAATTGAGTTGTTTAGATTCTTCCTGATTGAGTTTTGGGAGGTTATATTTTTCTAGAAATATATCCATTTCCTCCAGGTTGTCCAGTTTTTTAGAGTAGAGTTGTTCATAGTATTTTTTAACAATCCTTTGTATTTCAGTGGGGTCTGTTGTTATTTCACCTCTTTCATTTCTGATTTTATTTATTAGGGTCCTCTCTGTTTGCTTCTTGGTGAGTCTGGCTAGAGGTTCATCAATCTTGTTTAATCTTTCAAAGAACCAGCTTTTGGTTTTGTTGATCTTCTGTATTGTTTCTTTGGTCTCTATGTCATTTATTTCTGCTCTGATCTTTACTATTTCCTTCCTTCTGCTTACACTGGGCTTTTCTTGTTGCTTTCTTTCTATCTCTTTGAGTTGTTGGGTTAGATAATTTATTGCCGCTGTTTCTAGTTTTTTTGCAGTAGGATTGTAGAGCTATGAACTTCCCTCTCAGAACTGCTTTCACTGTGTCCCATAGATTTTGGATTGTTGTGCTGTCGTTGTCATTTGTTTCCATGATGTTTTCTATCTCTTCCTTGATCTCTCTAGTAACCCAGTCATAGTTTAATAGCATGCTGTTTAGTCTCCATGTGTTTGATTTCTTTGGATTGTTTCTATTGTAGTTGATTTCCAGCTTTATGCCATTGTGATCTGAGAATATGCTTGATATTATTTCTATCTTCTTGAATTTGGAGAGATTTTGCCTATGACCCAACACCTGGTCTATCTTTGAGAATGACCCATGGGCACTTGAAAATAATGTATATTCCGTGGCTTTGGGGTGAAATGATCTGCAGATGTCAATTAATTCCTTCTGGTCTAGTGATTCATTGAGGATTGATGTTTCTTTACTGACTTTTTGTTTAGAGGATTTGTCCAATGGTGATAGTGGGGTATTAAAGTCTCCTACTATGATTGTATTGCTGTCTATCTCTCCCTTGACATCCTCTAGGAGTTTTAGTATGTATTTGGGTGCTCCTATATTGGGTGCATATATGTTTACCAGAGTTATTTCTTCTTGTTGGATTGCTCCCTTTGGTATTATGTAGTGGCCTTCTTTATCTCTTGTTACATCCTTCACTTTGAGATCTAATTTGTCGGCTATAAGTATTGCTACCCCAGCTTTTTCTCCATTTCCATTCACCTGAAGAACCTTTTTCCATCCTTTCACCCTCAGTCTGTGTGCGTCTTTTTTTTGGAGGTGGGTTTCTTGTAGACAGCAGATATATGGGTCGTGTTTTCTTATCCAATCTATTACTCTATGTCTTTTGATTGGAGCATTTAAACCATTTACATTTAAAGTTATTATTGATAGATAGTTATTTGTAGCCATTTTTGTTCTTTGCCCCTATGTTCTTTCATGGCTTCCTATTGCTTTTCACAACAGGCCCTTTAGCATTTCTTGCATTGCTGGTTTGTTGGTAATGTATTCCCTTAGACCTTTTTTGTCTGTGAAGCTCCTGATTTGACCTTCAATTTTGATTGATAGCCTTGCTGGGTACAGTATTCTAGGATTCAGACCTTTCTTTGCATAACTTTGTATATTTCATTCCAATCCCTTCTGGCCTGATAAGTTTCTGTTGAGAAATCACTTGCTAATCTAATGGGGGTTCCTTTGTAGGTGACTTTCTGTCTCTCTCTGGCAGCTTTTAGGATTCTCACTTTGTTGTTGATGTTTGCCAATTTAATTATAACATGCCTTGGTGTAGGCCTTTTGGGGTTTAATTTGCTTGGAACTCTGTGAGCTTCTTGGATTTGTGTGGGTTTTTTCTTTCCTATATCAGGGAAGTTTTCTGTCATTATTTCTTCCAACAGGTTTTCTATTCCTTGATCAGTTTCCTGTCCCTCTGGAAGCCCTATTATGCGGCTGTTGTTTTGTTTCATGTTGTCCCAAAGTTCCCTTAGGCTCTCCTCCTGCTTTTTAATTTTTTTTCCCTAGAAGCTGCTCTACTTGGGTGTTTTTTCCTACCTTGTCTTCCAGCTCACTGATGCGGTCCTCTGCTTCATCTAGTCTACTCCTGATACTTTCTATGGAGTTCTTTACCTCAGCAATGTCACTTTTCATTTCTTCTTGGGTCTTCTTCATTTCTTCATAATTCTTCTTCATAGTTCTTCTTCATTTCTTCCTGGCTCTTCTTCATTTCCTCTTGATTCCTCTTCAATTCCTCATGGTTCTTACTCATATCGGCTTCTGTTCTCTTCATCCACCCTATGACCATTTCTCTGAACTCTCTCTCTGACAGATTGCTTGCTTCCATTTCGGTTACCTCTTTTTCTGGTAAGGCTTGTTTTTCTTTCATTGGTGGGCTATTTATTTGTCTCCCCATGGTCTTTCTTCTCTGTGTGTCTTGTTATGTAGTTCTCACTCTCCTGTGTTGATTTAAAGGCTCCGACTACAACACAACCAGGTGTAGCACACCAGGCACTGAAGAAGAATGTATTCACAGTATTGGTAACTCCAAATTAAAAGTGATTGCCAGAGGAAGGTAAATTAGGTGATAGGTGGGATAAAAGAGAGTAAGAGAAAACACACTCACACACACAAAATAAATAAATAAATAAAGAAAGAAAGAAAGAAAGAAAGAAAGAAAGAAAAAAGGGAATGCCAAAATAAAATTGGGAAAAGGGGAAGGAGTAAACTATAAATATGGGTTGGAAACTCCCAGAGGACCGCCACTAATCCCAGCAAAAGCCAGCAACGAGTACCTGGAGATTGATACAAACTACATACAACAACTAATATCAAGGGAGGTTAGGGAACACAGAAGCTTAAATCTATCAAAAAACAATGTAAACATCACCAAAACACAAAACAATGCCAACCCCCGCCCCACAAAACAAATTAAAAGAAAACAATAACCAAACAAATCTCACAAATACGCATAAAATATAAACAACATCAGCAGGACCGAGAGAAAAACATTTTAGGATAGTGAAGTCGGAGAAGCATTAGATGTGTATGGACTTGGAGCAGGTGGTTGGAGATTGGATATAAAAGTGGGGTGAAATTTTAACAGGGGGTAAAAAGAGAGAATAAGGAAAATCTAAACCAGAAAAAGTGTAAGGGGAATAAGACACTAACTAAGGAAAGGTTAGCAAGAGAGTGCTGGCATAAGGGGGAAGTTGAAGTAGATTAAAGAGATACTAAAGGGTAGATGAAAAAAGACTATATAACACTAATCTCTGAGTAGAATAAAGATGGAATAAAATGGCACTTAAAAAAATTTAAATAGTAGTAGAAATAAAATTGATTCCTTAATTTGTGTTACACAAGAGACAATTTGTGATTCAGCCCCTAGGTGGCAGTGTTTCTGAATTGACCTCCGGGTCTATTGGTCCTCTCTAGCCTGATCTAAAATCCCGCTATGTCTATGGTATTTACTACTGATTTGTGGAAATAGGCTACCCCAGAGCTGCCTCTCTAATTGTGAGGACCTGTTCTGATCCCCAGCGTCAGAAAAACAGCTCACCCCTATGGTCTCCCAGTTTATCCCCCACCAGGGGATCCCCTGTTCCTCGTTCAGCGCTGAGAAATTTGGCTTTAGAGAGGACAAACGCAGGCGCGCGAACTCACGTCCTGCTCGTATGTTTTCGCGAAACCTTTTCTCCCCTTGGGTTTGGCAGCCCACTCCCTCCCAAAACTGCCAGGCTGGCCTTCTCCTTCAGGTCCAAATGGGTTTGCCCTCTATGTATCCTCCCCCCCCCCCCCCCGCCCCTGTCACCAGCTCCGAGGACCCTCTTCCACGTTTGCCGGCTCCAACAGCCACGGACTTTTCCTCTTTTTTCCCCCAGGCGAGAAACTCCCTGTGTTACCAGCTCCTTTAACCCCCCGAGAAACCTGACCTTTCCGTGGCGGAACACAAGTTTCCTCCGAGTCCACTTCTTCACCAACTAGGAACTGATGTTGTGGGGGGAGGTGGGGGTCTCAGCCACCCAGTGGGTACCGCAACTGTAAAATCTTCAGGCTCTTCCCCTTTAAGATGGCACAGCCGCCTCCAAGCCAGGCTCCGGAAGAGAACCCAGCCGCACAGAGCCGCTCCATTGAGGGAGGCTAATCTAAGCAGTCGCCCTCCTTCTCCCAAAGCCCTGCTGTCCCCCCACTCGCCAACAAACAATCCCCCCCGCGACCCTCAGCTGCTCACCCCGTCTACCCCGGTACACAAATGATTATGCATCCTTCTGTCCTGCTGCCATCTTTTCCTCAGGATTCTACAGTGAAGTTTCTTTATTCAGTCCTCCGACAGGTGTTCCCAGATGGTCAGGGGAGGGGCCAAGGAAAGAGGTCCTGTGTGTCCCATTTTTTCTTACATCTTCAATTAGGTAGCATAGTGCCAGGAACCTTGGGCTCCAGCAGTGGGAGGACGGAGTGGACTAGAGCTGGGTGAGGAGAGTCTGGGGTGTGTAGCTTGGTGGGGAGAGAACACAGAGGATCCTTGTCACCTGGCCGATATTTCTCTCTCATAGATGTTTCTAGCTCTTTCCCTTCCTCTCTGTAAAAAAATCAATAAAATATGTATTTTTAAAAAAGGAACATTTAAGAGTCCTCCATATCTGCCTGGCTGGTGTGACTCCGTGGTTGAGATCCCAACCCAGGTTGCCATCTCAGCTTGGCCAGGGATTGTGCCACAGGGGTGTGCACCCCAGCCAGGCTGAACCGGAGCTCAGTCTGACATCCCTGGCCGGGCTCCATCTTAGCCTGGCCAGGGATTGTGCCATGGGGATGCAGGCCCTGGCCAGGATGAGACACCAGCCCAGGCTGCCATCCTCAGCCTGGCCAGAGGTCACCCGCCGCAGGGGGTGTGTACCCCAGCCCGGCCAAGGATTGTGCTGCAGGGGTGTGAGGCCCTGCCCGCATGAGACCCCAGCTCAAGCTGCTGTCCCTGGCCAGGTGATCATGCAGTTGGGCCCAGCTCAGGTTACACCACTGGCCAGAAGATTGTGTGGCAGGGGTGTGCGGCCCTGCCAGTCTGAGACCCCGGCCCAGGCTGCTGCTGCTGGCCAGGGATCATGCTGGGCACTGGTGCCTCCCAGCCTGACACCCCTGGCTGTCTCCATTGGGCAGACTGGGGGAGTCTGGTGGGGCTAAGAAGACTAGGTACCACAATTTTTGTAGTGGAGCGATGGTTAATTCCCATATTACTCTTATTAGATAGGGTAATTAAAACTTTGTAGCATTGAGTGGAGGCCTAGGCCAGTAAGGGCAGGAAGAAAACTTGGCTTCCTCTATTGCCAGAAACCAAGCCTCTCTCCTGCTCTCTGGCCGGCAGCCATTTTGGTTAGTTGCTCCTGATTGGCTGGTGAGTGTGATTGGTGGGTGTGGCTTGTGGGTATAGCAGAGGTATGGTCAATTTGCATATTACTCTTTTATTAGATAGGATATGCATTATCTATGGACACTGACAATAGGCGGTGAAGGCCTGGGTTAGGGCAGGAACCGGGTAAAGGGGAATAATAGGGATGGGAGGGGGACATCTATAATAATAATAAAAAAAGAAAATTCAAGTTTCAGTATCCATAAATATCTATTGAAATATAGGCACAATCATTCATTTACGTGCTATCCATGGCTGGTTTTTCTCCATAAAGGTAAAATTAAATAGTTGCAACAGAGACCATCTGACACAAAAAGCCTAAAGTAGTTACTATCTGCTCCTTTACAGAACAAATTTGCCAACCCCTACTATAGGCAACAAGAAGGAAGGAACACAGGGTTTAGTAATATTGTGACAAGGCAAAGAGTTGAAGTTCAAGGCCGTCTCGGGAAGTGATGTGGCCCACAAGGTGAGAGATTCTTTGGGCCCTGGAAATAGTTTCATTGGGTCACAGAGATTTGTTCAGAAGTAAAAGTCACAAATAAGAAGGGTTATTCTATGTGCTAATATTCTATATCCTATCTAATAAAAGAGTAATATGCAAATTTGACTGTACCTTCACCACACCCACAAGCCATGCCCACAGCCACATCCACCAGACAATCAGGAGCAGATTATGCAAATAAACCCCAACCAAGATGGCAGCCACCACTGAGAGCAGGAGGAAGGCTTGGATTTCCCTGGCAACAGAGGAAGCCAAGCTTTCTGCCTGCCAGGCCTCCACTCAATGTTACAAAGTTTCAATTATAAAAGATACAGAAATGGTGACAGCCACTGAGCTGGAGAGAACAGAGGCTTGGGTTTCCCTGGCAACCTGCTGTTGTAGGCCTAGGCCTCCACTCTAGGCTACAATGTTTCAAACAGAAATGGCTGCTGCCCCTGAGCAAGCAGAAGGCTTGGCTCCACTCCAGGCTACAAAGTTTCAATTGTAGACATAGATTAATCCCAGAGACCAGGGCCTCGGCTTGGGTAGTCAGGGGGCGTGGCTAGCCTGCAAATCTCCACAGGCCCCTCGCCCAGGCCACCTCTCACCCCAAGGGAACCCCCACCCTAATCTGGGACACTCATCAGGGCAAACCAGTTGGTCCCCACCCATGCACCAGGCCTCTATCCTATCTCATAAAAGAGTAATTTGCATATTAACCATCACTCCAACACACAAGAGGGCTGCTCCCATGTGGTCAAAGATCCTGCCCCCATGTGGAGACAAGACGACCACCACAAGATGGCCAGCAGGGAAGGGCCGTTGGGAGGTTCCAGGCCCTGTAAGGGAGGGTAGTTGTGGGTGATCAAGGGAGCAAGGGAGGGCAGTTGGGAGGAACCAGGCCTGCAAGGGAGGGCAGTTGGGGGTGATCAAGCCTGCAGGGGAGGGCAGTTAGGGGTGACCAGGCCGGCAGAGGAGGGAAGTTAGTGGCAAACAGGGTGGCAGGTGAGCAGTTAGACATCAATTAGGCTGGCAGGGTAGTGGTTAGCAGGTGATCAGGCTGGCAGGCAGAAGTGGTTAGGGGCAATCATGGAGGCAGGCAGGTGAGCAGTTGGGAGCCAGCAGTCCTGGACTGTGAGAAGGATGTCTGACTGACAGTTTAAGCCTAAATGGGCAGTCGGACATCCCTCGAGGGGTCCCAGATTGGAGAGGGTGCAGGCTGGGCTAAGGAACATTCCCCCCCCTCCCCCGTGCACGAATTTCGTGCACCGGGCCTCTAGTCGTGTGTGTGTGTGTGTGTGTGTGTGTGTGTGAGCGCGCGCGCGCGCGTGGCAGATACTGTGTTAGATGCTGGAAATACACAGATGAAAGAGATATGTCCCTCCCTGCCTTTGAGGAGTTCATAGCCTAGTGGGAGAGCCACATAAGCATGTATATAGCTAGCTCTAAGTATTTTAATGGTATACCATGGGTTTGATTAAATGCTGGATGAAGTAATTTGTGGGACTATTTTCAGTAATTTGTGATGGGCCCTGAAGAAAGAATAGGTGCTATTCTTCAAAGAGCTAATAACAGGCTGAGGGAAAGCCTGACAGTATAAGTATTTGGAGCTTATAAGATTGGGAAAGAAAGAAACATTAGAAATGATTTAAATGTTCTGTTTCTGGGCGACTGGCAGGATGATATAATCTGATTGAGAAGAAGAGAAAAAAGGAAGGAGGTGGTGGTTGGGATTGGGGTGAATTCAGTTTGGGACACATAATTTGAGGAAATGGAGAAACACATCTGGCTTCCAGTTAGAAAACCTTTTTAGAAATTTTGGCACAAAGTTTTCAGAATTCAGATTTAAACTGCTTTTTCAGAGCTTTTCCACTGGAAAAAGGGGGAAGTACACATTCATATTGTAGAGAAATTCACAAGTCTACTTTGACACATGATAGCTAGAGCCATGAAATTAAAAATAGCAGTGGACAGAAAATGAAGTGATCACATAAAAAACTAGCAATAATTATGCATTTGGCATAAAACCTTGTTCCTGTTCATGCTACTCTCAGAATCTACTTTATCTTTCTGCCTCTAGACTTGGACAACAGAGAAATGTCAGCATTTCTCTGTTGTCCAAGTCTGTCATCTATGTCTAGTTATGTCTTTTTGGTTCTAGAATCCCACAGTAGAAACAGAATCTGAAAACTTTTACTCAGACACTTGTTAAATCCTCAAATGTTTAATCTCAATATTTTCAAATGCTCAAATGTCTGATTTTATAGTCAATACTGGAGAAGTCTGTGATTGCTTTTGTATATCTAATTATTGGTATGATGCATAGGTTTAGGGAAAACTTAGATTGATTTTTATCTTTTCTGGTTCTTTTAAAGAAGTCAACATTTAAAAAAATATATTTTTATTGATTCAGAGAGGAAGGGAAAGCAAAGAGAGATAGAAACATCAATGATGAGAGACAATCATTGATTGGCTGCCTCCTGTATGTCCCCCACTGGGGATTGAGTCAGCAACCCAGGTATGTGCCCTTGACCAGAGTCAAACCCAGAACCCCTCAGTCCACAAGCCGATGTTCTACCCACTGAGCAAAACCGGCCAGGGCAAAAAAGTCAGCATTTTGATATCCTTTCTATTTCTGCTGTTTAAAGATTTTCATGGCAGACATGATGAAGCAGAAGCTGGACTGAAGCAGAGAACTGAAGAATGTGTGCTACTTGTAGAGATCATTGAAACACTTCCTGCGGCTGGAAGACAGCAACCCCCTGTCAGAAGCATTATTTTATCTGGAATTTCAAGTTTATAGAGGATTTGCTTTCCAAAAATTGGACAAACTTAGAGGTAAGATTGGCTATACATTTTACTTAGACATTTAGATTGCTTTAGATTGCAATTATCTATTTCCGGAGGAGTCAATCAGAGATTTCAGTATTCAGTTCGGCAGCCAGGTTAGCTGGATCGCCTGGAATGCCTAAGACAGTTACTTAAAGTGGGGAGCACATTTTTACCAGAATATAGTAAACCATGCTGTAAGTAAAATTTATTTATTTCACTTTTCATTATAAAACAACTATATCATAACAAAATAAAATACAGTAGAAGTATAAAAAACAAAATTTTGTTCTCATTCAATTTCATTCTCCCAAAGTAACCATTGTTAAAATGACTTGAGATGTATCTTTTCAGCTTTTTTTTTTTTTTTTTTTTTACTTATAAGTGACATATATGATAACCTTTTGAAGTGTTCTGTATAACATTCTAACTTGAGCTTCTATCATGCCTGGCAGGTTATAAATAATGCATAAAGTGTTTAATTAATTTGTAGATTGGGTCAGGTGATTATCTGGATGAGAATGGTCTTAGCCTGATATGTGAGTTTCATGCTTTGCTGCTATGTCACCTTTCATTTGCAGTTTCCCTAGTAGCACACTGCCTTCCATAGCTCCCCATCCCAACAAGCTTCCCTTACTGAATTCTCCCCTTCTTTAATGGCCCTACTGCTCTTAGGGTTCTCTGACTTAGTTAATAAACCTATATTGAGTCCTCCTCTGTGCCTGGCTCCATACTAGGCAGTGGAGAGATTAGACACAGAAGGAAAGTAGTCTTTGACTCCATCTCCAGTTGTTCTGCAGGACCAGTTCTTTCTCTTTCTCTTTCTTCTTTCTCTTCTTTTCTACCCCTGCCTCAGTTATAGGCCTTCCTTGCCTTCCCCAGGTTGTCACAAATGGCAAGATTTCATTCTTTTTATGGCTGAATAATATTCCATTGTATGTGTGTTCTAATCATTCATCAATGGACTTTAGATTGTTTCCATATCTTAGCTATTATACTGGTAAATAATATAAATATTGCATTGAACACGGAGATTCATAACCTTTTCAAGCTAGTGTTTTGTTTTCTTTGGATAAATACCCAGAAGTGGAGTTGCTGGATCATATGGTAATTCTATTTTCCTGTTTGCTACTTCTTAAACACACACTTTCTTTACCCCTCTTGCCCTTTCTCTTGTTATTCCTTCCACCAGGAGATGCAGTGACAGTTCTGAAGGCTGCTTGTGATACCAGTATCAGAGCAGAGGAAGAAGATGGGCCTGAATCTAGACCTTTTGCCTTTGAAAATCTTACTACCCCACCCCTGTTCGAGGTCTGTTGTGAATCACCACCTTGCTGGCCTCTTAGCTGGCCTCATACTTCTTTTACTGTAGTTGAGTGAAACACTGCAATCTGCATAATGCTGTCCAGCCTTACTACACACAGGACTCTTGGGGAAAACCTGTGAAATGCCTTTACCACTGGAATCACACTTATAGACTGTCCTTTGATTGCGCTGATTTCACAGGTACCTCCTCTTATCCATTATGTGTCAAATTTGACTAGCTTCTGTCTGAATGTACCCCTTCTTTGACCTTGTCCCCTACGTAGTAATGATATCATCAGAAACCAAATCAGCCAACTAATAGGTCTGGCAGAAAAAGAATGTAACCTTGTGCCTGTTATAAGAACTGCCATGAAATAATGTGTTTGGACTGGTTTGTAGTTCTTCCTACATAATATGCCCAAAACACAAAATACAAAGCTATCTCAGAGAAAGAAGAAACTTCTGATAAATTAGATTTCAGATTAATACAATAATGATAAAGTGGTGATAATATACTCCTTTTATGTAAGTTAGAGCAATGATGATCAACCTTTTTGACATCATAGCACACATAGAAAATGATATTGTTTAACCTGATGAGAGGATCATACCTCATTTATATAGCATACAAGTAGGGAATCTCTACATTAAGGTTCCTAAATAAAAGCATTCTTATTGATGTCTGGCTAACTCTGACTGGGTACCCTCTTCTGCTTTTCAGCATTAAGGTTTAAATATAGTGTAATAGTTTAAAGTTTGAATTCTAAGCCAGACTACCTAGATTTAAACTCTAGCTCTGCCACTACTAGCTATATGAACCCAGGCAAATTACTTCATCTCTTTGTACCTCAGTTTCTTCATCTGTAAAATGTGCAAATAATGATACTTACCTCATAGAGTTGTGAAGATTATATATATTCATATATGTAAAATGTGGTATTTGTAAATGGCTTAGAACATTACCTGGCATATGGTAAGCACCATATAAGCATGTGTGTACTAGAACTACTTGTAGTGGTAGTGTTTACTTTTGTTTGTTATACTGCTTCAGAGAAGTAAATGTTATGGGCTCAGTCTCCCCAGGCTCCTCCTGATTGCCTCCTCCTCTGCCTCACATTTCTTAGTCTTGGGCTGTTCCTTAAGAGTGTCCACCCCCCTTACTTTCATTGTCTCAGTTTCATTTTCTCAGTTTCCATTTGTTTGGGGCCCTCAGAGACTGAGAAAACTGCTGAATTGATCATTATACTCATCAGCTTGCTCTCACTGCTATTCCTTCTCTAGAAAACTCTGTGGCTGAGGGAAGTAAATCTTAAAGAATGTGAAGAGGAGTGAATCCTAGACACTGAGAAGAACTCTAGAGTGGTTGGGAGAGGAGCATGAGCTGAGTTAGCCAAACTATTAGCCAGCAAAGTCTCATTTTTGGTAGGAAAATGATCACCTGATATCACATACCAGATGTAGGAGCTGGTCAGTTCTCTATAGGCTCTGCCACAATATGGAGCAGAGCTGGTGACTTTGGGGGTACTGTGGCTCATAAGACTTCATAGAGAAATGACAATTCTTTCAGAAAGTGGGCCTTAGGGCTAGCTTGGGGGAGAACAGTGGGTTAGTACTTTCATGTCAGGAACATCTGTTGCCTTTGTAGTGAGACTCCTCATCTGCTTTGTGAGTTCTCTGGGCCCTCTCCCCATGCAGAAGCCAGGTTGGTTGTCGGATCTGTATCTTTAACAGCTATTACCATAAGAGTACAATTAATACTTGTAGACTAACAGATTTTCTAAGAAGGGAGAACTTGCATTACTACTCTTACTTTTTAAAATATACTTTTATTGATTTCAAAGAAACATCAGTGATGAGAGAGAATCATTGATTCACTGCCTCCTGCACGCCCCCTACTGGGGTTGGAGCCTGCAACTCAGGCTTGTGCCCTGAACAGAATTGAACCATGACCTCCTGGTTCATAAATCGATGCTCAACCACGGAGCCATACCAGCTGGGCCTCACTATTATTTAATGGAGAAAACAAGATAAACTTATACCTAGGACTAGAAATGTCCATTATGATGGACGATGATGAGAATGCTATGATGGTGAGACTGAACATGCTCACCCCTTTGGCTAATTTGCCATCACTCCCCCGAGGCCAGGCTGCCACTCCTTCAGGCTTTAGCACATGTTCTTCTTCGGTCTCTCTCCCCAGCCTCCATCTGGCTAGTTCACACTCCTCCTTCAGGTGCCAGCTTAGCTGTTCCTTCCTGTTGTTACCAGACTGGGTTAGATGCCTCTCTTCTGCTCCATAGCGCTTGGTACTTCCAGTCACAGCACTTGTCTCACTGTATTGAAATTGTTTTACATGTCAGTGGATTTAAATTTCATAAGGGCAGAGACTATGTCTTCTCTTGTGTTCTCACTGTCTAGTACTGGACAATTAGTAGGTGCTCCAATGTATGTAATAGGTTCTTACTTGATTCGCATAATAGCCTTGTGATATAAGCAGCCTAGCCCTTACTGTGACCTCATTTTGTATATGAAGACGCTGGCAGTCAAAGAAGCTAAGCAACTTGTCAAAGCTCATGCAGAGGGCTAGAATTTAACCTGGTATCTCTCAGGCATGAATGTTTAATGCATTGTTTGTTTTTACAACATTTTTTCTTTAGAAAAATAGAACTTAGAACAGTGATGGGCAATCTTTGAGCTTGGTGTGTCAAAATTCGGCAAAAAACCGAGCATAATTCAGGGGGTGTGTCACTTCGAGAAAAAAACCATAATTTCGTGATATTTATAGTTTAAATAACAAAATGTATAATTATAATATATAACTATTTAATAAACCAAAAACTAATTATTTAACTTTCCTGCTTAGTGACTTCTTTGTTCATCTGTCAGTCGGTTTCTTTTGTTGGTCTTGATATTATTTAACTTGTGTGGGGTGCCATGAACTAAGATAAGTGAAGGGGAGGGCGAATTCTTTAATTAACCTGCCTATTAGTTACTTTTATTGCTGAATTTCATTGGCTAAACCTTCAATTGAAGGTTGGTATTTTGTACACTTCAAGCCCAAGCAAGCGCTACTAACTTTATCTGTCAATTGGTTTCTTTTGTTGGTTTTGTTATTATTTAATGCTGAGAATAAGGTCTCACAAAAGTACGTAGAGGGAAAAATTGTGAGTAAAGCCATTGCTATATTTTTCAGGGTGCTAAAAGTATCTGGTAATCAATTCCAGGCACTCCAAATTTCCTGTTTGTAGGAGCATTCCTCTTGATTCTTCAAGCGGCACCTTTACAGATTCTCAAGCTTTGACCTCAAGTTGCAAACACCTGAGCCCAGATGCTGTCTTGAAATTCTGCAAGTTTCATCTCCAAATCATCAATTTGCATCCATTGGAAACCATTTAATTCCTAACTACTGTAGACTACTACATCAGGATACTTAATTATTTTTATGGTCTGTTCTAGGCTTCTGAATTGATTAAATCTATCACTGAACTGAAAAGTAATGAGTCTAAAACATGTTGGTACTTTATATGCAAGGGTTCCATTTCATTTTGTACAGCTGCACTGGCCTTCTCAAAATACTTTGTTACTCAAGGAAAATACTTACAAGTTTTAGTTTCTACATCTCGCTTGAAAATTTAGAGTGTATATACTACACTACAGGAAATGTTTTATCCTCGGCTACTGCATCTGGCCATGCAGTAGCCGAGGATGGAACGTCCTTCCCGGCATGCGGCCCCATATTTCTCTGTGTGCGACCATGTGTCATCAAAAATGGCTCTGTGTGTCAGTGCTGGACATGCGTGTCATAGGTTCACCATCACGAACTTAGAAAGATAAAAGTTAAAGTAGCATTTATTGTTTTTCAAAATTATAAAAATATTTTTAGGTTAGCACCAATATTCCTTAAATGTTTTTTTCTTCATCAAATGTTGAATTTCAATACAGAGAAATCTAGATACGATTTTTTAAAATGTATAATCAGATTCAAAATTCCAATGTGCATTGGAAGAAATTTGTCTTTTATTGAAAAATAAAATGTGACTGAGATAATACTAGCATAAAAAGTAATAAATCTCATTGTATACAATTTGGAGAATACTGAAAAATATAAAGAAGAAAATAGAAATCACCCCAGCATGCAGAGAAAACTACTGTAAATTAGAAATGGCTTGGACTTGAAAAGGCAGCATTGAGTTTAAATCCCAGATAAACCACTAATTACATGCTTGGCATTTGGTAGATAATTTAGTCTCTATGAGTCTCAGTTTCTTCACTTGAAATATGGTGAAATATTTATCTCTTAGGGTTATTGTCAGTATTAGAGATAATATATATAAATATATATGGTCCCTGACATGTATTAGACACCCTTTCAAATTGTAGTTATATTAACATTTTTGTGTAATTCTAGATGGTCTTTCTACTCTGTTGTGTGTGCATATACATGCTTGTTTGTTTGTTTTTATGTATTTTTATTGATTTCAGAGAGGAAGAGAGAAAGAAACATCGATGAGAGAGAATCATTGATTGGCTGCCTCCTGAACACCCCCTATTGGGAATTGAGCCTGCAACCTGGGCATGTGCCCTGACCCAAATCAAACCCAGGACCCTTCGGTCTGCAGGCCAGTGCTCTATCCACTTGACCTTGAATCAAACCCATTTATAGCAAACAAGATAGGACATACATATGTTTTTTGAAGCATATTTATAGAAGAAGTACTAGAGGTCCGTTGCATGAAGATTCATGCAATAGGCTTTCCTTCCTCTGGCTGCCAGGACCAGTTTTCCTCTGGAACCTGGGACCCAGGCCTTCCCTCTGGCTGTTGCTTTGGCCGGCTGGAGGAGCCTTCAGTCTTATCTGCTCTGGCCAGAGTGCCACGCCACCAGTGCTTCGTCTCCGTCCCCGGGGGCGGGCGCTTATGCCACTCGGCTTCGCCCCCTGCTTCTGATTGGCTGGTAGCGTAGCAAAGGTACAGTCAAATTTGCATGTTTCTCTTTTATTATATAGGATATCACTAGATTCTCACAGGGTTGCTAGAAAAGGCGGACATTATTTTTAAACGTATTCTGTAGATGAGGAAACAGATTCTAAGAGATGAAGTAACTTGGCCTTGGTACTACTATGTCTAAATCAGGACTCTCAGTTTGGTCTGATGCCAAGCCCATGTGCCTTTCCTATTCCAGCAGTGTGCTTTCTTTCCAGCTCCACCTCCGCCAATATACAAATATGGACCATTGAGCCCTGCCCAAAGTGAAGGCAAGGGCAGGAGGTGGTGGAAGTGCTGGGAATCTCCACACCAGCTGGTTCATCTGAATACAAAAGAAGTGCTTACTTCCTTCTCTGAAATAACAGACACATTGCCCAATCCTGTAGCAAGGGCTAGAAAGTTAAAAACCTTTTGAGTCAGTGCTCTTTTTGAGAGAAAGTTTATCAGGGAATTCATGAAACTGTGTTGTCTGAAGCGCAAACATGTACCCAAATTTCGTTCAATATATGCACTCATACTTAAAGGGCCTGGGTAACATGCACTATAACTAACACCTTGTATGTGCATCATTTTACATCATTTTCATTTCAGTGCATGTTCTCTGATGGCTGGTGTATGTCTAACTTAAGGAGATACAAATGTGAAGTGGTGGTGGTCCTGGCCTTTAGGAACTTTGAGGAGCTCTCAAGGCCACATGAAATCAGTGCTCTAATAGTTTCCAGCAGGGTTTAGGTAGCAGAGAATGGAGCATTTACTTCCAGTTCAACACAGTAATCCCATCTATTTGCATACTGCCTAACAGAGTTTGCATAGACCTTAATTCATTCAAAGGGATGGAGATGTTTGAGATGGGTTTTAATAGCTGAGAAGAATTCTTAGGCCCTCTGAAGAAGCTTTTATCAAATGATTGCATGCATATTCAATAAGGTCCCACAGGCCCTGCAACAGTACTGTCAGTGATCAAATAGACTATCGACAGGCTCCAGAGAGGAAACTATCAACTCCTTGGTAAGATTGTGACACTTCTTTCTTTCCCGTTTCTTTAGTGTAAACAGGGAAGTTAAGCATATTTTCTCACTTCACTGTCTTCCTACATTTTTTTCTTCCTAGTTTCAAAAACAACTCTCCTTCAACAAGGTCTGTTTCTAAGGAAAGTCTTAACTATTTATCCCTTCTGGCGTACCCTCTTCCAATGAAATCCATGCAGAATAGACCAGGTACTCTATCTTTTTTGTGTGTGAAGCCCTAAAATCTAATATTGAGTGTGCAGCCATGCTCAGAGGTATGCTTCTTCCACAAGAGTCTCCCTTAGCCCTGCTGTGGTATAAACCAAGTATAAATTGCAGCTAACAGGGTTTTCTAGCTAGAGTAGTAAGAATGTTTGAGCATCCCCTGTGAATTATAATGCCACCAGCCCTTTCGCTCCTCCTCTACATTGCCTGCCTGTTGGCTGTTTTGCTTGTCCTTGGGCCTTCTATCAGAGTGTGGGCAGGGGAAGGAGAAAGAGAAGTGAATCTAAAATCTTTCCCATCTGCAGTTGGTTTGCAGTACTGGTGAGAAAATAAATGAGGACCAGGGTTGACATTGGACTGCACACAGAGGCAGAGCAAGAGGGACAGTGGTCCCTCCTCAGCCTATTGTCACAGTGGTCAGTGCCCTTTCCCTAAGTTTCTAAAGATGAGTGATCCTGTGTTTTATTTCTGTAGAATTTCTCACTATGTTGAGCAGCTCTTATTTAAGTTTAATTTTTTAAATTCATAGCGTGTTACACAAAATTAATGTTGTGCTTGAAGCTGTTGGCTTGAGTAATATTTTGAGATTCTCTATGTTTATCTCTTCTATAAAATATAATTGAGAATCTTCTGTCATCAGATCCTAAAAGTGGGAGGAAGAATGCATCTAAATTGAGCTGTCAGGCACTTGGCTGCCTAACCATGCTTTCTGGATTGTGGTGTTGAAAAGAGCTGTTGTTCTTTCTGTGTGCTTTCTTCTCATGTCTGTAATGTATTTTCTTCTGAGAACAGTGCATAGAAGACGTGCATCAGCTCTAATCAATCTTCCTGAGCCATTTCTATGATCATGTTCAGGAGGGTCCTCTGAGAAGGGAGTGGGCCTTTTCCCTCAATGGGCAAAGAGTCAGCTTCCATTTCAAAATCTCTCTCTCGAAAAAAAAAAAAAAATCCAACAACCCAGAGCCTGTGTTTATTGAAGGTTGGTCTAAAAGGCTCTCACACCATATGCCCCATCAGCACTCGAGTGCCTCTATTTTAGAAGGATGTAAAGGTTTAATCACCCTGGTGGGGATTTAGACCCACAGACTTCAGAGAAATCTTATTATTTCTAACTGCAGGCAAAGAGTATTAAGGCTCCACTCTGGATCAGGGGCATGACATGTTCTGTAAGTAATTTATCTTTACCAGGGGAAGGCCCTTACTAGAGTGTCTTAGAAACAGTACTACAATTGGGTACTGGCTCATTATTCCTCCTTTTCTGTTTCCCCTTCTCAATTTCCTGCTTATTCTTTTTGTCCCTACTTTTTCCTGCCCAATCTGTCCAATGTCCAAATATCTGCCTCCCAGATTTTCCCGTTAACAGGGCACGAGGTGCTTGCCAGGGAGAGAATATAATGCTTTTGCAATAAGTGACCTCATCCAGCAGCCTGGTATAGACCTGTCAACTACACACTTCTGAATGGACCTTGCCTGTATCCTCTCAAATAAGGAACAGAGAGGGAAGAGTGTGCTCTGGCTCCGTAGGCTCTCGTCTGTGCTCGTAGATATCCCTGCCCTATCACAGAGGCAATCTCCATTGAAGGCCTTTGAAATAAATCCCTGTGCACATCCACATAGGGATGTTACTAATCGTGTGATTTTATTTGCATGCACCCCCTCCCAACCTCACCCTCCTTCTTGTCTTTCCGGTGCTGAAGCTAAAGAATGTCACAGGTGGGATTCTGCTTGTGGATTCATTGTTCTGTTTGGGGACTATAGTTTGACTGGTGACAGATCTAAATCCGCATGCTAATGAGCTTGGTTAAAGCAGGCCTCTGCTATCCTCTTTTAATCTAGCATGTCTGTCTGAGTTTCTTTCCACAATTAATGATCTGCTATAATGGTTTTGCCTTTAGTTTTGCCTCCTGGGTCAAAACAAATCAATAGTCCTCACAGATATTTAAAAACCATCAGTGTAAAGCTCCTGGGTCTCAGCTCCCCCTCCCCCTGTTTTGTTTTGTTTTTGCTTCTGGGTGAACTTACAGCTTGATCAGTACAGTGATATTTCCCTCACATCTCTTTTCTCCCAGAGATGGGCAGCAGTGAACCCCTTCCCATTGCAGAAAGTGACAAGAGGAGGAAGAAGAAGCGGAAGGCCCGGGCCACTGACTCCTTGCCAGGAAAGTTTGAAGGTTAGTCACACAACTCTCTTAGACCAGGGCCTGTGGCTCCCCAAGCATGGGAAGAACTTCCCAAAAGCCCATGGGTCTAGATCACAGGATCTGTGTTATCATAGAGCCAGCTCATGGCTATATGTATGATAGGGATGAAAAAAGGAGTGCAAGAGTTTACACAAAGGAGTGACAGTAAGAGAGAGAGCAGAGACGAGAAAAACCCCTGGATGATGCACAGGCCTCCTGCGAACGGTCAAGCGACAGGAAGACCAATCTGTCAGAGTTGTACATGCAGTGAGATTGGCTGATGTGTTTCAGCCCCTCCTGGATGTGGTCTTTCCCTCAGCTGTTCCTAGAGAGGCAGCTGAGAGGGAGAACAACCATGTAAGAAGAGGAAGAGAGGGCCATGGCTGCAAATGAAACTTCAATCTTCTGTAAGCAGAGAACTTGACTCCAAGAGATTGCAGCTACTTGTGCTGAGTTTGACACCGTTTTTTAAGAGTGTATGTTGTGTTCAAGGGACACATTGTAAGTCATCAAACATTTTGAATCCTGTGTGAGGCACCAGGCTCAATGCTCATCCTGTTACTACTGGGCATGTGATGAGACGAAGTGAATCATTGGACATTTCTGCAAAGAATTGAAAGAATCAGTAGCTACTCCTAGTAGTGACATGCACCTTCATCTATTTTGTTTCTTTTGTGAAACCTGAAATAGCTTCCCCTCATGATCCCTCTTTACAATATTGCAGAAACACTAATGAGTTGATTTTTTTGTAGAGTAGTTCTAGTGACCAGCCCTTTATGAGTCAGGAATATTGGACTTCCAACCACCAACCTATTCTGACATGTGTAAAAGGCTCATACTAAAGTGTCCATTGTGAGTAAAGCATGTTATTTAAAATACTTACAAACAACAGTGTGTATTCTTTAATTTTTATTGCATTTATTGGGGTGACATTAGTTAATAAAATTATATGGGTTCAAGTATACAACTCTATAATACATCATCTGCATATTGCATTGTGTTCACCATCCAAAGTCAAGTCTGTTTCCTTCACTATTTATCTCCCCTATACCATCTTATACTTTCCCCTACCCCTTTTTCTCTTAGAATCACCATACTGTGAGTTTGTTTGTTTTCTGCTTAATTCTTTCACCTTTTTCACCCAGCCCCCCAATGCCCCTCCCCTCTGATAGCTGTTGATCTGTTCTCTGTATCTATGAGTCTGTTTGTCTTTAACCCAGTCAGTAGATGTGTGTGTGTTTGGGATAGATGGGGTAAGGGGAGAAGAGAAGGACAGAAGTACCATGATTTTTAGAATAATTTCCAAATCAATAGGTCTTGCTCTTTCAATGAATATAAGAGTAGTTCCTGTTATTCAAGGATGGCTTGTGCAATTATAGGGCTTCTCATGACTCAAAGTGATAAAACCTAATTTCATGGTTAAAAGTATTTTGCTCAGTTTGTGGGTTTAAGTGCTAGGCTGCATCAAGAGGAAGAAGCCAAAGATTGGAGGCTAAGGGAGAAGGAGGCCAGCTCAGCAGAGACTATGATATTTGTGAGCTTGGGCAGGCCACCTAATTACTCTGTTAAAACCGCTCTGACTCAGCATCCTAAAAACCTCGAGGCTTCCGTTTACATTTATGTCTGTCTCCTGTTTCCTGTGGGTGACTTCTGGAATCTTCTCAAAAACCTCCAATGAGGGTCCTCTGTGTGTGGTATAAAATAAAACAGTGATTTATTTCCCTTTGTATCACCATTGCCTAGCACAGAGCTGTGCCCATAGTAGATGCTCAGCAAATGAGTAAATGAATGCATGGTGTCAATTCAAATTCATCTTTCTATGAGGATTCTCCAGATTCTCTGGACAGATAGATATAAACTTTCCCTTCCCTGGCTTCTTTTTACTTTGTCTTATCCTCTCTCTGATAGTGTTTCCCACTGTCTGGTTTTTTCTGGGGTCATTTGTGTACGTGTCTGTCTTCTCCATTGAATTGTGATTCTCAGAGAGCAGGGGCTGTATTTTATTCCTTGCTTTGTCCCTATTATGAATTTAATATGCTGTCTGACACATAGTAGATGCTCGGGAAATATGTGTGTGAATTGAAACCATTTCGCTGACCTCATCTCTAAAATGGGGAACAGGATGGCTTCTCTGTGATCTGGTTGTTGAGAAACTTGAGTTCTGAGATGGCCAGGAAAGCTAATGGTCTTCCTCATCACCATACTGCGGAGTCACCGTGTGCCTGTGTTGTCAGCCCAAGGAAGCTGAGTGACAGAAGCTCTTCTTTCCATGTTAACTTGCAAACGGTGACTCATCTTGTTATTTCTCTCATCCATTTCATCTCTAGATGTATATAAGCTGACCTCTGAATTGCTTGGAGAGGGAGCCTATGCCAAAGTTCAAGGAGCCGTAAGCCTGCAGAATGGCCAAGAGTATGCTGTCAAAGTGAGTGTCTCATCTGGATGTCAGGCTTTATACATAGTCCTAAACCAAATCATTTTCATATGCCCCAATGTGGTGGCTCAGTAAGATTTGGGGCTCCAAAGCTGTATTTGATGAATTCAAATGTGTGTTTCTCTACTTGCTGTGTAGCATTAGGCAAGTTACTAAACCTATCTGTCCTTCAGTTTCCTCATCTGTAAAATAGCTGTAATAATAAAACCTATATATTGTTTTTGTGAGGATTAAATAAATTAATATGTGCAAAGGGCTGCAAACAATACCTAGCTCATAGTATTAATGCTTCTTATTCATCTGACAAATGAAATTAGCTTCAGGGAGTAAACAAACAGATTTGGAATGAGACAACCCACCTGAATCTCTGTTTTGACAAACTACTACTATTTGATTTTGGTAAAGTCACTGAAAATCCTTGAACCTCAGTTCCCACATCTCCAAAATGAAGATATTAATACTTGCCCTTTCTGTCTCATGGATTGGTTATGAATATGAAAATAAAAATGAACTGGTATCAGTAGAAACATTTTACAAATGACAAAACGCTCTACAAGTGATGTAGAGTATCATGATCACGAGGATCATGAGTATCGGGATCACTCACGTGATCTGAGAATGGCTCACTTCACCCTGCTGTGCTTTCATTTGCTGACCTCAACTGGAAGAAAAGACAGATTGAGAGCAGTGGTTCTCAAAGACCCTGAATCAAGGTCTTTGTATTTTTACCAAGTTTCCAAGTGATTCTAATATCCAGCAAAGTTTGAGAACCACTGATCTAGAAACAAGGTCTTATTGATTCCAAGGGGGCAATTCAGACTTATTTCAAATCATCCACTTGAGCCATCAGGTCTAAGCGCTGCCTTATAAGGGAAGACTCAGCCAAATTGACTCCTGGAAGACGTGTGTTTTTTAACCAATCGGTCATGGTCACAGCTGTGGATTTATTAAGGGGAAAACTTCTGCTAAGCCATGTTCCTTTTTGCTGCAGTATTGTTTCAATGGTAACAAAAGTACTGCCTCCATTCCTTTTTGGAAACATCAGTATAAATTACAAGTAATTTTTTTTCAATATGCCTTAATGTGGTAAAAATTGCAAATGTCAGTTGATTTTCAAATGTGTGAATAATGACATGACAGAACTATTATGAATGACAGAACTATTTCTTCAAAGTTGGCTCATAAGAGGAAAACCAGGCCCTTCCTCCATGTCCCCTGGCATCTTTGGGCAAAGACAGACTCTGGCTTGGCAATTCTTGTATTTCAGCGGTTCTGCCCATGTCTCTCGTATTCCTTGAAAAAGGCCTCTGGGTTCTCTTGAGAGAAGATGTATAGGATACAGGCAGGTATATAGGATAGCAAGGGCTTCAGAGGCAGCTCTAGGCTTGAATTCCAGCCCTGCCACCTATCAGAGCTGTGGGCAAAATGTTTTGCCTCTTTCTGTCGTTTGGGATTTTGTTGTAAGGGTTAAGAGATTATGTACCTAAATTACTTTTATCAAAGGGTAAGTTCTCAGATGAACTGCAGAGCTGGCATTGACCTGGGTCCTTTGTTGCCCCTTGCTCTTCCTCCAGCTCTAGGAGATCCTTCATTAAAGCTTATAAATTCTTACTGGAAAGGCAAAAAGAGATATCCTTGGAATAAGAACTGGATAGAGATAGCTCTTTATTTTGCTGACTGCCTCAGTCTCTCTCCCCTAGGCTGGCGACAGCCCTCAAGAGGCTTCAGGGGAGTTGTGCTTGGTCAGAGTCAAACAGCCCAGCCAGGTTGGAAAGCCCTCGGGCCAGCCTGCGGCTTTGCTGGCAGAGCCACAAGGCCTATGTCACCAAGTCCTACTCCAGACTTGTGCTTGTAACTGACTTGGGCTAAATTTGGCCGTCCTTTCTGCAGGAGGGGCTCCTGCTGAACGGTGTTTTGAGTTCAGGTGTGAATATTTGACAGCTGTTGTTCTTCCCATAGATCATCGAAAAACAAGCAGGGCACAGTCGGAGTAGGGTATTTCGAGAGGTGGAGACGCTGTATCAGTGTCAAGGAAACAAGTGAGTATAGTGTTGGGCTTGTTGCTGCTTCTCGGGGGGGATGTATGACCACAGAAAAAGGTTCTTTCTTACCATCTCCTGCCCTGAGCTCTCACTCCCTCCCCCACAACTGCATATAACTCCTTCTGTCTTCCAATGTTTAGAAAAAAATAGAAGAAATAATAGCAGCAAAGAAGCTATCTCCTATTAGGCTGAAATACTATAAATATCAGTAATTCAGACCCATTAGATGAGTGAGCAATCGGAATTAGTGCCCGGGACAAAAATTGAGTTTTATTTCTTTCAAGTGCCTATGGGAACTAGGCTGCCTAGTGGAAACTTTGAGGAATCTGTTGAGATTAATGGATGAGGATGATAACTATTAAGAATATTTGCGGCTGTTTTCTGTTCCTATGGTAGTTACATATGTGCAGCTAATACTGAGGATCGTGAAACCTGGTCTAACCCTCTGTGCTTTACAGCTGAGCTAAGGTGCTCTCCAACCCTGTCTGAGCCTGCTCACCACCAGCTCCAAATGAGTGGCTCTCCCGCTGTGGCTTTAAATCAGGGTCACCTCCAAGACTTCGCTTTCCCCTTTCTTCCTCTCCATGGTAGGGTCAGCAGGGAGCCAGTGGCCGGTATTGATGGCTTTGTCATTAAGCTTGGAGGATGGGGGCTGCTGTTGATTTAACTCCAGGCACTGCCTCTACAATCTTCTTTCAAATTAGGCCATTTTGGCCATCTTATTTGGACGCCTTCGCACTAGTAAAAGCCTGGTGTCTCCCAAAGTGGTCAGCATTTTTTTATGAGGGACAGATTTTTATTTTCAGCCTGCAGCTTCTGAGTTCAGCATTAGAGACTCTACTTGGTTTATTTCGTTCTTTAAAAGAAAAAAAAGCCCCAACACCTTCGATATCCAGACTGGTGGCTTCCCTACTGAGTTACAAGACGACCTTGTTGGCGGAGCAGCGGAGCACGGTAATGCTCAGGCAGACAGGAGTGCTCACCGGGGAAGGCCACAAGTGCTACGGTGGCCGGGAACACGGTGTTTCATTAAGCAGCGCTTAGCAGTTAGGGTCTACTGGTGCCTATGTTAGGCCCCAAGTCTATTTGACAGATGTTTCCATTTTCTCCAGGCAATGTAAATACTGCCCCGTGATTTATGGGCAAGAGGGAGGGCAAGTAATTATTTGCTGCTTGCCTCCAGGACACACACCTACTATTCAGTGTTATTAGCCGCAATTGCTTCCAGTCGGCTGCAGATTTTATTCAGTTTAATGTGACCAGGACTTTTTTATAACTCTACCTAGTGGGTTTTAGGGTTGGGGTTTGACAGCACAGACTTGGTGAAAACACCAGAGACTAAACATTATGGAAAGATAAGGTGACCTGAGCCTTGCTAACACCATTGGCTGCTTCTCAAACATGGATCTTTAATAAGCATTCTGATTTCAAGTTGATTTCTGCCCTGTTACAGGGTGTTGTATATATTTTTTCATTGTATATTTGTAAATGGGCTTTAATATATAATACCATTTTTCCTTTTCTTTCTATTTTTCCCAACTTAAGGAACATTTTGGAGCTGATTGAATTCTTTGAAGATGACACAAGGTTTTACTTGGTCTTTGAGAAATTGCAAGGAGGTACTTACTGTTGAGTATGTGTTTGGACTTCTGATTAAGACCCAGAGTGGTGATCATCCATCATGAATCCCAGAGACTTCTAAAATGAGTCAAGCTAATAAAAAGGATGAAGGACTTAAAACTGCCCTTGATTTGGGAGAAGGGAGGCCGGAGGGAAGGATGATAATTAGCATTTTACAGAGCTTAGAATGTCACCTGTGTGGGCATTCTATAAATGCCTTCTCATTATAATAGGGCTCATAAATAGATACATGTAGTCATTAATTTATCAATCCATGTTTTGACACATTCACTATTTAACAGAATTAATTGTGGGTGGAAGCTCCTACATACATTGTGAAGTCCAGAAAGGCTCACCAGGGGAGAGGAGTGTTCCATTGTTTAGGATACAGACTCAGGATAGAGAAGAGGCCTGAGAATGTGCCAACCTTCAGTTAGAATGATGCCATTCTTGACCATCACCACTACTGCCATAACCTATACACACAATCACCAGGATGTATGCTGAAGTTGCTTTTCTGACAAGGAGAAAGAGAAGCGCTTGTCCTGAGAATGTCACCTGTGTGGGCATTCTATAAATGCCTTCTCATTATAATAGGGCTCATAAATAGATACATGTAGTCATTAATTTATCAATCCATGTTTTGACACATTCACTATTTAACAGAATTAATAGTGGGTGGAAGCTCCTACATACATTGTGAAGGTTCTGAGACAGACTGACTGGGCTTAAGTCCTGATGCCGCCACTTACTGGTATATGATCATGAACAAATTGCTTAACGATTCTTGTCTTTGGGTTCCCTATCTATAAAACGGAGATAACTGTATTTTATACATTTTGTACAGTTGTGGTGAGGCTAAGATAATCTATTTAAAGACCATTACACAGTGCTTGGCACATAGCAACTACTCAATAAATGTTAGCTAACAAAGTTTACTTGATCTTTGAGAAATTGCAAGAAGGTACTTTACTATTGAGTATATGTTTGGACTTCTAATTAAGGCCTGAGGTGATGATCATCCATCATGAAACTCAGAGACTTTTCAAACAAGTTGCCAACAAAAAAAAATAATAATAATAATGAAAGTTCAGGGAAAGCAGTTTTTTCTCTTTTTTTTTTTAGATTTTTGCATATCTGGTGAGGGTGTGGCGTTTCTGTTTGTAGACTATGCTCTCATTTGGATCTAAAATCAGAGGCAAAGGAGGAAAAATTTCTACAGAGAGGCCCCCTATCCCAGGTGGATTCACTTGTAGTTCTTTTTTATTCCAGAAGCCAAATGGCATTTACATATTTTGGTCATTTAAATAGTTGTTCTCATTCCCTTCTCTACTCATCATAGACAGGTACAGAAGTTAGCAGTTCCGTTCTATTCAGTGCAGTTTTGTGTTAGTACCTCCTCTGTGGTAGGAACCACACTTGATGCTGGACATTTATCAATGAACTAGAGGCCCGGTGCACAAAATTCGTGCATGGGGGTTGAGGGCGGGTGTCCCTCAGCCCAGCCTGCACCTCTCCAAACTAGGACCCCTTGAGGTATGTCTGCCTGGGCAGTCAGACATCCTTCTCACAATCCAGGACTGCTGGCTCCAAACTGCTTGCCTGCCTGCCTCCCTGATTGCTCCTAACCGCTTCTGCCTGCCAGCCTGATCACCCCCTAACCACTACCCTGCCAGCCTAATTGATGTCTAACTGCTCCCCGTCAGCCTATTTGCCCCCAACTTCCCTCCTCTGCTGGCCTGATCACCCCTAACTGCCCTCCCCTGCAGGCTTGATCACCCCCAACTGCCCTCCCTTGCAGGTCTGCTCCCTCCCAACTGCCTTTCCCTGCTGGCCTGATGGCCCACTACTGCCCTCCCTTTCAGGCCTGGAACCTCCCACTGTCCTCCCCTACTGGCCATCTTGTGTCCACATGGGAGCAGGATCTTTGACCACATGGGGGCAGCCCTCTTGTGTGTTGGAGTGATGGTCAATCTGTGTAGTACTCTTTTATTAGATTGGATAGAGGCCTGGTGCCTAGGTGGGGACCGGCTGGTTTGCCCACAAGCGTGTCCTGGATCAGGGTAGGGTTTCCCTTGGGATGTGGAGTGGCCTGGGTGAGGGGCCTATGGTGGTTTTCAGGCCGGCCACACACCCCAGCAACCTAAGTGGAGGCCCTGGGATCTGGGATTAATTTATGTTCTGCAAGTGAAACTTTGTAGCCTGTAGTGGAGCCAAGCCTTCTGCTCACTCAGTGGTGACAGCCATTTCTGTTTGAAACTTTATAGCCTAGAGTGGAGGCCTAAGCTAGGGCTGTAGAAGTTTGGCTTCCTCCATCGCCCGGGCAACCCTAGCCTCTTCTCTCTCCAGCTCTGTGGCTGCTGCCATTTCTGTTGGGATCATGTATCTTCTATAATTGAAACTTTGTAGCATTGAGTGGAGGCCTAGGCCTGCAAGGACAGGCAGAAAGCTTGGCTTCCTCCATTGCCAGGGAAACCCAAGCCTCCTTTCTGCTCTCAGTGGTGGCAGCCATCTTGGATGGGGTTTATTTGCATAATTTGCTCCTGATTGGCTGGTGGGCATGGCTTGATCAGAGGTATGGTCAATTTGCATATTACTCTTTTATTAGATAGGATAAGCTTATGTCCCCCACCCAAACCATGGACACTTGGCCTCTGACAAGTTATACTCAGTAAAGCCTGAAAAGGCATTTCCCTTTGTTCCTCTGCTTCCCAGGCTCCATCCTGGCCCACATCCAGAAGCGGAAGCACTTCAATGAGCGAGAGGCCAGCCGCGTGGTACAGGATGTGGCTGCTGCCCTTGACTTCCTGCATACCAAAGGTAAGCCGAGCCTTTGCGTCAGTGGTGGGTTGGGCCAGCCTAGGGGTTGGCAAACTCATTAGTCAACGGAGCCAAATATCAACAGTATAACGATTGAAATTTCTTTTGAGAGCCAAATTTTTTCAACTTCTTCTAATGCCTCTTCTTCAAAAAAGACTGGTATTTTGTGGCAGAGCCACACTCAAGGGGCCAAAGAGCCACATGTGGCTTGCGAGCTGTGGTTTGCCGACCACGTGGCTAGCCAGTCTCTAGGGACCAAGGGAGCAAGGCAGCAAGGCAGAGGGATTGGGCCAAGAGCTGGTGTAGCTGTCAGGCCTACCCATGAGGGTGAGGGGAAACCAGGGTGCCGCCAGACTTCTGGTGGATAGATGAGGAACTGTTCAGAGTGATAAAGGATTATGGAAGAAAGAGCAAGGAAGAGAACAATAAAATCCATGTTGAATAAGGTATATGTGGGTGTGTGGATGTGGATGATTTTCTTTCCCTTTTATAATGAAGAATGCAAACTATGCATCATACAACCTCTTTAGTATAAATATATGGGTGTTATTCCTTCTAATCTTTTAAAATACACCATCTATATTGGCATGATAGTATATATGTAGTTTTATACCTTGTTCACAATAACTGGAAAATGCATTTTTCTGTTAACATAGTGAATTTGAGGGATCTGTCGAACCTCACAATGGTAAAAGGCAGGGTTGCTAGTGTTTGAATTACATTTTGGTTTACAATCCTTATTTAGGACTGATTATTTAAGAATTTTTAAAATAAATTAAATATTTTTGCAAATTGGGTGTTTTTCCATTTCCATAAATATGTTTATTTATAACATACATTGTTTTTTAATTTGCCAAACAGCAGTGCCATGGAAATAATGAATTCTGGCTTTACCTTTTTACCAGCTAGAATGCCTACCCCACAGAGTTATGGTGAGAATTAAGAGAGAATTGTATTGCCCTAACCTGTTTGGCTCAGTGGATAGAGCATTGGCCTGCAGACTGAAAGGTCCCAGGTTCCATTCCAGTCAAGGGCATGTACCTTGGTTGCAGGCACATCCCCAGTAGGGGGTGTGCAGGAGGCAGCTGAATCGGTGTCTCACTCATTGATGTTTCTAATTCTCTATCCCTCCCCTTCCTCTCTGTAAAAAGATCAATAAAATATATTAAAAAAATAAAAAGAATTGTATCACCACACTTAGGACTTGTTATTTCCTGGGCACTGTTCTAAGCCTCTCATCTGTACTTACATAATTGAGTGTGTCCTATGTGTGTGTACATATACAATATGGAGCATAGTGCCTGGCACATAGTAAGTACATGGTTCTTCAATAATATTATTTCCTCCCTCCTTATCCCCCACCAGGCAGGAAGCATTCTTCCTGATGGGAATAATTTGTGACTTTGCTCTGCCCCCTTCACTTTTGTGGATGTGGGCCACCTTGGTTGTGAGTGCACAGGACCATTCTGGGCATCCTGCTCACGCACCCCACCTTGTGCCGGCAGCACAGTGCAGGCTGCTGTGGCCTGGTGTGGAGGTTCTGGTTCCTTGATTCTACCCCACTTCCTTCAGTGGCTGGAGAGAGATCTGCACCCAGGCCACACCATGTTGGGGGGCTGACTTGTACAAGGGATGAAAATTCCTAGAAGGGGGGGTTTGTGCTTTCCGCAGCATGATGAATGGCAGTGGTTCTGTTTCTGAAAGCTGGGATGCATGTAGGTAACACCTGCCTGACAGAGATTTACAACTGCTCCCCAAGCTGCCTCCTTAGATTGCAAAACTGGGTCACGCTTTTTACAAGATCTATACCTTAGAGGGGAGTAAAGGGGCTTTTATTTTTTATTTATTTATTTTTTTTTACAAGCATGCACTAAAGGGAACAGAGGCTGGTGATGTCTGAGGAGTTTTGAAATGCTTGTTAGCATCTAGCTGGCCAGCTGCCCATGTGCCTAGAAGTTGGAGGGGATGAAAAACGATTTCCAGCTGAACTTGGCTGTTTTCAAAATAACTTCACACCAGGAAGATGAATTGAGCAAGAATGGGTCAGCCCGGAAACAAGTTCCATACTCTTAAATACTGGACACACTGCAGCTTAACCTCTGGGAAATGAACCGGAGTAGCTGGATGGCTGGTACGCTCATAGAGGCAGACCTATTATTACACATGGCCCTCAGTTCTCAGGCTGGGGAACGCCTCGGCCATCAGCACCTATTTGGAGAGCAAGGCTCCATGTGTGGCTCATGATCCTTCTGTGGGAGCACTTGCTGTAATGGAAAATATCTTTCACTTTTAGTGAGGAGAGCGGCAGCCCGACTCAATTTGTGCAGCCTGGACTGGGTTGCTCTGGGTTCTCATTCAATTAGGTGACTGATGAAGTCACTGAGCCTGCTGGAGCTCAGGTTTTTCCTTTAGTGAAGAGCCTCCAGTGGGCTGGGCCTCTGTCACCTGCCAGGGAGTCTGAGAGATGGATCACCCAGGGAGTTTTAGTAAAGCGGGCTCTGCTTTTTCCTGTTACCCTACAATCCTCTGCTGCTCTCCAGTCCTTCCAAGCAGTAGCTGTTTGGCATTTGCTCAGCCTTGCAGCCCTTCTGTCTCTGCCTCATACATTCTGCAGAAGAAAAGAGAGGGGGTTTCCGGGTCTACCACTAGAATTCCTTAGTCCTGTGAGTTGGTTCTTTGTCCCTGTCTTTGGGTTAGAAGGCGGTTTTCCTCCAGGTGCCTTCTTGGCCCAGTCAATAGATTTTAACCCCTCATGTGCTTAGCTACCATCTGCAGTCTCCTTCAGGAGGACTGGCCAAAAAGCAGGGAGAGGAAGAGGCTTATCTGAAGAACATCCATGGGCCAACGCAGTCCCTGCTGTGCTCTGGCAGGACTGTCTTGGATATGTGGAGCAGGAGAGAAGGGAATTGGGCAAGCTTTGGGAGATTGTTCACTAACACTTGATCCTCTAAACGTTAAGGAGGTCCCACTGAAGGGATCTTTTTTTTTTTTTTTAAATCGGCCACACAAGAAGAAATGAAGTAGAGCTGTCTCAGCCCCCTGAGATGCTCTTAAACAAGGCACTCATTATTTCTGCATTGCTGTTCCAAACATGGCTGTTTGCAGAGCTCTTTGCTCTGCTTCGTGTTAGGCTTCTTATTCTTGGTTGTCCCCACAGTGCTGAGAGGTAGGCTGGCTGGGATTCATTTAGCCCTTCTCATCCTGCCTGACTTCTAAAGCTTCTGCTTCAAACCGACTTGCAGATTCAACGGTGCTTTTGGTTTGTCTCTGGTTACTTCTGCCTCCTGCAGCTCGTTGACTTTTTAATGTACCATAATTGGGAATTAATCTGCGAACTACAGCATTTGGAAAAAATTAATTGTGTGTGGAATGTTTGATAATTATGTGCATATGTTAACCATTTCCTTGCTCTTTGTCATTTCAGGCATTGCTCACCGAGATCTGAAGCCAGAAAATATATTGTGTGAATCTTCAGAAAAGGTACTTAGGTTGTTACAGTGTTTACACTGATGCGGGGAAGCCACCTTACTCTCAATATTGGTTAGCAGTTTTCAGGCTTAATCCTTGTCCCTTCTTTGCTGTTTCAGTAGTGTGATTGGCTTAATCCTGAGAGTTTGTAAAATATATGAGACCTACACAAAATGAATGTTTTCTAGTCCAATGCACATACCTTTAGAGCAGTTGATGAGAGTCATAAACAACAACTTAATCTTACATGAAGCAAATCTCTGCCTATAAATGATGTTTCTATCATGGTATATATATCACTAGAGGTGATAAATAGGAAGCAAGTTCTTGAAAAGAGTTCCTGTTTCTTTTTTTGTTGCCCATTAGAAAGTAAACATTTATACTTGGTGTTGAACAAATGCCATCTATTTTTAACTTTTCCTCAACTCAATCTACTAGTAAATGAAGTGTTTGCATTTCCATAAGCATGTATGAATTTGACAGATTCTGTATTTGCTAGGAAGGGTTTAGGCCCTGGTGGTTTTGATGGCTCACATTCATAGTTCTCTGTGTGTATATGTGTGTGTATGATGAACACATGTGTCTTGGTCTGAATTAAGGGATAGCTCCTGCATGAGAAATGGCTGAGAGTGAATACTTAGTACTTATAACTCTTGTGGGGAATAGTAATGTTTTAGCTCCAATATGATCTTGTGCCTTCCTGTCAATGACTCTGGCATTGATATAGTTTATTATTATTATTATGATTATTAAAATTATTATAGTTAACATTTTTAGTGCTTACAGTGTGCCAGCACTATGTGGATATACTAAATATTTTATAACTATTTAGTATTTATAAAATCTCATGAGATAGAAAAGTGAGGGAGGGGAAAATGAAGAGAGGGAGGAAAGAAGGAAAGGAACAGTTGGGACTTGTCCAGGCTCCTTCAGGAGGTAAATGTCTGATCTGAGACTCACAGAACCAGCACATTTGACTCTGTGCTGCTTCTGCAACACAGGCCATTCTCCTGTGTGCACACAAACCACCCTTCTGCGTGGCTCCAGAGATGACTTGTGGTTTGTGTGGTCTCAGGCCAGCATCACGGTTTGCTCTGGCCTGAAGGAGGACTTACAGTGCTTAAACTGACAAAGTCCCAAGCAAGCAAAGACAAGTTGGTCACTCTAAGCCACCTGAGATGGTCAAGGGTTCTTTTACTCATAACTCCTTTGCCCTCCACTGAATGGTCTGCAAGGAGTGTGTCAGGAATACATACTAACTTCTCTGACTTTTGTTTGTCAGCAAGATTCTATAGGTTTGCTGCTTGTCTTATACTCAGTTCATAGTAGCTTGACCATGTTGTGCAGGCATTTTCTCTTAGTAAGGAAATAGGCAAGGGCACGGGGAAGAGGACCCCGTAGAATGGATCCTCAGGTGATACCTAATTAACCCAAGGAGAGTAAGCATGACTTGACAGGTAAAGTGGGCTGCAGTGTGGCAGCCATATAACTGTGCACCCATATAGTCACCTTGGTCTCGTCATGGCCATTGGTTTCTTGTATTTGTAACCTTCACACTCTGCTTTCCTTTTTAGGTGTCTCCAGTGAAAATCTGTGACTTTGACTTGGGCAGTGGGGTGAAATTGAATAACTCCTGCACCCCCATAACTACACCAGAGCTGACCACTCCGGTATGTATGACTGGGCACCCTATGCCATCTCCTTCTGAGCTTTTATAATTTAGAGTGCCCCTGACCCAGAGCTCTGGAGTCCAGAACAGGGGCTAAGCGAGCGTAATTGTACCTCTTCCTGCTGCCTGGCTCACTGCTTGTCCTGATGCCATCCTCCCTGCCCCAGTGCTTAGCTGCTAATGAAACTGACATTAGAGCTTTTAGTTTGAGGTGGGTCCTCTGCCAATGATGAGACAGATTACATCTATAAGAATAGGCTGAGCCCTGGATCCCAGCCCAGGTAAAGACAGACTCCACTCCCAGGCCAGCCCTTTGGCACTCTCAGTGAAAGCTCTGAGAGTCCCCTTCCCTCTGACAAGGTTGTGACGCATCACCTAGTGATGGCGGATAGGGAGTGTGGTTTCTCTGTGGCAAGAACTGAGGTCCCAGGCTCTCTGCATGCAGGCTGTTGTTCTATTGCTCCTCTCCCTTCACACTTCATGCCCAGATGGTGCTGCTGGGAGCTACTTCTTTCTACAACATCTCTGTATATACTCGATATTCTGTAATTATGATCCTTTTGAGATTTGCTTGCTTTGTAAATGAATTTTCCTAATAATATTTATTGAAGACATGCAGTTGACTATGCCCATGTCTTATTCTAAGCAACATTATTAGAAATATTTATTAGCTTTTACAACACTGAACTACTTTGTTCTCAAAGTCATTAACTCTAATTGCCAATAACAGAGAAAATGTCCTTTCTTCACTTACCATCTTTCCATCAAATTAGTGTGTGTATGAAGGTCGGGGGCGGGGTGTCTCTTGGTGAACCAGAAATAATGAAGAGGGGGACAAAAAGCATTATTTATTTTTATCAGCAGTTTCTATGCAGGGATGTGAGGAAGGAATCCTGGATCCGGGCTTTGCCACTGATGTGCTTAAACAAATCCCTGTCACATTGTACGGCTTGATTTTTCCCATCTGTAAATGGGAGAAGCAGGGAGACTGTATTTGTTCTAAGAGTTCTCCTAGCTATGATGGTCTCTTAATTCTAAATCTTATGCATCCTTGCTCTAAGCTTGCAGGGAAGCTGGGCAGGACTTCACTGTAAGAAATCCTTGCTGCATGGAATCGATCTTCACAGATCTCCCCCAGACCTGTGCTTCTGATACATTGAAGCACCTGCGTATTCAGTGACTGGATACAAACAGCTGAGGCAGGGAGCGATTCCTAGAGCTTCTTGACCAGGGGTCTCTGCTTACTGGAGGAGGACGGGAAAAGATAAGGTGACCTGGAACTGGTCACATGGGTCACGGGGATGATAGGACTCAGTTTCCCAATGTTCAGTTGGCTTAGCTTTTCTAAGTGTGTTGGTGGCATCAGGCGAGCTCTCTGGCTGGCTTTCTTCACAGCTTCTTGCTCTGCAGCTCTATCCTTTCGCTCAAGTCCCATTACATTCTGCTCTTTGCTGTCTCCTCTCCCTGTGACTAAGCCACTCTCTTTTCTGTCACTTCCCTCTCCCCAACCCTGTCCCCACAGTGTGGCTCTGCAGAGTACATGGCCCCGGAGGTGGTGGAGGTCTTCATGGACGAGGCCACGTTTTACGACAAGCGCTGTGACTTGTGGAGCCTGGGCGTGGTCCTCTACATCATGCTGAGTGGCTACCCCCCCTTTGTAGGTCACTGTGGGGCCGACTGTGGCTGGGACCGGGGAGAAGTCTGCAGGGTGTGCCAGGTGAGCGCAGTCCCAGGACCCACTGCAGAGCGGGGCTGGGGGCCAGCAGGGTTGCAGGATGCCAAGTGCGACTGGGCTTGGGGATTGTTCCTGATCTGGAAAGGGGTACATAGTGCCCCTGCCCTCTTTTGTCTGGGCATCCACCAGGTGAAATAGAGATAATTGGGCAGTTAGTCCATCCAGTTAGAGAAGATAATACCTGAGCTGTCTGAAAGGATGAGTGTGGCCTCAGGGGAAAAGGGACAAGATATACAAGTAGAAGAACAGCACAAGCAAGGACACAGAGGTTTACAAAGACACAGAGGTTTAAATGTGTAGAAGGAAGAAGGTAGCATGTAAAGCTGGTTGTGGTGAGAGATGAGAATTCAGAGGTTGCCAGGAGCCCATTTCTGGAGGGTCCTGTGTGAAGGGTCAGGGCATCCAGGCTCTGTTCTGTGGTTGATATTTCCCATGCATCACCCACCGGCCTGCCAAGTAGCATAGCCATCTGCCTGCCAAGGGCATTCTATGTCATTTGATGATTTAGGGGAGAGTATGGGGAGTCTGTGCATACCCCAGCCATAAGTTGCAGCTTCAACTAAAGTCAGTTGGGCACAGAGTAACTAGGCCTGGCCAGTGTTACCTCAAGAGGAATCTTCTTTACCTAGGACAAACTGTTTGAGAGCATCCAGGAAGGCAAGTATGAGTTTCCTGACAAGGACTGGGCACACATCTCCAGTGAGGCCAAAGACCTCATCTCCAAGCTCCTGGTTCGAGATGCGAAGCAGAGACTGAGCGCCGCCCAAGTTCTGCAGCACCCATGGGTGCAGGGGGTGAGTGACCCAGGGAGGGGTGGTGTGCCACCTCCTCAGGCTGCAGTGTGACCATGAGGAAGCTCTCAGTCTTCAGCTGGAGGGAGACTGTACAGCAGTTTCAATTCTTGTGCACACAGAGTGAACTGACTCTTAACCCAGCCCCAGACTGAGTCCCACCCTACTGTTCATACACTTCGCTTTAACCTTGGTTACAAATTAAGGCCCCCGCCGGCCTGTGCTTCTCTAGAACAAACAGAGGCCTCTGGGGGATTCGGCAGAGGCATCCAGCCCAGGAAGCAGCCTGGTGTCATGGGGCCTGCAGTGTCATTTCCTTGCACAAAGACCACTAGCTGAGAGCACCCAGAAGCAAGGCCTTGCTGCCTGCTTGCTGTGTGGCTGCATGAGGGGCACATATGGTCTCCCCGAGGTCCTAGGGTCTGGGTGCATTTTGTCCAAAGGCAAATGGTGGCATTTTCATCAAACTATCCAAAGTCTTCACTAGAAATAATTTTTAACCATCCTTAGTTATTGATGGAGCCTGACTTCTGTCCTCCCAGGGGTCTGCCAGACCTCCTGGGAGTCATTATACCTTGGCCTCAGTGGCCCAAACAGCCCCATGTTACAGGCGGGACCCAATCCCAGTGTCTCTCAGTGGCTAATTCCCAGCCACTCAGGAATTGCTATGTTTACTGAGTACTCACCACATCATACACCTGCAATAGTGAAATGAGCTAGACCCAGACCCTGTTTTCATGTTCCAATGGGGAGAGGGAAACAAGGGGATGAATGACAGAGCAGTGTGGACAATGACCCACCTCTGCTTAAGACAGGCAGGGGTTGGACGGTGGCAGGGAAGGGGGAATGTCTCACAGGGGAAGAGGCCCTAAAGCTGGGCCTTGGAAAATGGTTAGGACTTTGCCAGACAAAGAGGGCTCTCCACGCAGAGCTGAAGACTGTTCTCTCCTTGGAAGATCCGACCCTGCAGGCAAGAGCCTGTAGTAACCTATCCACTCTGTGCTGGCATGGTTGGGGCAGCTCTTGAAGGAGGGAGCAGCACTTACCCACAGTCTATCCTTCCCATTCTAGCAAGCTCCAGAAAGGGGACTCCCCACGCCGCAAGTCCTCCAGAGGTAAATGCTCCCACACACCCAACACCCTTCCTTCTTTGGCTTTGATTTTCTCAAGTTCTCAGCCACATGGGGTGGCGGGGGGGTGTGGGGGGGGAGCCCATTGCTACGCTCAGGCATCCTCCTTCTGCCTACTTCTCTTCCTCTCTTTACCCCCAGCAGTAAATGTCTCGTCCCTTTTTCTTTCTCCACCTGGATGCCTTCTCCAGCCTTCCAGTACCTTCATGGCTCCTCCTTGTGCTGTGTGCAGGAGAAAACCCTGTTTTTCAATAAATACTTGAATCCTAACTGGAAATCACCATTTGCAGCCCCTAAAACTGACCTTATCTGAGGATTATTACAAGGTTTCCTTCTGTGGCGCATGGTTTGGTGATAGTAGCAGGAATCGGGGGCACTGTAAAGCAGTAGGATCAATTGTGATATAAATACTGCTAGCCAAACAATAATATTGACCACTGTATAGTAAATATCACATGCCAGATATGGTTCGGAGGGCTGTACACAAATTATCGAATAATCTTCACGATAAGTTTCAAAGAGAGGTATTCCTATTGCCCCATTTTATTGTTTAGAAAACTAAGGCATAGAAAGATGAAGTTAACTTATTCAAGGCCTTAGGAGTTTGACTTTGAACCTGGATCTGTTTGATGTTAGTGCCTTTCAACACTTAATCACGCTCTCGCTCTCCGTGAGCACTTTCTTGTTCCCAAAGGGCTGGGCTAAAGCATTGTGGGACCCCCTCCAAGACCAACCTCATGGCCAGTTTCTGGGAGTTCCACAGGGAAGTCTTACACCTTTATGTTCCCAGTTCCCTTCAGCTAGAATGGACTGCCCAGCTTGTCCTACCCGATTCTCTGGAGCTGCATCCAGATGCTTTGAAACTCCAAACCTCAGATCTACCTTCAGCAGTTTCATTCAGCAGACCCGAGCTGCCTGAAGGTGCCAGCCCTGAGCTGGCTGCTGGGGACAGACACAAAGGCCCAGCCCCTGCTCATGGAGTTCCCTGCCATGACGGAGGAGAAGGATACACATGGGTGGGTTCCGTGTGCCAAGCACTCCCTCTGGGAGAGCTCTGTGCACAGCCGAGGAGGAGGGTGCGCTGAATGAATGGGGCATTTGTCCCTCAAGTCCAACGACGGTAATTGAGGCTTAAAGCCATTCCAGCCTCAGTGAAGTCAGATTCCAGACCATGCAAGAACGATTTTGCAGAAAGCAGTCCTATGCTGGCTCAGGAAAACCCGGTAGAAGTATGGACCGCAGCAGTGGGTGGGGGTGTCAGGAAGCTGGCCTGACCGAGGCCATTGAGTCCTGCCTCCCTCGTTTCTCTGCTTTTCCTTCTGTCCACGCAGAAATAGCAGCACAATGGACCTGACGCTCTTCGCCGCCGAGGCCATCGCCCTTAACCGCCAGCTGTCTCAGCACGAGGAGAATGAACTAGCAGAGGAGTCCAAGGCCCTGGCCGAGGGCCTCTGCTCTGTGAGGCTTTCTCCACCCTCCAAGTCACGCCTGGCCCGGCGGAGAGCCCTGACCCAGGCAGGCCGAAGTACGGACGAGGGGCCATGCCCCACCCCCACAGCTCTCGACTGACTCCAGTCATACCTTTCAGGCCCTAGGCCTGCAGGCGTTGCCCCCTGGAAACCTGTGAGGCCCAAGTCTGCAGAGCCCACAGAGGGACCTGCTGTGGGGCTGGAGCTGCTTTCTCATCCACAGAGGCCCTGAGGTTCCCACCCAACCCCCCATTTCCCCAGGGACCTCAAGGAAAAGGCTTTTTCCAAAGGGGTTGACTTTGAAAAGGAAAGCAATCATTTGTCACTTTGCATAATCGCCTGAGGCAGGAACATCTCTGCCGGGCTCCAGCCCACCTGCTCTCCCGCCTGCAGGTCCTGGATCAGCCTGCCCGCCTGCTCTCCCGAATGGTGGTGGCTGGGGCTGCAGCCTTCAGGGAGCCAGTCTCAAGAAGCGTCAGTTGACAGAGGCTCTTCCCTCCCTGCACTGTCACCCCCACTCTGTCCTTCCACCTTCCTCTGTCCTCCGGATGTCCTCCCCCTGGGCTGAGCAAAGCCGTCCCCTCAATTCAGGGAAGGGCAGAGAGGCTTTGCATTCCGGAGCCAGATCAGTCTTCCAGTCTGTAGCACAGAGAAGCACATAATCTTTCTTTGCCGTGACCGAAATGTATCCCTCATTTATCATCCTCTTCCTTGTTTGGGATTGCTGCTAAAGTCAGTATTTTCGTTTTTAAAACATTTTTTTTAACCATGCTCTTCCAGCAACGATGGGAGTTAAAACTCCCACTTGCAAGCCCATGGACTAACTAGAGCAGCGGGGCTCGCTCTTCTTTTCCTGAATGTCCATGCGTGTGAAAGGTTTTAACCGGCTGTTTCCTATTATTCTAATTGGTTTTAAGTGACTTAGAGACCGAATCTGCTGCTGCCTCTGCTCAAGCCTGGTGTGGAAGGCAGCACAGGTCGGGGCCTGAGGCAGCCCAGCTGCCCGGTCTGAGTGATGTGGTGCTTGCTGCCTGCCAGGGAGCGTGAAGGCGAACCTGGCATCAGATAAGCTGAGCTGCTGAGTTACCTAAAGAAAATTGATACGCATATCTCAGGCAGACATTTATACAACGCCACGATGCTGTTATACCTTGTGCTTGTTTGAATAAAACTTTTAAATTGTGACTGTGGCCTTCCTGGTAATCTTTTCTTCACCTGCAAACCTGAAGAGGAGAACGGACCTCATTGGAGTCACAAAACAAGGTGAAGGAGACATGAGTGCTTTTCTTTTTCAGGTGAGGAAATGAGGGTCGTCAAACATTCATCCATCTCCTAGTCCAGTAGTCGGCAAACTCAATAGTCAACAGAGCGAGCTGCGGTTTGCCGACCACTGTCCTAGTCTGTGCCAAGACCCAGAGATGAGTAAGAAACAGCCTCTGCCTTTCAGGGTCTCCCCATCAAGGAAAAGGTGCTGTCAACAGGCTGACTTCAAAGCATGCTTTAACCAATGCACCCTCCATACAGCTCGGCCCACCATCCAGGTGGGAACAAAGTTCCCCTCTGTCTAAGGCAGCCCTTCTTGAGGACCCATTGTGTGCCGAGTTGGCAACCAAGAAAAATGGCGCCTCACATCCACAGCCTGCGTGTTCATCACACAGAGGTCTCTTGTGTGCACATCCCGTGTAATCTCAGAGCCAGGCTGGAAAGGACTAAGGCAGAGCCTTTATAAGTTCCCAAGGAGGTGGCAGGAGGGAGGGCTGAGTGTCAGGGCAGTGGACTGGCAGAGCAGAGCTGGGAGCGGGGACTGGGGCCTCTTCACTCGGGGCGGTGATGGGGCCAGCCACAGCTGTCCTGTCTGGTGAGTGCCTCCGTGGGATGGCAACACACTCTAGCAGCAGTCTTCTCTCTGCAGGACCTTCACCATTCTCACATCCCGTCTCCATCCGTCCAGAGTGGATTGGGGTAGGAAATCAGGGCTGCACCATCTGAGCCTTTTAGTCCCAAGTCTCCCAATGCCTTAGGACTTAGGATCAGGGTATGAGTTTTGTCCTGGACTCCCCAGCCCCAGCCTGGTCAGTCCTTCAAGTTGGCCCAGCAGGGAGGTGACTTCCAGGGGTTTCCTGATCACACTCCCTGCGCTCAGCCCCACCCTGCCCTGCACACAGCTCCAGCTGGTCCCTCCTGTGCCTGTGCCCAGGCTGTGCTCTCACACCCACCTCCCACCCCAGACCACCTGCCTGCCCTCCATCCTCCACTCCTCTGTATAAATGCTACTGTGCCTGCTCTGGTTTGCTAACTTTAATGTGCACTTAGTAACTGGTTCTTTCTGAGAAGCTCGAGGCATTATCACATTTAATTCTCACAGTAGTCCTATTCAGAAAGGTACTATTATTTTACCCTACTTACCAAGTGGAAAAAGGAAAAAAAAAATGGCTTGCCCAGGGCTGTACATCTAAGCAGGTGGAACTGGAATTCTTTCCAGAGAGACTTGGGACCCAGAGCTGGACTGCCGGGTTCAATCCCAGCTCTGCCACTTACTAGCTTTGGGCCTTGGGTAAGTTGTTCAATTTCTGAGGGTCTCAGTTTCTTTAATCAAAAATTGGGCAGGCTGTTGTGAGAGTTACAAATTAGCAAATGTAGAATATTTAGATCATTTCAGGCACACACAGTAAGTGCTAGTCTAGTACTCAATAGTTGTTAGCTATGATCATTTTGGTTATTTTTATCATTACCTCCTGTTGCAGAATTACCTGGGTCCCAGGGACGGAGATAAGCTTTACCCCTTTCCTGGGCTGTAGGTGGAGCTGGGTCTGGGCTTTCCAGATGGGCCTGGTAACCTGCCCTTTAGGGGATCCTCTGCTGACAGGCTGCCTTGCCCCTCTGGGATGAGGTGACTGTTCCCAAGGGGCAGCGGTAGGCGCCAGGGTCCTCAATTCTAGTCCTTCCTCTGCCACTGTTCACCAGGCAACCGTAGGAAGGGCCTTACTCTGAGGACCAGGCCGTGTGCCTGGCTCTGTTGGCAGAGGCAGATGTGGCAAGCACACTGGGGGAGACTTTGGGGCCTGAAATTGTGGCAGCTGGTTCCCAGGCTCAAGGATTCACACTTAAGTTGGACCTTAGGAGAGAGCTGGTCCCAGACAGTGGTGTGTGCCAGACCTCAGGCCTCAGCATAAGGTTAGGCCAAGGCTCAGCATAGGCCTGATTTCCTAGCCCAACCCTCTGTGAGCCCTATCTGGGGCCCAGGCACAAGGACCAGGTGTTTCTCTTGCCAGGTCCCCACGTGCCTGAACTCTAGGGCCCTCCTTCCTCCCTCCTGGCTGCCCCTCACCAAACTCAGCTCCAAGAATAGCAATGCCTGGGTCCTGTGCCAATTGCTCCAGCTACTTAGGTCTGGAAGGAATGAAGGAGCAAGGTTCCCCCATGGCTGGCACTCTTGTTGCCATGGTAGCTGTTGCCTTGGAAGCTGCTTTCCGACTTCAGCTTCCAAACAGCCCAGAAAGCTGCCTGTTCTCCAGGGGATCAGTGAATTAATCATGCTTTTTTCCAGGGTCCTCACCCCTCAAGGAAAATAAACAGAATTAAACCAAACCCAGGCATTTTTGCCACTCTTTCCACCCCTATACCACCTTTGGATCTGGAAGGAAAGTTCAAGGCAGACACCCTGCAGGGCTGGTCTCACCAGGAGACAGACAGACTCTGTGATGGAACTCAGCGGTGACCCATGGCCTCACCACACTCTGAGTCTGGGTCTGGAGAACCCAGGTTTCAGGGAAGAGGGCTCTGAAGCGTATGGGGTGGGGCATGGTGAGTAGTCCAGCTCTAGTGCCTTGAACTTCCATGTCATTTACCTGTTGTAGTAAGCATATTGTCCAAGGACAGATATGCATGTCAGAGATGGTACAGCCTGTTTGGAGATGAGAACGAGCAAGCCTTCCTCTCTACATGTGTAATCAATGGCGGAGCAGACATCATAAAAGTCCCTTAATGATGCTGTCCTGTGATGAGGGAAAAGATGCAGGCTGGACTGATGTTTCAGCTTACAAATCCTAAAAGAGCTTACAGTGCCTCTTTCTGCAGCCTAATAGGGATGCCGAGAAAAGGTATATGGTTTTTTAATGGGAAATGCTGACCCTTAAGGAATGGGATTTGAGTTGGGGACAGGCATGTAACAAAACTCAATGAAAAACACCTAGAAACTGTCTTCAAAGCAGCCAGCATCTTTTGGTAGGTCTGGATCTCAGAGCAAAGGGAAACATCAATTTGTTGTTCCACTTATTCTTGCATTCATTAGTTAATTCTTGGATGTTCCCTGACCAGAAATCAAACCCACAACCTTGGTGTATCAAGATAATGTTCTAACCAACTGAGCTACTGGCCAGGGCTCTCTGTGATTTTTGAATCTGATAATGGCTCAATGTGTCTCCTCCATATTTCCTCCTCCAATCTGTGCCCTGAGGGATTTGCAATGTCAAAGAAAAACTAATTTGCTATTTGGTCTCCAGTTTTTAGAGATCAGAATGTTCTGGAATCAGAAACTCATGCTGCACAGGCATCCCTGCCTTCAGCCTCTGCCATCTCCCTCCCCATTCACAAGATGAGCAAAGCAGGACTTAGGCAAGAGGCGTGGCTGGCCCAAGTCCCACAATTCCAGATGGGAGACATGGCCTCAGAGCCTCTGTCTTGCTGATGGTCCGGACAGTGCTCCTCAGCCTTACGCCATGAGAGGAGCCAGCACAGGCCCTGCCCATCGGGATCATTCAAACACATTGGGGGGGGGGGGGTGGTGCTGTGTGGAGGATGTTCAGATTCCCAAAGCTCAACATCTCAGGAACATGTTTTCATGGACAATTATTTTACAGCTCCTTCTAAAACTAGTCAGTAGGGGATCAATTACATGTAACAGAAACATGGTCTGTCATTTGATGCCTAATTAGAGGAATAATCAGACCTCATCTTGGGGAGAGGCACAGGGGATACTGACAGCAGTGGCTGAGGCTGAGGAACGTCCACCTCCAGGGGCTTTCTCCCTATGAGCCAGGATCATGGCCCAAGGGAGCCCATGGGTACTCTGAAGGCACCCCTCCTCTCTACACACCTTCGAGTTCATACCTGTCCCTGCCCAGGCCTCTCTCCAGCATCTGAGCATGCCTTCCCTTGGCTGAAGCTCAGTTAGGTGACTCTGGCCTTCCTAGGCCTCCCACCCCCACCAAGGAGAGCCCGTGTTAGAGACAAACACATAACCTATGGTGCCCTTGGCCCTCCTCTTTGCCCACCTGAGGTGGTTGTGAGGGTCCATGCCTTCCCTGAGCTCTGGTCCCCTCTGGTTGTGGCATTCTGTGGAGCTCACTCCCTGAAACTGCCCTCCAGGGCTCACAGGCTGCAGAAGGACACAGAAAGAATGAGGACTGATCGTGGGCACTTTGCGACATGGCAGCAGTGATGGGCAGCCCACCCACTCAGGCTCCATCAGAAATGGCTTCACAGAGTGGAGGCTGGCTGAGCAGGGTTCCGAAGGATAAGGAGGTATTAACTAGACTGCAGGGGCCAGGCGGACACTAGGCAGGAGGGCAGCCAAGGAGAAGGGGAGGGACCAGGGCTGGAGGCAGCCTTGGAGGCAGAGACATGGGCCCAGCTGTGCTAGACTACAGATGTGGTGGGAGAGATGAGAAGAGAAGCCAAAAAGAAGCCTGTGAGGTCCAGATGGACTCTGGATACTATGCCCAGGTGTGTGGGTTCAGGGCTAAGGTTATGGACATATTCTGGGACCAGCGAGCCTCTGGTCCATACAGGACCACAGAATACAATCCATGATGAGGGCTAGAACTGGGGCGGGGGTGGGAGTGACAGGACTGGGCTGCCTGACCTCAAATTGTTGGATCCTGCCAGTAGGTCAGATAGGCTGGGCAGAGGAGCTCAGGCCAGAGGTCAGGAGGTGCCAGCCATGTCCCAGTCTCCTGACCCAGACCTCGGACACTAGCCCCTACCTGAGCTGATTCCAATCCCAATTCCTCTCTCAGCTCTAGCCCCTGGGGCCCCCACCACAGCTCTTCCCTGTCAGCTCCAGGCCAGGGTTTCCAGGAGGCAAGAAGGGCTCACTCTCTCAGCCCACTGAAAACTAAAGGGGAGTGAGTAACAAGCCTAATTGAGGAGAAGGGGGCGGGGGCTCGCATGTTTCAAGCTAGGACTCCTCAGCCCTGCTTGCAACCAGACATTGCAGGATGGGATAAGGGTAAGGGAGGGAGGGGCAGGCATAGAGTGGATTTGAAGAGACACTCTCCTTCTCCTCCTGTCCTAGTTGCTGTTCCTGTCTCTTGAGTTTCCTCCAGGTCTCCTTCGCTCACTCTGTCCCTTAGTCCCAAGTAGAGCCCCAGGCGCACCTCCAAGCCAAAAGGACAGCAGAGTAAGCCCTGAGTATGTGGCCAGGGAGTCTCCTCACACCCCTGGATACTGAACCCCATGTAAAGCCAGTAGCTCATCCTGCCCTGTCAGGGACCAGCAATGGAACCTGGGCTGACTGCCCTAGGGGCCATGGGACCCAGGTAGCAGCTCACATTGCAACCTCATGAATAACTCAGCACCTCCTTGCTGCCTGCATCTCATAGGAACCTGGCCCCTGGGCCAACCCCCGCCCCCCCCCCCCCTACTTCTTTAAACTTTAATGGGCCAAGGCTCAGTGGCAGCTGAGCAGGCTCCTGGGAGCTGGGGCAGGATGTCCTGGGCAGGGGAGCTTGGGTTAAGCTCTCCCAGAAGGAGGCTAGCAATGGACGACTCCATGGGGCAGGCCCTGCTCTCCAGAACTTGGGCAGCCAGCACTGGGTGTGGCCAGGCAGGAGTCCCAAAAATGGTCCCCAGCTTCAGAGGCCTTTAGAGGAGGAACAATAGCTGGGGTGACCTGGAAGGGATCTTAGGTCAAGGTGGGGAACACCGAAGAGAGCTGTGGGATAAGGTTGCAGATAAATCTAAGGGTGATAAGCCCAGAATCTTACTGCCCAGAAACTCTCACCCTGAAGGTGGAGCTCCGACAAGGGACAGCCAAGTGGACCAAGACCTCCAGGGCTTTTCCAGAAACAGGCCCCACTGGCTGGCCTCAGTGCCCTGGATAGGCCTGCATGGACATCCCCATCAGCAGCAGAGACTTCCACTGCCTGCAGCTGGCGTGCGTGGCCCTTGGCCTGGTGGCTGGCAGCATCATCATCGGTGTTTCCATGTCCAAAGCTGTGGCTGCTCTGGGTGGTATCTTTATTGGCGCTGCTGGTCTGGGTGAGCAGGTGCTGGGCTCGGAGAGGGGCAGGGGCATGGGCAGGTGAACAGGAAGCGAAAGGAAGATCTGGGACAACAGGAATTGGTTGGAGAGGGTGGAAGCTATAGCAAGACAGCTTGGAATGAGTGGGGGAGCGGAGGGGGGGCGCGGTTACAGGGAGGGAGAGGAAGGTTGGGGTGAGGTTCCCTCCATGGACTGCTAGGAAAGGAGCTGTGCCCTGTTCCTCTCTGGCTGCTCCCCCTCTGGATCTCCAGTCTCAGGCCTGGGCTCTTGGGCTTGTGGTAGGATTCATAAGCCTGCTGGTGGGTTGATGGGAGCAGATATAAGGGGACAGTTCCCAGGGAACCCTCCTTAAGCCAAGACAGGATGTAGCTCAGACAAAGGGTTTCTTTTTTTCCCTTCAGTATTGTCTCAGCTGCACATCTGCCTGTCCAGACATCTGTCCATCTGGGCCAGTCCCACTGATGTGGCCACAGTGATGCTGAATACCATCTCTCACCCCCACTCCACCACCCTGGGCCAAACAGAACCAGAAGCACTAGGCATCTGTACCTGCAAACTCCAGTCAAGGGCCACAGACACTTGGTCTGGGGATAAAGTGGGAATGGCAGGGCAGGACCCACTCTTCTGCTACCCCCTCTCCAGTCTGGGTGGAAGGGAGCATGCTGAGGAGCCCCCAGCCTACCCCGGGGGAGCTGGTGATGGTTGTGGCAGCTGAGCCTATTTCCAGTGGTTGGATGGGGTCTACAGCCCCTTTCCCAGATAGGCACTGCTCTCTCTCTCTCTCTCCTGGCACCCGCTATTAGAGAGCGGCCCCGTGCACAAACTCACAGGCTCACATTGACACACCCACAGTCCCAACCTACGCACTCTGGCTCACAGCCCACCCATAGCTTCGTGCAGCTCCCACCCTCCAGATCCCTCCCCATCACAGAACCCCTCTGTGTCTTTCTTCCTAGGGCTCCTCATGTTGGCCTACCCCTTCCTGAAGGCTCGGTTCAACCTGGACCACATCCTGCCTAACTTAGGTGAGTCCTCTCAACGTCCCCAGCAGTCTGCCAAAGTCTGTGCGAGAGACCCTTTGTATGTAAGTCTGTGGCCCACTGTGCTGGGAACAGAACCCACATGTGTGACTGCTCCTGCTTGCGTGTGTTGGAGGTGTGTGTGTGTGTGTGTGTGTGTGTGTGTGTGTGTGTTTGGGTGTGTTTGGGTGTGTTTGGGTGTGTGGTGCAGGCATTGCTAGTGTAGCAGATTCCAGCCTGCTGCAGAAGTGCCTAAAGTGGCTCAGAGCACCTAAAACTCCCATCTCCCTGATAGACTTTCCATCTCCCCCAAACCTCCAAAATCTCCAGATCTCTCCACTTCATCCCTGAGCCATCATAAAACTTTCTTTCTCCCTTAAGACCTTAGCACCCTTATATAGCCCCCACTTCATCTCACCTCCCCAAATACACCCTCCCATCTCCATCAATCCTATGGGGTTTTACCTATCCCCAGTTCTCTACCATCTTCTCCTTCAAGGCCTTTTCCCCCTCCCCATCTCCCCCGACCCCACACCAGCCCAGAGAGTATAGAAGACCTAAAAAATAGAGTGGCGCAAAGACAGCAGCAGGAATGGAGATTAGACAACAGGAAGGACTTGTCTTTCCAAAACTGGCCTAGTGACCAGGGAGCTTGGGGTGGTCTCATCCTGCAGGGAACCTGAGAGTCCACCCCCATCCAGCGCCAGACCAGGGGGAGGGAAGATCCAACGCCGATGGCAATAAAGAGGGTAAGTACCAGAAATTCCAGAATCCTTCTCCCACCTTTCCTCTCTGGCTGAGCAGCTCTGTGGGACCTACGAGAAACCTTGAGAGGCATGCAGAAGGGGTCTCCCCAGCCCCAGAGAGCCCGCAGAGTTTGGTACTTCTTCCATATGTTTAGTCAAAATCTTTCTTGCTCCAAGCTGAGCTTAGCTCCTCTTGTTTGTCCTCAGGGCCTGGGATAGTCAGCACCTCACTGCCCACCCCCACCTCCCACCCGCACCCCATGGCCCAGGTCATTTTCTCACTCTCCCACTGTAGAATCCAACTCTCAGAGCTGGTCCCTGAAACTGGGCACCTTCCTCCTGCCCCTTCTCCACACACTGGAAAATTCCAGGCAGGACTCTCTCTAAGACAGCCCAGCCCACAGTGCCTGCCACCAGCGGTAGGATGCCTCAGCTCAGCATAGATCCCATGCCAGACACTGTTCCAATCACTTTACATATATTAATTCATCCCATTCTCAGAACAACCATATGAGGAAGGTACTGGAATTAGCCCCACTTTATATATGGGGCACAGGGAAATTAAGTGATACAGCTTGGAAGTAGTGGGGCTAGAACTGAGCCCCAGGCAGTCAGGTCCCAGTTCCTGCCTCAGACCCCACACCAGGCTGCAGTCCTCTTGAAGGGCTTGTTCTGACCCTCTACACCTCTATGAATGGGGCTGAAACTGCCTCCTGGGCCTCCCCCTTCTCCCTAGTGTATCCAACTCTGCTCCAGGTCCCTCTGGGTAGCTGTGACCCAGAGATCTGTCTACTCAGGCAGGCCCATCCTGGTCTCTCCCCTAGGAGTCCGAAGCAGCCTGGCCACTGTGAGCAGAACCTTGGAGAAGCTGAAGCCAGGAGCCCGGGGGACTGGCGAGGGCTGAGGGGCTGCCCCCTGCCTGGCCCCCCGTTCCTGCCTGCCACCTGGATTTCAGAGCCCTCCTGCTCCAAACCAGACATGAACCAGGACCTGGAGATGTCAGACCTGCATTCACCTGGCCACGGCTCTTGGCAATGAGATCCACATAGTGGGGTCTGGAGGTCTGAAACAAGATGTCGCTGGAAACCCCAAAGGGGGGTCTTTGTTTTAGGCTCTTGACCTGGATTTTCTCTCTGGGCTTCAGCTCAGCTTCCTTCCATTTTCTATCTACTGACTGGTTTCTGTGGAATTTAAGGTCCAGGGATACCCCAGTCTCTTGCTTCAGCCTGGCCACAGAATTGAACCACAGACCCACAGGAACCACAGACAGGGTCCTGGCCTGGACCTGGGCCTCTACAGCTCACTGGCTGAATAGAGGGTCTGGATCAGATTCTTTTGGGGATATTAAAACTCTGGGCAACTTCTCAGGGACCTTAGCAGTAGTGAACCAAAGGGGAAGTGGGGGGGGGGTGTAGAGAGATCCTAAACAAAGTGGTCACTGTCATGATGGGAGGCTTCCAGGAGGAGGTGGCTCCTGAGCTGAGTCATCCTTGAGACTCTTGGTATTTGATTCCAGACAAGACATCCAGCCTCCTTCTTCTCCCCACCCTCTCACTGCTCCTGAACACTCTAAACACATCCAGCCTCCAAGCGCTGGCTGATGTTCTCCCCCCCTCCCCCCCACCTTTAAAGGCCTAGTTCCAAGAATCCCTTAACCATAGTTCCACCTTGGTCCTCCCACAGGCTTGTGTCTCCATCTCTCAATAGTCATCAGGCAGGTTGAAGTCTTCTTTTTCATAAAATAATTGTTAATCCTATTTAAACCCACTATATGTTGCCCTTTTCCTGTCACCATCAAGTCCCAAGGTGCTAAATAAAGGTTAATGGCTTAATTGTAATGGGAAAAAACATTCCCTAGGCTTTCTCTAGAGATCACCCTCAAGGCCCCATGTCCCCACAGGCTTGGGGTGAGGAGGACCTGGGCCAGTGCATGTGACTATGCAGAAAACATTACTCCTCCTTCCACACCACTCTTCATACACATGCACCTTCATGATCTCTTCAGAGACATCTATTTGTGGCCTCTGTCCTGGTCTGTGGAGCAAGAAGACAAAGCTAGGAAGAATCTCATTCTGAAAGGATCTGTGCAGGTGGCACCTCCTCTTGGAAGCCTCACCTGATGTGGCTGTGCTCCCATCACCCCAGGGCTCCCTCCATCATAGCCCACATCACTCTGAATGGTCCTTATCTATTTCCCCTCTTAAGGCTAGAGTGGGGAGAGCTGGGGATACAGAAAATACCTAGTGGGTGTTGGAAAACCCAACCAAAAGTGGGAGAGACCACCTCACTGTACAGATGAGAAAGTTGAGACTGTAGGAAAAGGACTCCTCAAGTCTCAAAGTGGGAGATTGTGGAGCCAGACCTTGCACCCAGTCTCCTCTCTCTCCTTGCCCAAGAGCTATTTTCTGCACAGGCCACAAGGACCAGCTCTCTGACCATGAAGGGACAGAGCTCACAAAGGGGTTCAATTTAATATACTCTGGCCCATTGTGGAGTGTCTCATTCTTCCAGCCTGGGGGAGTCAACTCCCCTCTTTGCCTTTTCCTCCTCCCCTCCTTCTTCTTGCTCCTGCTCCTGCCTCTTCCCTTTTCCTTCCTCCTCTCCTCAAAACCTCATTATCATCAATTGTACGCAGGCTTGGCAATAAGGAACCCTTCTTGATCAATAAGGAGCCCTTCCTCCTGTCTATCTTCAATCCTCACCCGCAGCACCCCCAAAAGTGCCCAAGGCTGGAGGAGTTGGGAGTGGAGCAAAAGGAGCCTGAGCTCTTCCACCCGGGCCCACTGTCAACCCTTCCCAGCCATGATCTCCCTGAATGCTGACAGGGCCAGGCACAGAGCAGTGTTGGGGATCAGAGTGGAATAAATTAAGGAATGAATACATAGAAAGGTACAGGAGCCCTAGCCGGTTTGGCTCAGTGGATAGAGTGTCAGTCTGCAGACTGAAGGATCCTGAGTTTGATTCTGGTCAAAAGCACATACCTCATGCAGGTTCCTCCCCAGCTCAGGCCCTGGATGGGGCTCGTGCAGGAGGTAACCAGTCCATTAATGGGTTTCTTTCACATCAATGTTTCTCTCTGTCTTTCCCTCTCTAAAAATCAATGGAAAAATATCCTCATGTGGGGATAAAAAACAAAAAAGGCACTGGTGGGGGTTCAAAAGACCCTTGAAACTGGGTGGGAGTTCTTGAGGCCACGTCTGGCTCCTCTTTTCCCCCACCCCTTGCCCCCCACTCCCCACTCCCCAATATGAGCTTCTTGAGATTCCTTCCCCTAGTGCAGATGAATGTCCAGATATCCCCTCCCCAAACATGTTTCCTTCACCCACACACCCTCAACCTGATCACAGGAGTGGTCCATGCAGAGACACATGCCTTCTCACCACTCCTGCTTTGGAAGAAGGTGAGGTTGGGCCAAGGGGGCAGGGGTGGAGTGGTGGGCAGTGTTAAGGGGAAGTGCCCTCTCACCTCTGAGCAGCTCCTGAACCCTGCAATATTTAAGCACTGGAGGGTGTGGACAGGGCCAGGTCATTGGACCTGTTTTGCCAGTGGTCTGTTCAATAAACAAAATCAGTTCTGTCCAATAGCTCTCTTCTGACCTCAGCTGCGGCTGTGACCTGCAGGCCCCTGGCTGGGTGGTGAGGGGCCTGCTTGGTCCAGGTAGTCTTCTAGGCCAATCTGGGGCTGACCAGCTCGGGGTGGAGCCTGTAGTTAAGGCTCACATCCTTGTTCTGGCCCTGTGTCTCACTTTCCTCATCTGCAAATGGAGGACAAGGACAGTGGCACCCTCACAGGATCACTGTCAGGATGGAGGGTGTCTGGCACCAGGTCACATCAGGGAGGGCTGTGCATGGATGGGAGGATGGATGAAGGGGGGGGGCAGAGAGGCTCTTCCAGCTGAATCCCGGGGTCTGGAAAATCGGCCCCTCAGCTGCTCACCAGGTCTCTCTAACTCAACCCAGGCTGGTGGCCTTGAGCCCGAACTCCCTCCTTTCTTTCACCCCAAGAGCTCTTCCCATCGCTGTGGGGGAGACACGGTCCCTTAAGAGGCTTGTGGCCACACCCCTTTCTGGGGGCAGGATTGGTGGAGGTTGGTTGGGGAAGGGTGATTGAGAACAATCCCTGGGAGAATCTCCCCGCTCCCACGGCTCCGACCCCACCCCCTCCAAGGAAATCGGTTTGAGGCTGCAGACACAACGAGGGGGACCCTCACCCCTTGCTGTAGGGTGAGCAGCGCTGTGTCGGCCGCGGACTCAAAAAGTCCAGCCCGAAACCTGTGGGCGGCTGGGGTCTCTGCAGGGGTCTTGAAATCCACGAAGATGCCGAAGAGGGAGGGGAGACGCGCGGCGAGGAGGGGGAGGCAGGACACTTCGTGAGATCATCGCTCCTCCTGAGATCAGGGAACGTAGGGGCCACGACCACGCTGGAATCTGCGCGCCTGGCCGCCGCCCATCGCACGCGCTCGCTCGGCCCTCCCCGCCCAGCGCACGGAGGCCAGGGGCTGCTCCCGGGCTCACAGCGCCCCTGCCCACCCCGCTGCCCACCGCTGCGGAAGTCCCACAGGAGCCAGGCCGGTGAGTCAGGGAGACCAGCCCGCCCTTCCACCCCACCCCACCCCACTCCTGCTTCAGGAATCTCTTAGAATCCCTTCCTCCTGCTGGCCCTGGGTGCTGAGGGGGCCACGGACTGGCTCAGGCAAGTGAAAGAGCTGGAGGAAGCTGGAGGGAGAGGCGAGGAGATGGGAGAGAGAGAGGGCATGAGGAGGGGCTGCTGTAAGGAATGGAGGAGATACTCCATCCAGCCCTGAACCCCAGGGGAACTGGTTGTGCCTAGACAGGAGGTCAGGGACCTATAGCCTTGAGCCAGGGTTCTTCCAAAAGAGATGAGAAAAACAGAGAGGGACACAGAAGGGAAACAGCACAGAGTGGCTGCTTTGGCCCCCCTCTGCTACTCTTTGATCTCCCCCTCTTTAACTCTGTAAGAACTTGCCCTAGAATCCATCTCCAGCCCCGCCCAGCTGCCCATCACTGGCTCCCAAAGTGAAGGAGGAAGTGTGCACTGAATGACTTCAAAACCAAGAGGTAGATGGAGCTAGGAAGACAGGAGACATGTCAGAGGACCCTCTGACCGACTCCTCCTTTCACCATTTATTTTTTAACCATATTCCCTGGGCCCCTGGGAGACTCGGGCACTGTTCTGGGGAAGTGGCTGCAAGGCAGATATAATCCTGTTCCTCAGGGAAGGCCACTGGGGGATGCAGACCTGGACACAGGAGTCTTGAGTTGCCTGCTGATTTGGGGAGTTAAGGAGGCTTCCTGAAGGGAGTGGCATCCCAGCTGCACTCGGGGGGCTGAGCTGGAGTTAGCCACTGGAAGGTCAAGTCAACACGTGGTTCAGGCCCAGGGAGCAGCATGCCTGCTGGCTCACACCTGGCAAGTTCAGCTCTACTCCAGCACAATCGCTCTCTGGAGGGAGCCAGGGCTAGGATTTTAATCCACAGGAAAAAAGGGAGAAGGTGGCAGAGTGGGGGTGGCAGTGAGACCAGATGAAGGGCTGGATTCTAGAGGTACCTGGAGGGAGAATCTGCAGGGCTGGGTAGCAGATTGGATTGGAGATTGGGCTGGAAATGCTCTGGTGCTCTGAATTGGGGGGGCGGGGGAGGGGAGAGAGAGCCACTGGGAGGCCTGAGAGAGTCCTGTGTTACTGGAGCCTCTCAGCTGGACCAGAGCAGGGCCAGCAGAGACCATCTAGACCAAACTCAGCAAAAATTGAGCCCAGGTAAGAGAAACTGCAAGCAAATGGGAAGGCACCCTCAGAGCAGCTGGAATGGCCTCTGCCCCCCATCACCTCTCTCAGGGCTCTAGCTCTCCTTACTACTGAGTAGCTCCCCTCACCCCCACACTCCCAGGTAAAGAGAAGTCAGAAGTCTCCAGAGACACCTCTGCTGGGCAGCACTCATTGCTACCAGGTAGGCAGGCAACTGAGAGAGGGTCTGTCTACCTGTTGGCCTGTGTCTGAATTTTGTATTTGTATTTCTGAGCATGTCTGGTCACTGAGTGCCCATGGGTGTTGTGTGTATGTGCATGCACACCCCCGTGCCTGCCACTTGGGGTGGGGAGGGGCCTGTGGATTTGGCTGGAGGAGAGGTGGTAGCTGTTGGGGCTTTGGGGAGGCAGAGTTCAGTTAAAGAAGCTGAGAGCTTTCCAGGGTGGTGAATAAGCCAGCAATGAGTATGGGGTTCCCTGAGGATGAGGTGCAGTGAAGACAGGAGGGGCTTGGGATAGAGAGAGCACTAGGGCTGGGAGTGGTCAGGGGAAGGGGCTGACACAGACTTTTCATCGGAGGGGTGGAGAGGGACAAATGGATTAAGATCAAGGGGAACAGAGGGGTTCACAGTGAGGGACAAAAAGTTCAGACTGAGAAATGAGTCCCTCAATCACACTTGGAGGGTGGGGGCTGGGACCAGTGACTCATGTCTGATGTCTGATGGTTGATATTGCCCAGAGGCTCTTGGGCCCTTGGAGCATGAACCTGGGGCCAGAAGGCCTGGCAGCTGCCCCTGGTCAAGCAACTGCTCTTGTACAACACAGACATCCAGACCCATGGACTGGGCCAGGGTGTGGGGCAAGCTAATATCAAGGGGCTTCAGGCAGAGACCCCTCCTCAGGAGTTCTTGCCTCCACCTACTGAGGACCTATTGATGATTTGTTGGAGTCTTTGGGATAGTAAAAGCATCAAGTGGGAGCATTCTGCTTCCAAGTTAAATAATGCAGCCTAAAAGTGGCACAAATCATAATTCATTAACCAGAACAAGTCACAGACCCACCTAACCACAAATTGTCCAGGAAGCGCAATCTCAACATGTGTTCAGAAGCAGGAAGAACCAGAAAGGTTTAGAGAACAACCCCAGCGACACCACAGAGCTAGCCAGAGCTCCCTCGAGTGCCCAGTATTGTTGCAACAGCTCCAACTGGAGGGCCACAGTCTACAGGTGGAAATAGTGGTGCAAATTGAACTGCAACAGCTAAGCAACCTCAATACCTCACCTCTGTGTACCCCCCTAAATCCCAATTAACCAGGATGGAGGCAGAAAGAGCCCTTAGCCCTTTCTCTGCCTGGGCGTAAACTCTGGAAGTAGTTTTGTCGTCCAGAGTCAGCTCTGCCAACCAGGAGCAGATAAGAATCATTCATTGACAATTAGCACTTGGAAGCTCAGCCCCTGGGCAGGCATTCTTTGTTGGGCTTAGTGTGCTAAGCCAAGGAGCAGCAAAGTCTGCCTTCTGGAGGGACACTCAAAACACACCCAGGCTTTTCCTATGCTGTTGACAGGTGAGCAGTGTAAGTGCTAATTACAGAAGCTTATCTACAGGGCCCTGAGGAGAGTCTATGCCCTGTGCTTCAGTCATTCAACAAGCATTTAGCAAGCCTAACACTGTGCTAAACCGAGAGCTCAGGCTTCCAGATCAGGGCACCAGGTTTCAAAACCTGGCACCACCACTGCTACACAGTAGTCACGTGTGAGTTTAATCTTTCTGTGCCTCAATAGCCTCATCTATAAAATGGGGCTATCACAATAAGAGTTTATCTCCTGCTACTCAAAGTGCTCAGCATAGCCCAGTTAATTTATCACTCTGAAGGTGCTAATTTCAGATTCTCACCTAGACTTACTTCTGGCTAAGATTAGACTAGCTTGTATCAGAACAACTCAGTCATTGAGGATAACTAAGAATGTTGGAGTAGACAGTTAAGAACTCTGTTTAAGGACATGGAAGAGCTACCAAGGCTGTAAGGACTAAAGGGGCCATGATCTTGGAGAGAAATGAATATTTGGTTTCCCTTTTTCCTTTAAGGCATTTTGCAATTTATAGGAGGCAGCAGCTGCGGAGTTGGCAAGTCAAAGTAGAAATTCGGGGCTTAAAAAGAAGGAAGGCCCTGTTTTAAAAACAACTACAACAAAAACAAACTTCAGCTTCTAGTTGGGGAGCTCAAAGGGCTATCCTCTGAGAGAACCATTAACCACATATAACTCAGGCTCAGAAAGCCTGAAGCACAGCTCCAAGTCCCTGATATCCCAGAGCAGGTTGAAGTGGCCTATCCCTTCTTGAGCTGCCTGTCAGAAGCAAAAGTACATCTCTTGAGGAAGTTGACATCATTCAGAGCCTCAGGCTATCTCGACAATGTTGAACATTTAATAAAAGTTTAACTGGCATTCCAAGAGGTAAGAGTAAATGACCAAAAACCAAGAGCAATAAAACAAATAATAGAAACAAAGATCCAGATATTGGAGTTTTCAGACATGGACATTAAAGGGTTTAATATGTTCAAGAAAACAGATAAGAGAGATTCAACAACAACAACAACAAAAACTAGAATCTTTGTAAAATAATCAAGTGGCAATTCTAGAAATAAACAGTCTATAATTGGAATGAAGAACTGAATAGAGTAAGAAGACACAGATGGAGAGAGGATTGGTAAACCATATGATAGATCAGAAGAAAAATAACCAGACAGAAGATAAACAGGCTAGAAAATAAAGAACAGAGTGTGAGAGACACAGGATAATGTCAAATGGTTGAACACGAGCACAACTAGGGTCTCAGAAGTAGAGGAGAGAAGAGAATGGGGAAAAGATAATGGCTGAAAATATTTCAAAACTGGAATCAAGCCATAGATTGTATGAAGCCCCAGGAAGCCCAAGAAGGATAATCTCACCAGGGCACAACTGCTGAAACTCAAAGACAAAGAGACTTCCCTACAAGGGAAAAGAAACTTGGACCCTCCAGCCACTGGCGGCCTTGCCCTTCCTTGTCCAGTGTCAGCTTTCAGAAGTTTCTTGGGTAGTGAGGTGAAGAGCCAGACTCCATCCCCTCCACCAGGAGCTCCCTCCATCAGCCTCAGACTGAGCCTTCCCATAGGAGGGAAGACCTGTGATGTAAAAATATTTCTCTCTTTTCCGAATCCAGTGCAGCTAGAGAGTGGATCCAGTTCCTGAGTAGAGGAGCTGGGGATTGAGAAATAAAAGAAAGAAAGAGACAAGACACAAAATGGAAGGAAAAAGCTGGGAACCGGATGGGACCACTGCCCTCTTCTGCTGGAGAGACAGTGACCCAAAGCCCATACAGCGTGTTTATTTTATACCTCCAAATACCAGGAAGTTTCACCAAAAGTCAAGACAAAGGAGATTATTTGCATTCTTGAGTAGGCCTGAGCATTTCTAGTGCTAGACTGGATTTACATATCAAAACACACTCCCGGACACCTGGGCTGAAATGAAGGTCAAGCTGATAATACCCTTGCTTTTTTGGCAAAGCATGTTCCCAGGGTGTGGCTTTGCCAATGCCACTGGGTTCAGCTGACAATAATTAAAGAATGCCCATATACCTTCCCAGGTGCTCTCTACAGACCTGCCTTTGTCAGATGATGTTGGATATTCATATAGCCCCTCTTTTCGAGCTCCTACCCACCTCATGAATATCTAACATTGAATATTGGAACTTGAGAGATGGGTGGGGGGGAGGTGGAGGGAGGTTATATTAGGGAATCTCACAGCCCCTACTGAGGATAGTAGGAAAGTTAGGAGTTTACCTCCACATCAGCCCCCAAGGGATCAAACTCTGCTCTGTAAGATGAAGCAAGACTGCATACAATTGCACCAAGTCATGTGTTCCCTGACTCTGGTCTCAGAGCATCATCTTTTAGTGCAGCCATGGGAGCCAGCTCCACCTCCCACTCTGAGCCTCTATTTCCTCAGTTGTGAAATATGGCTGGTAATAAGTATCAAGCAGTTGTACCATTCAGTGATGTCATGAATGTGAAGTGCTTTGCGAACTGGAAATTGCTGTACCCTTTAGTGGTTACTATTTCTGCCCGGCAGGATCAACAGCTGCAGGTTAAAGAGAGCAAATGGTTCATGCAAATGTGGAACTTCTTGAGGAATCTGTGGCCTATAAAAGCCCTCAAGGGTCAACATGGAGTGTGTTGCTTTTTGGTTTTGTTTTGTCTTTTTTTTTGCCAGGATTTGGGAATTTCTGAATTCCTGCCAGCTTAGTGTGTCAGCCAAGTGCTTCTGGCTGTAGTCCCAATACCTCTCACTATGAAGCCAGAGAAGGGAGCCCTGGAGTCATCAGATCTGGGCAGAAATGGAGGTGTCCCTGACCCTGCCAGGCTCTCTGACGTGCTTGGGCCAGGCTGGTTCAAACCTGTGTCCAGTGTGAGGACCTGAGCTACTCCCCTCTGGCACCTGCCCTCATTTTCATTCATAAGTAATCAAACTCTCTCCATCCCACTCTGTGCAAGCTTTGGACACCCAAAGGACAACTCAGAGCCTGTTGCTTGGGCACTTCCACTGGAGGGACAGACCACTGTTCTCTCTGTAAACTAAACAAGGCTGACCTCACAGATCTGAGAGCTTATTGTCCCCTTGTCTATCAACTACGGCACTGGCAAATGGCTAACACTCATTAAATTTTCACTGTGTTCCAGACTGTTCTAAGCATTTGATGTAGCTTAAAGCATTTAACTATTACTACACCCTGAGGTAGGTTCTCTTATTAGCCCTGTATGACAGGTGTTAACACTGAAGCCTGGACAGGTCACTTGTCTAGTCAGGCTCCCTTACTTATCCTGCATGCTCTGTTCCAAGGTGTAGTACCATCTGATTATGTGCCTCTCATCCCTACTCAGAGCCCTTTTTTGAATTTTATTTTTCCTAATTTTAACACAACTCCACAGTTATGATCTCATCCTTTGAGGGCCTTCATACCTATGACTTCACATTGTAGAACGGAATTCTCCATAGAAGTCTTAAATCCCTAGACTCTGATTACCTTACGCTTGCTTGTGCATGCATGCCCCGAATTCTAGAATCCAGTGATGGATCCCAGATACTAGAGAATCCTGGAAAGGAATTCTAGCATCCAGTGATCAGGCTTGTGAGTCCAGGTTCAACAGTAGAATCCTGGGGGAGGGGGCTGGGCAAGGTGGAATGGAGGTAGGATTGGAATATACTAGAATTCCCAGCTAGAAAGAACCTGGGGCCTCGGGTCTGCTCCAGCCAAACTCAACCTACTTAGGGACTGTCCCTTCTCACTGCCCATCAGAGACATTAGAAGCTCCCCACTCTCATTCGGTCACTCACTCCAGGGCCTCACCTGATGTTCAGGCTGTCACTGCTGTGCCTACCAGAGCCCAAGGTAGGGACATGCAGGCCAGGAGGCAGGTCATTATGTCCTGCTCCTGGATATGGGGTAACTTGCTAGACCTCTTCTGGGCAAGAAGGGGCTATATGGGATGATTTATAGGGCCCTGGGGGTGGGGAGGGCGGGGTGTCTAAATCCCAAGAGTGGCCACTTGCCCTCTAACTAGAACTACTGATAATGATTCTCATTCCAGCACTTTGAAGCCATTCCCTCCATTTAATTAGCCCAAGAAGGTTTCCTGAGGGGAGGTGGAGAGGTTGTGTCTGTCTGGAGGAGAGAGGGTAGGAGGATGGCAGGGACTGGGTAGGGAAACAAAGTGCTCTTTCCAGGTGGGCTATTGCTTCCTAGAGGCAGAGACTGGCCAAGATGACCTGTGCACTCCCAGGCACTGGATGTAGCCCCAGAACTGACAGTCGGGTTGGAACCCGAGATACGCTGCTGATCCCTCCCCTCTTGCTCTGTCCCACAGGATGACTGGGAGCTTGGCGGCTGACATGGGGGCTGGTCCGGGCCGGCAGCCAGAAGGAGCCTGATGGGTGCTCGGCATCCCCAGACCGATGCCACCCAAAGGGAAGAGTGGAGGGCCCTCTGCACAGGCGCCCGCCGGCGCGCGGGGCTGGCTGCCGGAGCTGCGGTCCCCAGCGCTGTGCTGCGCCTGCGGTCTGTGCTTGCTGCTGGCGGGCGTGAACGTGACCCTGGTGGGCGCCTTCGCCTCCTTTCCCCCCAAGCACTACGCGCCGCTGGTGGTGGGGCCGGCACTGCTGGTGGTGGCGCTGGGCCTCTTCGCGGCCTGCTGCGCGTGTAGCCGCCGGGGCCCCGGGGCCCGCCCGCGCTCAGTGGCCGCCAAGGATCCGCGCCGGGGCGGCAGCGGCGCCGGGCCGGTGGCGCTAGAGATGGAGAGTAGCGAGCGCACGGCGCAGGACACCACGGCCATTCAGCTCAGCCCCGCCGCCTCGTCCGCATCCTCCGGCCGCTCCAGCCCCGGCCTCGGCCCCTTCGCCCTGGACGCCTCCGCGCCTGAAGCCGCCTATACGCCGCGCACCAATGGGGACCGCCTCAACCTGCCCCGGGAGCGCGCCGCCCCCTAGCGGCCGGGCCCTGTCGGACTCTCCTGGCCTAGGTCCCTCCGTTCAGTGTCAAGTAAGAACAATCAGAAGACAAGAAAAAGGACATTTATATAAGGGTCGGTTACCGAGCACAGGTGGCCTCTTCTGTCCCATCTCTGAGACTGTTAGGGGGAGAATGGGTCGAGGCATGCCCCTCACCTAGGAGGGGACAGCTCCTTGGCCCTTTAGGTAGAGTCTGCTGGGCCCTACATTACTTCACTCCCAGACTTAATGAAACTGGGCCCCTGGACCTCGACTCCCTAACACCACTGCCCAGGGTATTTGGGCACTGAGAACAAAGCCACTCTGAGAGGGACTAACTACCAGGGGTGGGAGGAAGGGGGAGAAGGGGAGGAGTATCAGCCCGGCTGTCTCCTGTTCCTACACACTGAAGGGTCACCAGCTCTCCCTTCTGCTCCTCCCCGCCCTCCTCATCTCCATTCCATGACCTTTTGGGATTAGTTGAGGAGGATGGAGGTTCTCATTTGAGCTAGGATAGTCCCTAAGGTAGAACTGGGTTGCACACCCCACCCTCAACTTCGGTGCAGGGAGAACTGAGGCTAGAGCCCCACAGAGGTGACCCAATGAGGGTTCCTCCTGTGCATTCTCTCTGTGCTCGCTCCTCAATAAAGCACTTTGGAGTCAAGTCCCATGTGGCTGTGCAGCCCTGCGGAAGGACCTGATCACAGGACCCTGGGCTTGGGTTCTCCCATCCCCTTGGAAACCTAGGGGAGAGGAGTGTGTGTGACTGTGAGCAAAGGACAGACTAGGGGTGCTTGTGAACTGGGGAACAGGTGTGCCAGGCTGGGGTACTGAATGAGCATATATGACTGTGCCTGTGGGTGAGATCGTCTGTGTGTGTGCATGAGACAGGGAGTGGGCAACACTAACACCACACAGGTATGGGGGTGGTTGAGGGCTGTCACCCAGGGGAGATGTGAGGAAAGAAGGGCTCCCCAGGGTTATGCAAATCCTAGTTCTTGCTTCTGGTCTGGCTGGGATTGGCAGAGTCTGGGCTTAGCTGTGTTCTGTGTGGGTGGGTGAGGGCACCTGGTAGAGGGCTAGAGGCTCTTGCTTTGCAAGAAGAAACAAAGGACCTGGGGTCTGGGGTGTGGGGAGATACTGCAACCCTGGGCCAGGCCCTCCTCTGATTGTGGGGATCCGGGCCAGCAGTGCCTGGGATGGTGGCACACACTGGACCACAACCCCTTGCTGATCATGACTCCCTGCCTACCCACCCTTGGGTCCTTCAGCCGCCTTTTTTCTTTCCAGAGTGGGCTTCGCTGCTCTTTTGCTTGGGCCCAGGCTCTTCCCACCAACCCTGTGGCTCTGTTTTCCTTCCCGTGAGTCCCGTGTCTGCCTCTGCCTCTGCCTGTCTTGCTGTCTGCCCTCCCATTGACCTGGGGATGAGGGAATCTATCTCCATAGGTGCTGAGTAGATCATCTCTATTAATTCACATGGGTCGATGGGCCCTAACCTTTGAAGCATCCAGCCCCTGGAGCTGATGACCTCTTCTCAGCCCACTTCCCCACCCCCCACTCTGTGTGTGTGTGTGTGTGTGTGTGTGTGTGTGTGTGGTATGTTAAGGCCCCCACCCCCAGCTCCAGTCCTGCCTCTTCTGGTTCACTGGTCTGCAGCCTTAGACGCCACCTGCTGCTGGTAGAGTAGGAGGTGAGGGGGCCACTGCTGATGCTACCTTGGGGTGTGATCTGGCTTACTTTTCTCCTACACCGTCTTAGGAGGAGATACCCTAGATTCTAGCCCTAGGATGCTAGGCTCAGCCCACATCCCTTTCCACCTGCTGGCAGAGTCCTAGAATTGCACATCATCTTCCTCTTCTCCCCTGACAAGACTTTCAGATTTAGGAGCCTGGCTGCTGAGGAGGAAGAATAAATAGGTGATAAGAGCTCAAAGCAGTGGGCCACAGAGAGATGGTGTGAATGAACAGAATGGAAATGAGGTGGGGGCAGGGGGAAGCATTGTCTCCCTGGAGTCTGTCTTCCACTGCTATGCCCAGCTGAAGGTCATTTGTCTCATCTGTGGTGGCTCCCTCTCCATAAGCACATCAGAAGGTATTCTCTATACTCCAGGGCCCAGTTTCCAATTAGCCATCCTAGAAACACCCCCAACACACCTCCAGGCCTGCCCTACCAGGGTACTCCTCCCCTCACACTCCTTCAGGCCTCTGTAGGGCAGTACAGCCAGTGCAAAAGCCCTACAGTGAGAATGAACATGGCCTCCATGTCAGGCCAGGAAAAAAAGGTTGTGGGGTGGGAGATGAACTTGGCGAGGGCGTGGAAAGGAACTCTTTCTTGGCTCATACCAAGATGAGTAAACCAGGATGAGGAGTTGGGATTTTATTCTCGGCGAGAACGGAGCCACTGGAGGCTTTTAAGCATGATCTGATTTATGAAGAGCGCTCTGCCTGCTGTGTGGAAAACAGTGTTGGGGAACAAGAGGAAAATGGGGTTAGGAGGTTATTATGGTGAGACATGATGGGGGCCGGGACCGGAGTGGTGGCTATGAAGTGGACAGATTTGACATCGTTTATGAGGTCTCCCTCTTGGGGGAGTTTATGGAGAGTGAAAGAGAAGAATCTGGGATAAAGTTCTAGAATCTTGGTTCGAGCAACTGGGCATATCTGAAGGAAAAGCAAGAGCTGTGGTAAGATAAAAGGGCTGTTAGCTCAGGGGAACTTCACCTGGGGCTGGAGCCACACCCTGACTTCTGGAAAGAGAGCAGAGGGGGTGCAGATTTAGAAGCCACTGGCATTGAGTGGTGGCTAAGCCATGAGTTCATATGAGGCACATGGGAGAAATGAAGACAGAACCCAGAATCTAGACTAGTCTAATCTCTGAGTCTAGGGGAGAGATGGTACCTTAAGTTGTCCAGATCTGAATCTCACCTACCCTTCTGCTGGTGCCCACGCCTCAGTGATGAGGTCTATGGACCGGGAGTTGAGGATTAGGAAGAAATGAGTGGGCTGTTAACTCTGAGAGGTTGGGACTGCTGTCTTGTTCACTGCTGTGCACTCAGTGCCTACCTGGCACAACGTGGGTGCTCAACAAATATTCGATGAGTTAGTAAAATATGTGAATCTTATCCCACAGCTGAGACTCTAGAGAAAATTATCAAGGAGCCAATTCTGGGCGGGAAAGGTGAAAATCTCCCTTTGTGTAGGGGAGTTCCCCTGGCCAATTCCTGCTTTCTGCTTCTTTGTGAAGAGGCTGGAAAACGCCAGAATGTAGAGATGGCTAGATGGACATTGATGGACATGCCTGAGGGCTAGGCTCCCAAAAGTAGGCAATGGCCAGAGAGATGGGCCAAGCCTTAGGAAATAGAAACTGCTGGAGAGTGCCACTAGAGGGCAGCCTGGGCACATGGCGGGCTAGAGACTACAGCCCAGGCAGCCTGCACACATTGGTCTTTTCCACTTCTGCGGGTCAAGGCCCTGTGGAATGGGAGGAGTGGAAAGTTGGGTGTACTAGCTGAGGGGATCAGAGAGATTAAGTCAACCAGTTTGACTAAATGACATCTCCAACCCTGGAACCTGACTTATCACAGAGGGAGTCCTGATCCAAAACAGACTTAGCCTTTTGTCAAGGTCACAGGTAAGTCCTGAGTGGAGTCATAGACTGAACGCTTTCCCAAGTCCATAGTAAGTCCTGGCCTGAGCTTGATCCTGGTCACACTCTGAGCCTGACCCTTCCAGGTCCATACACTGAACCTTGATCCTGATCTTAAACTGAGTTCTGACTCAGTTCACAGACTGAACCCTGACCTTTATTCAAGATTGAACTCTGACCTAGACACTGTCTGAGCTTTTAACCTGGACACATATTAAGCCCTTATTCCGGTCACAAACTGAACTCTGACACTGAGCCATACACTGAACCCTCATTCTGATAGCCGACTGAGCCTGATTCTGGTCAAAGAGCCCTGAATCTGGTCCTAACCTGGACTTTAACCCTGATCCATACATTGATCCCTGAGCCTGAACAAGGACTGAGCTTTCCTCAAGGTCACAGACTGAGTCTTGATACCTAAGACGTGCTCCCCCAACACCGAATTGACTTAAGGACCTTTTAGATGAGTCTCCCATAGGCCAGGCTTTAGCCCCAAAAGGGACTAACTCCTGAAGCCACTTTTGAGGGGAAGAGAAGAAATCCTGGGTCTTTGAATGGTCCAGAAACCCCTGGATGTTGGCCAGGCAAGAAAGGCTGGTGGTAGGTTGTCCAGGCTCGGAGGGAAGAGGACGGCTGGGCCTTCCAGGTGCCCCTGGGGCTCTGGCATGGGGCCTTCCTGCTGCCAGTGTGTCTGGAGCCTCCAGGCTGGTAGCCTCTTCCATCTGCACTTTTGACTCCTGTGGAACCTGGGCAAGTCCCTTCCCTCTGTGCTGTGCTACAGCCCTTGTTACCTTCTAGGGGAAATGTGAGGAGGAGGTAAACTTCTGTGAAGAGAGTGGGACTAAGCCATCACTGTTTCCATGTCCCTGCCCTGGGCCCTGGCAGGAGGAGATGCTTGCTCCCTTGCTCTGGGAAGTTATCTAGCTGGTCACTCGAAACAGGCAAGAAAAGATGAATCATGCACAAGGGGGCACCAGCAGGCTCCAGCCTCAGGTTGGCTGCGTCCCTTGAGACAGGAGCACAGAGGCCATGTGGGTAAGGAGGCAGAAGTCCTAGAGGTGTGAGGAGGGAGGTCCACAAGGGACTGTGCAGCCCCTCCCTGGGTTCACCGACCAGTTCAGTTTCTGTCCTACCCAGGGTGCTGCCTGGGTGCCTCGGGCCTGCAGGACCAAGCTGGCCTCTGCCAGGCCCACCGGCCTCGGGCTTACCTTGGGAGGTACCCAGGGTGGCGGTGAGGACTGAGCTAGGCAGGAGCCAGGAGGGGGAGGGGGCAGCTCGAGTCAAAAAACGCTGACGCCAGAGACAATGAGCTCTCCGAGGCTGAGGCAACTCATTTGGTCCCGGCCACGCTTTATTAAATTCTCATAAACCTGTCAGGGGGGACAGGGCTCGCTTCAGTTTACCTCATTAGCCCGACACAATGACGGGGTTTGGGAGGTAGAGGGAGGGGGCAGCAAGGGGAGGCCGGGCTCAGTGCTGAGAACCGAGCCAGCCAGGAAGATAATTGAATTAAGTGGCTTTTGTTAATGGTTTTTAAGACTCCGAAGTGTAAATAACATTTAGGGGATTTCGTTTAATGGGGCTGGGGTTTTAGGGACCCAGGGAGCTTAGAGGAGGTCTGGCCCAGTCCCTGCCCCTCTCCCCCATCCCAGGGCAGCTTGGAAGGAAAGAGGCAGTGAGCTCCGACACTGGGTGCAAGGAAGTTAGTCTGGGAAGAGGGAGGGTGGGGCTGGAGAAAAGACAACTCCCTGGAGTGTCTTTGAACAGACCCGTAGAGGACATGAGGGAGAGGACATGGAGGCAGGGCTGACCATGATGACCTGCCCAGGCCTGCAATGCTGCCACTGGACAATATGGCCAGGGCTGTCTCTGGGGTGTTACTGGAGGCATGGTTGTGAGTGTTTAGGGGACCTGGCCTCCTGGGGCAGCCAATGGTCATTCCTCATGGAGAATTGCTTATTGCCAGTCAGAGGGGCTCCCCTGGGAGGCAGTGAGCATCCCATCACAGGGCAGGTATGGGGTTGTGGTGGTGGATTAGACTCACAGGCTTCCTAAAGGAGACTGGATTTGAACTGAGCTAAAGAGAACCTGCCGGTGGAGTGGGGAGCTCACTTCTCTGGGGCCACAAGGCCTCAGGGGAGCTGGAAACAGAGACGTGCACAAGTTGTCTTAGAATCCATCCCCAGGCTTTCCTCAGTTAAAGCTTCTCCTCCCTGCAGACATGGTCCAAGCGTTTGTCGGCTGGGCTGGAAGCAATGGGTTCTAGGCAGGTCTCACGAGCTGGAGGTACAATGGGGTGGGGCTGGTCCTAGGCCAGCCCACAAAGGGTTAAGGCGTTAATCGCCCTGCATGCGACAAAGGGAAGTGGGTTTTCTGATCCAGAAAGGATCAGTCCCTGGGACGCCCCATCAGGCCCTTCAGCGTGAAATTACACCCCAGCAGGGGTGCTCTCCTCCCCCCATACACTCTGCCCGCCTCATCTTGGCACAGGATTAGGGCCTGGAGTCATCAGCTTAATAGCTGCTTCCCCTCCCAGCCCCTCTCCTTTGGGAGCCTTCAGTCCTGCCTCCAGGTCTGACCCAACCTCTCCTTACCTACTGCCCACCTGTCCCTCGATCTATCTGGTCATCTCTGTCCTAACTCTTGGTCTGGTCATTCCATCTGTCTCCTTGGCTGAACACTGACCCCTAACCCCAGACTCAACTTTAGTGTTTTTTTTTAACCTTTAATCAGCACCCCAAATGTATTTGCTTACCTATCTGTTGTCTGTCTCTGCAGTAGTGTTAAATGCCTTGGGCACAGACACTGCATCCTCAGTGTCCGGGGTATGTCTGGCAGATAGTTGGTCTCAATAAACATTAGTTGACTGAGGCCCCCTCCCACCTACTCACCCACCTAACAAAGACTGGGTATGGTCCCTGGACTCTGGACATTGGTGTTCAAGACTGAGAGGAGGGAGCTAAGGACCGTGCCAGGACAGAGCCATATCCTGAGGTCCCTGCCTTGGACTCAACCTCATCTCTAAAGGATGCCAGGAATATGACAGACCAGGAAAGGAGAAGCCCTTCATGGCCAGATGGTGCGCACTCATCCTTGGGTGCTGTCCCTGGAGGCCCTTCCATCCCACTTCCTTGGGCCCCTGCTGAGCCTTTGCCACATGAGTGACTCTAAGCCACATCTGCACCCACTGCTGCATATACCCAGTATGGGCAGGGGTCTCAGATGGAACAATTGAGGAAACTGGAGGGCAAATATCACAGAGAATCAAAACCCTAGGAGGACATTCAGAAATCCAGGCTGTTTGAGGCAGGCTGGTGGCCTGTATAGACTACACTCCAACCTCTGCACAGGAGTTAGTGGCCCAAGCAGTAGCCAGGGCCCCACAGCAAGGCCAGGCAGAAGCCAGTTCCTGAGGCCCTAGACAAGAGCTTGGCCCTTGCACTGTCCCCTCCAGTTCAATTTAGCAAGTATAGTATTGATTCAACACCAACTCTGAGCCAGGCTCTGGGCCATGTCAGGCTCTGGGCCAAGCCAGGCCCTGCTCAGGGAGCTCCATCTGGGTGTGGATAAGACCTGCAGAGGGGGGGGGGGGGGGCTAGAGGGCTCGAGAGGGCGGGGCTTGCCCTCCCCTGGCTAATCAAACAAGGCTTCCTGGAGAGGGTGTCAGGTGGGTGGGCTCTAAAGAATCAATAGGCTTTTCCCAGAAGGAGGGATCAGCAAGAGCAAAGACAGATGGGAAGGGCACAGTGGGGGTCCAGTTTGGTTGGACACCTCAGAACAGTGTGAGAGAAAGTGTCCCCTCCCTACTGGCAGCCCAGCTTGTCTGTGTGGAGGTGAGGGGAAGGGTGGGGTGACCTATGAGGAGCCAGGCTGCCCAGTCTGCCAGCTGCTCAGGTGGAGAGGGCAACAAAGAGTGGCTTTGTGTGCACATGCTCACACTCACACGCACCGCACACGCCCCACAGAAGTTCTTTCCAAGAATGGCTCTTCAAGTCTGGCTGCCAAGTAAAGGAGCCACTGGGCGGTCAGCCCCCAGAGGAAACATTGCTCCTGTGGCCTTTTTGTTCGAAGGGCTTTTGGAATCCCAGGACTCCTCTTGGAAAGGATCTCAGGCTGAGGTGGTGGTTTCCCACAGCTGGAGATGTGGGAGATGATGGCACCGCCTCCCTGGCCTGGCGGGGAGGGGGGGCAGGGGGCGGGGGAGAGGGAAGGGAGGAGAGCCCCAGGGGGCCAGGCTTGGAGCATTAGCAGCAGTAACAGCATTTTAATCCTAAACTTTCATCATCACTCACTCAAATTCCCACAGTCTGGGGGTACTGACAAAGATCTCCCCATTTCACAGCTAATAAACGGAGGTTCACAGAAGCCTCAGCAGCTTGTTGAACAGTCTCACAATGAGTTAATGCTAGAAGGAAACTGACTTGGCATCAGTCACACACTTAGCTCAGCTCTGACCTCATCCTGAGCCCCAACTCTGACCCTTATTGAGCCATGAGTTGCCCCAGACTGAGCCCTACCTGTGGCCCCAACTGTTCCCTGATTTCAGCACATACAAACCTTTGATCTTGGCCCCATTCTGAACCTCTAACAGAGCTATGAGCTGCCCTCGACTGATCCCTGATCCTAGCCTCAGATTGCCTCTACAGTTAGCTGTAAGCCCCATGAGTTGGAGACCTGTGCTTCTCTCATTCGCCCCTGCTACTTTTCATGTATGCATGTGCAATTGTTCCAATAATCTCTCTCCATAGGGCCAGGACCTGAGTCTATGTTGTTCACCACACTAATAATAGTATAATTATAGTATTAATAATAAGAATTTATTGAGCATTTACTGAATGCCAGGCTCTGTGCTCAGTATTGTCCAGATGTTATCTCATTTAATCCTCATAGAAAGCCCTGAAGTACAGGTTGTTATGCGCCCATTTTACAGATGGGAACACTGAGCTCCAAGGTCACACTAGAAGGAGGTGTATAGCTCCTTCCACCAATCACACTCAGCTGCCTAGTGAGGGGTGGGTATGGACAGGGAAATCTCTATAAGAACAAGAGGAAGCATTTGGACAGGTGGGAGAAGCGAGGATTTTCTGGAGACTCTGAGTCTCTGAAGCAACAGAAGGGCCAGGTGAGTCGAGGGGGATTGCAATGAAGGAATGAGACCAGCTACACAATTTACGCAGTCCAATACAATATAAGAATGCAGGACTGCCTGTTAAGAGTCCTATATAGCTGCACAAAGTCACATACCCATGAAAGTGGCCCCCAGAGGGGATATGTGTAGGGATGAATGTGTGGATCAAGGAACATGGCTATTACAGTAGCAGCTGGGACTGGGTCTGATTCACCACCTGTGAGTATTTGGGCAGTATCTTCAGCAGGCACAGGAGAGCAATCATGGGGCATCTCTGGGCACAAGCTGGCAGTGTGGCTGGCTGGAAAGGCCCATGTAGAGGGGAGTTGGTGTCACTGTCTAAGTGTTAGGTGGTGCTGTCTGGAGTGTAAGCTGGGAAAAATGTACATTTTGGGGATTGGGCGAGTATATGTGGAGCATCCAGGTGACAGACCATGGTCTGTGTGTGTGAGGGCTTTATTGGGGGGGGGGGGTTAAATATATGAGTAATATGTAGTAGACAGACAGACATCCTGAGATTGTGTGGTCCATTGCAGAAGTCAGCATGTCCATGTGTCAGAGAGAGAAGATATGGGTGTGAACATGTGTAGTTGTGAGGGGGGAGGGTATATGTGTAATTGGGAATGTGTGGAAGTATGTGGGAGGTCGGAAGCATATCTCTACCCCACACCCCTCCTTGGTCCCCCCCCCCCCCCTTCGGGTGCTGGCCTGTGCTGCCTCTCCTGTGCTGGCCTGTGCTGTCTTTGCTGCCTTCACAAGGTGCTCCCAGGTAAAGCTGTTCCCTATTCCGCCCTGGTCTAGTCTGGTGCCTGGCCTTTGTGGGATCAGGTCCCCCTCAGAGATACTCCCGCCTGCCTAAGGTGGTCAGAGCCAAGAGCTGCCACCTAGGCGGTTGGGGTGATCCTAGGCCAGCGGTGTCAGGTTCCCCTCCAGGGCCGCCCTCTGCAGCGCTCTGAGGGCCTTTGTTGGAAGTTCAGACAAACTTGTCAGGGGGGCGGGCTGGAAGCTGCCTCCTAATCGGCTTTGCCAGAAGGGAGAGCAGAATGAGAATGAGACTTCCAGCCCTGGGCAGCTCTGTGGGAAAGAGGGGGAGGGATGGGCCCGGCTCTCCCTGCCCTAAAAAGGATCCTCTCACAGGTGCCCTTTCCCCAAGACACCTGAGGAACCAGAGCCCTGGACTGAAGAACACCGAGGCCCGCCCACACCTGAGAACAGGAGGATTCGGGGAGAGGTTCCAGAGAGTCTCTGTCTTTCTCATCTGTCTGAGCACTCAGCCCCTCTACTTCCTCAGGCCCTGCTCCTTGCCTCACCTGCGCCTCCCAGGAAGGATGGACATGGTTAGTGATTCCCACTCAACAGAAGAGGAAACAGGGTCAGAGAGGGGCAGTTATTTGCCCAAAGTAACTTGTCCCAACTCCACAATAGAATCTTCTTTGCTTCACAGTGTTTCCCTGAGGTCCACCCTCAGCATTGCCTGGTGACCTCATTCAGATGAGTTTCCTCGCCATATCTCTGCAAACCACCCTCAAGGTGAAGAGCAGGGATTCTAGGTGAGCCAAGTTCATACTGCGGGTCCCCCATCGCTAGCTATGTGGTGCTGGGCATATTATTAAACTTCCCTGTTCCTCAGTTTTGTCATCTATAAAATGGAGTTAATAATAGGACTTACCACATAGTTGTGTGGAGACAGAGTGACTTAATAATATCTGTAAAGTGCAAAGCACAGAGGAAGTGCTATGTAAGAGTTTGTTAAGTAAGCTAAAGTCTAAGTCAGCAGCGCTGATCCAGGACATCCCAACATCTTCCCTTCAAAAAATGGAAGGCTCCTCAAATGCAGCAAACAAGCCCAGCCTGAGTGCAGGCATATCCTCCCCACTCCCCCCAGCCCAAGAGTCCCGTCCATTGCCACCAAGCCAGAGACTCAAGAGCACCCTCAACCCCTCCCATGCCTGCAGTCACCACAGTCCTGCTACTTCCTAAATCTCTCATCAATGTGACCCCTTCTCCTCGCCCCTCACCCTCCAGTCCACACGGGTGCTACCTTCCTCTCACCAGAATATGACAGGGGCCTCCTCTTTGGTCTCTGCCCCTTCATGAACCACCATGCCCCAAAGGTATGTGATAACCACCCCATTCTCCACTGGGAATAGCTTCCAATGTGCTCCCCTAGGCCCTCACGCTTGAGTCCAAGCTCACAGCTCCCCTTCCATTCTCATCCTGACACTATTCTCCACCATCCGGGAGGCCCACCCAGATAGGCCCCTTCAGGGTTCAGAGCTCACTCAGCAGACAGGTGTGGTAGCGCTGTATGTGCCCTGCCTCTCCCAGGATACATTCTCCCTTACCTTCCTGGCAAGCATTGGACCTGAGGGACTCAGCTCAAAAGTCTCCCCACTTAAGAGCCTTCCTGGACTCCCCAAGCTGAGCTAGGGACCCCTCTTGTGTACTCCCCGAGTTCTCTATTTTTGAACCCCAAATTGCCCTGTGTTTTAACTCTCTTGAGAGCAGGGATCATGTTTCTCCTTACTTGTTTCCATGTACCCAGCACAGGGCCAGGCATACAGCAGGCGCCCAGTAAGTGCTGAGTACGTATAAGTAATTGGAACTGCAGGGTTATCTGGCTCCCTCTATGCCAGGAAAGGTGTGGGCTATGGTGCTGAGGAATGTAGGCGGCACACAGTGGCGCGGGTCCCTGAGGCGCAGTGAGAGATTTGGCAGACATTCGATCTGTCAGCCCCTGACAAGGAGGTGGGACGGCAAGGTGAAGGGGGCTGCTCCCTGCCCTAATCCTCAACCCGACTGGGGAGAGAGGAATGCGTCTCCGGGGGCCTGCCACCGCCCCTGGGAAGGCCAGCAGGCAGCTCCCTGCACACTATTCAGACTGCCGGTCTTCTCCCAGGAAATCCCCAGAGGTGACAGCCACCCCTTCCAAACCCCAGCCTGGAGCTGGCACAGAGGCCCTGTGCATGCTCTGGAACCTGGCGAGCAGAAGTGATTGCCTGTCATCTTTTTCTTGAAATTCGAAAGGGACTGAGATTTCACAAAAAGAATTTCTTAGTTGTATCCTTCTCCTGCAATTATTGCCTATCTGTACAGTCTCACACTCTCCCCCTCTCTCTTGCTCATGCATAAGCACACACGCACAAATGCAAGCGGATATAGGTTCTCACGTGTACATATAGATGTATAGACCTTAATCACACACATAGAGACCCTCACCCTGACCATGGAGGGTCCTCCATGCTGCCTCCTGTAGCAGAAATCCCTTCATCCTCTGCTTGTTCATCCTTGAGGTCAAAATGCTCCCTCCAGAAGCCGCCCATCCCATTGGAGAACAGCTCTGCCTTAAATCCAGTTGTGCCTTCCTGTCATGCCCTTTTGGCCCTGGCTTACTTGCTGTTTCCCACAGAATCCCTCACCCTCTCCATCCTATAGACCCACCCCCAGGCTGCCCTGAAACCCCCAGGTGCCTGTGCCCTTGCCCACCCTGCCACGTGTGCTTGGGTGAGTGAGATCCATGCAGCCCAGAGTAGGTAGAACCCTTCTCACTCTGTCCCTCTGCTCCTGTGACCACTCCAGAGTGACACAGCAATTGCCAGTTGGTAAAGGCCCAGGAGAGAGCTCTGAGGCCCATGGTGGGAGTGGCCAACCCATGAGGCTGGTGTGCCTCCCTCCCCCACAGCCACAGTGCTAGACAGGCAGTGACAGACCTGGGGAAAGCAACTGCGTAGCCCACTGCAGGCATCTCTGGGAATGAACCAGGACCAAAGGCTGTGCTGCCAGATTATCTTTTATTAGCCAAGTAGGACAAAGAGTAGGTCACAACATCATGGGAAGTCAGACAGACAGACCGATACACGGGATAGAGTGTCATGCTGCACTACACAGGGGGCAGGGCTGGGAAGGGGGGTGGTCTGAGTCTTGTTTTTTTTTTTTTTAACTAACAGAATAAATAAATACGGTACACAGTGTTTTTGCCACAGGCTGGCACAACCTCTAAGCACAAATGGTCACAAAGCAGCTGGTTTAAAAAGCAATCTGTATAGCCTGCCGGCTGTGGAGTTGGGGTTGGGGGTCCAGGCCCCTCTGGACCATGCTCTGGGGAAGTGAGAAAGCAGAGGAATGGAGACCTCAAATGAAGGGAGAGGTGAGGAATGAGACTTTCCTGGAAGGGCATCAGGGTGACCCAGCCAATTCAGCTTCAGTCCCCAGTGGTGGTGGGTCTTCCCAAGCCCATACCCTCTGATCCTGTAGGAGACCCTCGGTGCTCTCTCCTCTTGCTCTCTAGCTGCTTTCAGTAACTGAAGCTGCCCCCCAAAACTAGGTAGAGATCTGCCCAGACTCATGTACCACAAATACTGCCCTGCCTTCTCTGGGCTGGTAGAATTGGGTCATTTGAATGAGGAAGTGTTGACAATGATCTGAGGGAAGCTGAGCTGAGCCTTAGGTGGGCCTGGCTCCATCCAGGATAGAACAAGACTGTGGGGTGGACCTGTCCCTTAGAGGTCAAGGGAGGCCACCTGGAGGAGGTGATGTTTAGAGCTGTTGAATTCCAAGGCCCAGTAACAGTCATTTGCATCCAGGAATAGGCAAAAAGCTTCACTCCCCATGCCTGGTCCAGATGAGATTCTGTTCTGTTCAGAAACAGATCTTACTGGAGCTGATCCCAGAGGACGAACCAAAAATTCCTCCTGTCTCCTAGAATCTCTGCCACCCTCCTCTCCCCATCTCCTGCTCTGGTGCTCCTACAGCTGTTGGATTGATCTTCCAAATTCCATATCCCAGATCCTGCTTCGTCTGACCCCCTGTTCAGAAATCCTCACCTGCTTTGGAGGCGAGGACTCTTGTCTGGATCTAAGGCCCTGGGCTCCACCCCTCATAGAGCCAGCCACGCCTTCCCCGGTGTCTACTTAGTCTCACTCCGTTGTTTTGTTCAAACAGCTCTCTTGGCACAGGCCACCATCCCCCTCTCTTCCCTCCCCAGACTTTTCCAGCTGCCTCTGCCAGACCCTCAGGGATGATGGACATCAACTGTTCTGCAAACCAATCCTACCAAAACACCAATAGACCCCCCCACACACACACCTTCCATTGGGAGGACAGACAAGCCTTAGGAATTTCAGATGCAAGTTCTCGAAGCAGAGGATGGAGGGTTCAGTGAGTAGAGGGTTGGGATTCAGTCCCCAGTGGCGGTGGGCCATCCCAAACCCATACCCTCTGATCCCATAGGAGATCCTTGGTGCTCTTTCATCTTGCTCTCTAGCTGCTTTCATGACCGAGAATCTATGCAAACCAGCCCCCTTTCCCTGACCTGAGCCCCAGACCCTACAAAGGCATAGAGTTGGGATGACCACAGAGGCTGGTACTGGAACTCAAGAAAAGCAGAATCAAATCCAGATTGTCTTGACTTGAAGGAACCGATAATACTTATTGGGAAACTGAGGCCTGGAGACCTCGGCTGTGCTCACTGGAAAGGCTTGTGTGTACAACGCCCATTGCTCCACAGCAAGGCAACTGCAATTCTCTAATTCATACACTGTGCTTTTGAGAGTTGTTTTGTGGTTGTTGTGTCACAAAAAACTTCTGAAGACAGCCCTAGCCGGTTTGGCTCAGTGGATAGAGCATCAACCTGTGGACTGAAGGGTCCCAGGTTCGAATTTGGTCAAGGGCACATTCCCCGGGTTGCGGGCTTGATCCCATTGTGGGGCGTGCAGGAGGCAGCTGATCGGTGATTCTTTCTCATCATTAATGTTCTGTCTCTCCCTCTCCCTTCCTCTCTGAAATAAATAAAAACATATTTTTTAAAAAACACAAAACTTCTGAGCACAGACATGCAGACTACTGGAGCCGACAAGACAGTACAGCCCATTGAAGCTAGATGAGGCCATGGGCTCAGAGAGGCTATGGCTGGCCCAAGGTCACGTTGCTTTGAAAGGGAGTTTGCTGAGCAGGGTTCCCAGACAAACGGGAACACATCCAGGACTAGCTGAAAGAAGCCCTTACTTCAATGATCCACTGTGGGACAGGACACCATAGAAGCCTGAGACTGCTGCATGGCTTGCACTCACTGTGATCAGGAGCTAGAGTCTAACCTCCTGACTCAGATGCACCCATGCAATGAACACTAACTGCTGAGCCTGGAGGCGAGGGTGTGCAGAGGGACACCACCTCTCTCTGAGAGCACTCCTCCCCCTCTCACTTCCTTCCAACCAGGAAAGTCTCACCAGAGAGGTCTAGAGCCTTGTGGGCAATCCTGGATGAGCAGGGGCAGTAGGCCCACCCCAGCCTGATTCCTGCCTCCGCTGCCCTCTTCCTCAATCTTAGGAATGGGCCTTACAGCTGAGAAAAGAGAGGAAGGAGAACATGGCGCCCCACCCCTTCTAGATGCCAGGCAGGGGGTGGGGGGAAGGGGAGTGGCTACAGGGTCTCCAGCTGGGGCCTGATCGCCTCCAGCTGCCCTGAGAGGGTTGCACTGGGAGGAGACAAGCAGGCAGGGAAGGAACAGAGGAGAAGCAACATCACTACAACTAAAAAGCCACAACCACAAACAAAACAGCCTGGGAATTGAGGTACCAACACAGCCAGCACAAAGAAAGAAAGAGGGGATGGGGTTAAGAGCCATGGGGGAAAGGTGCAGAGTAGGGGAGACAAAGGCTGGAGGAGAGGCCGTAGGAACAGGACAGGCAGGGAGAGGAGGTGAGAGAAGGAGAGAGACAGAGAGAGATGGGAAAGCCAGAGTGAGAAATAGGAGCTGTAGGTGGAGGCAAAGGCGGCTGAGAAGAGCGCGTGGTGGTGGTGGTGGTGGTGGTGGGGGGGGGGGTAGAGGGGGGGGCGCAGGGCCAGGCAAGTGCCTGAAAATATAGTTTTTATATATTTATATTTATATCTCACATTCCACACATCAACTTACTAGGAGGCAGAAGGCATGGGAGGGAGGGAAGGGAAGAGGCAACGTTAAGATGGGGCTCCAGCCAGTGAGAGTGTCTCACTCCCCCAGCAAAGCTGGGGCACCCCAGCCTCTCACCTCCTCCTACTGAGCCTCCTTGGGATCCAAGCAGGGCCATGCAGAGGGTTTATGGGTGCGGCTTCACCTAGGGCTAGGACTCTGGGGGAGGGGGCGGGGGGCAGGATTCCAGAGCCAGGACCCCTGGGGTCATTAAATTAACTCCTTTAGAGCCATCTGGGGATAACCCTGGGGCTGGGAGAGGGGCACCCAAGACCCCTGGCTGGGCTGGAGGCCAGCAGTCAGTTGGGCAGGGTATCGAGTCCCAGGGAGGCTGCATGCTGCTTGGCCCGAAGCCGCAGGTTCTCGATGCTCGTAGTTTTACTGTTCAGGGCAGCTGAGGCAGGTGCCAGGCCTGCTGGGGGCGCAGGCAGCAGCGGGGACCCCCACACACCCGGATGGGCAGCGGCGGCTGCCGACAGGGACTGGTAATATGACTGGCAGTGCAGTGAGCCCAACGGGGCCATGTTGACGCCCAGGTAGGGCACAGCGGCCGCAGCAGCAGCGGCAGCAGCAGGGGCCGGGCCCCCTACTTCAAAGGATGAGTAGTGTACCAGGTTGTTGGTGGCTGCCATGTGCTGACGGAACTGCTCCTGCAGACGGAAGAGGCTCAGGGGGGATGAGGAGTAAGAGTGAGAGGGGCCCAGGAGGCTGCCCCCAGGAGCTGCAGGAGCCAGGGCCAGGCCCCCTGGGGAATCTGCAAGTAAAGAACCAAGGACTCAGGACAAGGGTGCTGGTTTTCCAGGAGGGGCTCCCCAGCTTTCCCAGCCCCTTGGCACTGATGGCAAAATAGGCTTTAGTTGAAGCCATATTCACCCATGTCGCCAGGACACCCCTTGAAACATCCCTCAGAATCCTGAGAATGAGAGCGAGGAGCTCAGGTTTCCTGAGGGAGCCCCAGGGACCCTGCCAGGGCTCCCATGTGTGGTTTCTTGGGGAGAGTCCTTTTCTTTTCAAGGGCCATCACTGCTTCCCCTCTCCTGACAGTGGCTCCCTCTAGCTCTCAGTTCACAGCCCCATCCATCCCTGTCTATGCCTGAGATATGATTCCTGCTAGAGTTCTGTTCCTTCAAAACCACGGCTCTGATTCTCTGCTGCATGTGGAAATCTCAGGTACCAATATGGTACACACCCATTATGCACAGGCACATCTATACTGGTTGTTAAAATACAGGAATATCTCCAGAATGGTTGACAAATAGCTTTGCCTTGAGTTCCCCCAAGCATCCCTCCCTTGCCAGCCAGCCCCTCCCCCTCAATCTCCAAGACCTTCCCAGGCTTCAGCAACTAAAGAGTGACCACCTGGCATAGGCCCAAGTGCATTGTGGTAAAGGCTGACTACTCCCTGCTCTGACCCACCTCAGATACCCAGACACCTGGCTGGCTGGGCCAGGCGGTTCTCCCTGGGGGGCCCTGCCCATGCACAGCACTTCCAGCCTCACCTGCCTTGGGGCTGCCCCTCTTGCAGGCCAGCGCCTTGCTGTCAGCCCCAGAGCTCTTCTCAGTTTTGGGATCCTCAGCCCCTGCCCGAGGGTCCTCCTCCCGGTCTGGCTGGTCCTCAGGGGCTGACTCACTGGCCGACTGCTCAGACAGGCTCAGGTGCATCTCAGTAGGGGGGTCACCAGTGGGCAGGCTCGGGGGCTGCTCCGACTCCAGCTGGCTGTCTGGGGTTGGAGCCTCAGCCTTGCCTTCCGCATGGGTGTTCTCAGCTTCTTTCTGCTTCTGAAGCTGCTCTTTCTGCAAGCTGCGCTGCTTCTTCCGGAACTTGGCCCTGCGGTTCTTGAACCACACCTGGGGACAGGGAGAGAAGGGGGAAGAAAGAAGAGAAGTTGTGGAGTGGGTGCTCTGGGCAGAGATGTGCATGACAATATTGCCTCTCCCCCACTAGGAAACACACCCTCAATCCCTTCTAAACTCCCCTGCTGTCACCGAAGGTGTTCACAGAGACAGCAGGGACTCTGGCACTGAGGGCTGAGCTGCTGTCTCCTAGACAATGGGAAGCCAGACTGATGGGCTGGTGCTTGTCTGTAAGGTCTAGTTAAAGGGGCGGGGTCCTACCTGCACCCGGGCCTCAGGCAGGTTGGTGCACATGGCCAGCCTCTCACGCATCACCACATCTGGGTAGTGAGTCTTCTGGAAGGTCTTCTCCAGGGCCTCGAGCTGCTGAGCAGTGAATGCTGTGCGACTGCGACGCTGTTTGCGGTGCTGGGAGCCATAACGGGCCTCCAAGATGATGTCTTGAAATGTACAGCCGTTGGAGGACAAGGGGAGGAGGCCCATTTAATTATGGGAAATAGGTTGGGATATGGGAACCCTGCTCTGTTCCACTGTAGACCCGCAGGTTCCTGCTAGACTGAACCCTGGCCCTTTCCTCTTGAAAAGCACTGCTCCCCTCTCCATAGGGCTGGGCTTTCAAGGTTGTACACCCATTACTCCCTATCAGGTCCACTGAGGTCTAATTCATCTCCATGAACAGCTGTCAGGAATATGATTGAGGTGGTGGGTGGGCATTGCCCTAAGATCCGTTAAGTCCCAGGATACTTTGGATATAATATTCTGAATCTACATGATGCTAATGATCTGTGAGTCCATGTCACAGAGTTTCTAATGTCCTATGATACCCTATGACTCTTAGAGTCTGGATGCCAACAGAACCCTGGCCCCTGACCAGGAGAAGTCAGGCTGTGAGCTGGGACTTTTCTGCAAAGTCTGGTTGGGAGAGGTCTGCTGGATAGACAGTATTCCCTGGCCCTTGGCTCCATCTCTGCTGGCCTCATCATTCTAGCTGGCGTGTGAGTCTCTGAAGGTGGGGTCTGATGTCTCAGCCAGAGAAAGCCTGGCCCCTGGCAGGGCCCTAAGAGCACAGCTTTGACCCTTTTGGCTGTTTCCTCGAGGAGGAAAGGACAGAGACCAGGTTCTAACCACTGCAGGCTTGGAGAGGAGACAGGGTAGAGCACTATTGATTTAAGGAAACCACCCAGGATAGATGCCTGCCTAGGGCTGGTGTCCAGTCTCCAGCCCTTCTGCTTGACTCATCGCTGCAGGATGGGCAGGAGCCTCTCTCCTCAGCCTCCCATCATCTGCCTGCACTGAAGGAAACTCGAGTTGACAGCCCTGAGCTCCAGGAACTGGAGAGTCACCTAAAACACTCTCAATGGGGAAGAAGGAGGCAATCAGGTGTCCAGGAAGTCTTGGACTTTGGGCTGCCCCTTCTTCAGTTTAAAGGAGAAGCCTCAAACCAACACTAATACCAGCCTGGACTGAGATCTGAGCTCATGCTTGTCACCCTGCAGCAGGGGACAAGTGGGGATCCCTTGGTCAGGGAAACAACAGCCCAGTATCCTGTTTCTGACTTCAGGTACTACAAGGGGCAGGTGGTCACAGCCTTTGAGGCCGGACAACCTCCTGCTGGAAGCCCAGGCCTCCATACAAAGGCCCCTCTGAAGCTCATGTCCCTCTTGCTCAAGAATTAGATAATTGGGGAAGCACTAAATCCTCCAGGTCCTCGGTGCCCTCTTCTGCAGAAGAGGTGGCCTCTATCCCTGACTCCTCCTTTCTGGAGTCCTGGCAGGTCCAAGATCGCACCTCTATGAAGGCAGGGTTCCCTTATCCCATCCCATTTCTGGGCCTATGCTCACATGAGTCCTGCTCCTTGACCTTTTAAAGCCTGGCTTCTGCTTCATGACCTCTAGGAAGCCTTCCCTGACTACAGCAGCTAGTCATATTGCTCTGCGCAGTCCTACCACTTGGTCCTGGCCACATTCCTTCTGCCATGCCATCTCATGGGTTAATAGGCACCTGGTCTCCTTAAGGTTGCCCATGAATTCTCTGAACATTGCCTGGCACAGGGCTGGGTTCATGTGTAGTCAACAGCTCCTTAAGGTTTGACCTTGGACAGGAAAGGTGACATCAACTCCCAGTGAATCACACTCCTCACCTGTGTCATCAAATCCTTCCATGCCCACTGAGAGGCTATCAGGACAGGGCAATGATCAATTTAACCAGGGGCTGGGGTTGGGGGGACCAACCTGTAGCCCTTCATGAGCACTTACCTTGGGACTTGGGTAATGATGACCTCTGAGCACTTACTGAATATTTTGCATAAGTTATCTCAAATAACTTCCCAAACATCCTATGGATGATCACTGCCATTGCCCTCTGTTTACAAAGGGGAAACTGAGGCCCCAGAAAGACAGGTGAGTAGGCAGACCCTGCAATGACTGTAAGTCTGTGACTTCAGAGCCCATAATTGTAGCCATATGTTATGTTCCAACCCTCTCCCGCACTTCTGCCCAAATGTAACCTGTATGAGCCTCAGTTTCCATATCCATAAATTTGATATAATAATCTTGCCTTATCAGGATTGAATAGTAAGAGAGAGAGAGAGAGAAAGAGAGAGAGAGAGAGAGAGAGAGAGAGAGAGAGAGAGAGAGAGAGATCCTCACACAGTGCCTGGCACATGGGTATATCAAACATGAGAGCCCTCATATTTATATGGCTTCCTGTGCCTGAAATATCCCCCCTCCCCTGGGCACTCCAGCTATTTCCTGGCTGTAAAATTCTGGACTAGTCTCTTACCCTCCTACCTAAGGTTCTTCATCTGTGAGACAGGCTAATAAATCCCTCTCAGGGTTGTTAAGGGAATTTGAAGGCATAGGGCTACTCCAGCGCACAGCACAGTGCTGGCAACCACACCTAGGGGTGCTCTGGATAGCTTCACCTAGATTTTGAATTGACATCCCTTTCTGTTGCTAAGTGACCTGGATCTTCTCTAACTTCCCAGATGAAACTTTCCTAGTGCTCCCTCCCTCCTATCTCTGCCTTCCAGAGCCTCCTTCACTAGACCTCTCCTCCACCCCCAACCTTCCTAGTCCCATCCCCACAGCTCTTACCAGCCAGGCGCTCTGCCAGTGTAAGTGCATGCACTGATGGCCGATAGTCTGGGGCGTGCTGGGCCTGCTGGGCCGCCTGCTGGTGCAGGTTGTACATGGCACTGAGTGAGTTCATGGCATGCAGTGAGTAGCCATTCACCCCGTAGTGCTGCATCGTGGCATGTGCCTGCAGAAAGAAAAGAGGGAGAGGTGACATGAGGCAGGGTGTCACACACTACTCTGGGAGAGACACAACCTCCAACCCAAACCTTGGACGTCCACATCACTCCTAAGAGGTTCTGCCACCCTTTGGAAAGTGGCCCATCTTGCCCATGTCTAAGAGTGTGAGAGTTCCTGTACTTATTTCTTCATTCACCCATAATTCATTGATTTACTCAGCAGAGCTTGTGCAGGGTTTAATGCTCTAGGCTCTGGAATCAGACTCCATGGCCTGGAATCTCACTTAAGTCACTTAACTTCTCTGACCCTCAGTTCCTCCATCTGCAAAATGGGGCTAATAACATACTGATCTCATGGGGTTGTTACAAAGATTAAGAGAAGCTTTTACAATAGGGCCTGGCAGGCAGGATATACTTAGAAATGAGATTCATTGTGACTTATCAATCCATTTGCTATTTTATGCAGTCTCTTCCCCACTTACCCATCTAGGCACTCATTTGAACATTCAGCGATTCATTCAACAAACATTCACTGAGGCCTATATGGAGCCAAGTCCAGAGCTGAATTGGGGATCTTGAGGCATTTGCTCTGATGTAACCCTAATGTTTTACATAAGAACACTATTGTTGTGACTATTATATATTATACATTTAGTACCATTACCTCCCTTCGTTCTCACCATAATTCCAAGAAGCAAGCAAACCAAGAACGATGAACCCAATTTACAGATGAATCCACTGAGGCTTAAAGAAAGAGCAGTACCATGTCAAAACCACACAGCCAATTTGGGGCCTTTCCCAGCCCCATTGCTTCAACCTCATTCTCTAGTGGCTAGTTCATCAGAGAATACATCCTTCCTACCGAGATGGTTCAAATCAACATGAGGCTGCCAAGGTCCCATCAGCCCTGGTCTCCTCCAGACCCTCACTGTCCTCATCTGAGCACCCACCCTATGTCAGCCTAAGATGTCATCTTTGGAATATGGCTCAATATCTGTAGACTCCCAAAGGCACAAAGATGTTTTCTGTTTCTGGAGTGTGGTGGGGGAAGGGAAGGTTGAGGCAATGGAAGGTCCATTTGATAAGAAGAAGCATGTAGCCGGTGTCCCAGCTCCCCACCCTCACTGAAATAGATACAGGCTATCCAGAACCAAACATCTGCAGCATGTGTGTACAAACACACAGAGACAAGAACACACGTTTCGTGCGCAAACACACGTACATAGATATTCTTCAAAAGGCATTCGCAGAAACAGTCATTCACACACAAACTCAGCAAGTCACAAATTCGATGTCATTATTCCCACAGTGCCGCACACAGACATTCTCAGAGTCATCTGTCCATGCAGCAGGTATATCTACACACAAACACCACACACATACACACATTCACATATACACATGTTCATTCAACAAATATTTATTAAGCAGCCATCTAATAAGTACCAAACAAAGCCCCTGCCTTTGTGGAATTTACATTCCAAGGAAGAGGGGGCTATCTAACAACAAATAAAAAATGTGGTAATGTCAGCCCGGAATAGTGCTCAGAAAAAAAAAAAAAGGTAGAGGAGGAGAATAACAAAGAGAAAAGGCAAGCCCCAGATGGGTGGCTCAGTGGGTTGGCACATCTTCCCCAGACACCAAAAAGGCTGTGAATTCTATTCCTGGTCAGGGCACATATGGTCAGGGAACATACCTAGGTTGTGGGATTGGTACCTCAGTCAGGGTGTGTGAGAGAGGCAGCTGGGATTGATATTTCTCTCTCATATCAATGTTTCTCTCTCTCTCCCTTCCTCTTTCTAAAATTAAGAAACATATCCTCAAGTGAGGATTAAAAAGAAAAAGAGAAGATTATTTTAGGACATATGTTCAGGAAAGGGCTCGCTGATATTTGAAGTAAGCCATGAGTAGCTCTGAGGGAAAGGCTTTTCAGGAGGAAGAAACAACAAGGACAAAGATCCTGAGGCATGAACAGCTCTTTGCCTGTGTGGAACAGCAAGAAAACCAGGGGGCTGGAGCAGAGAGAAGGCAGGAGCTAGTGGAGGAGAGAGGCTGGAGGGAGAGAAGGGGGCCAGATCCTGGAGGGCTCATGGCCCTTTGTAAGGTGTTTAAATTCTATCCTGAGTGTGATGGAAGCTCCTGGAGGGTCTTGAATAGGGAGTAACATGATCCGATTTGTTGTTAAAAGCTCATTGTGGCTGCTGTCCAGGGAACAGACTGCAGAGGGTCAAGAAGAGCAGAGACCAAGCCCCTGCAGAAGTCCAGGCCAGCAGCCGTGTGGAGGTACCTGAAGGGCAGTGGGGGTGGAGGTGGAGGTGGTGAGAAGTGGTCAGATTCATGACATATTTTGAAGACAGAATCAACATGATTGTTGATAGGTTAGTTTATAAATTGTGTGAAAACCAGGACAAAAAGGATAACTCAAGGTTTTGGCTTGAGCAACTGAATGAAGATGGGTCACTTCCAGAATCAGGACTGTGGAGGGAGAAGGGGGTTTGGAGGGTGGAACGGAAATCAAGGTTTTGAGGGAACATAGCAAGTGTGAAATGTAGATGCAACTTCCAAAGTGAGAATATTGAATTGGAAGTTGGATATATAAGTCAGGAACTGAGGAGTAGATTTACAGATTTCTGAGTCAACACTCACACATATCAGCTACCAAAACATTTATAATTGTGGAAGCCCCACTCTATGCACCATAAATATGACCCCCACCCACCCAAGGCAGAGATCTAAGAGAATAGAATGACAGACATGGCAACATAATGTATCTAAACATTGTATAATAGCCCTGGTGGGGGGCTCAGTTGATTGGAACATCATCTCATATACCCAAAGATTGCAGGTTTGATTCTAGTCAGGATTTATACCTAGGTTTCAGGTTTGATCCCTGATCAGGACACATACCAGAGGCAAATTATTAATGTTTCTCTCTTCTCTCTCTCTCTACCTCTAAAATCAATTTTTTAATTGCATAATAGGATATACCATAAACAATAAACTTAAAAAATATTTACCATATAAATGACATGCCAAAATTGATTAAAATATAATAGCACAAATATTATAATTTATAATATGTAAAGAGCTCTTATATAGAAGCAAAAACATAATAATCTTAAATAAAAGATGGCTAAATAAGTAGACACTTTATTAAGCAAGAAACACAAATAGCCATCTGACATATGACAAAAAGCACAGCCTTACTTGTAACCAAAGACATAAAAACAGAAATAATAAGGTATTTTTACACCAATTTAATGAGCATGTATGAAGAAAAATTATTACTCAATGTTATCTAGGGGGGTGGGAAATGGTCTCTCCCCTACCTGGCTGACAAAGGAGCTCTTTAGTTCCTGCATCAAAAGCCTTTAGAGAGAGCATCATTTGATTCAACAATTGCATTTCCAGAAATTTTTTCTTTAAATATGCAGAGCTATGTGTACAGGAATATTTATCACAGCTCTGCTTACAATGGCAAACAATTGGAAACCTCGCTGTCCACTGAGAGAGGGTTAGTTCAGTAGATGAGGGACAGCCGTGCCAGCAGTGGAATACGGTGCACAGTTTAAGACAATGATGTGTATCTGTATGTGCTGATGCTCACAATATATTGTTGAGTGGAAGAAATAGGTAACAGTATGCATGATGTGATCCCATTTTTGTAATGTATGTATGAAAATGCATAGGGGAAAAAGCCTGGAAGGTTATACCCTGCAATGTTAACAGGCGTTATCTCAGGGAGATAGCAGATGGGATTACAGGTGATTTTCGTGTTTATATCCTTTCTTTCCTTTTTGGAGGATGGTGATGGGGAGGGTTGTCCTTGTGTTCCAGTGGATATGGGGATGGAGCCAGGTTCCAAAACAGATGGGAAAGAGGGCACAGAGTTTAGAAGTAGTTTTATCTGTCCCTTCCCTCACCTCTAAGGAGTTGCCCCTCCCCCAAACTCTAACAAACTCTTTGTTGCTTTAATTCACTGCTGTTAATGTGGTGATATTTTAATTGACTTAATTATTGCTGATCCCAGAGTTTTTGATGCACAAGTCTTTATTAACTGAAGACAAGAGAGAGATCTCTCTGGATCCCACAACTCCCCCAACCCGATGGCCCTTAGAAAGTCTGCAAGACCTTCCCAATCTGTCCTCTGCCCACCCCTCCAGTCTGATGCCCTCCTCTTTCTCAGCCTGCAGCAATGCCATTCCCTCTTATCACCCCCATGCTTTTGCTCTGGCTGGGCTCCCGCCCGAAACACCATTTCCCTCCCTCCTCCTTCCATGTCCAATTCCTCCCTCTCCATAAAGACCTAGTTCAGCTTATACCTCCTAGGACACAGGGCCTTCTCCAACTCATTTCTAAGAAGGCATCTCTCCCCTCTCCAGGTTCCATATAACTACACTCAAGTCACAGAAATGATCGTGACAACAACAACAATAATAATAATAGCAACCATTTACTGAACACAAAGCACCTCCCATGGATTTTCTTAATTCTGGAACCTGAATTAGAGCAGTGTGATGACACATCTTTCTTCCTCCAAGACTGAGCTTCATGAGGGCAGAAAGGGCATCTATTGCATTTCTGTACTCTTCACCCCAGCCCAAGTTCTGGAGGTGAGGATCAGATGAATTAAGGATAACAACTCTTTATTAAGATAGATCAGACATCTCCAACAATTCTCCCAATGCTCTAGGAGGTAGAAACTATTATTATCCCCATCTTACAGATGCAGAAATGGAAGGTGAGAAAGGTGGGATAATTTGCTACTTTAGCCACACTGCTAGGAAGTAGTGGAACATGTTTCCACAGATGAGTTTCTTCCCACCAGCTAGTGTTTCCTCACCCCAGTCACCCAGGCTCTTATTCTAACACATTCCATTCTCTGCTTTGATCCAAGGCAATAGGACAACAGCAAAGAAAAAACACATGTCCCCAGGTGTATGTTGTGAGTACATGTGTGTATTTGTGTGTTGTCAGATGAGGCCGTGTGTGTGTGTGTGTGTGTGTGTGTGTGTGTGTGTGAGCCCAAATCTCCCCAGATAAGCTCCTCTCTCCATCCTCACACTCCCCTTCTTCACTCCAGGTGGACATCAGAGCCCAGGTCTTCTCTGAGGCCCCAGAGGGGCATTCAGACCTGCCCCTGGGGTGCTTGGCCCTTGTCTGGATGCAACTGGAGCTGGGTTCATGTGGTGCTGCTACCCAGTCACTTGTCTGCAACTCATCTCACTGTTCATATGTGGCCATGTCTGCACACAGCCTGATTGCGATTGGCCATATAACCATGTGTGCATCTATGTGTATGCAGTATCTGTGATTATTTATATCTCTGTGGGTTTGTTTGTCTGTGGGCGTGTGTGTGTCTGTGGGCATGTGTGTGTGTGATCACAGGAACGGACACTAAATGGTTACCCTCAGAAGTCATGTGGCCCGAAAAAGGGTCTGAGAGAGAACAAGTGAAAAATACAAAGGGGAGGGTGGAGTGCAAAGAGATGGAGTTGATGCAATGAGATAGAAAGACCATCAACACCGAGAAAATAGATTTACCTTATCCATTTTTGTTGTTGTTTCTGCAACACTAGCACAGAGCCTGATACACAGCCAGTGCTTAGTAAATAATAAATTCTGAATGGATGAGAAAGAACCGCAGGCTAATAGGTGGTAAGGGAGGCAAAGCCACCACAGCCCAGTATGGCCCTCGGGGCAGAGTGGACACTTGGGAGTCCACTCTGTCCCCACCATCTCCTCTACCCCCAGGACTATAAGCTTGGGTTTGGGTAGAACCCTGCCCAATGGGCCCTCTCCCAGCAATAGGGGCAGTTCAGACCTGCCCCTGGGGTGCTCGGCTGGCAGCTGGAGCCCCAACCGCATCCAGTTCTGAGTGCTGTGGGTCCTACAGGGAGGCCAAGAGTCCTGTGGGGCCCGTGGACGCTTCTAAACAGGGCCTTGCACTCCTGGCCCCAGGCCGGGCCCTGCGTGGGCTCAGCCCAGTGCACACTCCAAACAGAATCAATTATATATTTAAAAGGTGCCGCCCCGCAATTCCTGGCAAGCCAGGAGAGCCATCCATCATGGTGCGGCCGCGTTTCACAAGCTGTCGAATTGTGCTTACATTGGTTAAAAGAATCTTTATATTTCATTAAGCAAGCAGATCGGCGGATCTCCCGCCACAGGCGCCATATAGATGGCTTTAATTTTCCAAATCTGCAAATGCATCCGTTATGTCCCCGCGTCGCTGCTGGCTGCGGCCTAATGCCCAGCCAATCGAAGAATCAAGCAGAATTTTATTAGGGGGCATTTTTTATAAATTAACAGCAGCCCTGCTAGGAAACCACACACAAGGCGTCTTTGATTAAAAGGGAAGTGGACCCTTCCTTTGGTCACACAGGGCTCAGCCACCCCACAAGCCTCCCCATCTCTCTTCATCTCTCCCTTTCCTTTTCTGAACTTTCCATCCCCCTCATTTTCTTCTCATTCCCACACACAGTGGGGAGCAAGGCAGAACAACTTAGTTTAAAGGAAAGGAAAGGAAGCAGGAGGAGAAGGCACAACATTCTCTGAGTGACCTGCCTCCTCTGTTCCAAGCACAGTCACACGATCTCATTGACAATGACAGCTGCTTTTTATTGAACATCTACCATGAGCCAAGCCATCTTCTATTCATGCAGCACAACCCTAACAGATGGAAATTATTATTCCCATTATATGAATATGAACACTGAGACTCGGGGAGGTAAAGTCACCTGTCTACGGTCCCACAGTGAGTAAGTGGTAGAGGCAGAATGGGAATCCCAGGTCATTGAGGAGCTATCTATCTGGTAGTTATTTCCAGAATGTGGCCAAGAGATAGGCCCTGGTGAGGACTAGCCATGGGTGTCAGCGGCAGCAGTGGGGACTGAAGGTAGACCATTGCCACGGACTTCTTTCCCTGAGAAATGCTGCTGACCTTTCAGTCTTGGATGTCCCCTGGCAACCCTCTGAGGGAAGAGGCCTGAAGCTCTTCCTCCTATCCGGAAGTTTAGAGACCAAAAGGACTTTTGCTCAGGAGGCAGAACAATAATACATGAAGCCAGGAGCACCAGCCTAAAACTCCTGCCCAACCCCAGGCTGTTATGTGACACTGGCAAGCATTCTGCCATCTCTAACTTCTGCTGTGACACTGCCCCAATGGCTGCCCCAGAAGGGAGAGAAAGCTCCCTTTGTGGTGAGAAGGCTGTTACTCAGGGCTGGCCAGACACCTGAGGGGGGCTGAGGAGAGATTTCTCCATGGGCATGTATGAGTATATGTCTGTGTTGGGGTAAATTAACAAAATGACCTAGCATTCTTCCAGCTCTGAGCTAGTGGGTCCAAGATTTTTAGAGAAGCCTATTCCTGACACATGCCAGATACTCAACTATAGTAACCTCATTAATGTCTTATCCCAACTCTATGAGGGAGGCAGTATGATTATCTCCACTTTACAGATGAGGAATTGAGGCTTAAAGAAAATGAGTCACCCTTGCCTGTTTGGGAATAAGGGTCCCTATTCCCACATCAGTCCTTAGTTCTATGTTTCCAAGAATCAGCAATGGAAGCCTATGATGTAAGGGTGTACCCAGATCAAGGATGTTGCAGGTACACGGTCTGGGGGCAGACTGGAGATGAGACTATCCCAGCTGCACCTTCTTAGACGCTGTTTGTTTTACAGGAGCTCCAAGGGCCTCAGAGCCATTCTCAGGTCATGCTGAGCCCTCCAGCCTCCCTGAAAACCCGCTGTCAGTATCAGCCACTCAAACGTGCGGAAAGCCTTTCCCACCCCTTGCCAGGGACCAGACTGCTCTCAGCCATGCCCCCCCCAGGGGGTCGGTGAGGGCACCAACAATTCAGTGATTCAATGTTGCCAGCAAGGCCACAGAGAATAATCAAGGACACATTCTAGACACTTACAAGGGCTAACGGCTGGGAATGTGGCACCATTTACTTCTGGCTGTCTAAGAGCTGGGGAGTCTGAGGCACATCCACCTTCCTCAGGTCCTCAGCCCCCTGAGTTGCAAACCTCTGCTCCACTCTTCCATCGGTGGACATCTAGACCTGTTTCCATCTCCTGTATTTAAAACAAATGAACTCATCTCTCAGACGAGTTATCTCTGGTTTCTTCAAATCCAAATTTCTTGAAAGGCATTTCCAAATTAGTCATCCACTTCCTCCATTCCTGCTTGCTCCTAACCCACTACTCCGCCACTCTCCCCCTGCCACTGAGATGAAGCTCTCCACAGTCCACATGTGATGGCCTCCTCTCTGGAAAAACTGTCCCTCCACCAGCATCTCCTGGAGAATCCCGGGCCCTCACGCTAGTTTTAGGCACTCTGTTCTCCAGGAAGCCTCCCCTGCTACCCCAAGCTGTCAGGTGACTTCTTTGCACTCCTATCCTAGCATTACCTCACCAAACTGCAGTTGCCTGTTTGCCTGCCCTTCCCTAAAATATAGTAATAACTAATTTTGCTAGCTATCCTGATAGAGACCTGACAGGTAGCATCTCATTTAATCCTCACAGCAACCTCATAATTCCCATGTGATTGATAAGACAGCTGAGACCCAGAGAGGTAAAGTCACTTGCTACACAGCTAAGCAGCTTAGCCAAGGGAAGCCAGGGAGTCGAACCCTGAAGTGCTCACCTCACTTCATCTTCTGTAGGGCAGAGTCTGGCTCCAGAGCCAGTAAGTACTTCATACCCACCACAGGAAACATGAGACATTCATTCCAGGAGTAAAGAGAGAGCCACTGCTTTTGTCAGTCAATGGACTCTGGGACCCTGTAATAGGTTCTGGCTCCAGGCTCAGATCCCAGGGAAGTGCAGCTAGTCAGATGCCCTGGATGAGGAGAGACTAGCTCTGGGAGATGTGTGAATAGCAGCAGAGCCCAGAGCTGAGTGTCTCCTCCTCACCTTTGCTGCCCTGCCTACCTGGGGCAAAAGCGCCCACCAAAAGCCAAGCCACCTCCTGGTTATAGCTGCAACACTGACAGTAACACAGTCTGAGCCCCCGACCTGTCCCACACTGAGCTCTGGCCTCTGCTCTCACCAGGACATGCCCTCTGGGAGCCCCAGTAGCATCTGATGCATCACCCTGGCCCCCACATTGCTACCATTAACCTCACACTGCCTGATCCATGTGGGGTGGGAGCGAGCTGTGGCTGAGGTCCAGAATCTCCAGCATTCCCCTTGCACCTCAGCGGAGGGCCCCTGAAGTGGTCCTGGAGTTGGAGCCCAGGACCTCAGACAGGTAAGTGTCAGGGCGAGTGGCTTTGCAAGTGTCACATCAGCTGTGGTGGTAGACTCGGGGCACCTGGATTTCCATTCCTCAAAGTAGATTCTCTCCTCTCGGCCTGGCCTTGGGGATAGTAAGGGGGTGGAGTGCCCCGTCCAGGGTGGGTCTCAGGACAGACCCCGCCCCCACAGGCCTCTAGAGGAGCCCAGGCGCTTAGTTCCCTACACAAACTGTTATCCATTAACATCCAATTATCCCTCGGTCCGAGCCATTAATTATAAATCAGCCGCTAATTGGGGTAATTAGCCCCCCGCAGGCTAATGGGCCGAGACTGAAGAAGGCCCCACCGCCTACGCCCTCTTTTGAGATCCTTAATTTGGGGGTTGGAGGGTGCAAAGAAATCTGGCGGCTGAAGTTCTTTTTCTTCAGACAGTGAAATGAAATGCGGCAGAGGGAGGGAGAGAAGATGAAAGAGGCCAGTTTTTGTTGTTTTTTTCCCCCTCCAATCCTTTCAACATCAGCTCTTGAACGAGGCCCAGAGAGAAGAAGTGTCGAGATAATTGCTTGATTCTTCTCTTCCTTTCCCGCATAGATGCAGCTAGCGCGCCAGGGACGACGTCGGAGGGGTCAGACGGAGCCAGGGTAGAGCGTGGACAGGGTGAGCCGCCAGCGTGTTCTTGGCTTCTCACCTGCGTGGAGGCAGCCTAGCTCACCTGCTTCGCCCCAGCAGAGACATCAGCAGGAATGAGCTGGGTCACTCCAGACTCCCTCGGACCCAGGCAGTGCAGGGCCGGGAAACAGGGACTGCGGAGTCCCTGAGAAGCCGCTGTTCCAGGCCCAGGTGCGGGCCTCGGACAACTGGAGGAGCTCGGGGAGCGGTGTGTGGTGTGGGTCAGAGATCCTGGTTTCCGCTGTGCGGGCATAGGCAGACGGATAGATACAGGGCCCCGCAGCCGTGGGGATGCAAACAAGCTCTGGTGGATAGGGTTGTGGAGGTGCCCGGTGGGCTCCACTAACCTTGGGGCACACTGAAGCAGCACCCGCAGCGGCCGCAGACTGGCTGCAAGGAGTGACCCGCCTGAGGTCCAGGGGACTCTGTCCTTTGCCGATGCGGGTGAGCCGGCTAAAGCTGGAAGGGCATTTGGGGCCGGAGCTGGGACATCCGGCGGCACTGGGGTAGAGTCAAATAAGTTGTCCGAAGAACGGACGAGTGGCTAAATGAAAAAGAGAAATCTCTGGATGGCGGGAGGACTGGGCAGGATAACGGAGAACCCAGCTCGGCGCCCTTCTAACCGAAGGGGAAACTGAAGCGAAGAAAGAGCACTGACTTACCCAAGGTCAGAGGCGAGGGGTACTTAGTGCAAGACGAACAGCCAGACCAGGATGCAAGCTGCACCGGAAGCTCACGCGCCTCCCCAGTACCCCTCCCTCCCAGCCGCCCGCTCGGTAATGGGCTTTGCGGGCGGTGGCGGCGTCGCCCCAGGCCTTGATTAGATATTTATTGCTGTCATTTACATGGGCACCGCCGGGCGGCCGAGCGGGACCGAGGGGAGGGGTGGGGGAGTTGAAGGGGGAATGGGAGAAAGGAATAGAAATGGGCGGCGGGGGGAGTGGGGCTGGTTCCTGGAGGATCTGGGACCCGGCAGGGGGAGTGAGCAGCGGAGCCCGGAGAGAGCTGCGGGAATGAGGAGCACAGAGACAGGCGGGAGCTGCAGATTCTGGCTTTGGGGCTCTGCCCCGCTAGTTGGAGAGGTGGGGTCTTAGCCTCCCAGCATTGCCCTTGTGTGTGGGGCATCTCCATGTGATGCCTCTGAATGTCAGTGTGTGTTTAATCCGTGTCTATTAGAAGGATTTGTGAGTGTGTCCAGCAGACCTGCCCATGTGCTCCTGTGTGTGTGTGTGTGTGTGTGTGTGTGTGTGACTTTTTACCAGGTGTGCCTGAGTGAGCTACCCATAGTCCAGGTGATTAGTCCACGCATCCCACTCTGCCGTGGCCAGCACGTGTGTCTGCGTGTATCCCGGGTTGCTCATCCATCTAGACTGCGTAAACATGGGTGTGTTCAGAATTGGTTCAAGGATGAGGGCTGTGCCCCTCCCCCAAAGGTTCTCCCCATTGCTCCCAAACCTAAGCTGGGTTCAGGTTCTCCAACTGTCAAATCCCATCTGCTGGCGGAGGACTGTGGATTCCCGGTTCCTGGCCTGACCGGGCCAGAATACTGTCAGCCCCAGGAGATCTTTGTAGAAACTTTGTTTTCTGCTCAAAATCCACTGGGCAGCTGTGAGTGCGAGTGTGAGGATGGAGTCCCCAGTGCAGGTCCTGATTATGTGGGAGCAGAGGAACAGCTTGATTTCTCCAGCACAGGGGATCCCACAGGTGGCGGGTCGTATCCCCCAGGCACTCACCCATCACTGTTGAAGCTGACCGGCAAGCCTGCGCTCAGGCAGAGCCCATCCCCGGCCAGGTGCAGGGCTTCTCCGTGGCCTTCGCCCAGGGCGGGTTTCCACATCTCTGCACCTTCGCCCTTCTCTGCGGATTTCATTTCGAAGCAGGGTCTCTGCAGCCGAAGCCAGGTTCCCCAATCCTCGCAGGAGTCCGCGCCCCTAAAGGTCTGTGGGGCTGAGTACGATTCACTGTTTCTTGTCCAAAGACTGTTTCTACCCCAGCCACAGAGCAAAGGAATGTGAGCCAATTATCCGGATAATTTGTTTTCATTAGGCAGCAAATTCGAATTTTTTTCCTGACCTCCTACACACACGCACACATTAGTCCAGCTAGGTCGCCGGAGGCGGGAGGTCAGAGTGTCTTCCCCTTTGGAAGGCGACTGGCAAAGCGGAGAAATCAAAGGCGAACTCCCCTCCAAAGTGAAAATAACTTACTGCACCCCACCTAACACTAACAGGGACAGGACCTCTATCTGGGAAGACGCCGCCCGGCCAACCCGCCTGCAGCGTACACGGCTAAGAACTCGGTGAGGGGAAGGGCCGCTGGCCGTGGCGCGGAGCGGGGAACCTGCAGTTTCCGCAGCTGCTGCGCCAGCGACCTCCGCAGTGCGAACAGCCCCGTCCCCCAAGGCCCGTGAGGCAGTAAACCCTCCTCTCTCCGACGCCTTGACACTGGAGCCTCCCAGAAAACCAGCCTGGCTGGCCCAGGGTCTCCGCAGACTTGTCCAAAACGAAAAAGCTTGTCCCGTGCCCTGGGCGCACCGACCCTGAGGCTGCACTCCACGCTCCGCGGGTTCCCTGCGGGAAGGGTTTCAAGCAAGGAAAGAGGGCGAAAAGGCCATGACCCCAGCCTCCACCCACCCTCAGCCCGGACTCCCACGTCGCACAAAATCACAACCCCGAGGACCCCGCCTCCCCACTTGAATCGCGGGAGGTTCGGGCCCCTGAATCCGGGCGAATTGGGAGAAGTTCCTTGCAGATCCCCTGCGTGCGGCCTCGGGAACTTGTGACGGGAGAGAAAGTTCAGCTGGCCGCGTGCGGACACTGCCTGTTCCCGTCCAGGAGCAGGTCACAGCCACCGGATGGGAGGTTTAGAGAGTCCCCGCAGTTCTCCCAGCCCTTGACCTCAATACCCAGCGCGCCGCGAGAGCAGCTCCAGGCTGGTCCGCCCTGCGGGCTCCCACCGCTTCCCCGACCCGCGCCGGCCAAGCCCGCAGGACGCAAAACGAATTCAAGGGGCTGAGGTCCACGGGGTTCCAAACACCCACCTGGGGGATTCTAGTCCGAGGCCGCGTTTAGGAGGACAGAGGCTGGCTGAGCGCTGAACCACCCCCAATTGGAGAATTCGTGCGGAATTACAAGAGAGAAAAGGCGCATTCGTCGGCGGCGGAGTTTGAGCGGAAGCCTTGCGGGCGGGACCGGAGCCAGCCCCAGGGCAATGCCCCGGCATCGCGGGTTCGCTGCGCGGTGCGGACGCGAAGCCGTAAAGGCCCGGGCGGCCCCTGCGCTACCGGGCAGGGACCTGCGCGGAGGGCCGCACCCCCTCCCCAGCCCCCGCCCGGGGCTCCGCGACGCCCCGGGCCGCATCTGCTCCGCATTACCTCGGCCACCTCCCTACCCCCTCCAAACCGAGAAGGATTTGTCTCCGCTCAATATCCAAACCTTTTTTGTATTTATTTTTTTTTCAGGGGCGAAGTAATATCTTCCAAATGAGGCAAAACCGTGACGGATCCGAAGCGTCCTCTGCGGGTGCCTGTGCCTCGGCCTCGGTGCAGTTTCTGGCCAAGGCTCGCCCGCCAGACTCCCCGCCTCGGGATTTCGAGTGCCGCGCTCCTCCCGGCTCTGTCTGGGTCGCTGGCTCTCTCCAACTCCGTTTCTACCGGGGTGTCGTTCTCTCCGCCTCTCCCTGTTTGTACCCCTCTGTGTCTCCCTGACTCTGTCTCCCCGTCTTCCTCAGTCTGTTTGTCTGTCTGCAAGTCCCTGGTCCCAGGCAAACTTTCCGACCTTACTAGCTAGCACCGGACTGAAGGACCACAAGGGAGGAGGCGGTCCCCGAGCTCTCCGCCCGCGGCCTTCCCGCCCCGCCGCCCAGCCGATCAGCCCGCCGGCCCCGCCCGCTCGCACCTGGTCTCCCCGGCCCGCGCCGCCGCTGCCGCTGCCAGCTACGCGCGTCAAGGCCGGGGCTGGAGTTTTAAACGGCGTTTCCCGGGCGCCCGGCTCTGGCCCGTGCGCTCCCTAATGGCCCTAGTCGCTGCCAATCACGAGCCGCTCCCGCCCCCGGCCCGCCCCGCCGGTGCCGTAGGATGGCTCTGGGCCTAGGCAGTAGGGGTCCGATTGTCGGTGGGTCTGTGGGCCAGGACAACCCCTGTCACCTCCTCCGAATCTCTGTCTCCCGTTCTCCCAGCCGGGATCTCTGTCTCTCTCGAGTTTGCAGAAGTCGCAGGCCGATCCAGGAACGAGGAACCTTCCTCTTCCAAGGCCTCACCCGGGCTGGGGTTTTGGTTTTGTAGAGATGGTGTGGGGAGCCCTGACTTTCACCCCACAATCCTCCCAAGATTGGTCCGGAACTTCGCGACCAAGCAGGCGGGCACACACACACACACACACACACACACACACACACACTCCTTTTCAGGCCCACACTACTCACAGCCCTGCCACCCCTGCACTACCAAACCACCCCACAACCGGAAATCAGAGCACACAGTTCACACATTCAGTCCATGCCCAGGATGGCACTTCTAGCAGCCCATCACATGTCTGACAGCTGGAAGCCTCTGGAGCAACTGCAGGTGTAGCACAGCTTCACAGACACCTGTCTCAAGGGAGTCAGACACAAGGTGCCTGGCTAGCAGGGGGGAAACCCTGGCCCTGGGACCCTCTCAGGTTCCTGCCAGGGCTCCACTCTCTTCAGACATGAGTGGTGTACAGGTGCACAGAAAGACAACGTAGTCAAGCTAGCTCTGGGGCCATTCGGTGATGGAAGACACCTCCTGAGAGATGTCTGAAGTGTGTGCCAGAGGGGCAGGTTAATGCTCACACTGCGAGGGGTGTAGAGTGGCAAGTGACTGGATTGAGGCTCTGTATGTGTAGCTGTGTGGAGGTGACTGGAGAAGGCTTTAGCCAGGTGTGTTGCAGTGTATGTGGGGTGTGTGTGTCCCTGTATGGCTGGAATTCTGTGCAAGTCTGCCTTTGGCCATAGTGGCAGCAACTGTGAGCTACATGTAGAGTGTATCCTTGTGACCAGTGCTCCCAAGACCACAAGTTCACGTGTACCCGTGCAGCCTCCTATGACCAAGTGTGGTTATGAATCCAGGTGACTGGGTACAGGAAGGACACAGGATAGGCACATGGTACTACACTTGGGGCTGGGGCAGCTGGATCCTGGTTCTGACATTCCCTTGGTCTGTTAGCTCCAGGGTCTAGCTCTTGGGAGCTGGGCTGTTTGCTTAGGAATGAAGGTATGGAGAGGTGTGGGGTGTTGGCTGGCTGAACCAGTAGGTTTTAGAGTCCTGGCCCAGGTTAAAAGGGTCAGGAATTTTGGGCTGGGCTGGGCAGGCAGAAGGGGCCATGGACAGAATTAAGGATTGATCCCCATGCAGAGTTAGGGGCTGAGGACCTCAGGGCAGGGTGGATAGGAGCGGTGGGCCTCAGAAGGGAGGGGAGGGGAGGAGATGGTAAGAGGATTAGGCAGCTTAGACCCTTCTCTCCCACCAGGATCCCCCACCCCCATCTCAAAGCTCCAGAAAAGATTTCTTCTGCCAAAGCAAAACCGTTTAGGCTCCATTTAAAGGGACAAGGAAGGTGAAGTAGGGGCTTTAAATAACTTTTTAATTTCCCTTCAAAGATACAGCCCTGTGAGGGAGGGGAGAAAAGAGAAGGGAAGGGAAGAGGAGAAAAGAGAAGGGAAGAGGAGAAAAGGGAAGGGAAGAAAAGGAATCAGGACAGTGGCAGGCACTCCAAGTGCTGAAGAAATTATGGAAAGGACACTGCACCCCCACCTGCCTGCCCTCCACACACAAACATAAACATGGATTATCCCGGAGAAAATTGTAACCCCCCCCAACACACACAGTCATTCAGTCACACACCGACCTGGATACAGGTGCACATATGTTGGCTCACATTTAGAGACACACAAACAGGTGGAGGTGGGGGAGGTCACTGAAACCTCTTCCATGGTAGCCCAAGTATGCCCCTCCCTACCCATAGCCATCTCTACTTGGCAGTGCCAGGAGGGTTTGCTGAGGGTATCCCCCATAAGAGGAATCCAGCTTCACTTGGAGCTCCCCTGCAACAGGAGGGAGCATCATCTTTCTTTGCCCAGGGACCCAAGTCCAACACACTCCTCCCTAGTTCCTGCCAGTCCCAGGACAGTGGCTGCTGGGCAGACTGAAGCGGTGAGGATCCCAACCCAGCCTGGCCCTGACTTGAGGTCAGGCCCAGATTTCGTCATGGGGGTGTAGACTGTTGAGAATAGTGCAGGTCTGCTGGTGAGCTAAAGGGCTACTGAGGGCTCCAGGCTATGGGGCAGAGGGCCCAACTAGGCACTTGCTCTTTGAAGGAACTTGTCCACCACACAGACTCTGAGCCCAGCTGAAGAAATCCTTGCTTGCTTCCTATCTTAGGTCCCTACCAGTGCAGGCTGTCCCAGTACCAGGAATGTAGAAGTAGTGGCTGAGTATGCACCACACTGGGCCTCCACAGAATAGAATTCCCAGACACCTGGAGCCGCCCCACTACCAGCCACACCCATCATGGCAGGGATGCACTGGCCTCCACACCTAAGGACACCATGGGCAGAGAGCCACATTCCCGTCCCGGTGCACTTCCACAGACACTGCAACACAGTGCTGGGCTCTGGGCTGATGGTGGACACTTATGGAGAGGGTGATGCAAAATCCCTGGCACCTACTGGGATGGAAAGAGAGGAAAACAGGTAGGGAAGGTACAGGGAGGGTGTCCTTCAGGGAGTTTGGCATGCCACAAGGTGGGTGGGCTTTACTGATTTAGCAAAATTATTCCGACGGTGCCACCGTCTAGACAGGCGCTAAGAAGTGGAAATGATTCAGGGCCTCCCTCCTTACTCTGCTCCTAGAGTTTCCCCACCCGTTGCCTGGGGGCTGAGGCAGACACCTTCAAAGGGCTTAAAAGGAAGGCCTCCCCAGACTGGCTGGGGACCGCCCCCATTAGGCTTTCCTGGGCTGCTGGGGTCTGGAGCGAAGCGGACGCAGCGGTGCATTTCGGGATGTGTTTGTATGTTTGTGAGAATTCATTATCCTGTGACTTAGGTGTATATGAGTAGTTACATGTATATAATCCTGTATTTGTGTGTAACACGTATGTGTACGTTTAAATATTCAATATGTGAATGTAGACCTGTGATTATGTAGCTTGTACTGGGCGGGGTGGGGGGGGGGTGGGGGAAGGAGGACATTGGGAAGACATTTCTAAATTGAACCGAATGGGTAGGCTGGCAAGGGATGAGTTAACTTGGGTACTTGGGAAACGGATGCTCTCCAGGCTTCACGCCCTGGAAACTCTGAGACCACCGGTCCCAGCTGTCGGTGCAGAGACCTGGGAAGTGAGGGTCCGAGGATTCCTGGAGTCCCCAGGCCCCAGCCCTGCCATTTCTGGGCTCTGGGCTGGGTTTAAAGTAGATATGTCAAACCCAGCTCTGCCGTAAAGACCCTCCACCCCCATATAAATATTCTGAAAGAGAACTCGTAGCCTCGGCCACTCCCTGCGCAAGAGGGGAGGGCCAGGTGCCCCGTGGGGCCACTCTAGGCGCCCACCACCACCCAGGGGCAGGAGATACCCTTGAACTGCAGGAACGGAGAGGCTTGCCCAGGAGAGCTGAGACCAGGCGTCTCCACGAGGCTTCTCGAGGCCCACTCTCCTCTGAGTCCAGGTTCGGGGTGGGGGTGCGGGTCCAACTCCCTGGCCCACTTGCGTCCCCGCGACCGGAGGGCCCCCCCCCCCACGCCCCCCCCCCTCGGCCCGGGCAGTGGCTAGGTGGTGGCGGCTTAGAGCTAATTCGAGAGTTAATGGCCGCGGCCGCCACCACATACACCGCGGCCCCCTGCCCCCCCACCCCCACCCCCGGGCAGGGCCGCGGGCCGCCCGCATCTGCGCGGTCCGCGGCGATTCATCATCTTGATCCATGGCGCGCGCTGACGGCGGCCCCGGCCGCGCTGACAAGACTAACAAAGCAATTTGCCACGAGCCATCTCCTGGACAGGTTATTAGCGCGGCCGCCGCTTAAAGAGCCTCCCTCCCGCTCCCCTTCCCCCTCCCGCCCCAACCTCGGCGCGAGGTAGCTACCTGCTCTGTCCCCTCCCGCCGAATGGCTCCTGCCCCTCTCCACTCAGAGATACCCCGCGCATTGCTGGCGCTTTCTGACCACCCCAAAGTACCCCCCCCCAACACACACCCCCCGGTCCGTTGCCAGCGTATTCCTTCCTCCCACTGGAGGAAGCTGGGTCAGTACCTGTTCAGCCTCATCCCTCCAATGCTCCCACAACTCCCTAAACCTTACAGGTGCCCCTGGCCTCTTTCCCCCATCTCTCAGCCTTTCCCCAGTACTACCTGACTTCTCCCTTTCTTACTATCAGCGGGTCCCCCTACTTCTACTCTCCACCTTCCTTACCTGCCCTACCCACCCCCTTGCCACAGGGACTAGAAATCCTTCTTTATTCCCAGCGTTGGGGGTAGGGGGTTCTCCTACTGTGCCTTTGAGAGTTTCCTCTGACCACTTTGGCCCATAGGTAACCTTACCTAAAAGGGAGGGTGGCTCAAGGTCAGCCGGGTGGTAATGAAGGTGGGAGAACACTCTGGCTTCTCCAAGGGTGAGGTGACATGCTCAACTGGGTGGACTTTCTCTGAAGGGAGGCTATGAATGCTAGAGAGAAAGGTTGGGCCCATCCAAAGGGAGGCTCAGAGAAATTCAGGGACTTGTTCAGGGCCACACAGCAAGTCAGGGCAGAGAAGAGACTGGACAGTGCACACACTCAGATGTAACTTCCCAGGCCGAGACTTATCTCTGGCTGCACCTCCACCACCACAAGCAGTAAGAGATGGGGAGAGCTATATGTGCAAGTGGGCATGTGTTTGGCCAGATCTCTTCCAAATATATATATATATATATATATAGCCACACATTCAGATACCCAAAAGCAAAGTAACTATTTGGTCATTTCAGACAGAAGTCTATTTTTGAGAGAATTCTCTGGATACTGTGAATGTGGTCTGGTTCTTTAACTACATGGCAGGTCTGTGTTTGAAGAGCCTGTGTGTGTACTAGGCCAGCTTCTGAGCATGTCTGGGTGCATGCATAAAGCTAAGTGTTGCACATCTGTGTACTTACACGGACAGGGGGGGGGTGTCAAGTGTGTCTCTCTGAATATATGTGGGGGGTTACTCTATGTGTGCAGTGGGGCCTGTGTCCCTTTGTGTATACAAGAGGCTTGGAGGGGCCAGCTTGTGACACATGTGTGAATGTGTCTGTGCACATCTAGGAATTCAAAACAGGAAGAAGCTCACACCCCCTTGTTCACTCTTCTCTCAATCTGGCCTGAACATTCCCAAACTGTCAGGGTCCAAAGCTGGGTGATGGGGAGAGACATAGCCCTGCTCTGAGAGCCTGAGGAAGCACCTTCTGGAGGACCTGGATAGAGGAGGGGGCACTCTATTTGCAGGGAAGGCTGTCTTGAACCTTCACCAGGACCCAGGGTAGTGATAAGAGTCCAGGTGGGGGCAGGGGAATAGACCATGTGCCAGGAACCTGCCTTTTTTCTTTCCCTCTGGCCACCCAGGCCTGTCTTCACCCGCGGGGAGGCCCAGCTCTTTCGCTGCTTGTGCCACCACTGCGTCCCTGACGTGAAATATGGGGGGCGCAGACCGCGCTGGGGAGATTTGTCATCTGTGCTCAGCGGGTGACTCTATCTGCAGACTATTAGAGTATAAAATATATTTTACAAGAGTTTTAGCTACAGGTGACTTGCTCTTTATTACTAGATGTGGGCAAAATCAATACTTCTGTAACTAAAAGATCATTTATTTTGCTTTTTGAAACATTTTTCAACAGGGGCACTGGCTAAGCTTGCAAAGCTATGATTAAGAGTTATGGTGGCGCCTGTTTCCTTTAACCCTTTAAGTACCACAGCCCAGGTCCTTCAAGCACTGGTACCTGCTTGTGGAAAGACAGACACACAGGCACACAGACATACATCCCAATCACAGCAAACACCGGCCAAAGTGCACAGGCCCCCACTCTGATAAAGCCATCATGCAGGTAGACAGTGCATGCCTACACTGTCCCAAGTAAACAGAAATAGCAGCATACAGGCTTCTTTCAACCTGGAAACCCACAAGTCAAATGCACATGGACACAGGACAAGCTACATGAAAGCCACCAGCGCACACCTTACACCCAAATCTCTTTCACCTCATGCCCTTACCCATTCACACATATACACCTTGACACTGAGGTGTGCACTGTCATTATTGTGCTAAATTCTGACTCTGGGTGAATGGCCAGCTAACAGTGGCAACCCAAAATGAGATTGGAAGATGCTGAGAGGATCCCATGAATATAGCTATGGCCACTAGTGAACAAGGAATGGAGAGTACCAAGGAATGTCAGGGCCCAAAGATGGGATCTTTGGAACCTGGGCCCTACTCCGGTGGTCAGTACCCAGCTCTCCTCAAACCCTTATCTGCATGATAGCCTTGTCCCTTTTTTTTAAATCAACTAAAACAGGGGATGTTCTTTCTGGAAGCAAAGCCACCATATAGGAAAATTGTGAAGTCATATAACTGTCAAGACTGATCTTTGGTGACTACCTCTGGCCTGGGAGGGTTCAGAATGATTAAGTGGCCACATACCAGTTCCAGAATGCCATTACCTAAGTATATTGGAGGGATCCTCTAGCCTTTATCTAACTCAGCAAATCAGCATTAGCCAATTGTTATTTATCTCAAGGTTGGGGAGAAACATGGAGGAAACTGTGACAACCCACTCATAAGTGAAGCTCTAATAGTGAGACACCAGATGATAAGACTAGCCAACTGTATTAGTTATCAACTTCTGCACAACAACTTAAGCCTAAACTTAAGTGGCTTAAACCATACATTTATTATACCATAGATTCTGAGGGTGAAAAATCCAGGAGCAGCTTAATTGGTTCTGGCATGGGGTCTGTCATGGGTTGCAGTTATCTTGGTTAGGAATCCATTCTCTATGATTGGATCTGGAAGGTCCTCTCCCAAGAAGGCTCATTCACATGACTGACAGTGCTGGCTGTCAGCTGGGATGCCCAGTTCACCTCTATGTGGCCTCATGAGGAGGATAGCCTGGATTTCTTTATACCAGTATGGAGGCTGGGGTCCAAGAGAAGAAGAAAGCCATAGGAAGAAAGAGAGATCAAAATAGAAGCTAGCGTCTTTTATATATACCCTAAGCTCAAAAGTGACATCCCATTACATCTGCCCTGCTCTTGACATTACAATCAAGTCAATGACGTTCAATCCACACTCAAGGAGAGAATTAAGTTCCACCATGCAAAAGAAGTGTCAAAGAATTTGTGGTCATATTTTAAAACTACCACAACTAAACAAGGGGACACTTTCATTCTACCCAGGGTTTCCAAAATGACAAGTACCTCCTGATGACTCCAAACCCCAAGTAAACCATTGGGCATCTGGAAGTGGGGAGGATATGGCCAGCTGATACTAGAGACCCAGAGGCAACCCTTGCTGGGGACCACAGTATAGCAATATAACATGCACAGTAATTAAATGGATGGGCCCTAGAGCAGACCGCCTGAGTTCAAATCCAGGTTTTGCCAATGACTTGTCCAGTGATGTCTAGTAAGTCACTTAATCTCTTTACCTCAGTTTTCTTTTTAGTTAAAAAGGGTAAATAACAGTACTGACTGGCCAGAGTTGTTATAAGGATGAAATGAATTGACATTTAGCATAGTGCCCTGTATGTGGTAAATGTCACATAAGTGTCAACTAATAAATACTATCAGTTCCTACTGCTCACTGGCAGCCCTTCCTGTGGAAACTTTTTCACAAGGGATTTAGTGAGCTCTTTTGCTATTCCTCAAGCTAACCTATCTATCCACCACCCCACCCAGTTACCTTGGGTGCCACCCTATCCCCCCGCCTCACAGGCTGGGACCAAGCTCCATTGGACCATTCCAGCCCAGCACTGCCTTTTGTGGCCTCTCTGGGAATGTTGTACAATATGTTGGCCACAAATATTTTATGAGCAAGAGAACAGAAAGAAATATTTCTCTATCGACCGAAGTCAGACCTGCTCCCTCCCCCTCCTCTTTGGAAGTCTCTTCAGTGATGAGAAGGACAAGGTGGGGGACAAGGGGAAGACTACTCTCTCAGCAGAGCCCCTGAGGAACAGCCCAGTCTCAGGGCCTCTTTCCTCAGTCTCCCCAGTGCAGGCCTGAAACAACTACTCTTGGAAGAGGGGTAGGCAGACCTGGATCTTGGAGACCCGGATTCATAGAATCTAAAACCCTCAGTCCCTTGGAGTAGGCTTCCCCTCCAAAGCCACCTGGTCTAGGAGTCCCAACACATTTCACCAAATACCAGGAGAAAACTAAGGTTTTTGTAGGATATTGTTCATGAAGCTACAGCTATTCAATTTAAAGCCACATCCTCTCTATTCTGTCTTTTTAAACCTTTTAACACTGGCCTATCCTTGCTTTTATGAAATGATGTGAACAGCAGTTGATAGTTTTCCCTCGGTGCCTTTATATGGTAAAAATTAGCAGCTGGCAACTTCATGCTCCTCTTCTATGCCGAAGCACAAAACCATCCCCACTCATCAATAATACCTGCTGACCACTGGCCTGGGCCCAGGCACAGGGTGAAAGGGCAGCTCACCAGTTCCTGCCCCAGCTCTGCCAGCAGCTTGGTTGGACCCAGGGCAAGCCCTTTTCTCTCCCAGCCCTTGTTGGTCTCCATCTGCTCAATGAGAAGGTTGGACAGATATTCTTTCTCAGTCTATGAACACCTGCTCTGACCTCTACCCCGGGACCTCTCCCTCCCAGCTCTCCCTGCCTTACTCCCTCATCCCTCTACCCTGAGGTGACCTCAAGTAGTTGCTGTTATGCTTGGGATGGCAGGCTAGGCCTGGGTGTCACCTCTAAGTGGCCTGAAATGCCCCCTCACCAGGATCCCTTAGAGACACAGTGTGAGCTGGGGGCTGGGGGATGGGAGGGGTCTTTAGCCTTTGGCCAGGGGGACTTTCGTGATGCACTAAAGAGGGAGAGAAGGATTTGTCTACTCTGAGTTCTTGGGACCCCCTCCTGCCCTGCCCCCAAGGCTTGGCTGGAGCACAAGGGGCCCCTTTGTGGGGCCTAATCTCAAAGCACTGAGGCTTTAGCGACCTTCAGGGATGAAAGCGCTAGGAGCTGTCGGCTGGGAGGTGGTGTGGGGGCAGCCCCACTAATCCCCGAGCTTTCGCCAAACAAAGCTGCCAGGAGGGGCTGGCTCCGGGGAGATGATCCAGGGAACCAATTCCTGGAGCCTAACCCACTCTGACAGCCCAACCAGGAGAGGCTTGCTGCTGGCACAGTGGCCCCAGCTCAGCCGGGGGCTGAAGGAAGCCTGGCCTGGGACCTTGGGAGGCACTTCCTCCTTGTCACCTGGGGTTGTTTTTCACTATTTCCTTTCTCTCCACGTAGAGCTCCACTGGTGCCCTAGTTTCTCCATTGCAAACATTTCAGCCCTAATACCCTAGTCCCCCAACACCTTGGTTCTTAGCCTGCAGCCCCTAAGTTCTACAATACCTCAAATTCTCAGTCCCCCATATCCCAATCCTCAGTATTCCAGACCCAAATCTTTTATCTCCTTATCCTCTGTCTCCTACCTTCTCTTTCTACTCCTAGTCCCAGCTTTCAGACTCCCGAACTCCCAGATCCCAATCTCCACTCTCCAGGTTCCCAGCCACCAATTCTTAACTGTCCCAGCACTCCAGCTCTCACCCCAGTGGCCTCCAGACTCCAACAACCCCTGTCCTCCCAGCCTTTCCCCTCCCAGTCTGACTTGATACTCCTACAGTTCCACAGGATACCTCTGATTATCGCTGCCCCATTCCATTCCATATGACCATGCTGCTCAGCAACCTGTGCCCAGACCTATGCTTAGCTTGGCTATGGAGGAGCCTGGGGAGGAAAAGGATTCTGATTTCACCCTGAATAAAACTGCACTGCCCACCAGATATTCCCTCCAGCTCTGATCACCCTGGAATCCTGATGCTTCATCCCAGTCTCACAGGTGAGCACATCTTCATAGACAGAGGAAGAGCAGGGACCCTGAGAGGCTCAGTGGTCTGAGAAAAACCACCCAGAAGGCTGATTTCTTCAGCGAGAGGGGCAGCAAGGCTGAGGAGACCCCAGATGCAGAAATCTCCACCGTACCCAGAGAGAGCCAGATGCCAGGTGGAGTCACCCAGACCAGCAAAGGCCACTGAGGAACCAGGAGGCTTTGGGGCTCCCAGAGAAGGGGTTGGGCAGGGCAAGAGGGTTAGATTCCCAGGAGAGGGGTGGGGGCCAGCCTGGCCCAGAGCATTTTCCCACCATAGCCTCTGCTGTCTCCACTCCACTAATCTGATTACTATATTTACCAACCTCCCATGGCCTGCTGGGGAGGATAAGGGGGTTTGACACCAAGGATCTCAGTTCAGTTCCCAGCATAATGAGAGGCCTAGAAAGGTGTTTATGGGCCTGAAATGACTGTACAAGGCCATCCCTCCTGCCTGCCCCAGGTCGCTGGATCATCTGAAAGACCCCTCCCCAGACTTCCTCAGGAAGTCTGTCCTGCCACCTTCCATCTCCAGATGCCTGGGCCCTCTCCAAGCTACTTCTGGGCCTGTCATGCTGTCCCGCCATAGAGCCATGACTATGATATCATTCAAGTCTAGAGTAGTGCCTTCATTTCAAAGGATAAAATCTTTAATGGTGAGCTTTTGGCACTGAGGACAAAATGGGTGGTGGTGCAGGCCCTCAGGAGCTATTCCATCTAGTTGAGGTCAATGTCATACACACTTGCTTTGACTTCAGACCCAGACTCAGGCTCAGACCTTCCCTGGATGTGTGTGTTGGGAGGGGGGCACTGTCTCAGGTTTCACTGAGAAAAAGAACAAAACAAATCTCTCAATCTCTCTTTCTCTCAACCTCTCTCTCTCTCTCTCTCTCTCTCTCTCTCTCTCTCTCTCTCACACACACACACACACATGCACACCTGGGCATGCACTATTTATTAATGTGTTACAGATACACTCACACTGTCACAGGGAAGGTCCACCCTACTCAGCTCTCTCTCTCTCCTCTGTATCACTGAGCACCTAATAGGTCTGTTGGGGACACTGTGGTCTTGCTTCCTGGTGTAGGTGTGAGTTCCATGGAAGGAAGACACAGTCTATAGATGAGAGAGGAGTACTTTTACTTCTTATCTCTCCCAGTGGGACCATTTTAGAGGCAGAACACCAGTCTCCCTGAGGTTGAGGACAGTGGAGGTGGCCCTCCTCAGAGGAGCAATAGCACCCTTTTCAATTCTCTTTCCTTCAGAGGGCTAAGGTCCCAAGTGTATACACCTCTTGCAAGCTTCCAAATAGAGTTGCTCTGGGGAACAGGTAAGAGGTGTGTTGTTTTTCTTAAGTTATCAATACAAGATCAAATTCAGAATGGGATAAAACTCACCCTCTCCTAAATGCCCTATAGGTTCCTACCCAGAGTAATCAACAACTATGAGTTATTCCAGCTGTGGGTAATTACAGCTATGGGTTCTGAGACTAGAGAAAGGATTGGGCTCCCTCTACTGTCTGATCTCCAGAACTGCGCCTCTACTCAGGGTGTCCTGGCCAGGATCCTTATATATCCCTCAATCACACAAGGACTCTTCTTTTCAACTCCCAACTCCAGATGCCCTTAGTTGGGCCAAAGAACCAATTTTGCCTTGGGTCCAAATTCCCCACTGGCAGCTGACTGGAGAAGGAGATGGCCTGGTTGGGGCAGTTGTAGGGTTGATGGAGTTTCACAGGCTGAATCTTGGCTTTTTAGCCTGCAAGGGGCTGAATGAGAAGAGTCTAACACAGAAAATTGGCTGAGAGGGGAATATTGGAGAAGAAGGACCAGAAGAGAGGAATCTGATGTGAGGAGAGAGGGGACAGATCAAAGGGGCACAGATGAGGTGGACACATATGATGGGGGGTAGAGGACACCAGTGAACTAGGGAAGAGCAAGGGGGCAGGGAAGGTGCAGAGTGAATAGAGGACACCATGGGGCTCATGAGCAGGAGTCGGTGCCCCCTGCTGCCTGCCATCCACTGATGCACATCCAGACCTGAGTGTCCAGCCAGCCCTATGACTGATGGCCAAGCCCCTGCTGGGGCACTGAGGGCAGGCACTCAGTGAGACAAACAGCTTAGATTTCTGCAGCCTCTGGACTATGGGGCATGGTGGGGGCAGTGGGAGGAACAGATTGAGTTCAATGCTGTGGTCAGAGGCCCAGACCTAAGGGGACAGGGGCTGTGGTTGTCAGCCAAGCCTTGGGCTCCTCTCCTTTGCTCTCCTCAAGTATCTGTCTGGCCCAAGGGTTCTCACTCAGGCAGGCCCAGCCCTTTTTGCTGTGAAGCCCAGAAGGGAATCCTGTCCTGTTGGGTTGGAATCCAGAGTTCTCAGGCTCTTAGCCTGACAGGTTCCCTCAGGGCAGGACAGAGCCCTGTATTCCAATGCTTCCATGGTGTGCCCACCACAGACAGCCAGGCCCAAAGAAACTCTTTGCCTCACCTTACTTCACACCCCCAGGGAGTGTTCTTCAGACCATACTTACAGATTATCCAGTCCCAAAATCATGAGTTCTGTCTCCCAAAGTATTCTCCTGCCCAGCCCCCTGAGGAAGAAAAGCCGGCTTCATTATGTTTCTTTCTCAGCAAGGGCCTTTTGGGGGCAAGGGAGAGGCAGACTAGGGTGAGCAGTGTGTAACCCTTCCATGGTCACCCAGCAGACAAGCTGGGCTAGGACTGGGTGTCCTGCACTCATCCAGGGCCTCGCCTACTAACTCCCCTGCCCCTCCAAGGTCCTGGGTGTGTGTGTGGGGGGGGGAGAGGGAGTCCATCCATCTGCTCTCTCCCACCCCAGCCTCTTAGAACCTTTCCTCACAAACATTATGCAAGGGCCAGAAGATCTGTGGCCATGAAGAGGAGTGAGGACCTGGGTAAGCAGACTTGAGATGGCCTTTCTGTCTCCAAATCCTGTGAGGTCATCTTGGGTGTACAGTGAGTGCCCTTAAGGGGTCTCAGGGCCCTGGTACCATGAAAGGCCAATCAGGTCTCCAAATGAGGAAGCACTAAGTAATGAGACAGGTGGCCTGGGAGAATCTGATCTTCATGTGCCTGAGAGAGTTCAAGAAGAGGATGGAGAAGAAGGCTGGATTGGGTGCTCCTTGAGGATCCTTCCAGACTTAGAGTCCCAGGCTGCTCCCAGATAAGAATGAGAAAACTCATCCACCCTCAGACTAACCCCTTGCTTCCTACTCCTCTTTCTCCCCAGACACCTGGTCAAAAGGAAGTGTCTAAGTGGCCTCATTTCTCCAAGTTTTCTTCCTCCAGCCCCAGGTTTCCCAAGGGAGACTAGTGTTTGGGTTTAAAGATGGCCCAGCCCACCCCACCCCCAGCAGCCCCTCCTCCCTAGTCTTCTTGTCGAGCCTGGCTGAGCGGCCGAGGGGCTGGGGAGGGGGCTCATCAGCAACTGCAATGCAGCTAATAGACCTTCAGCGGCCACATCCTATTACCGTGCAGCCCCTCCTTAGCCTCCCAGCCTGGCTGGCCTGCGCCTCTCAGCGGCCCTGGGGACCAGGCATCAGATTGGAGTCAAGATTCCAAGAGTGTCATTTGCCGCTGTTGATGGTGCTGATAATAGGGACAGGCTGGCGGGCGGGAAGCGGTGGCGCAGAGGCGGATTCTCTATTAAGGCTTCCCCCTCAGCGCTGCAGCACACGGGAGGCAGGCCAGAGCTGGCACCTGGCAGGGGCAGGGAGGAAGCTGGAGAGTTCCATATTGTGCGCTTGCCCTGCCGCTGTCTGCTGCGTTTACGGGCTCTGGCGGAGAGCTGGAGGACAGGTAGTGATGGGGGTCAGAGGATGCCAAATCCCAGGGGTGCTGTGGCAGGGACGGGGGCGGTGTATGTGTGGGGGGAATGGAAAGTCCCAGCTCCCCGCTTTGCCACTCTGTACCATGCCAAGAGTCTACATGTCTGGGACCCCAAGCCCCTTGTCGCTGACGGTCCCTGCCTCCTATAGAGTTCTGGAAGAGCCTTCCCTCAGTGGGCACAAGCCCTGCTGGGAGCTTGGCCAGGGGAAGTTCTTAGAGGACTTCACTGCTCCTGTACCTCCTCCACCACTGCTGCCAACCCTCAGCTCTGCTGTCACCACCATCACTGTTCAGGCCCCTCTGTCACCAGCCTCCACAGAACACAGCACTTGCTGTCCCAGCTCCAGCAGCATCACCACTGAGCCCGTGGCCAAGTGCAGGTTCTGGAACGTCTCCAACTACTAGCTGTGTTACCATCGATCGCATATTGCAACCCCTCTGTGCCTGAGTTCATCTTATACATGAGGATAATATTAGCTACCTCATAAGGTTAAAATGATTAAATAGACTACCACATATAAAGTGCTTAGGATAGTGCAGGGCAGCAGTTGATACTCCATAAATCATACCCTTTTTATTATAATCCATATTCTCACCATCAACTTTATCACCACCAACTCCACTATCATCATCACGTCCTTCAGGGCCTTCCTTAATAGTAACAGCCACTATCACTAAGGATTCACCCACCATGTGCCAGGAACTGTTCTAAGTATTTTACATATATCAACTTAATGATATATGTAATCCTATGACTATTGCCATCATTCCGCCCCCCCCCTCCACCATTATCAACACTGCAGCTCTCTCCCCACCTCCATTAGTGTATTAGCACCACCACCTCCTCTCTCCATCTCCTTGGTCACCGTCCTCATCATGCCATCTCAGTCACCATCAGATTCTCAGCGCTGTTATTCACAGCCCACCCAGAATAGATTCTTGCTTCTGTCCTCCTTAGGCCCTAGGGTCTGAAAATTGTGAATGTTCCCTGTCATACAGGCCTGCTAATGTGGCCAGACCTAGAAAGGACAGACAGAGAAATTTAAATTGCTACAAAGCTATTCAAGTGCCAGCTAAAATTTAAGGTCAACTGGAGCCTGCAAGTGTGCTTTTCAAAGCTGACTTCTCAATTCCCCCAGGAAGCCTAGTGCAGTTTAAACACCCTTTTAACATTCCAAAAAAGCTTCTGATGTGGAAAGACACCTTTTACCTCACAAATAGCTGAAGTGAGAACAGATTTGTCAACACAGACAATCTCCCCCCACCCCCAATTAGGTTACTAAGAAGTCTGTTTTCTCAACCTACCAAAAGCCTGAGGGTGGGGACATAGACTCATTCCTCTTCTTGTCCCAATTCTTCTCCAGTACACCCCTCCCAACTCCCAAAACCAATGAGTAAATGGAGAGATGAGCTCTAGCAGGGGCTGTCCATGGTACTGAGAGAGCCTTGCTCTAAGGACCCACAGGTCCCTTCTTGTCCTTCACTTAGTCTTCAGTTTTTCTAGTGTCCATCACAACTTGTCACCCCCATCACTGTTTGCAAAGCCTATTACCATTTGTAGACCCTGTCCCTATTTACCGGTACAGAGCTTATTATTGCTTGCTGAGTCTATTGTTGTTTGCAGAGCCTTAAATTATGTGCCAAACTCATCAGGCTATTTGCAGAACCCATTACCATCTGCAGAGCAGAACCCATCACTAGTTTCTGAGCCTGTCACTGTTACAGATCCCAACATAATTTGCAGAGTTTGTTACTACATTATTTTCAGAGCTCAAGACTTCACAAAGACCATCTCTAGTTGCAGAGCCAAACCTTACATTTAGATCTCATCATGGTTTACAGAGCCTGTCACCATTTGCAGAGCCAAGATCTTGATTCATTTAAGATGCCCAAGCAGCTCTTATCATCCACCCTTTTCATTTAAGATGCTCAAGCAGCTCTTATCATCCACCCTTTCCAAGCATAGAGATGGGGAAAGACCGAAGGGGATAGAGCCAGAAAAAAAGGAAAGGAACAATAGAGAAATCTATATTCATTCAACAAAACTCCTATGGGCCTAGACCTGTGTTGGGTTCTGTAAACAAATAAATGGGGTAATGCAATAAAAAGTATTCCCAGTGCTTGAGTCAGGCTATGTATTAACTGTTTTACAATTACAGTCTCATTTTAGCTTCCCCATAATCCAGAGAGATAGCAACTGATCCTAACCCCCTTTTACAGATTAGGAGAATGGCCCTGACTGGGAGAGATAACAAAACAAAACTTACACATTATAATAGAGCTTGTTAAGAGCAGGTCTAGAACTTGAATCTGGGTTTCTTCGACTCAATCATCCATCTCTACTGCTTTTCATGAGGTAAAAATGGAGGAAAGGGGAGGCAGGAAGGTACGGAGCGATTGACTACCTATCTAAATAGAGATGAAGCCCTTTGAAAGCTTTCAGAGTGTCTTTGGCCTGACCTGACTGAATCCCAGTGCAGGTTCTGGAAAATAAAGCCCACCAGAGGGGATATGAGCATCCAGGATGCCCTGCCTCAGGACAAGCCAACTTCCCCTCTCCATTCAGCTCTGTGCCACCATGGCCTTCAAACCTGAGCATAAAGACCTCAGAGAGCCACACAGAGGCTCATCCAGAGTGAAAGACAGGCCTGAAGGCAGAGACATAAAGACAGACTGAGCAATACTAGGATACAGAGACAAAGAGAGACAGGCAAGAGCCAGAGATAGAATCACAGAGCGAGAGATACAGAGTCAGACAGAGACATGCATTCACAGAGAGACAGAATTGGATATGGGGAGACAGAGAAATAGAAATAATAGAAATAGAGATACAGAGAGACCACGAGCAACAGAGGCAGGGAATAGGAGCTGGAAGAGGGTGGAAGAGGGCTCACTGGCACCAGTCAGGGGGAGCACCTGTTTAGGCCTAACTCAAAGGGACCACAACACCTGGCAAAGGTGGGGGAGAGGCTTACTGAAGAAGTAAAGGCAGCCCCTCTACGATGCTCTGGGTGCCAAGAGTCTTCTGGGCATGCTTCCTTCCCTGGGTAAGAATGTGCATACAGCCCAAGCCCAGGACTTAAGCTCATCTCTGTCACCCTCTATCCACCTTGGGAGTGACTCAAGAATCACCACCTTGAGTTCAAATGGTTCTGGGCCTGGAATTTGGTAGAGGCCGAATGCCTTGCCTGGCTTGATATTTCAGTCCTCTCCTCAATCACCGGCTTTCCCAAGCCACCCTAAATTAGGCAGGCAATTTTCATAAAACAGCACACGCTTGCTGTGCAAACTGTCATGGTCTCCAGCCCCCCTTCCCTCTAGTCAGTCACTCTTGCACCCCCACCCCTGTACTGAAATCCTCTGATTTCCACAGTCATGTCTTGCCCCTCAGGCTAGATAATTGGATGACTTTCTTGAAAAGATCCCTGCTGGTTCCCAGCTGTGTTGATAGTACAAAGTAAACAGGAGATGCTTGGGGGCCAGGCACACAGTAGGTCATCAATTATGGAGTTATTGTGGGCGGGGACCCCTTACTCCTTGCTGGCCCCTGCCCCCTACTCCAAGAACCAGTGCAGAATATGTCCAAACTAGAGAAGAGTAGGTTGGACTTTGTCTCTTCACCTGGTCGAAGAAAAGGAAAGGGGGAAGCAAGGAGGCCCAGGCAGAACTGGAGTCTCATTTCAGTCTAGATCCCGCTTGCCTCTGCCGCAGCCTCAGATGGGCCATGGGCTTCTCTCTCCGGGAAGGTAATGGCTTCTGGCCTAAAACAACTGAGCCACTCCACTTCAGACTGGCCTCTCCTCTCCCCAACCACTCCTCATGCACATGTACTTGGGGACTGGAGGATTGGGGCAGAGGGGTGGGAGGGGAGTTCAGGCACTCCTTCCCTCAGGGCAGTCTACCCAGACGGAGTCCCCAGCCCCTCTGTGCTCTCCTAGGTAATAAGCCTGAATGGAGGAGGGGGAAATTGTAGGGGCTCTCAAGGGTTCTTCTTTCTCCCCAACCTTCCTCCTTTGGGGGATGGGGTGTCAAGATATCACTGGCTATTGTATTCTTTTCTGTAGTCTGCTTTTCTGGACTAATAAAAATAGTAAGAATAATAGAAGTTCCCACCGCTTGAGCATATACTACCTGCTAGCCACTCTGTTTCATTTCTTTTGTATAGATCCTATGAGTAAGGTATTATTTTATCCCCATTTTAAATATGAGGTCTGCGGCTAAGTACCTTGTCCACGGACACACATCTGTTAAATGGGGCAGCAGGACTTGGACCAGGGCAGACTGTGAGGAAGAAGGACCACTGGGATGCCTCTTGAGTCCCCACCCAGAGGCCCCATAGGTATGCTTTCTGCCCATTCTCATTCCCTTTAGTCCTGCAGGCATCCCCCTGTAGTCTCCTGAGGGGACCCCTGCCTAGGGGGCCCTTCCTCACAGCCTGGCTGCTGATGGTGACCAAGCCCTCCCTGTAGCCAACTAATCACATCTGCACGACTGGGGGCCAGAGAATCCTCCCTGAGTGTGAAATCAGGCCTGACTGCCCTATGGGGCCAGACACCCTGATAGGGTAGGTGAGGGGCCAGGCTAACTGGCTTGTTCTGTCCAGTAGGTCAGAGATACCCAGGAAAATATTTTCTTGAGGATCTGACGTCTCCAGTCTATTCTCCGAGGAATTCAGGACCAGAAAGCTGGAGCAGGAAGTCCAAAAGGGAATCAGGCTCAGGGAATAGGGCTTGGTTACACAGGGAGGGGAATATTCCCCCTCACCCCCAATAGCCTATACCAGAGCACATTTTTACCCTACCATAAACCCCACTTGCCACATTGACCAGGGTCCAGGGGTCAGTGCAGACCACCTCAAGGTGGATCCCAGATTCTGAAGATAACTATGTCTCACACACAGCCTCTTCCCAGTGATAACAATGGTGGGTGTGATAGACACGCTCTCATACATTACATACAGCATAGGGGCTGGGGGCAGCAGCCAGTGACCTGCTTGCTAAAGACTCATTAACTCTGATCCCTCTTCCCCATTGATCAAGTCAGCCACGGGCTCACTCTATTATGGCCTAGGGGGTGGGGTGGGGTGTCCTCCAAGCCCCAACAATTGCACTCTGCCATCCTGGCAGCAGCTGTGGGGACTGATGAAGTGACTCCATTTAGTGTCCATTGTCTGTCCATGGAAAGGATTGGTCTCTCTCAAAGTCTAAGCCTGTGTGTGTATAGAATGGATGTGCCCATGGTCACTTTGTGTGTCCAGGATGAGCACCTGTTTGTGGTCCATGTGTGTCTACCATCACTGTGTAGCTGTGATGTTTGTGTGGCTAGGGACCACAAACAAACATGGTCCAAAAGCAGACATATTACCATAGACTTACACAAAGACTATGAACATACACTGAACACAAAAGCATGTATGTTCCCTAAAACATGCACTGATCATACACACTGAATAGTTTATAGAGAAAAAAAGTCTGAGAAGCTTTCCTGACATCCAGCCTTGGGTTGGCTGGTAGCTGGGTTCTGTGCCCTTTCCTTGACTCGGTAAGGGGAAGCTATCGTTCTCTCTCCCCCCAACCTCCTCCCTGATGGCCACTCAGGGAAGCAGCAGGCCCAGAGGACCTGGTGAGGAAAGTCTTGGACCCCCAGCCACAGCCAGAGTGACTAGGGGGACTCAGCCTATTCCCCAGGCCAGTACCAAACCTCAGTTCCTCCCACTTGCCCTGAGAAGGCCCCTGACACAGAAGCCCAAGAGTCGGCCCAGACTTCAGAGATCCTTGCAGGCTCACACTCAAAACCACCATCCATACTCACACGCACTACACACATTTTAGTGTGCTTCCCAGGGAGAGGGGCAGGGAGGTGTGTAAGAGAACACAGGTGGACCTGGCCATGTCTGCATGGGCCCTTGTGTGGCTAACATCTAGTCCTGTGTTCATGGGGTTTCTGCTGGGATGGCAGGGAGGCAGCATATCTGAGCACATGGTGTGTCTGTGAGTGTGTTCATGCTCCCATCCTCATGAGCCAGGGTTTCGTGAGCGTGTGAGCAATTATGGGCTGGCTTCTCTGTGATGCTGAGCCTTGTGTATGTGCGCATGCCTCCCAAGGTATTCCCTAGTGTTTTGTGGCTTGGGAGGGTGACTGTGGGCTAGTGTGTGTGTGTGTGTGTGGGGGGGGAGCGCTTGTGGACCTGGATTATTGTGGGCCCTGGCGTGTAGCTTTACCTGTGCGATTGTGTGCCTGGAAAAGTGTGGCTGCGATGTCTCAGTGGGCTTCTCTCCCAGGCCCAGCCCGACCTAGGGCCTCCATTCACCCAGCTGGGCGCTGTGGGGGCCGCCGGCCCGGGGAGTCCCCGCCCCCCTCCTCCGGAGAAAACTTTTCCCAAATCCCCGAGCCGCTTAGGGCGAAGCCGCCCCCCCCCCCCCCCCCCCCGTCCTAATCCGCGCCCCCCGCCGATCTGCATAATCGGGTTAGCGCCTCGCTCCCTCCCGCTCCGCCGCCGCCGCGCGCGATTCTCTCGCTGTCACTTAGGGAGGCTCAGCGCGATTTGCGGCCTAATCCCCCGGGATCGCTCGGCCGCCGCTCCCCGAGGGGCCGCCAGATTGTTCCCTTCATAATTGATTGACTCTATTTGCCGGATTGGGACTTCAAAGCGCTGGCGGCGCTGGGGCGCCTGGGAAGGAGCGGGGCCCGGAGCGGGTCGGCGGGAGCCTTCCACCCGCAGCCCTGTCCTTGGCCCGGGAGGGTGGGCATGAAATTCGCCAATGATGATGATGGTGAGCATGACACGGCCGATGCTGGCGATGTGGATCATGTCATGACCTCCCGCCGCTGGCGACGTCTGGGCCAGGCTGGGTCCTCAGCGCTTCCTGAGTCCATGCTCTAACCCCCTCCCAACCTTAAAGCCTGCAGAGTATTAATGTCCCCATTTCACAGGTCAACAAACTGTTCAGAGGGATTGCTTCCTTCTGGGTTCTGGGGAATCCAGCTGTGAGTCACACTGACTCCTGTCCTTGCCTCCACTTGGAACTTCATTCCAATGAAGGAGGCATATGGGCACACAAGAAACAAGTAAAGAAATACAAGAAGAGATCAAAAAGTAAAGTGACGTAATAGTGACAAGGGGCGGGAGAGGTCAATTTAACTGAGTGGTTCTTCTTGGGAAGGGACACTGCTGAACCTCGAATGCTATGAAGGAATCTGCTCCTCGGAGAGCTGGGACAGGCATGGAGGCAGAGGCAAAGGCGGTGGGAGCTGTGGGAAGGCTCCTGGGCAAGGGCACACCTCTAATAAGTAGTAAAGCTGAGAGTGGAACACAGGGCTGCCTGACTTCAGAGCCCAGAGGCACATTTCCCTTGCCACCTGCCCAACCTTAGTCTGAGCCCCAACCTCAACACAGGCTAAGCCCTTAACAGAAATGTCTGTGCAGACCCATTGGCACAGCTCCACACACAGCCCACTCTACTGCTGGCTCCTGGCTTGGCCTGTCTGTGCTAGTCCCTGTGTGGGGTTAGAGGCCCAGGTTCAGGGAGGTGTTAAGAGGCAAGTGAGACTCCTAGTATTAGGGGGGCTCCTTATTCCAATTAGTAGGGACTGCCTACTGGGCTGGCCTGAACCCCCAAGCCTTCCTGGAGCGAGGACCTGCTGCACCTCCTCCCCTTACTCCTGAGGAGGCAGGGGCAGGGCAGGGAGGCAGCTGGAGGAGCCCCACACCTCACCCAGCCATAGCCAAGCTCCCAGGAATCTCTGGCCCAGACGCAGAATCCCTAGAAAAGCTTAATTAATTCTTGATTACTCCCTGTCTTGCAGCTGCCATTAACCACCTCCCCAGCCTGGGCCCAGTTAGGCCACGTAATTAAATTAGCTCAGGGAGAACACTTCCAGGCAGGGAGCATGCTGCTCCTGCTGGGCCTCTTCGAAGTTCTGGAAAGGCTCAGAGACACCAAGGGGAATATCTAGAGTCACACAGCGGGGCTAGAACTGAGGCTCAAGGATAACTTCCTGAAATTGTTCTGGCCCCCTCCTTCCACCTCTCTTGAGACCCTTACTCTTCTTAGCACACATTTTAAATGTTAAATATCTTTAAAGTGACAAGAGACTTGCTGCTGTCCTTAATTAAATTTATGCCAATTCACTGAGCTCTGAGAGGGATGGATTTGGGACAGAGGAGGGGAGGCAGGGATTTCCATGGAGTAGGAAACAGGAGTCTGCAGTAGTTGAGGCATTTCCCACCTTCAGGGTTAAAGGGGTGGAACAGAGGGAGGTGAGGCCAGGGAGGAAGAGTGGGGGCAGTATAGTACTGCTGCTCTGTCCACAGGAGCCCCTTTGAGGAAAGTCAGGAGTCACTTTCTCTTCAGAAAAGAAACTAGATGAAATAGCCTAGAAGACAGTCTGAGGTAGAAATATATGCACCTTAAGTTGAAGTTGAATGGGCTGGAGAATTCGGGTCTACACAGAGTGAAGAGAGCCTTGCTGAAGTCTCCATATCCCAAGGAGCTCAGCCTCCCTCCCTGCAGCCTTCCTCCCTCAATCCTAGGAGATGCTGGCTGACAGCCCTCCCTCCCCCAAATCCAGCTCCTTGTCACTTCAGAAAATCAGAAATAAGCCCTAGTGATTAGAGTGAGAGGAGAGTGAGATGGGGCTTAGAGGCCCAGGCTCAGGGAGGTGTTAAGAGGCAAGTGGAACTCAGAGTATTGGGGGGGGGGGGGGGCAGAGCTAATAGCTTCTCTGGATGCCCCTCCCCCCAAGACTGTAGTACCCAGGGGAGGAGATAGAAGGAGAGGGGGAAGGAGAGGGATGAGAAGGGAAAGAGAGCAGAAAGACATGTGGAAGAGGGGAAGGAAGCAGGAATGAAAGGAGAGCTGAAGGAGAGAGAATGAATGAATGAATGAATGAATGAAAATGGAATCAAGGAAGAGGAGAAAATAAGATATAGAAGTAAATGAAAAGGGAAGGGGAAAAGTAAATGAGAAAAAAGAGAACTACACACTAAATAACAAGATGTCATTTTCCTATTTGATTGGAAAAAACACACACACACACACAAAAAAAAAACACAACACATTTAGAAGAGCCTGGCTAGGGTGCTCAGTGATTGATCATCAATCTATGAACCAAGAGGTAATGGTTTGATTCCCAGTCAGGGCGCATGCCCAGCTCCATCCCCAGGAGGCAGTGGATTGATGATTCTCTCTTACCATTGATGTCTATCTTTCTCTTCTACCTTCCTCTCTGAAAACAATAGAAATCTATTTTTTATTTTTATTGTTTAAAGTATTACAAATAGTAGTACATATGTCTCCTTTCCCCCCCACTGACCTTCCCCCAACCTCCCTCTCCCACATGCCCTCACCTCCCCCATTGTCTTGTGTCTATTGGTTATGCTTATATGCATGCATACAGGTCCTTCAGTTGATCTCTTACCTCCTCCCAAAACCCTCCCCAGCTTTCCCATTGTAGTTTGACAGTCTGTTCGATGTTTCTTTGCCTTTCTATCTATTTTTGCTCATCAGTTTATAATGTTCTTTATATTTTACAAATGAATGAGATCTTATGGTATTTTTCTTTCACTGACTGGATTATTTCACTTAGCATAATGCTCTCCATTCCATCCATGCTGTTGCAAATGGTAACAACTCCTTTTTTACTTCAGCGTAGTATTCCATTGTGTAGATGTACCACAGTTTTTTAATCCACTCATCTGCTGATGGGCACTTAGGCTGTTTCCAAATCTTAGTTATGGTGAATTGTGCTACTATGAACATAGGGGTGCATATATCCTTTCTGATTCGTGTTTATAGTTTCTTGGGATGTATTCCTAGGAGTGGGATCACTGGGTCAAAGGGGAGTTCCATTTTTAGTTTTTTGAGGAAACACCATACTATTTTCTACAGTGGCTGCACCAGTCTGCATTCCCACCAAAAGTGCAAGAGGGTTCCTTTTTCTCTGCATCCTCCCCAGCACTTGGTGTTTGTTGATTTATTGATGATAACCATTCTGACAGGTGTGAGATGGTACCTCATTGTCATTTTTATTTGCATCTCTTGGATAATTACTGACTTTGAACATGTTTTCATATGTCTCTTGGCTTTCTGAATGTCCTCTTTCAAAAAGTGTCTAGTTAGGTCCTTTGCCCATTTTTTTATTGGATTGTTTAAGTTGTATGAATTCCCTGTAAATTTTGGAGATTAAACCTTTATCAGAGATAACATTGGCAAATATGTTCTCCCATGCAGTGGGATTTCTTGTTGTTTTCAAATGTATTTTTTAAAAAAATTTAGAAGATAATACCCAGTGTTGATGAGAGTAGGGGAAAAGGAGACTTGGGGCACAAATTGGCACAACCTTGGAGGTTCTGGAGGTGAAGGGCAGTTTGGCCATAATTATCAAAATTTTAAATATACATTTCCAAACAATTCCACTTCTAGGCATCTGGCCACAGCAACACTTGTCTCTCTGCACATGAATAGAATAAAATGTCTGAAAGGAAGGAGAACACCCAATTACTGGCAATGGGACCAAAGGGTGGTGGTGGGGATTTAGTTTTTCTCTTTGTATTTTTCTGCATTATGATTTTACAATGAGTTTTCTTCAAATCACATATTAGTTATATGCATTTAAAAATAATTTTTAAGAGGGATGAGGAAGGAATGGAGAGTAGGAGAGAAGAGTAAGAAGAAAGGAAATAAGGTGGTATAGAGCAGAGGGAGAGAGACTGGCTGGGACAAGAGGAGAGACGCATGATGGAGGAGTTGTTGACCCATAGGAAGGAGGGGCTACCACCCAGGCAGTGCCCCAAGGTGCCCAAACACATTCCTTACCCCTGTCCCCATCACAGAAAATCTGGCTGAGGCCTGAGTAATTGAAGGCTAATTGAGTTTTAGGCTTGTTAATGCTCCTGTGAATGTTTGCACTGAAGAGAGCCAGTTGATCTGGATAAATGACTCCTTGTGGGTCTCCAGGGGGAGGGAAGAGACACCAGAAGAGTTTTATGGATGATGAACAGGTAAGGAGTTCTCGGCAGCGGGAAGAGGTAGTGTGCATGGAAAAACTGAAGACTCCTTGGACTGGGCTTGGGAGGGGGTGGAGGAAAGAGGCTAGTTCAGGGAAGTTCTGGGGTCAAGCTCTATTGTGGTCAGGGTTCTGGCAGGTAGGAGGGAGACCAGGAGGGCGGTCAGGGCTGAGGAGCCAGCCCACACCCTGCAGAGTGAGGGTCTGGTCTCCAAAAGGGGCAAGGAGATAAGTCTGGCTACTAGGGATAGGCAGTGGGGTTCCAGGGAGTACCAGGACCTCTACCCACACTCAGGAGTAGATTGTTTGGTTTACACAGGGATGGATCCCTTTTGGGACTATTTTCTGGGCTGGGCTGAAGTGGGCTCTATGGCCCAGGCCCTTCATACCCACGGGATCTTCCTGTACCTCCAGGTCCAGGTGTCAGCCCTCCTTTCCAAATTCTCCACCTCTGAGTCCAGCTAGGAGCCTCCAGCAAGGAGGCAGCCTACCCTCTGGGCTGAGGTCTCTGAGTTTCCCCACTCTCTAGCCAATGGGCCTTGCTGGCTTCTGACTGTCCAGCCTCATGGAAGCTCTATGACTGGAATAAATGTGTTGGTAGCCAGGGAAGGAGTTAGAGGAAGAATGCTCCACAGTTCTCCCTAAAGAGACCAGATGATGGCTAAGGAGGCATCATGAAGGGGAGGCAGGCCCAGGCAGCTGATGAAGAGAGAGGAAGGCTCTTGGAGAACATAAAAAGAGTTTGTTTCACAGAGTTGCTGCTTGGGGGAGCTCAATGTGCTGCAAGAGCTGGAAATTCTGAGAACCCAGGGTGAGGCCCTTCCACGGGTAATCCCCACCCTTCATAATCCCTTTCCCTTCTCCAGGGGTCAGAAATACTGGATGTGCTTTTAAAGGATCAGCTGCACATTTGTTTTTTCCTCCTCCTCCTCCTCGTCCTCGTCCTCCGCAGGCCTGACTCGGGGACTCAGGCCCCTGTGACAAGGCAGGGAAACATTTAATGAGTTTGTATTCCCTGAGAGCACAGTGACTGACAGCTGCCTGGGGGGTCACCACTCTTCTTGTCCTAGAAGAGGATGCAGCAGCTGCTGGGCTCTGTGTGCATGTGAGTGCACGCCTGTGCCCCCCATGGATGCACACCTGGGGCTGCGCTGGAGAGGGTCTGGCCAGGAACACCCTTCCTGCGAACAGAAGCTACTGCAAGTGCTTGGGGAATGGGAAAGGACTTGGGGAACCACTGTCCTTTCTGGGGGTACCTCTAGCCATAAACCTCATCCCTCCACCTGCTCGCCTCAGGTCACCCTCCATATACTCAGTTTGGGTCACGCTGGTGGGAGGAAGGCCTGAGGCTGCCCACAGTGGGGTTTGAAGGAATCAGGAGGCATGGTCGATGTGGAGGCCTGAGTCTGCATGGGTAATGAGGCCAGGGACTGGCTTGTCAATAGCGTTTAAGTACTTTTCTCCCATTTTCAGGCCAAACTGAATTATTTATTTGTTTCTGGTCAATCGCTGGTAATGTCATTAGCATTTGTCTATCAAAAGGAGCAGAATGGGAGTGGTCCCCTTCAACTGACCCCCACATCCAAAACTGACTCTCAGAGATCAGGCTGTCCAGTTCCCTGTCCCTGCCCTCAAGTTACCCCAGTTTACTGGAAGGGTAAACTGAGGCCATAATTTCTCAGAGACTCTGCATGTAGCATGTTATCTATCCCCATGTGCCACAGTTTTAAGCCTAGTGGATCTAAGGAGCCTGCTGGTGGGGTCCTTCCTGCTCTTCTCACACACCCCTGTCGCTAACTTGGACCAGTCCTCCGGCATGTGGGCATCACATTGGCTGGCTTATCCCTTGGAGAGGGAGCCACAACTGGCAAGGGAAGACCTGGATGGAAGGTGGAATGGAGGCCCACAGAGCAGGCAGCCAAGGTGAGCTTCTGCCTCTTCTCTTGCTTCCTCAGACTGAGCTCCTAATGTGGGATTCTTCCTTCTCCCTCACACTGGGCTCCCAAAGCAGAGCTCTGCTTTGCCTCTAAGACCAGGCCCACAGAAAGTGACCTGCCTCCCCCACTCAGATTAAGCTCTCTGACCAGGGTCCTTCTTTTTCTTCAATTAGCTTTCCAGACAGAACCTGTCTCCTCTTCCTGGCCAGGATCAGGGCAGGCCCTCTCTTCCCCCAAGTCCACAGGACTGCCTCTACCACAGGAACCAGAGCACCTTCCCCACCTCCCACCTCCCTCCACCCCTCTGACTAATCCCCAGAGAAGGAACTGCAGGTCCTCGAGGGCTGAGATGGGCTTGTAGATCAAGAGCGCTCACATCTAGGCCCTTCACTGATCTTCCATCCTCATCCTTGGGACTTAAAGAAGAAAGTGAAGGTGAGACGTTGTGCAGAGATCAGGGAGGCAGGGAGTGGGGTAAGCTTTGGGGAGTGATAGGAGTAGCAATGCTTTTGAAGCAGTGGGCAGCAGGACTGGGCAGAGCAGGAGTTGACTGTGGTGCTATCCCAACAGCAGCTTCACCAAACCCACAGGAAGCTCCAGTGCTAGGATGCCTTTCAGACTTGTCCTGGACTGAAATAGGGGCCAGATCTTTGTCCTCCTACACCGACCAATCATCCGTGGAGTGCCCCTAGGGGCAGAGCATAAACCTGGGAGAGGCAGCTGAGGGCAGTTCCCTGGGGAGGGACTTGATGGTGAGGAGTTACCAGTAGCCAACACCCCAGCAGCCGCAGAAACAAGTGTCTTGGCCCTCAGCCCTCGGCCCTCAGCCTTTGAGGAGGGTGGGCAGCACTGCAGCATCCACAGTGGATGTTCTGGGCAGCATGGAGGGATGCGGCATTAGGAGCCTCGGTGGGATGGCTCAGTTTATGGAAGTGTGAATAGCCACAAAATTTAGGGGAGGGGGTGTGCTCAGACAGTGCAGTTTGTATTGAGATAGCAGGATAAGACGGTATCATGTGCCCAGCCAGCATGGCTTAGTGATTGAGTGTCCATGTATGAACCAAGAGGTCCCCGTTCAATCCCCAGTCGGGGCACATTTCTGGGTTTCGGGCTCAATCCCCAATGTGGGGAGTGCAGGAGGCAGCTGATCAATGATTCTCTCTCATCATTCTTGTTTCTATTTCTCCCTTCCTCTCAGAAATAAAAAATACATTTAAAAAAAAGAAGAAGAAGAAGAAAGCATCATGTGGAGGGCTGAGGCAGTATGGGGGACAAGGCAAAGATGACTTGGGGGACACCAGTGGACCAAAAGTTTGGAGAACAGAAGGGGTAAATGGGTCTTCTTAATGCTGTGCCTGCCTGGGCTGCTCCCTGTGGGCTAGGGCCTGGTGGGCAGGTCTGAGCAGCCTGCGTGGATGGGAAGAAAGCCCCCCCTCTGGGCATTGCTGGCTCCTGAGTCGATAAGCAGGATTAGCCTCCTCTTCCTCAGGAGGAGGGGCTCTGCTCCTGCATCAGCCACCAGCTCTGGCCCTAATCCTCCTGGCTTTCTAATCCAACCACGACTTTCTTAGGCATTAACGTTGGGCTCTCAGCTCCCTAAGCACCACCCTGAAGATGGGAGCGGGGCTCTGCTGGGAATTAGGCCAGCCTCAGAGGATGGCTCTGCAGACAACTGGAGGGAGGCCAAGAATAGCCCCAGCCTCTTTCTATAGCCCTCAATTCCCAGACAGGACCCAGGGTCTCATAGGTGTCCCTTCTGGCTCACTGCTAAAGCCTGGTGAGAATAGGGGTGCAGAAAGGGGTTGCAGAGAAGTGGAGTGGGTGTGGAGTCTAGAGGTGGTGCAAGACAAGAATATGAGGGTGATTCACAGCCTAGCAAAGGCAGAGAAAGGAGAGTTATGGACACTCTGAGCCATGAGAGACTAGAAGAGCAAACTGAGGCCAGATTATATAGGGCCTTGATGCCAGCTGAGGAATTTGGACTTGGGTGAAGTAAGGAGTCATGATGGAAAAGTAGTAGGATTCAAAGCAATTGCATTGGCACCTGGGAAAGACTGATGGGGGTGGGGCAGAGACTGGAGGGGTGGGAAGGGTCTTGCTATGATGCCAGCGGCAGGCCAGGTGATGAAACCCAAGAGGACACTTGCACAAGGTCACCCAGCACCCACTCCCAGTGCATTGGGCAGCACAGCGACCCATGTCATGGCAGGGGCTCCACTGCACTTGTGAGGGATGGAGGTAGAGGTGCCCTGGTGAGGCAAGTTGTAGTGACAATGCATTGACTGTTGGTGGCTTCTTTTTTAAAAAATATGTTTTTACTGATTTGAGAGAGAGAGGAAGGGAAAGATAGAAATAATGAGAGAATCATCCAGCGGTTGTCTCCCACACACCTCCTACTGGGGATCCAGCCCACAACCTGGCATGTGTCCTGATTGGGTATCAAACTGGTGATGCATGGGACAACACTCAACCAACTGAGCCACACCAGCCAGGACTGTTGGCAGCTTCTTAATTATCAGTTATTCCAACTATTATAAACAGGTAGTGGCAGCCTGGCTGTAACACAGAACAAGAGAGGCCGGGTGGACAGGACCTTCTCCTGCCTCAGGACACAGTTAGTGACAGCATTGAAATCAGAGAAGCAGAGGAGGCAGGATAGCCACTTACAATCCAGGAAGGCCAAAGAGTGGCTACAAGAGGGACTGTTGGAGTCTGATGGATGAGGTTCAAATCCAAGCTCTGCCTGCCTATTTCTAGCTGAGCAACCTTCTTGAGCTCCAAGTTTCTCCTTTGTAAATGAGTTAATAATGCCAACTCATAGGACCCCTACAGGGAGGGCCACGTAGAAAAATATCCATTCAGTGTCCCAGTGGAAACTGAGGGTGGGATGGGGGAGGGAGACACAGCTACGGTTGTTGCTGCCTATGAGCACTCAGAGGGGCAAAGGTTTGTTTCCAGCTCTGTGTGCTTCCAGAGCTCCTGAATGCATCTTCCCAGAGACAGTAGTAGGCGGCTGGGGTCCCCAGACTCCCAAGGGCAGGTGAGTCAGGGTATTGAGCTTGAGCGGGTGATGGGGTGTTGAAAGGTTGGGAGGTTCATCACAGCAGGTTCGTTAGGCCGTCCCAGCAGGCCCCTCTCATTGGGCCCTGCTAATGAGCTTCCACTGGATTATCCGCTCCCACCTCCACTCGGTTTACTCTGTCAAATCGAGTTTGCATTTTAAATGGGAATTTGACAAGACGGGCAATTTGTCTGCTGACGAGGTTAATGGGTGTTAGCCCTGCGGACTGAGGAGAGAAAACCTAGGCCCCAGCATAGCCTGGCCTCTGCCCAGATCAATGACCCCGGCTGCTGCTCCTCCCTCCACTGTAGTCACTCTGGCCCTCCCAGTGTCCAGAGGCTGTCCCCAAAGCACCCTGCCCTGGGCCACCATCTACTTTTCAAGTGGGTGACAGGCCCCTCTACCTGACAGCCCCTCAGGGCTCCTGAGGCTCCGCCATGTCATCCCTCTCAGACCATGGTTCCAGGGCCAGGTTTTCCCTCCCAGCTGAGCTCCCAAAGGCTGGGCACTGTCTCCTCCCTCCTGTCTTTCTCACCTCCCTCTCAACATATGAGACTTAAAACAAAGCTTTAGTACTGGGATATAGACTGGTTGGAAAGACCAACCACTAGACCAAGCTCTAATATTAGGGCTCACAGAGGAGCTGGGGAACCCTTCTGAGGCTTCCTGTTGGAGCCCAAATTGGTCTCCCTACATGGGGTCCTTCCCTGAACCAACTCTTTCAAGGCTGAACAAGAATGCAGGTTTCTGGGACCCCAGCCCGAGTCCAGGAGCAGCACCAGGATGAACTTGGGCTGTGGGAGAAGATGCCTCAGCCTCCCCTCCTCCCAGGGGCCCGGCGCCCTTCCCCACCCGGCTAATGTGCCACAATTACCTCCTAAGTGCCCAAACAAATGTGGCTGCTGGGGGAAGTGACACGAGCTCCAGGTGATGGATTCGTGCCATCGGGGAGCCGGGCGGAGCGGGCCCGAGCGGGGGGCGGGAGGGGGCAACACTAATATTGTATCAGCGTCGGTGCGGGCGCCACGAGCCGGTGATGAATATGTGTCACTTTACACGGCGCACACTCGGGGGCCTGGCTGCGCAGGCATGGAAAATAGAGTGTCTGGGATTAATGATATTGAAAATGATAGAGAGCAGATTGGAAATGGCTTCGCCCGCCCGACCCGCGGAGATGGAAACATACCTCACAGCTATCTGCCCAGCCTGCCCCCCCCCCCCTACATCACTGCAGAGGCCCACGCAGAAGACCAGCGTCTCATTCCTCCAGCAGCTCCTTAGGATGGCATATGGGAGGTACACCTGTGAGCAGAGACAAGGGGCATCAACAAAATCTCAGTCCCTAACTGACCTTTGATCTTGGTTCCAGATGAGTCTGACCCCAGTCACTCAATGAACCTTGACCTTGGCCACATACCAAGCCCTGACCCCAGTTTCAGCTGAGGCCTGCCTCTGGCCACAGACTGAGTCTGCTGAAGCCTGAGGCCCTCACAAGAACAGGAGGTTTGGAGTAGTGGAGCAGGGGAGGTGCAGGGATGAGGCAGGAGAGTGTGGATCGCTTAGCAGCATAGTGCATCCCCTGCTGGCGAGCAGCTCAGAGCCCAGGCTGTCACTCCATGGTATGGACTCCCAGGTCAGTGAGCGAGTGAACAGGTGTCTTCTCCACTGATGTCTTTAGTGTTTAATTATGTTCATTTTTATTACTATGTCTGCATTTGTAGAGGTGTATATCTCTGTTCAACTATAAACTTGTGGGGTTGTGTCCAGCGTGTGTAGGAATGTGGGAAACTGGGCTTATCCTGTGTGCCTTGATGTGTATACATCTCTGGGTGAAGGGGGTCTGTACATGTGTGTGAGTGTGGATTATTTTAGGCCACTCTGCATGGATATGAGTGTACCTGTGGTGAGTGTGAGTTTGTGTGTATGTTTACCCACAGATAGAGGAACGTCATATGTGGGCATTGGTCAGGTAAAACTCTTTCTTAAAAAAATCTTTATTGCTGAAAGTATTACATATGTCCCCCTTTTTCTCCCATTGACTCCTTAAAACCCCCCTCCACCTCCCACCCCAGGACTCCACATTGTATTGTCTGTGTCCATGGGTTATACATATATGTATACAACTTCTTTGGTTCATCTCTTCCCACCCATCCACCATAGTATAGTGTTTATCACGTTAGCCTAACTAGTAAAACTCTTATGAGGCCTGACTCTAGTCACAGACTAAATCTCCAGCATCAGGACAAGATGCCTCTTCTCATTGAAATAGAACCTATCACTCTGGGATTTCAACAAATTTGCCAGATGGACAGCAACCTGGAAACCATCAGACCAGCCTCAACATCTATCACTACATCAGTCCCAATCAAAACCTAGGTCAGGAGAATGTGCCTACTCCAACATCACTTATTCAACAAATACTTCTTAAGAGCTCATGATGTGGCAGATACTGTCTTTGATGAACAGGAAAAACATGGTTCCTGACTTCATGGAAGGCACATCCATCAGAGAAGAAAGATACTAAACAAGTAAACAGGTAATAAACCAATAATGACAGAGTATAAAAAAATGCTGCAAAACAAATATTCGGAAGGTCATGATAGAGATAACGGGGTGACCTATCATTAGATGGGATAGTCAGGGCTGGCTCTTCCTTATAGGTCACATTTGAGCCAGCCCCGTGGAAAGAGGAGAACAGTGAGTCTCAAGGCCCCGGGCATATTGGAGGCCATGTCAGGAGAGAGAAGTCAGGAAAGAAGCAGGAGGGAGGGTGAGGCCAGAACAGCTGGTCTTCTAAACCAGGGTGAAGAATTCAGGTTTCTTTTCAGTGGGTTGAAGAGCCATTGGAATGTTGAACCAAGAGAATGATATGATCATATATATGTTTTGAAAGGAAACTGAGAATACAGCAGGAAATCTTTCAGAGGTTCTGGTATTAGTCCCAGGCCTAGGGTGCACGTCTTTCTAGCATCACTAGCAGTTCCCACATACCCATCATTAGCAGCAGCAGCTTAGCTGGTGCTTTATTGAGTCCCTCCTGGCAGCATCTTGGAGGCCTTTGGTTCCCTGTACACACTGTTCCTGGTCCTGACATACTACCCCCACCTGGCTCTTCCCTCTGCCTCACTCTCTAACCGTGGGGTCTCCTAAAACTGCTCTCTCTCCAAGATTACCTGAGTCTTCCCAGGGCCCTGCTGTCATCTTATAAACCAGTGCTGAGAAAGCTCAGAGCTTCTATGAAGACAGGAGTGGAGGCCCTGGCCAGTGAGGCTCATCATGTTTACCAAAAGATTGCCAGTTGGATTCCTGGTCAGCATACATGCCTGGGTTATGTGGCTCGATCCTTGGTAGGGGGCATGCAGTAGTCAGGAGGCAACAGGCAGCTGATGTCTCACTCTCACATCTATATTTCTCTCTCCCTCTCCCTTCCTCTCTCTAAAAATCAATAAAAGATAATTTTTTACAAAACACAGGAGTGGAGGAGAGAGCCTCACACTGGTGGTGAGAAGAGCTCTGTGCAGGAGCCAGAGGCACAGCTCCCAGAGCAGCCCACTTTCAATCATGGGACCTCTGAAACCATGCCCCCACCCCACCCCACCTCACAGGTGTCCCCAGGGGGTCCTAGCACATTGTAGGCAGCAACCTCACCTCCCTGTCTGTCTATCCCCTATGCTTAGCCAATGGAGAGAGGGATACCAGGTGTCTGGTTCACCCCTAGCACAGCACAGGCATGTGGAGAGGCCTTCAGGAAATACGATTGGGGAGGGGTTGGGGGGTGATGAAAGGACTTGCAGCAAGTCCCATCGGGAAGGGGGTGCTGGGTGACCTGATTCCACCCCCAGACTCAGCACCACCCCTTCTGCCTTGGTGCAGGCAGGCTCCCTAGTAGCTGCGACTTTTGTATGTAGAGGAGGCAGGAAGAGGACTGAGGCCTCTCTGGGGCTGCTTTTCTTCCCCTTTCTGCTTCAGTCTCTTGTCTTCTGCTGGCTGGCCTTTTCTCTTCATCTCTCTCCATGTCTTTCTGCTCCTTTCTCTCCCTCCTTCCCTGCCTCTCTCTCCCTGAGTCATTTGCAAAGCGGAGATGGCCTAGCCCATCTGGGAGCGAGAGCAGGGCTGGTGACGGAGGCGCAGGTAATAGCCGAGTAGAGGAGAGAGACGTGGAAATTTATGACATTGAAAATGACTAAGAGAGAGAGTGTGTGTGTGTGTGAGTGTGGGAGAAGGAAAGAGCAGGAGGGCAGAAAGGGAGAGGGAGGGAGCTCTTGTGCATTCTCTCATATACACACTCCCCGCTTTACCCCTCTTTCCAACCTTGCAGAGAGGAGAGGGCATGGGGTTGGGGTGGAGGGGTTGCCAGCACAGAGAGAGAAAGACAGACAGACAGACAGACAGATAGTTGGTAAGACAGAGAGGGCAAACAGAAGGAGAAGAGCAGATGAGACCAGGAGAGGGAGCAAGATTGTGAACCACCGTGGGAGAGATGACCAGTGTCTGGCTGGGGCGCCCGCTTGTCTCTGCCCTGATCTTCACTTCAGGAGCTCTGGTCTGAGGTTAGGGGTGTCCCCACGGCATATGGTAGCATGGATACTGGAGTCTAAGCTGGAGTTTTCTAAGGGATGAGGCTCAGAAAGGGCCAGAACATGCTCCAGGCTGCACAGCAGGTCTCTTTCCTCCCAGCATGGATATTTCCCCACAGATGCTGTAATGTGGAGAGCCAGGAAGTAGATGGACTAGATCTTGTAACCAACAGCAATTCCCTCTGGACCATAGGAGTCAGGGGAATGGCCAGAATGATCTGCCACATCTTCTTGAAGTCAGAGGAGAATCCGTTTCCATGATGTGTTGGCCTGTAATCCCTTCTGCCCTAGTCACCCCTACACCATCCATGATGGCATGGCATTGTTGGAGACAGAAAACATTAAACATCCATCAGAGAGCTGTGCATGCCACCCCTGTCCTGGGGCCAACGCAGACCCAGTAGACTGCCCTCCACCTCCCTCCTCAACCCCCCTCTGCTACCTTTTGGCTGGAAGGCAGCTGAGTCCCCTCCCAGGCACTGTCCCTTAACCCAGGGATCAGGTCTTTGCTCAGAATCCTTCCTTCTCTGGGCCTAAGTTTCCTCATCTTTGCAATGAGGATAGTAACACTCCTGTGCCCATCAACCTTAGGCCAGAGTAGCCACGGGGCTCAGGGGGAGCTCTGATCCACCTAGGTCTGGAAGTGGTCCTCCATTAGAGGTGTGAGTCATCTCTACTCTAGAGATGCTCTTGGCATTCTGGCTGATGTGTGGGTGACGGGAGAGAAAATAAGACTCCCAGGCATCCCACATACACACAGCCATCTCCCAAGGAAGCTATGTCAGCTATTCAAAGGGCAGCACACATGCTCAGGTACAGGCAGGGGCTGAGGCCCAGAGAAAGGCGCCGCTCCCCTCCCCCCCCCCCCCCCAGTCACACAGATGACAAGATCTGAGTCAGACCCTGCTAGTCCAGACCATGTACCAGGCCCCTTGTCCTGCCAGATGTCAGCAGAACAGGTGCTTTGGGGGCTCTAAGAGGCCTTGCCTCCAACCCTCAGTAGCTTGGAGCCTGACTCTGCACAGGTGTCCAAGTTTCCCCAACTGGAGATCACTCCCCAGTCCTGCCCTGTCTCCCTGGCAGCCTTCCACGGAGGGCCTATTCCCTCCCTCCTCTTCTCCCCATCCCCTGCTCTGAAGCCCTCTGCTGGAAAACTTTCTTGGATTAACCCCTTCTAGCCCAGGGCATCTGAAGAGGTGGTGGTGTACATTGTTTGGAAGTATAAGCTTGAGGCCCAGAAAAACCCCAGATCACAGCTCTGCCCCTTGGCTGGGTGATGGGCTCTTCATTTAATGTCTCTGAGCTTTATCTCCTCATCTGGCCAATGGCTTCAGGATTTGGGGACGATCACATGAAATCATCCTCTTGGGGATGCAAAGTGACTGGCACAGAGGAGGTGCTTGGCAAATGCCAGCTGGTATCCAGCCCCTGGTCCCATACCTCACTGTGTCCTTGCTTTCTGCTGCACTTAGGGGGCTGAAGGTGAGCCCTGAGGGTGGGTAGAGGAAAAAGGGCAGTGGCAGCAGCTTCTGGAAGCTCCTGCTCACTTAGAAGAGATAAAGCCAGCCAGAGCTACAGCCGGAGAGACTCAGGTTAGCTCTATGAGGGACTTGCTCTTTGTGAGATCCAGGAGGAAGACACATTTCAGAGCCCACCTGGTCCAGTCTGTTCTGAGGCCTCATTCTAGAGGCAGCTCCAAGGCAGCCTTGGTTGCTCTGTCTGGGGAGCAGTGGGGGAGGTGAAGAGTTCACTGGGCCCAGGGCTTCGGGCAGTGGGCCTCCCACCCAGCCCCAGTGCCCTGGCCCAGCCCATCATGGCCGCATAAAAGGTGACGGATGGTTAATGGGGGAGATAACAGGATTCATAAGGAAAATTTATCGGTCGCTCTGGTGGTATAAATATGTTTATAGCGGACCAAGGGGAAATGAAGAAGCCCCAATAAATCACAACGAAGCCACCAGCCACTAATAGGCAAGCAGCCGCGGGAACCCCAGCATTGGCGCTTGCAGACACCCCCTCTGGCTGCCCGCTAATGGCATGGCAGGATTGCAGACTTGTCAGGCAGGCCGCCCAGCCCACGCCATGTTGGGAACAGGACCCCGGGGGCCACTTCCACTGGACCTGAGCTGACCTGCCTAGTCTAGCCTCTCCTACGGCAGATCTGGCTTAGTCAGACTGGAGGGCTGAGGGAACAGGGCAGGGGTGGAGGGGGCGCATGTCTGACATCTGGGCGGCCCATGGTGCAGGGCTCTGGGTCAGACATGACTTCAAAACTGGACGCTGCCACTTCCCAATCCCTGACCCTCTTTGGGTTTCCTTGTCCCCAAAGTGACTTTACAACTTCAGAAAGCTGTTCTGGAGGAAGAGAGATAATTCACTAACCACAGTACTTAGCACCAGGTAAGCCTCCATAAATAGTAGCTACGCTTCTTACTTGTCGCAAGGTTTTCCCCTCTTGGGGAAAGTGCTATGCAGACATGAGAATACTCAGGTAGAAGTGGGTAGCATTGTCCTCATTGTATAGATAAGGAGTTAAAGAGGTTTGCTTGAGGTCTCACAGCTAGAAGAGAAAGGCTCTATTCCATCTGCCCCAACTTAGACCCACTCCTTCCTCAGAGTTTCTGGGTTCCCTGTCCCCCCCGCCCCCTCCCTCCAGAAGAGGCTAGGATTCCAGGGGCCTGAAATCCTAAGGGCAAAGCCCTGGGGGATCTGGCAGCAACTTGCCGATGCTAGTGAGCTAGGCCTCAGCTCTCTGCCCATCCCTACCCTCCTTGCCCTGCTCTTCCTTCCACTCATCTTCCGCCCCCTGCACAGCCAGGACCTGACTCCGTTAATGGAACTCTCCCCCCCCCCCCCCCCCCCGCGCCCCAGCACTGAGGTTGCTGGAAGCTTCCACAGTCAGCACAGAGTGTTTTACACCCCTTTTCCCTCCAGACTCTGCACCTAGGTCACAGCCTCAGTCCAGGCAAAGGTCTCCTCTAGCCCAGCTCACTGCTCCCTCCATACATTCAGCAAATATTTATGCGGCTGCCAGGGCCTGCCGGTGAGATACTCAGTGTCTGGCGGAGGAGTCAGGCCTGGACCACGGGAAATAATGGGGTGTGTGCCGGGGCTAAGGCAGGCACCGCGGCTGGGGAGGCCCGAGTCAAAGAAGGAGCGGGAGGAGGCAGGAAAAGCATTTCCAGAGGAGAAAGCCGCTTGGATGAGAGCCTAGGGGGCGGACAGGACGGAGCCCATGGGGTTGGTGTGACCACTTCTCTCTCAATGCGGAGGAGACACACAGACGCTCCCCCCCCCCCCCCGCTCCCCTCTCCACTTCGGGTTCCTCACTCCTTCGTTCCTCCTTTCACAGCCACGCTGTTCAGCTCACCCCACACTGGACAACACCGCAGCCTGCTCCCCAATTCCCTGAAAACTATGCTCCCCACCTTATCACTTCCAGAGTCCCAGGTCTATCCCCCAACTCAGCTGCCCGAGACAGCAGAGCAGCGTTCTCAGCCCAGGAGGTTAGGGTCCTCACACCAACACTGGGCGGGCGTGGGGGTGCGGGTGTCACAGGACTCCCCTCTCCTTGCTGCTCTGAGAAGAGACACCCAAGCTGCCTTTGCCTGGCCTGATGCGCTTTGCTCGCATCTCCGTCTGGCTTTCCCTCGCAGTCTCTCTCCCTGACTCTCGGGGTCTCTGGCTCTCTTTCCCCAAGTCCCTCTCTTTCTAGCCTCTCCCTCCCTGTCTCGGGTTCCGTCTCTCCCCGTCTCTCCCTCGCGAGCCGGGGCGGGGGGGAAATCGCTCCGTAAATAGGCGGATGGCCCGGGGCGCTCCCGGCGCAGACACTCGTTTTTAGAGCCGGTAATTGACTCCTTTCAGTTGATAATTCATGGCTTGCATATGCGCTTTAATGCGGGCGCCCGGGGAGCGCGGCGGGCGGGGCGGCCCTTGCGCGGAGCCGGCGGCCAGGCGGCTGGAGAGGGAGCTGGACTCGGGGCGGGTTTCCGCCGTGGCTGTCTGTCCGTCAGTGCACCGGAGAGGAGGGGGAGCCCCTGCTAGGGTCGGTCGGTCTGTCAGGCCCTCGTTGGCCTGGCTACGTGAGGAATTGGGAGTGCGGTGGGTGGGGTGGAGAAGCAGGTAAGTCTCTGCGCCGGCGAGGGGTGGGGGGTCAAGGGGGGGCGAGACCCACTGGCAGAGTCTTCGAAATGAATGGGGATGGAGGGAAGGCAAGACGTGCCAACACTTCTTTCCCCTGCAGTCAAAGGGGAAACGGGATTATAAAGGGGATAGGCTTTACCCTTATCCTATAGCGCAGAAACAAGACTAGAACTCAAGGTACCCCCTTCCCACGGGGCCTCAGGCTCAGCCTTGGTAGACCCACCTGGCCCTGTGAATTTCCCTGTTTCTAAGCTAAAGTCCTCCTCTGCTGCTCTCAGGCGGGCTTTCCCGGGAGGAGCTGGACAGACACCCAGACCATGCCCGCATCTCACTCCACAGCGGCTCCCAGGTCATCTTCCGCTTGGCCTTCACCTTCTGTCGATTTGTCTCATCCTGAGGCCGTGACAGATGTCATCATTGTTTCCATTTTACAGAAGAAACCGAGGCTTAGAGAAGCTGGGAGATTTGCCTAAGGCTGCAGAGAAGGCCGAGCCTGGGTATAGTAACACCCAGACCAAGTCCTCCCAGGTGGAAGTACTAGAGTGAGAAGGGGAGATGCAGGGAATATCATGTCCCTGGAGGCCCCATGTGCACCCACACATGGAACTCAGAGAGCCCCCATGGCAAGAGACTTTGAGGGTGCCAATGACCTGCCTATAATCACACAGACCAGGTAAAGGTGATGCTGGGAGGTAGTAAGAGGTTAGAGGTTAGAGGTCAGTGGGTGAGCTGGAGCTGGTGTTGGGGAGGAGGGCAGATGTTGATCCCAAATTTCGGCTCAAGAGAAAGCAGACAAATTCCAGCCTGGAGAGAATTCTGGCTCCAGGATGGAGCTTACTCAGTCCCTTAGCCTGGTATCTGTTGCCTTTTCTTCAGGCTAATTTCAGCCAAAAATAGAATTCCACCTCCTAACTCCTAAAATATGCAAATATTTTACCAAGTCAAAACACTTGGGCTTATTTCTGTGTCCCCCTATGTTTATTTTTTCACCCTCTAGTGTCCCTATCTTTGCAATGGAGTTTGGACAAGGATCTGACAGAAAAAGTCCTGGTAACAGTGGATCTGATTAAAGGCGATAGTGCAGTCTGGGCTGTATAAAGCTCAATGCTGCCCCCTGGTGCGGCCAGTGAGCCGCAGGGAAAGGAGACAGGAGGCACTCGAGGTAAAACAATAAAATAAAACCTCTCAGCTCTGCTCCCAACTACCCCACTATCTCTGAAACTTTTAGACCTTCCTCTAGAGGTCTAAACCTTTTAGACCTCCAGCAGAGGTCTCAGACTCTGTGGTAGGGCCTGGAGAGGGATGGAGGCTATATTGACAGTAGCAGTAGCCCAGTCGACCCTGCATCTGGAGACCCCAAATGGTTTCTTCTATTTTAAGTGGAATCAAGACTGCCCTTCTAGTGTGACTCCTGGGTTCTTCATCTCAGTTAATTAAATGTAGGCCTTTTTCTGCCTGAAATTCCACCATTTGTGTTCAGAGGTCAACAAATGTAGGATGAATGGGTGGATAGATGGATGGATTCAATCCTTTTGCACTGAGATATTGTATCCAGAAGGTTTGTGCTGTTAAGTACAAGGGATGATTAGTTCATTGGTTTTCCTAGTTGACTGGAAGTGGGACTACAAAGAGGAATGGGATAGGATAGTGGTCAGCAAACTCATTAGTCAACAGAGCCAAATATCAACAGTACAACAATTGAAATTTCTTTTGAGAGCCAAATTTTTTAAACTTAAACTTCTTCTAATGCCACTTCTTCAAAATAGACTCGCCCAGGCCGTGGCATTTAGTGGAAGAGCCACACTCAAGGGGCCAAAGAGCCGCATGTGGCTTACGAGCCACAGTTTGCCAATCACTGAGATAAGAGAAGGGGAAGTTGTGTGTGTGTGTCTGTTTTTGTTATGTCCATATATATCCTACTACTTACAAGAGTCTTTCATATATATTTTAATTTATCGGGGTGACATTGGTTAATAAAACTATATAGGTTTCAAGTATATGGTTTCTATAATACATTCTCTGTATTTTCATATATTTTTTATTCTCAGACCCACCCTGTGAGGTAGGCAGGTTTCAGTTATTCATTCTAATGAGGTCTTTTCTCCATAAACACTGAAGAATGCTTTTGGATTCTAGTTTTCATGTACTTAGAGAATAAATAAAAGGTTTTTTTTACTGGTAAAATTTGTTTTTCTGACTTGCATTTCAGAAATGCCATTAAACACTTCTTATTTTCATAGTCCATCTAGAACCAGCAACTGGAAATAGATTGGGCATGTTTCTTCAAAAGTGATTTTTGCATTGTGTGACAAATGATAGGCCCAAAGGCAATAACAGGCCCAGTCCAGGCAGCTATCTTGCGGTTTCCATGCTGCAGACACAAGGTAGTGTTTTTGCCTCATCACCACCACTGTCCCCCAACCGGTAAGACCCAGTGACGAAAGGAGTGGGAAGGGTAAGTTTCGGTGTGTTGGGACAATGCTCTAACCAACTGAGCTAACTGCCAGGAGGAAGGGTAAGTTTTGAACCAGGAGGATCTCAAGAGAGCAGATGAAGGGAAGGTCATGAGGGAGTTGACAGGATCAAAGAAGGCTTCCTGGAGGAGTTGGCATTTGATAAAGGGCTTGAAGCGCAGAAAAGACAGCGATGATGTTCAGGTAAAAAGAAAAGCCTGAATAGAGGTAGAAGTGCATCATGCTGCCAAGAGGGCTCCAATTTGAGGAAATGAGGGAGGCTATGTTCTAGAAGAGCCAAGGCAGACGACACTGGAGGACTTTGGAAGGTGCTGTGTGTCACACCAAGAAATTAGCACTTTGTGGGCAAAGCACTAGACTGAGTTGAGCCCTGGATCCCAACCCAGGGTCAGCTCTGACTATGCTTCCCTTCCTTGGTCTTGCTCTCTGAAACTTTCTTAAGACCCCACTGGGGGCCATGGCAAGTTCTTGTTAGGGAAATACCCAAGAATCACAGCTCACAGAATAATTAAGTAATCAAATCTAATTCCCTCAATTTGTAGGTGAGAAAACAGACCCAGCATTGCATAGCAAACCAGTGGCAGAGCCAAGACTGGAACCCATACTTGCAGCCTCTCAGTTTGGGGCTCATTCCCCTCTGCTGTATTCTGGGATAGCATCTGGGGGCTGGGTTGGAGGAGGACAGCTGGAAGCAGAAGGTCATCAGGAGGATATAGTGTCGCCTAGATCAGAAATCACAAGGCTGGCCAGTAAGTAATGTTTATTAAGCCCTTCACCCTGATCCCCATCTTGAGTGGCTCTGAGTCCACGGATGAAGCACCTACGAGGACAGAAAAAACTACAAGGAAAAGGAATATGGTGGGCTTCCTAGAGGAGATAGGAGGTGGAGATGGTATTCATGAGAAGGAAGGGGCATTGGGAGCAGACTTGGATAAGGATGTAGGAAGGTCTCCAGAAGAAATGGCTTGTCATTTGGGTTCCCTCTGATTCTTGGCCAAGGTCTCCACTTCCTTCATGAATTGAAGACAGAGTTCCTCTTCCCATGGCAAAGCGATGCACTGCACAGCCACTGGGAGCCCCACGGATCCTTCCACCGCCTGCTCAGAGAGAGTGTCTGTAAATCAGAGCCTGCTTCGTACTCACAAGCCCTTTGCACGCCCTTCCTCATCTCCTGTAGGGATGCATTAATCCAAATATCTCATCTCCAATCCATATTACAATAGAGATATCCTGGATCTCAGAGTTCCTGGCTTCCTCAGCTCTCGGTAAAACCTGGAAAACTTGTTCTTTGTCTACAACTCTCCAGGGTAAAACTTGTTCCTTGTGCAAAGAGCTGACTATAACAATACAATATAAAACCAAGTATCCAGCCAATGTTCTTAGCACAGCAAAGAAGAATGTGCAAGTCCCTGATCAGGAACCTAGTTACGCTTCTGCAGTGGAAGAGGTGCTTTGATTCCAAACACAGGCCCAGGAATGTGGGGACTGAGCCTGAGTGCCTGCTATGAAATCCAAACATAATTGTAGGAATTTAAACATGTTTTCATTGCTTTATGATAGTAATTTTCCATCACACTAGTATACAGCAAGAATTTTTAAAGCATACAATATCTGACTGTTTAGTCAGGGGCACTGACTCCTTTTTCTCTTAGATTGTCAAATAAAAAAATGATAAGAGCCAACACAACAATAGCCATCTGGTGTGAATGCCGGCCTTTTTTTTTTTTTTTTTAATTCTCACCTGAGGATATATTATTGATGAGAGAGAGAGAGAGAATGGGAGAGAGAGAAACATCCATATAAGAGAGAAATCAGTTGTCTCCGTTATCTCCTGAACTGCATCCCAGGTATGTACCCTGACCAGGAATCAAATTGGCCACCTTTTGGTGCACAGGACAATGCTTAACCAACTGAGCCACTACGGCCGCACTGTGTATATATATATATATAACTTTTAAATAGCTCTTGGAACAGAGTCAGAGCTCAAGACACATTAGATAGTGTAATTATTACCATTTTCTCAGCAGTTCCACTGGGTAATTCTACCACTAAAATCAATTTCCAGTCCTGGCCCGATAGGTCAGTTGGTTAGACTTTCTTCCTGATATACCAAGGTTGTGAGTTCCATCCCAGGTCAGGGCACATTCAGGAATCAACCAATGAATGCACCAATGAAACAACATATCAATGTTTCCCTCTTTCTCCCCATCCTCTCTCTTTCTAAAATCAGTAAGTAAAAAATAAAATAAAATAAATTCTAGAAAAATAAGTTACTTAATGTCTTACTCAGACACATGCATACTGTTCAAAGTCAGTCTCTCTCTCCCTCTCTCTCTTTCTCTCTCTCACCCAAATCAGGGTTGTTATTTTAGACCCTGCATTAAATAGGCCTATAGAAACATTTCCTTTTGGTAAGTCACCTCTGAATTAATAATAGTAGCATTTATTGAACACTTCCTACATACAAGGCCTTCTACTAATTGCCTCAGTCCTTTTTTATTTAATTTTTAACACAACTCTGCAAAGTAGATTTTTTTATTCCTTTTTTTTCCTGACAAACTGAGGCCCAGAGAAGGGCAGTGTCCAGTTGTTTCACGGTAAGCTCCTATCCCACGGCCTTTGCCCTGATCCACCCTCCCTGCCTGTGGATTGGAGAGGTATCAAGTAGACCACTGTTTTCATAAAGTAGTCTCCCCTGACAAGGACAGAGGATGATTTGGAGCTTAAATGGTATGTTCTCAGGGATGGGGTGACACTTTATCACTTTAGCAGAAGTGATAAAGGCTAAACCCTAGGAATGTCCAGACCCATCCCACCCTGCCTTCATCCATCCACAGGGATTGAGGCAAGAATCAGTACAGGTCTGTGCTCCTGGGGGAGAGGGAAAAAAAGGGACACTGACCTCCTTGAAGTTTCTGTCACTACTATCTCCGTAGTACCCCTTGTAGAAGGCTAGTTCCTCCTCGTCCTGTAGTGTTACGGTGGTGACGGGCACCGTGCCAACAGGGAAGTCCAACAAATTGTACAGGCTGCTGTAAAAGCTGTTGGCTGTAGGAAGATCCAGATTAGTCCAGGAAATCACCAACTCCCAAAGACTCAGGTGGGGAAGAATGTGATGTGAGTAAGCACTCTCTCAGGTCCTTCCCAGAACTGCATCCCTATGGGCTTGAAATAGCCCCAGGAATCACCTGTCAAACACTCCCTGCTCTTCCCGCAAAGTGGCGGGAAAGAGAATGCGCATTGTCCAAGCTTTTCTCAGTGCCAGGCACTATGCTGGCCTCTCTACATTACTGATTCTCTGAATCCTCTCCACCCCCGAGAAATGGGGATCACTATTCCCTGTGTACAAATGAAGAAACCCAGGTGCCAGACAGGTTAGATGGCTTTTCACAGGCTGCACAGCTGGGGAGTGGCAGAGATTCAGTTCATGCTCTCCAATACACTAGGCTTCAAGATGACTGGCATGTGCAGTGCAAACCTGAGTTGAAAAGACTTCTCCATGGCAACAGTCACCTGTGTGCAGGGACCAAGCATCACAGAATGGTAGTGATGCCTATAGAGGACAGCAGAGAACAGAGCATGGCATGGGGTGTGCCTTTGGGCAGCCACTGTGGGGGACCCAGGGGAGAGGGCTCCAGGCTTGAAGTGGGTTTTCATTATGCATTGACATCACTTCTGACACTTGCACCTGTTCTGGGCACGAGACCCAGTGATGCCTCAGACACTGCCCTATGCTGAGGCTGCATTTCAGGTGGGTTGGGCTGCAGACACCTCTAGAAATGAGGCATCACAAAGTATGCTAAGAGTGAATGCATGTGCCCAGTGAAAGAAGCCAGACACAAAAGCCTCATATTTTATGATTCTGTTTGTATGAAATCCTAGAAAAGGCACATCTATAGTGATAGAAAGCAGATTAAGTGGTTGCGGAAGGTGAGGTTAGGAAAAATTGCAAAGGGACATGAGAGAAATTTGGTCAGTGATGGAAATATTCTATATATTTATTATGGTGGTGGTGATGCCACTATATACATTTATTAAAATTCATTAAATTGCACTCTATGAATTTTATTGCATGTAGGTTATACAGATAAGGCTCTGACTTATGATGGTTTGATTACTTTTTTTTTTTTACTTTACTTATACATATTCAGCAGAAACCAACTAAACTAATCTGATGTCCATGAGGTTACGTGCATTTTCAACTTAGATATTTTCAACTTACAATGGATTTATTGGTACATAACACCATCTTAAGTTGAGGACCATCTGTGCTTTTTTCATTTTTAAAGTGAAAGGAAATTCACTTTAAAAAATTCATTTTTCAAAGTGAATGGAAATTCACTTTAAAAAGTTTATTTTTAATGCAAATGGAAATTGAGAGTGTTTGCTAACAGGTATGATATTTCTTTTTAAGGTGATGGAAATATTCTGGAATAAGATAGTGGTGATGGTTGCATGATATTCTGATTATACTGAAACCATTAAATCACACACTTTAAAATGGTGAATTTATGCTACCTGAATTTTATCTCGATTTAAGAGAAAAAAACGTTTTTAGGTGAATGAAAATAAAGATCAAGGTCAAAGAGGCGATGTCAGGACTCAGAAATACTTGACTCCCTGCCTAACCCATCAGGACCCAGTGTCCTCTCACCTCCTGCTTTGGCAGGATAGCCTATATAGAAGGCAGGGTCCAGATTTGGCGCCAGCAGCACATCCAGGTTCAAGGACCTCCACTTGTCTATGAACTCTTGCTGATACTCCTGCAGCAACAACAGGGGCAGGAGAGATGAGACCAGTAGATGTCACTGTTTGCAGGATAAGGTCAGGTGCTGCCAGGCTGAGTTGGGTTAAGCACCAGGAAGAATTCCCAAGCTATGAGATGTAGACTGAGATATCTGGGAATGGCCAAGGTCTTACCAGGGGCTAAGGTAAAGGGATAGTAAGGGGACTCTCAGACTACAGTGATTTGGGGACAACATATAATCCAGGCCCCAGAGAGATGGACTAGATTAACCTCATAGGTCACTAAGCCTTCCCATCCAGGTCCAACCAGGTCTCCCCTGCAGGCCAGGACAGAGCTCTGCCCCCTATCTGCCACTCCTGTCACCACCAGGCTTCTGCTGCCCCTGATCCAGCAGTCCCTCAAGGTCTTGCCAGGCACACATCACCTCCACTGCTGTATGCTGCTCCCACAGTTTCTTGGGTGTCCTGGAGGAATGAGGAAGACACTGGGAAGTCCAAAGGTCAGATTGGGGGGATCTTCTCTTGTACAAATGGGGCATGATGCCCAAGTGGTAGGGCCTAGCCTCTGTGCAGGCTGCACATCAGCTGATGGGCTGGGAGTATCCCTGTGTCTTGTCCCTTCACCAAGACACCTTGCCTGTCCAGTGTTCCCAAGAGTAGACATCCTCTGGTCAATACCCCACTACCACCACCAGCTACAAGGACTCATAAGTGCCCCCCAAAACTATAGTTTCTTTCTTTACCTGTGAGATTCCAGGTCAGCCCTCAGGTTACTCCACCCCAATTACAACCAGGAACTCAACTCCAAGCCCCATCAGGCCAAGCCCAATAGCAAACCCAAGCCCAAATCAGAATTCTCTTCAACCCACATCATTACCCCAGTTCCAACCTTAACCCCAATTTCAACTCAAACCAACTTCAACCCCACCCCAAATCTAACCTCAATTCAGACCCAACCTTTACCACAACCTAACCCAATTCTAGCCTGAACTCAGAGCTTACCTCCAAATCAAACCCCAATCCCAAACCCACTCAAAGGTCTAAATTTAACCCAATGTCAGGCATGACTCTAAAACCCTAATTAGATCCCAAAGTCTAAATTGCCTTTTCCCTAGTGAACACCAACTCTAACCACATGCCCCTCACTCAGTTATTATCATTTTATGCAAAACCCTGGCAAGCTGAATCTGAAGAAACTCAACTACTCACTTCACTCCACGAATCATTTCCAAATTCCGGGCAGTTCGGGGCTCCTAGAGATAAAGAGAGAGGGGGACACCAATTTCAGAAACCACAAGCCAATGCCAATCTGCACTGGGTGAGGGTCCAGGAAGAGCAACTCTGCTCAGACCACTGACATGGAGCCCTCAACTCCTTCATAAGCCACTACCACCTCACATAGCCTTGAGTCCCCTTTAGGCCCTCACCTCTCTCTAAAACCCCTTCTCTTTCTGTGAAACCCTTTCCTCTCTCTAAGATGTCCTCCCCCTATAAGAGCCTCTCTGAAGCTTCCTCCCCTCCCTGAGAACATTCCTCTGTTCTGGCCTCTATTCCCTTCTTTTAGCTCCTCTTTCTCTTGAATCCAGCTCTGAGCCACCAACATTCTCTGGATCTTATGTTTATCTCTGACTCTACCCCACTCCTTGAGTCAACCTCCCCCACTTCTGAGCTTCTTCTTCTTTGGGCCTCAACCTCTCTGAATCTCTTCCCATCCTAGGCCCACACTCACTATGTACTTCAGGATCCTGGCCAAGATACACTTCAGCAGGTCTGGCAGGCGGAGCATGGTGACTAATCCCTTTATGCAGGGGTCCACAATGTCTCCCTCACTGAGGAACCAAAGGCACATAGCTGGTCAGTTATAGTTTTTTAGTCATGAACCAACTCCCACACCCACCCAACTCCCCCTCCATAGATAAGCCACAGATGGAGGTCAGACCCAAAGAAACACTTTTCTTACCACCACCACCAACCTGGAACATGTACCTTCTGAATATGAGGCCTGAATAGTTGACTTAAGTCACACAATTAGCCATTGACATCCCACCAATCCAGGCCCACAGGTCACCTCCCATCCCATTTCCACCATGGTTCATGTCTGAGTCCCAACAAACGTACAGCTTCTCGAGAAGGGTGGCCCCTCCATCAGCAAACAAACCCCCTGTGTAGAGCTCTTCGGCATACTCTATCCGGGGGATGGAGAAGGGAATGACCTGTGGAGACAGGTTGAGTCAGGGCTTGGAGCTTTTCCCACCCAGCACTGTTTTCTATCCATATCCATCAGGATCTAAGGAGAGAAAATCACATCACTCCTCATTTCCTTTACCTCAGCTCCTCAGCAGGGCATGGTAGGCCCATGAGTGGGTGCCATGCTCACTCCCTCATAGGAATGTGATGGGAATTTGATCAGACCCTATTTCCGGCCTGCTCCACTGTGATCCAGCATCATACCAAATTCTTTACACATATGAGCTCATTTAATCTTCACAACTGCCCCATGTGGTAGAAAACTGAGGCTCAGGGTCTTAAGAGAGTGGTCCAAGATCACATAGTACATGTGTGGCCGACCAGCAGTTCTCAAAGGGGAAGCAGGGCCAGGACAAGCCACTGGGGCATGAGAGGCAAAAGAAGAGGGGTAGGAAGATTTTGAAGACCATGGCCATTTGAGGCTGAAGGAATTTTAAGAGTGAATTCCTGAGTCCCCCACCATTGAAGGGAGAAGGCACAGAATTATGATGCCTTTCTCACAGGGTGAGTCTCCCCCTCCTCTCATCCCTTTATCCTCCCAATCCATCTTCTCCATGGAGCTTAGAGAAAACACAATGATTTCAGCAGCCCCAAATCAAATATAATTTCCTTTCTCTTCAAGAATGGTCCAGTCCAGCTTCCTCACCAAAACCTACCCCCTTTCCCAGGGCTAAGTAAGCTTACCTCATGTCCTGCATCCTGGAGCAGTCTGCAGGTGAGCCTCACAGCCCTGGCCATGCTAGGAGATGGTTGAGAGAAGCCATCTGATTCATAGTAGCCAATTCGAAGGGGCCGGGTATTGGAGTATATCTGGGGGCAAGAGGAGATGAATAGGGCTCTGATGGGAGATTGGGCTGGGTATAAGGTGATCTCACTCCCTCTAGGAGCCAGAGTTATAAACTGGGGTCTTGGGCCACAGCTGGCCTTACCCATATATAGGCTTTCCTATATACTTTTCAGGCTCTAGGTCCTCTGGAGAACCCCCTCGAATAACAAAAAATGAATGGGACCTTAGCCAGCTTGGCTCAATGGAAAAAGTGTTGGCCTGCAGACTGAAGGGTCTCAGGTTCAATTCCAGTCAAGGGCACATACCTCAGTTGCAGGCTTCTCCCAGGTCCAGGCTCTGGCCTGGGCACATGCAGGGGCAACCAATCAATGTGATTCTCTCACATCAATATTTCTCTCTGTCTTTCCCTGTCTCTTCCACTCTCCCAAAAAATCAATGGAAAAATATCCGCAGGTGAGGATTGAAAAAGAAAGAAAGAAATAGATGGGAATGTGAGTGACTGGGTGGATGGAACAGATAGATAGATCAATTCATGAATGAGTGAGTGGGTGAATGTATGAGAAGGTAAATGGGTGGGTAGGCAGAGATTTGAATAGATAGAGGAGTAGGTAGATGAACAGATAGTTGGAGGTGAATGGGTGGGCAGATAAATAGATGAGTAGACATGAGTATTTTTAAGCTAAAGAATTTTAGGACAGGATAAGGATGGCGAGATCGACAGAGGCAAAGAGTGGATGACAGATAATGATAATAGGTTGATCATACCAGGATGTGTGTAGGAAGTTGAACATGACTGAACATGTGGGCAACTTGCTTGCTGCTCCATGGGCTAGGAAATAAGATCTTCAGAGGAGTTGACAGACAGATCAATGAGGAATGAGGGGAGAGGAGAGGAAGGAGCCCTCCAGATCTGCTCCCCAACCTGGCTTACCTCTTCCCTGAAGGGCATGAAAGGCACAGTAGGGTCCAGCTTATGCATGTCTTCACTCAGCAGGGCTCGCATGCACAACACCAGGCCATCCACATCCTGGGCCATGGGCCCAGCCACGGTGGCCACTGCACAGCAGAGGGGAAGGAGGCATACTTTCTGCTCTGGGGACACCCCCACTGCCTGGCCTCAGAGGGTAGGGCCCAGGGCCATGATCAGGGCCAAAGGAAGAGTTCATGGGGCCATTCTGGGTCAAAGACAGGTAGAGTTAATAAACCTGCCAAAGCAGCTCTGATGCCTGGAGGGAGAATCTCATCTGGGACAGATCATCAAGAAACCAACAGGAAAGATTAAAGCTAGATAACAGAAAGCACTTCTCAGTGGGGCAGAATCCCTGGACTAGGGGAGGCCAGGCAAAAGCCATGAAACCCCTTCTCCCAGATGCCTTTATCAGTGGGGCTGATCTGTCTGAGATCAGGGCTGAATGAAATGTCCTTTGGAGAAAGGCTGGCAGGTTTGTTTTTGAATAGGCACAGATGGGAGCTTACCTGATTTCTTGCCCTTCACAGCAGAGGCAATTCCTGTGTAGCTGCAAATCCCCACCCACACAGAGCCCAGCTCAGCACCTGAAGGGAAGGGCCTAGGTGCCAAGGAGGCTTGAGCACCCAGCCAATGTATTCCCCCCAGGGCTCAGCACACAGATATAAGAGCTGTTTCAACTGTCTCATAACTTACTATTACCCATAACATAAAGTCTGATCTCTTTGATTGCCCTTCAAGGCTCTAAAGTATCAACTTCCATAATTTCCTCTTCTAGCTCTTCCATGAACACATATTGCTCCAAGTTAATTGCTTACAGATACAGCCTTCTGGACTCCATATCATCTCTACATGTCCATCCTTCAAAATAAAACTCAAATGCTTCAGGATGCCTTCCCTTTTCTTGCCCTGCCTCTGAAAGTTCAAAGTCTTGGCTTTTCTAGTAATAAATCTCCAGTGAAAAAATGTTAGCTTCATCCTGTGAGTGCCCCGAAGTTTTGACCCCCCACTTATAGCCCCAATCACTTTCTGACTAAGCCATTTGGATATTTAACAGGGGCAGAGGCTAGGTCTGAGAGTGTTCTGTGTCCCCAGCACAGGGGTCACCATAAGGTAGGTACTCAGAGTGGAGTTGAAAGATGAGTGGATGGATGGATAGATACAAATGAAGGCAAATATGGATTGATGGACGGGTAGATGAGTGTGATGGATGGAAAAGATGAATGAATGAATAAACAAGTGGAAGAAAGAATGTATAAGTTTTTCAAGGGCTTGGTTATTTGATTCTTTCAGTCATTGATGTATCCCAAGTACCTAGCATACAGTATCTGGCACAGAGCAAATATTCAATATTTGTTAAATAACTTAAATGGTAGATGAATGGTGAAATTGATGGATAGAGACTGGGATGGTGACCACATGGGTGGATAAATGGATAAAGGATGGTTAAATGGATGGATAAACGGAATGAATAAGAGAAAGTGTAGGTAAATGGATAAATGTAAGATGACTCAATTAATGAACTAATGAGTTAATGAATGAGTGGAAGGTTTATTCCACTGCCACCTGTAATAAACATGGTATGTTTAGCTGTGGCTGAGGCAGGAGTTATTGAAGCCCTCCTACCTTCACCACTTTCCCCTAGTACTAAGCTGAACAGAAGATGTGAAGATGTAACTTTCCCCTAGTACTAAGCTGAGTGAATGAGCGTTAATGTGTGCAGCAAGCTCCTCTGTTCCTCAGACCCCTAATTCCTCTACGCTGAGCTGAGCCTACTCTTCCCACCCCCACCCAGCACCACCACTGAGTACCTGAGGCGGTCTCTTGAGGTCCGAAGGCCACAGACACCACAAAAGCCAGCTGGTATGCGGATGCTGCCCCCTGTGTCGGTACCCATTCCCAGGATGGAACCCCCTTTACTCAGCAGAGCTCCTTCACCCCCTGAGGACCCTCCAGGGGTCTTCTTTAAGTTAAGAGGGTTCAGGGATTGTCCATATATGGGGTTGCTGCAGTCAAAGCTGAGGGATGCAGAAGAAAAGGGGTTAGGAGGTGAAGGTTTAACTGGGAAATGTTGCCCCTTCCTCACATAGAGGCTGACCACATGGCTGCTTCAACTCATGAGCTCCTCCCAGGGGCTGAGGTGAGAAGCCGCTGCTGCAGGAAAGACCCATAGCAGACACCAATCACACCTCCTAAAATAAGGAGCAAGGAGTCCACATGCTAGCCCCAGCCAGTGTGGGTCAGTTGGTTGAATGTTGTCCCACGTTTGATTCTTGGTCAGGGCACATACCCAAGTTGCACGTTCAATCCTCTATCAGGGTGTGATAGGGTGTGTGCAGGAGGCAACTGATCTATGCTTCTCTCTCACATTAATGTTTCTCTCCCTCTCTCTCTAAAATCAATGTGAGGTTTTTTTGTTTTTGTTTTCACTGGATACAATAAAGGATGAATGGGTAGGAGAGAATAAAAGATGAGAAGAACAATTAGAGACAGAAGCTGGGAGAGAAATAGAGATTAACTTTTTAGAACCTCCAAGCCCAGAAGCCTTTAGAGATCATTCAGCCCACACACGAGGAGAAAACTGAGGCTCAGAGGGCACAAAGACTTGCCCAAAGAACCTTTGCTCTTGAGGTCTGCATGACTGATTCCCACTTCACCCTCTGCTCTAAACCAGGACTTTAAAGTGCTGTTTCAGTCCTGGGCCTGGCCTCAGCCCCTTCCCAGCTCCAGCCCCAGTCTCCTCTCCATCCCCAGGCTCCCAGCCCCTTCCCAGCCCCAGCCCCAGTCCCTTCTCCATCCCCAGCCTCTCAGCCCTGGCCCTGGCCCCAGCCCCAGCCCCAGCCCACCCACTTCAGAGACCTGAGCAGTGTCTGGGGAATGTTGGTCTTAACGAAGGGAATAGCCCCCTGGGCCTTTAGCACTTTCACAAGGACCCCATCCTTGGCTGCTGGCTTCTCCAGGAACTGTGCCAAGCCACATGTAGAGTCATGGTCCTGCAGGGAAGGGACATTAACTCCAGTCCTTGAGGGTCAGGGTAGAATCACACAGTGAACAGACTTTCTTCCTCACTCCACCCCCACCCACATTTATTCTCACACTCTCTGAGACAGTGCTGCAACTTAGGTGGATTCACAGGTGACAGAAGAACATGGTAGTTAAGAGTTTGGGCTTGGGTTTGTACCCAGCTGCTGTTTTCAGTCCCCATTGGCCACTTTCTAGCTGTGCATCCTGGACTAAGTAACTTGTCCATGTCACACACAGAGATATTCACAGGCTCAGTGGCATGTGTGCATCCACACATACATATACCTGAGCATATATACCCCAGGACTCACCATACAGTCATAGGGGTCCTTGAGACTCATGGGGACCCCATAGAGAAGACCTCTCTCACTCTTCTTGAGCTTCTTCAATGCTTGCAGTTGTTCCTCACATTCTCCCAGGAAATCTGTCAGGCAGTTCACCTCTGGGTGCACCTTTAGCGCCTGAGCAAAATTGAGGGAAACCAGGTAAGGGCTCACAGTGAGGCTAGGGGCAGGACATTCAGTCACCACAGCTCCTCCCCCTATCCTGACTCAGACCAGCATGAAAGTGACAGATGACAATAGCATGAGCACACTCCCAAGCTACCTGCAGCACCAAAGTTACATCTGCCCTCCAAGTCCTCTAAATAGAACAGGTGACATTTCCCACTCCAGCCCAGAGGCAGGTTTAAGTCCTGACCCTGACCCTTAACCTCACCTCCTCTAAGTAGCTACAGAGGACACTCTCCAGACTCAGCTCTTCAGCCTGCAACTTCTGAGCCAGCTCCACCAGGGACAGCTCCAGGATGGGCTTGGGGTCCAGGCCTGGCTCCTATGGAAATGAGGTGGGAAGGACAGTTATCAAAGACTGATCCATTCACACCCACTCCCATACTCTCAACATCACACCACATACACTCCATTGTACACATGCACATGTGCTCAGTACATATCTATCCCTGTATTCACTCTTAGCATTAAAAATATTTATTGGTCTGTCTCTAGGTTGGCATGAAAGAACTACAGGAAACAGATATTCCCTTCTGTCTCTGCTTCCCCAATGCCCAGCCCAGGACTTGGCACAGAGGAGAGCCTGACCTCTAGTGTTGCTATTCAGAAAGGGCACAATTGGAGTGGAAGTGACATTATACACATATCTTGAGACTCAGGGGTTATGAAGATGAGGTTCAGCTCTGTATAAGTACCGCGCGCTAACCGATTGCGCAACTGGAGCTCCAAGGTTCAGCTCTGTGTGGTTTGCCTTCAGGGGAGCAATCCAGCATCCCACATTTCCTTCTTATTTAGTACTCCCATTCCTGCTGATCTGACCTTGGGAAAGGACAAGAGTCTAGCATGACTAGCAGGAAAGCTGAGACTCAGCCTTTACCACACCATGGGTCAACTGGATAAGCCAGGGTGGGCCCCTTCTCCTGCCATAGCCCAGGTGTCCTTGGGGAGGAAAGGACTAGAAGTCAATCATTAGTCATGTAAGATGACCACAGACAGGCCCCCCAGCTGTTCTGAGCTGAGTCCTTCAGGGAATGATGAAAAGCCTCTCACTAGCCCCTCAGGACTCCTGTCAAGGACAAGTGTGACATGACAAGGCCCTAGAGAACAGCAGGCACTCAGGAAGACAAAGTTGTCTTCCCTTAGTCCTCAGCCCCAGTCCAGACCTTGAGGGACACAGAGAGAGCACTGTTTGCCCAAGGACACACAGCTAGTAAGTGGCAGAACCTGGATCCACATGCTTGCTAAGTCATCTCCTCATAGAGGTAGTAGGACCCCAGTGACCACTCCCTTAGCAATACATACTACCAAAAGATGTTCTTGCCTCCTTCATATCTCCCACCTCTGATTCTACAGTCTCCTTCCTGCCTAGAACCTTGTGTGTTTCTCAGTTTTCTCAACAGCCTCCTCACTGAACTCTTTGCCTCAAGTCTCTTCCCTTCCAGCTCAATCTCTTCACTACAACCTGGGTGATCCTTTTAAGATCTTATATAACCTAAATCTGACCATAAGTCCCAACTGCCTTCAGAATAAAGTTGCAACACCATTTTCATCAGTGTGGTTTATAAGGCTTTCAAAGTAAGCATATAACATGTGTTCATTTTCAGATATACCAATGTGTTAATCTTTAAATATTTTGCCTGCACCAATTCATTAAATCCTCACAAAAACCCTTGGACAAGCATTCTTTTTTTTTTTTTAATATATTTTATTGATTTTTTACAGAGCAGAAGGGAGAGGGATAGAAAGTCAGAAACATCGATGAGAGAGAGACATCGATCAGCTGCCTCTTGCACGCCCCCTACTGGGGGTGTGCCAGCAGCCCAGGTACATGCCCTTGCCAGAATTGAACCCGGGACCCTTCAGTCCGCAGTCCGACGCTCTATCCACTGAGCCAAACCGGTCTCGGCGGGACAAGCATTCTTATGATCATTTCCATTTCACCAATGAAGGCAACTGACTCACAGAGAGGTTAACTCTCTTGCACAAGGTAAGGTAGGCTAGACTTAAACCCAAGTCATCTATATCTTCACCATTACCCTCAATTGGCTCTATGGTCTGAAATTAAAACCTCTTAACTGAAAGCAAGCTCTGGAGGGTTGTCAATCCTAAGCCTGTATACTCCTTGACAAAAAGTTCTTTACCTTAAATGAGCCTGTCTATTGTCTTTTTTGTATCCAAGATATATTTGGAATGTCTGAATAATCCCTTTTTTCCAGACTCCTCAAGGCACAATCTCCCACCAGAGCCCAAGGTCAGGGTATCTTATTCCCTCATTGTTATCTTGTTGCCTGCATATCACTCTATGCGCTATAAATGTTAATTATTAACTTTCCTCTACTCACCAATGTAAAATAAGAATATATCTCTTCATTTAACTTTTTTTTATCCAATCACATAGATTTCCCCATTTTGCTTTCCTCTACCTATTTAATCTATCACCAATGAATTTTATAAATCTCTCCTTATGCCTCCTCTTTTGATTGTAATGTATACAATAGTATGCAAAACTGCCATTCTGTGGAGCATTTCCTCAATCCATTAAAATTTTGCTTCCCAGCAATTGTCAAGTTTGGTTTATATAAACTCATAAAAATTCTTACAGGTTTGGACACTTCTTATGTTGGCATTACATAACTTACTAAGTGATCATCCTGAGATATCTTGTACTCATCTGACACCATACACAGTTAATAGAATATTACTGACTATATTCCCTATGCTGCACTTCATATCCCCATGACTATTCTGTGACTATCAATTTGTACCCTTTTCACCCATCCTCCAACCCCACTCCCACCTGGCAGTCATCAAAATGTTATCTGTATCTATTGAGTCTGTTTCTGTTCTGCTTGTTCTTTTATTTTATTGTTGTTTTTAGATTCAGTTGATAGATACATATTTATTATCATTTTATTGCTTCTTTTTATTTCTCATTCATTTTTTCCTCCTCCTCCTCCTCCTCCTCCTCCTCCTCCTCCTCCTCTTCATCCTCCTTTTTCAAGAAGCCCTTTAATATTTATTGTAATACTGATTTGGTGGTAATGAACTCCTTTAGCTTTTTCTTGTCTGGGAAGCTCCTTATCTGTCCTTCAGTTCTAACTGATAGCTTTGCTTGGTAGAGTAATTTTGGTTGCAGGTCCTTGCTTTTCATCACTTTGAATATTTCTTGCCAAAATCTCTGGCCTGCAAAGTTTCTGTTAAGAAATCAACTGACAGTCTTATGGAAGTTCCTTTGTAGGTAACTAACTGCTTTTCTCTTGCTATTTTTAAAATTCTCTCTTTGTCTTTAACCTTTTACATTTTAATTATGATGAATGTTGGTGTGGACATCTTTGGCTTCATCTTATTCTATTTCCTTCACCAGGTTAGGAAAGTTTTCTGTCATTATTTTTTTCAAATAGATTTCAAATTTCTTGTTCTCTTTCTTCTCTTTCTGATACTCCAATGAATGTTGGAATGCTTGACGTTATCCCAGAGGCTTCATACACTATCCTCATTTTTTTGGATTGTTGATTCTCTGTCAATTATCTCTCATTTAAGTTAGCATATTCTTCACTTCTGATTTGTCCTTTTACATGATTTTGAAGTTCTTTCTAAGTTAATTGAGCATTCTTATAACCAATGTTTTGAACTTTGCATCTAGTAGATTGCTTGTCTCCATTTTATTTAGTTATGTTTCTGAAGTTTTGTTCTGTTCTTTTAATTGGGACATGTTTCTTTGTCTCCTCATTTTGGCAGCCTCCCTGTGTTTATTTCTATCTATTAGATAGAGCTGCTACATCTCCCAGGCTTGGTAGAGTAGCCTGATGTAGTAGGTGTTCTGTAGAATGCAGTGGCACAGCCTCTCTGATCAACCAACCTGGGCACTTGATGTGCTCCTCCCATGTGGGTTGTGTACACATCCTCTTATAGTTGAGCCTTGATTGTTGTTGGCTCATCAATTGGAGGGATTTACCCCTAGGTTAATCAAACAAGGACTGGCTGTAACCACTGACCAATGACCTCTGACCACTGTGGAGGATCATCTGTGCAGGGGCCCACTCAACAGAGCAAGACTTACTTCATTAGGGCTTTGTGCCCGCTGAGTCCACCCTTTGAGTGTATTGTTTGTGAAGATAGTTGGGTGGTGGTGCTTCAATGTTTCAAGCTGTCCACTGGGTACTCTGGCTCTGGGGCCTCCACCAGTGTTCTGCCTGGAGCCACCTGGCATGAGCTACAAAGTGAACTGCAGACAGTTGCTGAGCTTGGAGGTGTCTGGTTGAGGCTAAGCTGTGAACCAAGGCTGGCTATTGCTAGAACCAAGCCTAGAGCCACTTAGCGACAGGTATGGAACACATCAAAGCCAGATGCTACTTGTTTGGTAGATTTTTAGGAAGATATGAAGCATGAGCCAAGACAGACCATTCACATGAAAAAACCACTGGAAACAGAATGGGTGGGGTTAAAATTGGGTAGAGTGGGGCCTCAGGGTATCACCATGGGATGGGCAAAAAATGTGAGCCAGATTGATGGAGTCTCTGATATGGCATCCACCTGCCAGATCTGTGCTGAGGGGGAGGGGTTTGGGGTAGTGGTGGTGGTGGTGAGGCTTATCAAAGGGATAATGTCTTCTGCCAGAATTTTTATCTGGAAGAAAGCTGACACACACACTTATCACCAACTCTCACCCTGATGCCAGGCAGTGCAGTTCTTAACTATAAGTCTCTGGTGCATTTCAAGCTGCTGCTCCAGTGCTGGAGCTCTAAAGGAGCGAGTCTGAGTAAGTCCATGTACAGGCCCGTTAAACTGAACTGCCTGGAGTTCCAGTCACCCTTTGTCTCCCTCAGTAACAATACCTGCTGTTTTTTACAGTTAGAAGTTATGGGAACTTCACTTCCTGGTACTACACTCCTGGCCTGGGAGGCCTGGGACCCCTTCCTCTTCATGGGGGCCTCTGCAACCAAGATATCCATCCCAATTTTTATCTGCCACATATGAATGTAGGACCAGTCTGTTCAGCATCTCAGCCCCTTCTGCCAGTCTTTATGTGGCTTCTTTTTTAATTCAAGAATCATAGGACTTCCATTTAGCAAGATTTTAGGTGGCTCTGAATGATGGTTGTTCTGTAGTTTAGTTGTAATTTTGATGTAAAAAATTAGGATTGCCCTAGCTTGTTTGGCTCAGTGGATAAAGCATTGGTCTACAGTCTGAAGGGTTCCAGCTTCAGTTCTAGTCAAGGCACATGCCCGAGTTGTGGGCTTAATTCCCAGAGGCAACCGATTGATGATTCTCTCCCATCATTGATGTTTCTATCTCTCTTTCTCCCTTCCTCTCTGATATCAATAAAAAATATATTTTTCAAAATGAGGATAGTGTAAGGAGTCTCCGGGACAACTTTAAGCATACCAACATTTGCATCATGGAGGTGCCAGAATAAGGAGAGAGAGAGAGCAAGGAATTGAAAGCCTCTTTGAAAAAATAATAACAGAAAACTCTCCTAACCTGATGAAGGAAATAGACATAAAAGTCCAGGAAGCACAGAAAGTCCCAAACAAGATGAACCCAAAGAGGCCTACACCAAGACAATCATAATTAAAATGCAAAAGATTGGAGAACCAAGATGGCGGCATAGATAAAACACCTATCTTGCCATCATACACAGCAATTTTAAAACTACAACTTAACAAAAGAACACACACCACCCAGAATCACCGGAAAGCTGGCCGAGTGAAAATTCCACAAATAAAAGTGAAGATAAGACACTGTGACTCGGAGGAGTGGTGGTGGACAGTGTTGAAGATATGCGCGCCGAGAGAGGTTTGGAGGAGTGAGCGCCAGCGGATAGGGCGGGCGGCTGAAAACCGGCCAGTTTTCTCAAATGGGGAGACAAAGACGTCCCACTGGACTGATTCTCCAACTCTGGGCGAAGTCCAGGATACCCACTATCATACAGGGTAAAAACTGGACAATGGGAGGGCACGCTGAAGCTCGGGTGCTTCAGGGGTCTGCCGGCTTGTGGAGAAGGAGAGCTTGTGTGGAGTGCGTGTGAGCTTGGGAACAGCACAGCTGCCTGACCGCGCAGAGAGCACTCGTGACTTGCTCTATCATTCAGGAAACCGTCAGACTGCATTGTTTTGCGACCCTGGATGAGACGTTGGGTGTGCAGACTCATTTGGAGAGAGTCTGAATTCCCTGGCAGCCGGTGGAGGTCGGCAGCGGCTCTCTCTCAGAGGTGCTGGCAGCCATTGCCCCCAGCACAGAATCCCTGGGGCCACATAGGGCAGAGCTAACACTGTCTGCTTGGTCCGGAGACCCCGCCCATCCAACCTGAGCACAGCTGAACTTCACAGACAATTGGCCTGGAGGTCAACCCCTCCAAGTGCTAACAATGATTAACCTGAGCTTAACTTCAGCAAGACTGTGCAACCCATATCCACCTCAGGTAACTAGCGAGGCTGAGCCACTGTCCCTTGTAGGACGTCTACCACACAAAGCTAATTGACCAACTCAGGGAAGCAGCCACCATGCAGAGGCATGGAAAGAAATCAGATGTGAAAGAAATGGAGGGAAAAAAACGACTGGACATGGAATTCAAAACCATGGTTATAGGGCTTCTCAAGAGGCTCCTAGAAAAGGTCGAGACCTATAAGGAAATAAGCAAGACCTACAAGGAAATGAATGAGACCTTAAAGGATATGAATGAGACCTGCAAGGGAATGATCAAGACCAACGTGGAAATGAATGAGTCCTACAAGGAAATGAACGAGACCTACAAGGATATGAATGAGACTCTCAAGGATATGAAAAAGGACCAACCAGAAATTAAGCATACACTGACTGAAATAAAAAATATTATACAAAGACCTAAAAGTACTCTAGAGCACCCCAAGAACCAAGTTAAAGATTTGAAATACAAAGAGGTAAAATCTACTCAGCTGAAAAAGCAAGAAACCAAAAGTAACCAAAAAATTGAAGATAGTGTAAGGGGCCTCTGGGACAACCTCAAGCATACCAACATCCGAATTATTGGGGTGCCAGAAAAAGAGAGAGAGCAAGACAATGAAAACCTATTTGAAGAAATAGTGACCGAAAACTTCCCACACCTGGTGAAAGAAATTGACTTAGGAGTCAAAGAAGCGCACTGAACTCCAATATATAGGAACCCTAAGAGGACCACACCAAGGCACATCATAATTAAAATGCCAAGAGCAAAAGACAAAGAGAGAATATTAAAAGCAGCAAGAGAGAAACAGTTGGTTACCTATAAGGGAGCACCCATACGATTGTCAGCAAATTTCTCAATAGAAACGATGCAGGCCAGACGTGAGTGGCAAGAAATATTCAAAGTGATGAATACAAGAATCTACAACCAAGATTACTCTATCCAGCAAAGCTATCATGCAGAATTGAAGGTCAAATAAAGTGCTTCGCAGATAAGAAAAAGCTAAAGGAGTTCATCACCACCAAACCAATATTATATGAAATGCTGAAAGATATTCTTTAAGAAGAGGAAGAAGAAAAAGATAAAAGTGTAAATTATGAACAACAAATACACATCTATCAACAAATGAATATAAAAATCAAGTGAATTAATAAGCTGATGAACAGGATAAACTGGTGAATGTAACAGAATCACGGACATAGAGAGGGAACGAACTGACAATTCTTGGGGAGAAAAGGGGTGTGGGAAGTGCAGCAAGAGACTGGACAAAAATCATGCAACTATGGGAGAGGACAGTGGAGGAGGGTGAGGGCGAGGGTGGGATGGGTACCAGGTGGAGGGGAGCTATAGGGGGGAAAAAGGGAACAATGTAATTAATAAACTGAACAATAAAGATTTAATAAAATAAAATAAAATGCAAAAGATTAAAGATAAAAAGAGAATCTTTTAAAAATATGTTTTTATTAATTTCATAGAGAGGAAGGGAGAGGAACAGAGAGATGGAAACATCAATGATGAGAGAGCACCATTAATCAGCTGCCTCCTGCATGCTCCCTCCTGGGGATGGAGCCTGAGTTCCAGGCATGTGTCTTTACTGGGAATTGAACCATGACCTCCTGGTTCATAGGTTAATGCTCAACTACTAATCCACACTGGCTGAGTAAAGAGAGAATCTTAAAAGCAGTAAGAGAAAAGCAGTTAGTTACCTACAAGGGAACTCCCATAAGGCTTTCAGCTGATTTCTCAGCAGAAACTTTGCAGACCAGATGGGATTGGCACAAAATATTCAAAATAATGAAAGCAAGGACCTAAAACTAAGATTTCTTCATCCAGCAAAGCTATCACTTAGAAATGAAAGACAGATAAAGAGCTTCCCAGACAAGAAAATGAGAAAGGAGGCTATAACCATCAGGTAAGAAGGATGGGCTTTCATAAGTGCATCCAGGAGCTATGGAAGAAGAAACAATTCTATGTAACATAATTTCTTCTCAGGGTGAGCTGCTGGCAGTACTGTCAGCTCTCTGTATTCTACAGGACCCCCAGCCCCACCCCCACTCAACCTGATAAAGCATGCAGGCTGTGACACACACCAAGCAGGTTATGTCATGTGAGCCATGGTGGCCTCAAACACACAGTTCCTAAGGGTGTAACTTACAGCAAACCTTTTCATCATGGTTTTAACCAGCTAAAGATTTCTCAAAACCTTCAGTCTCCCACTGAGGGGTGAGCTCGATGCCACTGTGGGGCTCTAAAAGTCCTGGGCTGGTAAAGATTCCATGTGTACAAATACTTTGAGGTTATCCTTATTTCATTCCATAAGGCTATCAGAAGGAATCCTGGTACCCAATGGATCACCACACCAGCCCACAAGTACAGGGAGATATGAGGGCTGAAATCTTCAGGGTGCAAGAGCCCTGCCTTAGAAAGGGCCACAAGTCCCACCACATTATTGGTGGTTCTCATCCTGCAGCTTGGAGGTATAATACTCTCCATCTCCATTGTTACCTCTAATATAAATAATACTTATAAAACTCTTAGCTAATAAATAGTTTATGACAGAAAAAAAAGCTCAAGGAGTTTATTACCAAACCAGTATTACAAAAAAAATGTTAAAGGGTCTTCTTAAAGTAAAAAAGAAGAGATAAAAAATATGAAAAATAAAATGGCTATAAATATATACCTATCAACAATTACTTTAAATTTAAATATATTAAATGCTCCAATCAAGACATATAGTGGCTGAATGGATAATAAAACAGGGCAAACCAGCTGGCTTCCTCCCATGCACCAGGCCTCTATCCTATCTAATCCTATCTATTAAAAGAGTAATATGCAAATTGACCATCATTCCAACACACAAGATGGCTGCCCCCATGTGGTCAAAGATGGCTGTTCCCATGTGGACACAAGGTGGCCACCATAAGAAAGGTGGCCATCAGGGGAGGGCCCAGGGCACAAGACCTTTATGTATGCTGTCTACAAGACTCATTTCAGATCAAAAGATACACACACACTGAAAGTAAAGGGATGGAAAAGATTTTCCATGAAAATGGGGTAAAAAACCCACAAAGCCAAGGTAGCAATACTTATATCAGAGAAAATAAAGCTTAAAACAAGAGACAAAGAAGAGCCCAGTTATTCTGATTATGGGTATTTGTCTGAAGAAACCCAAAACACTAAATTAAAAAAATATATGCCCAGCACTATTAACTATAGTGTTACATTCATTGTAGCATTATTTACAACTAGAGGCCTGGTGCATGAAATTCATGCATGGTGGTTGTGTTCCTCAGTCCAGCTGCATCCTCTCCAATCTGGGACATCCCTCTCACAATGCAGGACTGCTGGCTGGTTCCCAACTGCTTGCCTGAATTGCCTTCTGATTGCCTCTAAATGCTTCTGCCTGCAAGTCTGATCACCCCCTAATCACTCCCCTGCCAGCCTGATTGATGCCTAATTGCTCCTTTGCCAGCCTGATTGCCCCTAACTGCCCTCCCGTGCAGGCCTGGTCACCCCCAACTTCTCTCCCTTGCAGGGCTGGGTCCCCCCAAACTGCCCTTCCCTGCAGGTCCAGTTGCCCCCAACTTCCCTCCTCTGCCAGCCTGGTAACCCTTAACTGTCCTCCCTTGCAGGCTTGATCACCCCTAACTGCCCTCTCCTGCAGGCCTGATCACTTCTGCTGGCTATCTTATGGTGGCCACCTTGTGTCCACATGGGAACAGCCATCTTTGACCACATGGGGGCAGCCATCTTGTGTGTTGGAATGATGGTCAATTTGCATATTACTCTTTTAATAGATAGGATTAGATAGGATAGAGGCCTGGTGCATGGGAGGAAGCCAGCTGGTTTGCCCTGAAGGATGTCCTGGATCAGGGTGGGGGTTCACTTGGGGAATGGGGTGGCCTGGGTGAGGGGCCTGTCGTAGTTTGCAGGCAGGCCATGCCCCCCAGTGATCCAAGCAGAGGCCCTGGTAACTGGGACTTATTTATCTTCTATAATTGAAACTTTGTAGCAGAGGCCAAGGCAAGCCAGGGCTACAGGAGCTTTGCTTCCTCCATTGCTAGAGGCCATCAAGCCTCCTGCTCTCTCCAGTTCCATGGCTGCTACCATTTTGGGGGAATTTATTTATCTTCTATAATTGAAACTTTGTAGCCTTGAGTGTAGGCCTGGGCTGACCAGGACGGCAGGGAAGCTTGGCTACCTCCATTGCTGGGAAAATCCAAGTCTACTGCTTGCTGCAGCTCCATGGTCGCAGCCATCTTGGGTGTGTTAATTTGCATATGCACTCTTGATTGGCTGGTGAGTGTGGCTTGTGAGTGTAGCAGATGTATGGTCAATTTGCATATTACTCTTTTATTAGATAGGATAGCCAAGATATAGAAACAATCTAAATGTCCAGCAATAGATGAATGGATAAAAAAGAAATGGTGCCTATATACAATGGAATATGACTCAGGCATAAAAAAATAGTGAAATAAGTCAGACAAAGACAAATGCCATATGATTTTACTTATATGTGGAACCTAAAAAACAACTGTTAAGCAAGCAGAACAGAAACAGACTTGTAAATACAGAGAACTTTGGCGGTTGCCAGATGGGAAATGGTTTGGGGGGCTGGGTGAAAAGGTGAAAGGATAAAATGTGAAAATTTGTATTTACATCATAAGGATGTAAGGTTACAGCACAGGGAATAGAGTCAATAACATTATAATAACTGTATGGTGTTGGATGGGTACTAGATTTATCAGAGTGATCACTTTGAAAGTTGTATAAATGTGTAATCACTGGGGTGTATGCCTGAAAATATAACATTGTACAACTGTAATTTAAAAAATTAAAAATTATTTTTTTAAAAATATAACTCCTCAGCCTGTGTGCTACAAGGACTTTCCGGAGGGCCCAGGCATGGACATAGTGGGCATTCACTTAGACTGCATCTCCACAGCTGCACTGTAGCTAAAATATTGAAATCTTTCTGAGTCACTTAGCAAAAACTCACTCGCCTGAGCATACCACCACCCCAGCTGCTTAAGTCCCTCCCCTGGGACTCCTCACAGTCCAACACTAAAGGGTTAATGGTCAGCCCAAGGGGGCCCTCCAGGCACAACCTCTGATTCCCTCAAGGACAGTGGAGAGCCAGCCTGTGCCCACCCCTTGACCTGCTCTCCAGCCCTAAGGATCCTCAGTAGGACCCACCAGCGACCACCCCAGCACTCACTGTCAGTCCACAGGCTCACCACCAACACTGAATGTGAACCCTGATTCCTACATGTCTACCTAGAGAGATGATACCCCTGGAGGCATCCCTGTGTGCAAGTACCCAGTGCCATCTAAAATCCTGAGGCTAGAGCTCCTTACATGGCCACTGGTGAAAGTGGCTATATATATATATATATAATTTCAGAGAGGAAGGGAGAGGGAGAGAGAGATAGAAATATCAATGATGAAAATCATTGATTGGTTCCCTCCTGCATGCCCCCTACTGGGGATCGAGTCTGAAACCCAGGCATGTGTCCTTGACCAGAATCAAACCTGGGACCCTTCAGTCTGCAAGCCAACACTCTATCCACTGAGCCAAACCAGATAGAGCAAAGTGGCAGCTTTTCACAGAGCTGAGGAAAAGTGGAGAAAGCAAACCACCAGATCCTACTGAGGTCCCCTGCAGGTGTCTGTCTGCTGGGACTGTTCCTCTGCTCCCTTGGCAGGTGCACTGGTGACCTGGAGAGGATGGGAGAGGCCCAACCACACCTTCTCAACCAACCTTGTTGAGTGTCACTTCCATCTGATAGATCAAATTCATTGACTCAACAAATAACCATTCATCGAAGACATTGGTTTGATTACCAACCACATAGATAGTGCTTAGGTACTTAGGCACCACTGTAAACATTTATTAACTTGAATACTATCATTATAATCATCATCCCCACTGTAGATATGAGGAAGTTAAGCCACAGAGAAGTTATTTAAAATATACAGGGTAAGAAAAGTAGGTTTAAAGTTGTTTGTATGTAAAATAATGCAATAATTAGTAGGTAATAATATAAGAGTAATCTATATTGATGTACTCACAACTGTAAACCTATTTTTGTCCACTCCTGTAAGTATCAGAGTCAGGAGTAAAACTGGAAGCCCAGCACCCTTAACTATAGTGTTACACAACTTCTTAATGAGGCCTGTAAGATTAGGATCAAAGTAATTTAATATGATCCTCATGCCAATGTTTATGAGTTCACTGTCAACAGAGATGTTGACTATGTAAAATCTCAGAGGGCATTAGGAAAGGTAGCAAATTGTGGGTGTAATTGCTACTGGTTCTGCAGAAACTGAGCAAGAATGCAATCCAAGGAATAAGATCATTCACCTTGAGAGTTTGCTTAGACTTCCACTTCCCTCTGCTAGTGCCTAGACCAGTAGTCGGCAAACTCATTAGTCAACAGAACCAAATATCAACAGTACAACAATTGAAATTTCTTTTGAGAGCCAAATTTTTAAAACTTTAACTTCTTCTAATACCACTTCTTCAAAATAGACTCACCCAGGCCGTGGTATTTTGTGGAAAAGCCACATTAAGGGGCAAAGAGCCATATGTAGCTCATGAGCCCCAGTTTGCTGACCACTGGCCTAGACAGTATGCTTCCTTAGGTACTTGTCTGGCCCAAACCCTCCTCCAGCAACATCCAAGCCTTGATGTAGAAATTAGATGCTAGGCTGCTCCTCTCTCCCCCGACCTCTCACTGCACCGGGCCTGTGCCCTCCATGATGTCCCTGCCCTCTGCCTGCTTCTTTGGCTCAGGGCTGACCTTGCCTACCAGGATGGCCACGGGAACACGGCGCTGCACACTGCCACCCACTAAGGCCCCAAATGCCTACACTGAATTGCTGTCCCTCTGCTATAAGAATAAGAATAAGAAGGGGGATCATAGCCCGTGTTGCTCAGTGGTTGAGCATTGACCTACGAACCAGGAGGTCATGATTCAGGGCACATACCTGGGTTGTGGGCTCCATTCCCCAGTGTGGGGTGTGTAGGAGGCAGCTGATCAATGATTCTCTCTCATCATTGATATTTCTATCTCTCACTCCCTCTCCCTTCCTCCCTAAAGTCAATAAAAAAATATTTTTTAAACTTTTAAATAAAAGAATAAGAATGGGGGAGAACCAAGATGGCGGCATAGGCAAAACACCTATCTTGCTGTCATACACAGCAATTTTAATACTACAACTTAAGGAAAGAACAAACACCTTCCAGAATCACCAGAAAGCTGGCCTAGTGAAAATTCCACAAATAAAAGTGAAGATAAGACACTGTGACTCAGAGGAGCGGCAGCGGACAGCGTTGAAAGATTTGCGCCCCGAGGAGAGGGCGGCAGCTGAAAACCGGCCAGTTTTCTCGAACGGGGAGACAAAGACGTCCCACTGGACTGATTCTCCAGCTCTGGGCGAAGTCCAGAGAACCCACTATCATACGGGGTGAAAACTGAACAGTGGGAGGGCACGCGGAAGCTCGGGTGCTGCCGGGTCTGCTGGCTTGTGGAGAAAGCAGCTTGCGCGAACAGCTTGGCTGCGTGACGGCGCAGAGAGCGATCTGCGACTTGTCTCTCATTCAGAAAACCGTCAGACTGCTTTGTTTTACGACCCTGGGTGAGACATTTCGTATGCAGACTCATTTTGGGAGAGTCTGAATTCCCCGGGAGCCAGTGGAGCTCGGCAGCGGCTCTCTCTCAGAGGTGCTGGTGACCATTGCCCCCAGCACAGAGTCCCCGGGGCCACATAGGGCGGAGCTAACGCTGTCTGCTTGGCCCGGAGACTCCGCCCATCCAACCTGAGCACAGCTGAGCTTCACAGACAATTGGACTGGAGGTCAACCCCTCCAAGTGCTAACAACGATTTACCTGAGCTTAACTTCAGCAAGACTGTGCAACCCATATCCACCTCAGGTAACCGGGGAGGCTGAGCCACTGTCCCTAGTAGGAAGTCTACAACACAAAGCTAATTGACCAACTCAGGGAAGCAGCCACCATGCAGCGACATGGAAAGAAATCAGATGTGAAAGAAATGGAGGAAAAAAAAACGACTGGACATGGAATTCAAAACCATGGTTATAGGGTTTTTCAAGAGGCTCCAACAAAAGGTCGAGGCCTATAAGGAAATAAGCAAGACCACAAAGGAAATGATCAAGACCAACGTGGAAATGAATGAGTCCTACAAGGAAATGAAGGAGACCCTCAAGGATATAAAGGAGACTCTCAAGGATATGAAAAAGGACCAACCAGAAATTAAGCATACACTGACTGAAATAAAAAATATTATACAAAGACCTAAAAGTGCTCTGCAGCACCCCAAGAACCAAGTTAAAGATTTGAAATACAAAGAAGCAAAATCCACTCAGCTGAAAAAGCAAGAAACCAAAAGAATCCAAAAAATTGAAGATAGCGTAAGGGTCCTTTGGGACAACCTCAAGCATGCCAACATCCGAATTATTGGGGTGCCAGAAAAAGAGAGAGAGCAAGTTAATGAAAACCTACTTGAAGAAATAGTGACTGAAAACTTCCCGCACCTGGTGAAAGAAACTGACTTAAAAGCCCAAGAAGTACACAGAACCCCCAAATATAGGAATCTAAAGAGGACCACACCAAGACATATCATAATTAAAATGCCAAGAGCAAAAGATAAAGAGAGAATATTAAAAGCAGCAAGAGAAAAACAGTTGGTTACCTACAGGGGAGCACCCATACGATTGTCAGCAGATTTCTCAACAGAAACGATGCAGGCCAGACGTGAGTGGCAAGAAATATTCAAAATAATGAAGAGCAAGAATCTACAACCAAGATTACTATATCCAGCAAAGCTATCATTCAGAATTGAGGATCAGATAAAGTGCTTCGCAGATAAGAAAAAGCTAAAGGAGTTCATCACCACCAAACCAGTATTATATGAAATGCTGAAAGATATTCTTTAAGAAGAGGAAGAAGAAAAAGGTAAAAATATAAATTATGAACAACAAATACACATCTATCAACAAATGAACATAAAACTCAAGTGAATTGATAGGCTGATGAACAAGATAAACTGGTGAATATAACAGAAACATGGACATAGAGAGGGAATGGACAGACAATTCTTGGGGAGAAAAGGGTTGTGGGAAGTACAGCAAGAGAGTGGACAAAAATCTTGCAACAATGGGAGAGGACATTGGGGAGGGGGAGGTCAGGGTGGAGGGTGGGATAGGTACAGGGTGGAGGGGAGCTATAGGGGGATAAAAAAGGGGAAACAATGTAATTAATAAACTGAACAATAAAGAAGAAAAAATAAAATGCCAAGAGCAAAAGACAAAGAGAGAATAATAAAAGCAGCAAGAGAGAAACAGTTGGTTACCTATAAGGGAGCACCCATACGATTGTCAGCGGATTTCTCAACAGAAACTATGCAGGCCAGACGGGAGTGGCAAGAAATATTCAAAGTGATGAACAGCAAGAATCTACAACCAAGATTACTCTATCCAGCAAAGCTATCATTCAGAATTGAAGGTCAGATGAAGTGCTTTGCAGATAAGAAAAAGCTAAAGGAGTTCATCACCACCAAACCAACATTATATGAAATGCTGAAGGATATTCTTTAAGAAGAGGAAGAAGAAAAAGGTAAAAATATAAATTATGAACAACAAATACACATCTATCAACAAATGAACATATAAATCAAGTGAATTGATAGGCTGATGAACAGGATAAACTGGTGAATATAACAGAGACATGGACATAGAGAGGGAATAGACTGACAATTCTTGGGGAGAAAAGGGTTGTGGGAAGTGCAGCAAGAGACTGGACAAAAATCTTGCAACAATGGGAGAGGACAGTGGGGAGGGGGAGGTGAGCGTGGAGGGTGGGATAGGTACAGGGTGGAGGGAACTGAATAATAAAGATTAAAAAACAATAAAAATATAACATTTGGGGAAAAAAAAGAATAAGAATGGGGAGACCCCTAGGCAAATTCTGGGCTGGGGACTCCTCTGGGATTCTACTGAAGAGGAAGAAGAGGAGGTGCATAGGGAGCATGAGTGGAAACAGAAGCTACAGGAAGAATTAGATGAGTGGCAGAAGGTCATTGGGCAGCTCTACATGATGTTTCCCATGAGGCCCAGGAACTCAAGTACTTCTCAGCCTGGTCAGATCACTTGGCCTGGGAACATGCCCAGAAGTGCCAGTAACAGCCAGAGGCAAAGGGAGCTGTGCATACCCACAGGCTGAGGGCAGGAGGAGGAGCAGTGGCTCCTTAGAGAGCCAAGGGCCAAGGAGGAGGAACTGCATGAGAGCCAGACCAGCAGGCCTAGGAGCATTGCTGTGGTTTTCACATCCATGACATCGCCTGTCCCACCCCGCCTTCCAAAACCCACAGCTCCTACACACCTGTGACCCGCACACACACACTAACACATGCCCTCAGCTGGAGACAGGAAGCCCCCTGCTGGCCCACTCACAAGGTCCTCAGAAGGCCCAGTTTGCCCTCCAGTCTACTCCACTACTCCACTCTACACTGAGAGATGAATGTGAATAGAAGAAAAAAAAAAAAAAGGAATGAAACCAGTTTCCCTCTTCTTTCCCAGCACAGACAGGGCTTTCCCTTTGCTGAGCCACTGGATAGTCTGGGTTAGGGCAGCTGTAATTGGGGGCCATACGTAGGTGCTGGGAGGTCAGGGGATAGAAGCAGAATGGATGGAGGAAGAGCCCTGTGGGAGAGTGAAATTTCAGTTGCTAAAATATAAACTGGGAAAGTAGACAGAAAGCCAAATTACATAACCTGAGTTCTCAGTTCTTGGGCAACCAATGATCCACACCTGACGACATCTCTCCCCTCTAGCTTCTCAGACCTATCTCTCTTCCAGGTCCCGAGGAAAGAGCAAAGAGGTAAAACGGACTCAGTATAGTCCAACTGCTAAATACTAACGTCAAATAAGCTGAGGAAGTGATTCTCTTCTCATTTTAATTAGCCTGAGAATTTAAACTTCTGAATTTTCCAGTTCTGTATTAGTGCCTGGACATACATCAGATCTCCAGATAACCCCCTGATTATCTCTGCAGGACTCAGGTAGACATTAACCTGACACCCATTATCCAGAGCACTGGATGCAACCAGACCTCTTGGTGGTCTTGGTGTGCACCTTCCAGACCATCTGCCATTAGTCATGCTGATCACTTAACATCTGACTGATAATCATACTGGACCAATAATAGAGCTAAGAATGCAGGGCTGATAATTCTCAAGAATGCACTTATCCTATCTAATAAAAGAGTAATATGCAAATTGACCATACCTCTGATCAAGCCACACCCACAAACCACACCCACAAGCCAATCAAGAGCAAATAAACCCCAGCCAAGATGGGATCGGGCTTAAACAGGCAGTCAGACATCCCAGATTGGAGGGGGTGTAGGCTGGGCTGAGGGAATTCCCCTCCTCCTGTGCACAAATTTCATGTATCGGGCCTCTAGTTATATAATAAAAGCATAGCATGAAAATTGTCCCCTCCATTGGAAGTTCTTCAGGGAGTTTGACCAGGAGGCAGGGCTGGCCAGGGGAAGAGAGGGAGGCCCCAGGAGTGGCAAAGGGGCTGAGGAGAGGGAGTACCTAGCTGGTGGCAGGTAGGGACCCTACGTGTACTGGGCTTCTAGTCCTATCTAATAAAAGGGTAATATGCAAATTGACCATCACTCCAACACACAAGATGGCTGCCCCCATGTGGTCAAAGATGGCTGTTCCCATGTGGACACAAGATGGCCACCATAAGATGGCCAGCAAGGGAGGGCAGGTGAGGGTGATCAGGCCTGCAGGGGAAGGCAATTGGGACAGACCAGGCCTGCAGAGGAGGGCAGTTGGGAGGAATCAGGCCTGTAAGGGAGGGCAACTAGGGGTGACCAGGCCTGCAGGGGAGGGCAGTTGTGGGGGACCAAGCTGGAAGGGGAGTGGTTAGGGGGTGATTAGGCTGGCAGGAAGAAGTGGTTAGGGGCAATCAGGCAGGCAGGCAGGTAGGCAGGCGAGCGGTTGGGAACCAGCAGTCCTGGATTATGAGAGGGATGTCTGACTGCCAGTGGAATCAGGCCTAAACGGGCAGTCAGACATCCCTCCAGGGGTCCCAGATTGGAGAGGGTGCAGGCTGGGCTGAGGGACACCCCCCCCAATGCATGCATTTTGTGCACCGGGCCTCTAGTTTTACTATAAGAACTCAACTTTTCGTTCTTTATAAATACTTCTGGGTTTTTGCCTATTTATGTCTCCAGTTTTCATATCCTGGAGTTAATCTTTATCATTTATTTCTAAAAAGAGAAGAAGAAAGAGGAGGAGGATGAAGGAGATAAGGAAGAAGAGAAGGAGGAGGAAGAGGAGGAGGAGGAGGAGGAGGAGGAGGAAGAGGAGGAAGGTCTCTGCTTAATGAGATTTCCAGTCACCTAATGACTCTCAGTTACCAGGAGAGCTTTGAAAGAGAGAGATATCTTCAAAAGATGATAGCCACATCAAAAGATCCTCACAAGTTTTTTTTTTTCAATCAATAAATTATTTGGAAATTGTTACAATCATTTGATGAAAGAATTGAGCCTCAACTTCTATAACTTTTAAGCTGTTTTAATATATAGTTTAGTTTAGAACAAATCACGCCTCCTGCCCAGTTCCACAGTCCAGTGGATATTTGCCTTCTCCACATTCACCTGGAGTTGCTTTCTATCATGGTTTGACAATCAAAGAAAATATATTTTAAAGTTTTTAGTATATTGATTTATTATTAATCTTTCCAAAGTGGTGTTTAAATATGCTTACTATTGTAAAAATCCTTAACCCTCAGGGCAGTCAATTTCCCCTTGAAGTGATCAGAGCCTCCTGGTAAACAGTCTTCAAAATGAGCAGCTTGTCTGCTTACCCCAGTGGACCTTACAAACCTTTTCTATGTGTTCTATAGAAACAGTGCCTTATCTCAAGCTTTTCTTTGCTTGGCATCACCTATCCTGTTCTTTCCTCCTTTTGGAAAACTCTTATACATCTTTCAAGGCTCAGCTCTTTGAAGCCTTCCCCAAATGACCTGCTCCAGAAAGAGCAAATCACCCCTCCTGCCAAGTCCCACAGCTCCATATAGGCATCTGGCTTTCACCACATTCGGCTGAGTTGCTTCCCATCATGGTTGGCACATCTTTGTTTCCACTACACCCCACCCAGAGTGAGAACATTTTTAAGACATGTCTCAGTCAGACATCAGATCTCTGTCCCAGAGTTCAGCAGAAAACAAGACCACAGGAGCCATCTGTGAAATGTTGCTAAACTGAACTAAATTGGGTAAGTTTGAACCCTACGAGGTTTGCCTGTGTCTCAGCCTCCCACCTCCCTGGGACATAAAGCTGGACATATGATGTCTTGAGGATATGCCTGGTGGAGGAGTGACCCAACTAAGAAGGTGCCCAGGACAGACCTGTAATAGCTTTGTTGTGGGGAGAATAGGCAATGAGAGCCTGTAGCCTTGAGTAAAGGCTGGAGACTCCATGGGTGACCTCACCCAAACCTTTCCACTCCCCCAGCCAATCAGACACACACAGCCCCACCTGGTACCCAGACCAATAGGTATATATTCCAGATGCCCACAAGTATACCACCCAGACGCCCAGACACGTAGAACCAGATGTCATTTCATCTGACACATGACCACACACAATCAAACATTCAGACCCAAACATATTTAGATATATACTCCAAACCAGTAACATGACACATACACACCCAGCCAGACACACACCACAGGCATAGAACCAAACACAAGCAGCAAACAATAACTCACCAGCAGGAGGTACACACAGGCAGGCCCTGGTGTTAGCAGTAAAGGAACCTAAACTCAACACCACACACAGATGGGGTCACCACACGGAACCCTCTCCATCATGCTGACTCGCCACAACAATCCCATTAGCCTAGATTTCCTCCCCATCAGCCAAGGAGGGGCAGCTGCTCTCTAGAGACAGATTGATTCATCCATCTAATTAGCCCCAATTAATATTAATACGCATTCTCAGGAACTGCAGCAGCTCCAGCAGAGAAGCTGCCCACTGGGGCCATCAATCACTGTCCAGGGGGCGGCAGAGGACACTCAGGAACACCAGATCAGGGGGACAGTACCTCAGGCACTCTCACCAACCCCCAATCCCAGAGTCTAACGAAAGACGCCATCATCAACCAAAGTTGGGAACCCTAAAATACTGCGAGCCCACCCTTCCTTGAGCAGTCAGGGAGCCCAAGGCCCAGAAGGGGCTGTCACAGCCTTCAGGCCATATAGCATGCCTCTCCCCCCCATTCTGTTGACCACTCTAGATTGGCTTTGCTGACACACCCAGGGCTCAGTCACTTCATCTGCGAATCCCACTTACAATGGTTGTCACAATACCATGAATAACTCCACCTAGGCTGTCAAAACCCTCTTTTAAGTTAAATAGCGTCCTGGGAGAAGCCCATCTCCAGTGACCCCCTGTCCTTTGCATCTGTCAGGTGTTCAGCAAACATATGCAAAACCTAATGGGGTGGCTGATGGGAGGGAGAATATGTAGACCAGGGTTCCTGTCTCAGTGAAGTTTGGGGGTGGTTTGGAGATAAAGAGGCCCTGGCCTCTTGCCTCCAGTTTCACCATTAGTTTATTTTATTTCAACAAATAGCCCACGTGCACACCACCATGTTTTTGAGCCACCAGGAGAACAGAGAAAACACACTGCCCCTCGACCTCAAGGGGTCCAAAGGGCATAAATAGGGAGGAACTGGTGACACAAAGATCTAGCATAGAGCTGGAATGGGGGACTGTCCCCCCAGGCTCCCTGTTTTCTGAAGGGGATGAAGCCATGAGAGGGGTGTCTTGAAGTAAGACCCACCTGTTGGGGGCTTCAGAAATTGATGTCTACTCACCTGCTCCCTGAGACGCTGTGCCAGGGATGCCATCTGCTGCAGCGCCACCTCCCTGCGCCTCTGTGCCCTGGGGATCTTGTTCCGTGCTGGAGCACGCTGCTGGGAAAACAGGGCAGCTGCCAGCAGAGCAGCCCCCAGCAGGGTCAGCAGGAGCAGCCCCAGCAGGGAGAAAGACAGCGATAGCTTCTCCAGCATCATGGGGCCTGTGTGGATGTATCAACTACTTCCTCAAGATCACTTGGTACTTATTTGTCAGCTACACTGCTGGAGCACCTCCCACTTCTGGGCCCTAAGGGGGAAGAGCCAGGCCCTGGGTGTGGGAGATCACTAAATCCTCCCAGCTGGATCTTACATCCACCTGGATTTCCTGAGGACAAAGACCCTGTCCCTCAGGCCATTCAGTGCAAGAGGCTTTGGCAGAGACAAGCCTGCAGGTGGACAGATGACCAGGTTCTGATTACACCTCCTTCTCTTCCTCCTCCCTCATCTTACTTATCAGACCCAGCACCTTAGTATGACTGCTGCCAGTCCTGCTAGGGTTGCCTCTAAGGTTTCCTATTGCTTTTAGGATAAATGCCCTTAATGTGGCTCACAGGCCAGGTGGACTGAACAAGTCATGTGTGCCCAGAGTTAGCAACTCACTCTGAGGAGCACCTGGGGTCCAGGCAGAGAATAAAGGAAGGAGATCTGGGGGAGCAGGTATGGTTCAGAAGACACCTGCCCTAGGGGAGATGATGCAAGGAAATGAGGCCTGCATAGCTCTCACCCCTGCCCCTGTCATCCCAGGCGAGCTTTTGTTCCCTACTCCCAAAGTAAGGCCACACTCTCTTCCAGACTCATCATTTTCTCCGTGGACCAGGAGCTCCCTATGGGCACAGAGGGCAGTGGAGAGGAGTCTGGGGTGGGGGGAGGTGAGGAGGTGGAGGAACTTGCTGGAGGAAGGACAGGAAAAATGGGGAAGCTGTGAAGCAATAGCGCAGGAGAAACTGGGTGTGTGAGCCCTTCCATTTTTGTTGGATGTTTCAGTTGGATGTTTCAGTCTTCTGTCTCAGACGAAAAGGGTGACTCCACTCTCAAAACTGGGAAGTCAGAAGCAGCAGATTCAGTGGGATGGAAATGGATTTGTGGTTGATAATGTTGCCTCTGAGCCCCTGAGGGTCAGACCGTTGACCTGTTGATCTGATGGTCATAACCTAAAGGGTAACCCCAAGGTCCTCTACCCTCTGACACTCTGACTTTGTCACCTCCAAGGGGCCACTGGAATTAGCCCTCCTGTCGGTACATTCATTCCCCATGTACTTTCTCTTCGTTTCTGACATATTCCCCCACCTCCACGTCCCTTCCTGAACTCTGGCACTCCCCTGGTGACTCAGTTCCCCTGGACTTTTGGCACCTGCATCACCTCCACCACACCCTAGGCCTTGTTACATCACCTTTTTTTTGGATTGTACCCCTTCATTACTACATCACCACATTTTATTTCTTTATTGTATTTACTAGAAACTTAAAATACCTTATACGTTTACTTATTTCCTGCTTCCTGTCTTAGAAAATAAGTTGCCAAAGAGCAAGAGCCTTGTCAGCCTGTTTCAAAGTGCCTGACACATGGCAGATGCTCAATAATATTTCTTAAATGGAGGACGGATACATGGATTGAGCCCTCTACCCCCACCTTTAGCTGTGTGTATCTCTCATGGCTTCCTTCCTAGCAGCATTTATCATGCTTAAGTCTCTTCCATCTTTTTTTTAAAAATATATTTTATTGATTTTTTACAGAGCAGAAGGGAGAGGGATAGAAAGTCAGAAACATCCATGAGAGAGAGACATCAATCAGCTGCCTCTTGCACGCCCCCTACTGGGGATGTGCCCGCAGCCAAGGCACATGCCCTTGCCGGAATTGAACCCGGGACCCTTCAGTCCGCAGTCGGACGCTCTATCCACTGAGCCAAACCGGTCTCAGCAAGTCTCTTCCATCTTAAAAAGAAATTATCTCAATCTTGGCCAGGTGGCCCAGTTTGTTGGAATGTTGTCCCATATACCAAAAAGGTTGCAGGGTCAATTCCTGGTCAAGGCACATACCTAGGCTGCTGCTTCAACACCCCATTGGGGCATATATGGGAAGCAAACAAACGATGTTTCTCTCTCACACTCTCCCTTCCTCTCCCTTCCTCTCCCTTCCTCTGACTTGGGATTCTTTTTATTTTTGCCCAAATGATTTTCCTTTGGCTTATTTTGACATCATGTGTGTTTTTCATGGGTGTTTTGCTGTTAGCATTACAAATGAAAATTAATTTTCTGAAGTAAGAATGTTCTAAATGTAATTTACTTCCCGGATATTTTTCCTTACATGATATTACCCCACTATCCCTCCCCTCCCCCCTTTTTTTTGATTCATGGAGGCTTTTGAAAATTTTATAGTGTAGTCTTGGTAACTTTAAATTTCAATTTTTGCACAAAAATATGACTGCTTTAGGTTCTTTGCATGTTAAACAATTTTACGGTGAGATGAACTTCTAATAGAAATTTTAGTTAATATTTTAGGAACAGCTTTTTGTCCAGTACAATTAAATTTTCTTGAGTATTCACTTATTTCAATTGGCCAATTTAAATTAATCTGAAAACTTGATTACTATTTTACTGTCAAGTTTAATACTCAAACAATAATCTTAGTTTACCCTGTAAATATTAGTGGAAAGGATTATTTGCATTCTTGAGTAAGCCCTGAGCATTCCTGGTGCTAGACTGGATTTAGATATATGGCAGCTGTTGCTGTCCAAGTCTCTGTCTTTGCACTTTTTTCTATCCTCCAATTCTCTTTTCTCTGGTGGTCACCTTTATTTGGGGTTATTAGTATTATGAATACATTTGTGTTTGGTGTCCTGTGCATTGTGTCTTGTCGTGTTGTATTTTGTGCCTTTAAATCAACACAGGACAGAGAGAGCTACATAACCAGACACCCTGAGAGGAGCGATTATGGGGAGAAAAAGAAATAGCCCGCATATGAAAGAAGGGGAGGAATCACCAAAAAAGAAAGTAAACAAAATGGAGGCGAGCAATACATCAGAAAAAGAATTCAGAGAAATGGTCATAAACATGCTGAAAAAGATAGAAGACAAATTCAACAAAATGTGTAAGAACCAAGAGAAAATGAATCACCAAGAAGAAATAAAAAATGATATCGCTGCAATAAAGAATTCAAAAGAAAGCATCAACAGTAGACTAGGAGAAGCAGAGGACTGCATCAGTGAGCTAGAAGACAAGGTAGTTAAAAATATTCAAACAGAGCAGCATCTGGAAAAAAAAACTTAAAAAACAGAAGGAGAGCCTAACATTATGTGGATGTTGTTTTGTTCCATGTTGTTCCAAAGTTCCAAGTTTGGAACAACATGGAACAAAACAACATCCACATATGGGTACCAGAAGAAGAGGAAATTGAGCAAAGAATAGAAAACCTGTTTGAAGAAATAATGGCAGAAAACTTTCCTGATATTGGGAGTAAAAAACTCATACAAGTCCAAGAAGCTCACAGAGTCCCAAAGAAGATAAACCACAACAGACTGACACCAAGACACATTATAATTAAACTGGCAAACACCAATGACAAAGTATCTTACAGATTGCCAGAGAGGGATAGAAAGTTACCTACAAGGGATCTCCCATCAGACTATCGACCGATCTCTCAACAGAAACACATTGGGCCAGAAGGGAATGGAATGAAATACACAAACTCATGCAAAGCAAGGGTCTGAATCCAAGAATACTGTACCCAGTAAGGCTATCAATCAAAGTTGAGGGGGAAATCAGGAGCTTCACAGACAAAAAAGGACTAAGGGAGTTTACTACCATCAAACCAGCAATGTAAGAAATGTTAAAGGATCTGCTATAAAAAGAAGAAATAGGAAAGGAAGAAGGAACACAGGGATAAAAAATAAAAATGGCAACAAACAAGTACCTATCAATAATAACTTTAAATGTAAATGGATTAAATGCCCCAATCAAGACATAGGGTAGCTGACTAGATAAGAAAACATGACCCATATATCTGCTTTCTACATGATCTCCCACAACTGCCCTCCCTTGTAGGCCTAGTTCCTCTCAACTGCCCTCCCCTGCTGGCCTGATTGCCCACAACTGCCCTCCCCTGCCAGCCATCTTGTGGTGGCCATCTTGTGTCCACATGGGGGTGGCCATTTTTTACCACATTGGGGTGGCCATCCCGTGTGTTGGAATGATGGTCAATTTGCATATTACTTCTTTATTATAGAGGACTAGAGGCCCAGTGCATGAAATTCATTCATGGAGGGGGGGCAGAGGGGTGTCCCTCAGCCCAGCCTGCACCCTTTCCAATTTTGGAATCCTTAAGGGATATCCAATTGCCCGTTTAGGCCCGATCCCGGTAGGATCGGGCCTAAACGAGCAGTCAGACACCCTTCTCACAATCTAGGACTACTGGCTCCAAACTGCTCACTTGCCTACCTCCCTGATTGCCCCTAACCACTTCTGCCTGCTAGTCTGATCACCTCCTAACCACTACCCTGCCAGCCTAATTGCTGTCTTCTGCTCCCCTGACAACCTGTTTGCCCACAACTTCTCTCCTCTGCCAGCCTGATCACCCCTAAATGCCCTCCCTTACAGGCCTGTCCCTCTCCCTCCATCCTGGCCTGATGGCCCACAACTGCCCTCCCTTGCAGGCCTGGAACCTCCCAACTGTTCTCCCCTGCTGACCATCTTGTGGTGGCCATCTTGTGTCCACATGGGGGCAGGATCTTTGACCACATGTGGGCAGCCCTCTTGTGTGTTGGAGTGATGGTCAATCTGGGTATTACTCTTTTATTAGATAGGATAGAGGCCTGGTGCATGGGTGGGGGCCAGCTGGTTTGCCCTGAAGAGTGTGCTGGGTCAGAGTGGGGGTTTCCTTAGGATGTGGGGCAGCCTGGGCAAGGGGCCTGTGGTGGTTTGCAGGCTGGCCATGCCCCCCAGAGGCCCAAGCGGAGGCCCTGGGATTAAGTTATGTTCTACAATTGAAACTTTGTAGCCTAGAGTGGAGCTAAGCCTTCTGCTTGCTCAGTGGCGACAGCCATTTCTGTTTGAAACTTTGTAGCCTAGAGTTGAGGCCTAGGCTCTAGGGCTGCAGAAGCTATACTTCCTCCATCCCCCTGGCAACCCAAGCCTCTGCTTTCTCCAGCTCTGTAGCTGCCACTATTTCTGTTTGGATTATTTATCTTTTGTAACTGAAAGTTTGTAGCATTGAGTGGAGGCCTGGGCTGGCAACGGTAGGCAGAAAGCTTGGCTTCCTCTGTTGCCGGGAAAACCCAAGCCTTCCTCCCACTCTCAGTGGCAGCAGCAATCTTGGTTGGGTTTTATTTGCATAATTTGCTCCTGATTGGCTGGTGGGCGTGGCTTGATAGGAAGTACAGTCAATTTGCATATTATTCTTTTATTAGATAGGATACTGTGAACAACTCTATTCCAACATCATGGACAATCTAGATGAAATGAACATGTCCTTAGAAAAATACAAACTCTCAAAACTCAATCAGGAAGAATAAAAAAAAACCAGAATAGGCAAATAACTACAGAAGAAATTGAATCAAAGATACAAAATGTTCCAATAGCCCCAACTGGTTTGGCTCTATGGATAGATCTGATGCATGAGGACAGAAGGGTCCAAGGTTTGATTCTGATTAAGGGCATACACCTCAGTTGCAGGCACATCGATGTTTCTAGAAACCATAAAAATCCTATAAGACTCCATAGGCAGCAAAATAGTAGACATATGTTGTAGCAATATCTTTACAGACACATCTGCTAGAGCCATGGAGACTAAGGAGAAAATAAATGGGACTACATCAAAATAAAAAGCTTCTGTATAGCAAAAGAAACCATTAACAAAACAATAAGAAAGCCCCACTGCATGGGAACACATATTTGCCAATGATGTTTCAGATAAGGGTTTCATCTTCAAAATTTACAGAGAACTCATACAACTTAACAAAAGGAAGATAAACGATTCAATAAAAAAAAAATGAGCAAAGGATCTAAATAGACACTTTTTGAAAGAGGACATACAGAAGGCCCAGAGATATATGAAAACATGCTCAAAGACACTAATCATCTGAGATGCAAATCAAAAAAATAAGATACCATCTCACATCTGTCAGAATGGCTATCAACAAATCAACAAATGGCAAGTGCTTGCAAGGATGTGGAGAAAAAGGAACCCTCGTGCGCTGCTGGTGGGACTTCCGACTGGTGCAGCCACTGTGGAAGATAGTATGGAGTTTCCTCAAAAATTTAAAAATAGAACTTCCATTTGACCCAGTAACTCCACTTCTAGGACTATATCCCAAGAAACCAGAAAAAACAATCAGAAAGGATATATGCACCTCTATGTTCATAGCAGCACAATTTACAATAGCTAAAATTTGGAAACATCAGCAGATGAGTAGATTAAAAAACTGTTGTACATCTACACAATGGAATACTGTGCTGTTATAATAAAAGCCTAATATGCAAATTGTTCGACTGGGAGTTTGACCAGGAGTTGACCATTGCTGTGATGTGTGCTGACCACCAGGAGCGGTGTGGAGCATGGCAGGTGTTGGCAACATGGCGCTGGCAGTGGGTGGCAGTGGAGGCGCTGCCAGCCCCAATAGGCCCTGATTAGAGTGGGACTGCAATGAGATGGTGGAGCTGGTGAGGAGGCAGCACTAGGCCATCCAGTGGGATGCCAGTTGGGGCTGCGGGCCTGGGGATGAGAGCTGGGGCTGTGAGCCTAGAGGCACGAGCTGGGGCCCAATCCCCACAGGGGACCCCAAGGGACTCCACCCTCCATGAATTTGTGCATTGGGCCTCTAGTGCTGCTATAATAAACAAGAAACTTTTACCATTTGCAACAGCATGGATGGAACTGGAGGGCATTATGCTAAGTGAAATAAGCCAGTTGGAGAAAGATAAATATCACATGATCTCATTCATATGTGGGATATAATGATCAACATTATTTGATGAACAAGAATAGATCCAGAGATAAATGGTGGAGGGTACAGAGGGTTAGAGAGCAACCAAAGGACATGTATGCATGTATATTAGCGTAACCAATAGACACAGACACTGGGGCGGTGGAGGCTTTTCCAGGGTGGGAATGGCTGGAGCAGGGCCAATTGGGGGAAAAGGAGACATATGTAAAACTTTAGACAATAAGAAAAGGTAAAAATAATAAAAATAAAAACAAATCTCTTAGATCTACTCCTTCATAGCTACCATCCTTACATCGTTCCTCCCCCTCCCAGCCAAGCTTCTCAGATTACCTTTCAGATTGCCTTTCACTCACTCCTTCACCCAATCCAGTCTGCATTATGTCCAGATCATCCCAAGGATCTCCTTTGAGTTATGTCAGCAGCATTTGAAGCTTCACCTCCACCCTTCTTGAAGTATGTTTGTTCCTTGGCTTCTGTGACAATGCAGCTCTTGGCTTAATTGTCACTTTCTTCACGAGCTTTTCCTGATACTCCAGGCTGGATCAAGTCCAATTTGGTTTACTCTCATAAAATAGTGCTTCTGCTTTATTGCACTCCTGACAAGTGTTTTTGTGTGATTGTGCATTTGATGTCTGTTTGCTAGCAGAAGGAAAGTTCCATTCAGGCAGGGACTGTTTCTGATTGCTTACCCTGGTACACTGTGAGCAGAATTCAATAGATATATTGGAGGAATGGAAGAATGGTAAGGGTAGAGAATTGGGGGAGTGGCTGGATCAAGAATTGCAGACCAGGAGAAAGCTATAAGTTGAACTGGGGGTTATTTGTAGATAGAGGGCAGGGACAGACTGGAATATTTCCTGTTGGGGACAAGAGAAGCAAGTATCAGAAGAGAACAAAATGGGTTCACTAATAACAAGTCACCCATTCCTCCATTCAATAAGCCTTTGCTGGGTACCCGCTGAGTACCAGGCACTGTGCAGGGCAAACCCCACACAGCCCCGACTCTGTGACATTATCTGCCTAAGGTGCCCAGAGTCACCACTCCCAGCCTACATGCTGGAGACTTGGGAGACCCAAGGCTGGTTGGGAGGCTCAGTACTTAATTATATGGCTATCTTTTAAGGGTGCAACAGATCAGGCTGCCCTGGTGAGTGACCTAGAGTAAAACACACCAGGGCTCTTTTCTTGGCCTTAATCTGATCCATGTATTTATTGGTATCTTGGATGAAGTTGGAGAGGTCCAGTGCTCAGACTTGTGGGTAGACAAACTGGGAGGCAGAGAACAAAGAGTGAGCAACAGTGCCAGATCCCAAAGGCTCTCAATAGGCTGGAGCCTTGGGTAACTCCAAAAGATAATGTTTAATAGAGATAATGGCAGGTCCTCTGACTGTGTCCTGAACTCCAATAACACAATTCCAGAGAGTGGAAGGGGTAGTGGATAGGAACATGACAGACACCTAAAAATAAACACCAGCAGAAGAGCACAGCACATGGATGCTGCTTCTATCTCTAGTGTACATGGTCACCTTGCAGAGAACCTGGCACCCAGAGGGTGTTTAGCGCATATTCTTGGGATGATTGTGCAAAGGAGTCAGCCATGTGGGTTCAGGTCTTCTCTGTTCAAGTCTTTGATTTTGGACAAACCGGCAACCTTCCCTCAACTTGTTTCCCCGTCTATAAAGTGGAAATGGTGATGCCTATTGTTTCCAAGAAAATAATGAAACATAACTTCAAGACTAGTACTATCATTAAGTCACAGTCCCTGCTTTCAAACATGCACAAAAGCACAATCAGCCCTTTCAATACACCTGACAGTTGTAAGAGGACAATCACCTATGCCTTGGATAAGCAGAAATCTTAGCAATATAAGATGAGTACTTCAGCAAGAGCAAGCTCGGTGAACAAAGGGCTTTGAGGTGGGAGGTGTGCACTTGTGGGCACGTGGCCAGGATGTGGGCACTCAGGAAGGAGATCAAGTGTGCAGCAGTACGCAGGTCAATCATAACTTTGTAGGTCATCACCAGGCGTCTGGACTGAGCACAAGTGATATTAAAGGTCTGAGGTGTGACCAGACTTACATATTTATAAAGGTCGCCCATTCCCTGAATATGGTAGCTTTCTCTAAGATGGCCAACATCAATCCCTTCAACTCCTTGTATGCATCTACCATTCCCCCATTGAGAGGTAGAATCCATTTCTCACCTTCCTTGAACCTGGACAGGCCCTAATAACTTACTAGCCCAATAGATTATGGAAAGGATGTTATAAACTTCTGAAGTTAAGTCACAAGAAGACTTGCAGCTTCTGGAAGGGCTCTTTAGAATGCTCACTCTTTTTTAAAACAAAATATTTTTATTGATTTTTAGAGATAGAGAAAAGGAGAGGGAGAGAAACATCAATGTAAGAGCAAAACATCAACTAGCTGCCTCCTGCATGCCTCCTACTGGGCATTAAGCCCATAACCCAGGGCAGGTGTCCTGACCAGTAATCAAACAGCAACTTTTTCGGGCACAGGATGATCCCCAAACAACTGAGCCACACTGGCCAGGGTAGAATGCTCCCTCTTGGAGTCCTGAGCTACCATGTAAAAAGTTTGACCACCCTGCTTCAGTAACCATGTGGAGAGGCTGAGTCTGCATGGAGTGGGAAAAGGCCCAGCTGAATCTACCTATCAGCTGTGCCCACCAAAGCAGCAGACATGTAAGTGAAATCATTTTAGTCACTTCAGACTAGGTCATCTGTCAGGTGAATATCATTGGAGAATGACTCCAGTTAATGCCACTTAGAGCAGAAGTATTAACCACCCAAGTTCTGCCTGAATTCTGGACTTAAGAAATTGTGATTTTTTTCAAGCCACTATGTTTTAGGTTGTGTGTGTGTTTTTTTTAATACTGCAATAATCAGAGCACTGAATAATTATCTGAGATAACAAGATAAACTACTAGAAAATTATTACCACTACCACTAGTGCATGCTCATTTAATGTGCACAGAACTGAGATCCTTATAAGCACCATTCCACATACCAAGAAAATAGTGATGAGCAAGACAAAGCACAGATCTCAGAAAGCTGGTGCTGAGACAAAAAAATCATATGGTTCTAGATAGTGATAGTGCTAAAAAGGACAAAGGGTGACATATTAGGAAGTGTCAGGGAAACTGCTTAACCAGTGGGTCTTCAGGGGAAGTAACATTGGAGCTGAGTGTTCCAACCACAAGGACAGCTGACACCAAGGCTGTGATGCGTGGACCAGCGTGAGATGATCAAGAAACCAAAAGGTACCCATGTGGCTGGAGCACAGTGAACAAGAGGAGACACCCAAGGTGCAGCTGGAGAGGTGGGCAAGGGCCATTTCACACAGGGCTTCATGGGACACAAGGACCCTGGATTTTATTCTTGATGGTATGGGTCATTGCAAAGTCTTGAGGAGAGGAGTGACTCAACCTGACATACACGTGTAACAGAGCACTCTAGCTACTATCTGGAAAGTAGGTTGGAGAACAGCTGACGGTGCATGCAGGGAGCCAAGTTAGGCTATTGCAGCATCCAGGAGGTATGTTGCTTGGATTAGAGTGAAGCAGTGGAGATGGTACTTGCACAGTGACCACCTCCTCTGCCTTCTGGCAGCATTTAGTCCCTTGTCTTCCCTTTTCCCCTGCACCTGGGGAACAGATGTGTTTGTGTCAACGTCCACCTCCTCCACAAGCCCAGGAGCCCAAAGATGGTTGAGTTCCAGGATCATTCAGCACAGGGTGGATATGCACATTCTGGGGCTTTAAGGGTGAAGGAACAAAGGAGAGGCATCCCCCATTGCAGCCTTGTGTTTGCAGGCACAAGAATATTAATAACCAAAAAAGAGAAATGAGTCAGGAGGAAACTGGGCAGATGGCAGGTAGCTTTATGGAATATGAGGTGAAATGACACAGCTGTTACAAGGAATCAGGGCAAAGTACAGCAACTACCAAGTCATCCCAATATAGGTGTCCATGTGGGTTGGGCCCTCTAGTCAGCTCCAAGCTGTTGAGGCCCCTACCAACGCAGGGACACCTTTGGCAGAGAATGCAGTTGCCACTGGTTGTACACCTGGAGGGGAAGTGCCTTTGGAGGAGAGAATAATCAGAATGGAGAGGCAAGCCTTCCTTGGCAAGGCAGTTGGTCCCGAAAAGAATTTGAAGTAGGTCAGGTGAGAGCCTGTGGCCTACCCTACCAGAAGGCTTAGGCTAAGAAACACCTTCTACAGCAAGCAGGGAATTAGCACTTGGGCTGAGGGGAGGGGGAACAAAGGGGTAAGGAAGAGTGAGGGGGTACTGCTGGTAGGGCCAAGGAGTCTGTCACAAGTCAGCCAACCTTCCACCTGCCAGGCAATGCAGTGCAGTGCGAGGTGACCTGGCAGACTGAGCTGATAGTTCACTTGCATTTCAACTGTCAATTTCCAAACCACCTCTCTCTGCCCCTGGACCCCCACCCTAACTCAGGCCTCTTTCCCGATTAGAAAAATGGAGCAACCTCTTTATCCCTCTCCTGCCTCTATTCATCCAGTCTACTCTCCTCACTGCACTTATGTGATCATTCAAGAGCTCCCCATTGCCCTTGAGAAAGGATACAAGTTCCTGAACTGGCCCCTCAAATCCACTTTGATCTGGAAACACCTACATCTTTGCTCCTTCTCCTGTACCCATTCAACATGCATCCATCTACTAAACTCATCCTGGTCTTTGGGCGTACTGCTGCTCCTTCTCCCTGGGATGTCCTCGTCCCCTATCGCAGCCTCTGAGAATCTTCTGGACTCAACTGAGCCCATCCTCTTTCAGGAAGCCTTGGCTGGCCCTGTGAGCACTCTCTACCAGATTGCCTTGCCTGGTGCTCACCTCCCCAGGATTGTTGACTCCCTAACAGAAAGGTCAGCACTCCAATGGTACCAGCTCAGGGTCAGCACTCCAGTCTCCTTGATGCCCTGTGCCCAGCCCTGTGCTGGCCACTGAGGACAAAGATATACAATAGAGTTCCTGCCATCAGGGAGAGCCAGTGTGCTGAAAGAGGCAGCTCCCACACACACAGATGCCTAGCATATGGGGCAGACTTTAGGAAATTGGCCACCTACTCCAAGGCTCAGAGGCAGGAGGGAAAGCCTTCTGGAGAAAAGGGGTCTGAGCTGGGCCTCAGAGTATTTAAAGGCAGAGGAGCAGAAAGGGCTTCCTCAGCAGAAGGAAGGAGCAAAGGAAGAAGGGAAAGGGCAATGTCTAGCAATGCAGGACTTCATCTAAGGCAGGGTGCAGGGAAGGGTGAAGTGCTGGGTGTGCAACACCCACTTGGAGAAGCCTGTGTCCATCCTGTATATGGTGGGAATCAGGGGAGGTTTGGGATCAGGAAACTGACATGGCTGGAATCAGGCTCTAAAAGGTCAAGTCTCCAACCCCTAGTGCCCTAACAATGATGGCCAGAAAGTACAGACTAGAAACCATTCTTTGACTGCTGCCAGTAGGGCTTTCCCTATGGCATACCCACTGGCTAGCACATGGGGAGGCAGTCAGGGCAGAGCCTGGGCACCAGACTCAGGGGCAAGGTCCAGACTCAGGGGGTCTTGGCTTCTTGGAAGGGGGAGGCAGCCTCTGCTCCAAGTGAACATTTCCTCGCAGGATGACCAGGCTGGGCGCAGGTCCAGTGGGTCCTCTGGAGCCGACTAGGTGGCTGAGCAGGCAGCAGTCAGAATGGCTGCTTTTCAGGGGTCATCAGTCGCTCCACCTCCCGCATAAACCGCAGACACAACTCTTCCTGCCAGGGCAGAGCCACACACTGCACAGCCACAGGCAGCCCCACGCTCTTCTTCATGGCCTGCAGGGGACACAGGGATAAGAACGGGAGGCGTAAGGCAGGACCCCACCCCAGGTCCAGCAAGCACCCCAGATGGAGAGGAGGGCTAACACAGCAAGCCCAGCCTCAATCCTTCAGGGTCTTGTGTGAAGAAAGACAGACACGGCCGGCTGGTGTGGCTCATGACTGAGTGTTAACCTAGGAACCAGGAGGTCATGGTTTGATTCCTGGTCAGGGCACACGCTCAGGTTGCAGGGTCGATCCCGGTTGGGGGAGTGCAGGAGGCAGCCGATCGATGATGTTTCTCTCTTAATGATGTTCCTATCTCTCTATCCCTCTCCCTTTCTCTATTTCTAAAAATCAATAAAAACTTATTTTTTTTAAAGGAAAGAATAGAAAGACAGGCAAGACCTACATGTGCTTATACTGTTTTTTTCCACCACAGCTCGAGTTAGGGAATGGGTGAGTCCAGGAGAAGAAAGACCTGGAGTTGACTAGGCCAGTCCCCATGAGCTCACCTTCCACAGCACCTTGTCCCATATATCTCCAAAGTAGCCCTTGCAGTGTTCCATCTGGGCCTCATCCTCAAGAGTCACTGTGGTGACAGGCACCACCCCTGCTGGGAAGTCCAGGCAGTTGTAGAGCAGAGTGTAGCTGACGGCCCCTGAAACACAGCACAAGTGGCTAGAGCAGCCGGGTGACCTTCAGTGTCAACTGTCCCATCTGCGTCTCAGTCTCCCATCCTGTGATGTGGCAGCAGACCTCCACAGACAGGGATAGGCTCTCTCCCAAGACCGAGACTTGAGTGAATGACAAAGCCCAGGAACCCAGATTCAGGCTGGAGAGCCTGCTGGGGTTTGCCCCAAGCCTTTGCCCAGGTAGCTTCCCCACCTGGAATGTCGTTCCTGTTTCCTTGGCTCATCTAAATCCCACCTGGACTTCAAATTCCACCTCCCCAAACCATAGACTCTGTAACTCAAGATCTCCAACTTGAATAGTGTGGAGGACAGGGAGCTCATTCACTCCCAGGACATCCCATCTTTCTAGCCAGCCAGACTATGTAAATCTCCTAAGAGCCAGATTACACCCCACCCCCACTCCCCACTCCTCTTCTTCTACTTCCCAGCAGCCTTGCCAGGCACAGGACTGAAATGATAGAAGAGAAGAGATGGGTGGAGCATGGTGGGGAAGCAGACCTCACCTGAGGCCTTGCCTGGGGCATTCAAGTCCATTGCTGGGCCCAGCATGGGTGTGAGCAGCACATCCAAGTCCAGTGCTCTCCACTGGGTAATCACAGAGCTGCGGTACACCTGGGGAGGGTACCAGCACAGCAGGTGAAACACTCACACCCAGCCCCTCCCATAAGCTCTTTGATGCAGGCAGTGTGCATCAAAGGGGCTGGAGTGGCTGGAGGCTGGGGATCTAAACTGAGCCACAATGGGATGGAGGTCCTCAGGGCACACAGGCAGGGCTGCTTTCAGGGGGAAGTGATTTCCCCACCTTCTACAAGAACTGTAGATACCATTCTTCTGGCCAGGGTAGGGCCACCTAGTGCCTGGCTACAGGCAGCACCATAGGGACAAAGAGGTGTCCAGAATATGAGCCCTGAGCTGACCCAGCCCCCAAGGATGTGCATTTGGGCAAGTGAGAGTCAGAGAGCAGGACCCGAGCAGGCCTGTTGAGGGAAGGGGCGGGGGAATAACAGGCTGCTCCAGAAGACACATGAAATCAGTGCCCAAGAGACCTCACTGGCAGGTGCCCTGTCCGCCCCTCCCATCCTCACCCTAGTCTATTCTGAGGGCTCTTCCTCACCTCGATCTCGTGCTGCAGTTCCCAGAGCTTCCCGATGGACCTGGCGGAGGGAGTGAAGGTCACAGCCATGGGGATCAGGAGATGAGCAACATCAGCCCCCTACTCTTAACACCTCCCAGATCTCATTCCTGCAGACCCTTCTCAATATCATAGGAGCTCAGAGAGGGAAGTAGTGCAGGGCAGAAGTTCAAATCCCTACTGTCCTGTTGAGAAGATCTGGCCCCAAGAGGGACTTAGGCTGAGTTAATTAGTGACTCCACTGCAGAGCTAGGACCAGACCAGGCCTGATTCCTAGCTACCCTTAGCAGAGGACAGAGTTGTCAAAAGTCCTAAATGCCTGGTGGTGAGAAAAGGAGCAAGTCCACAGGAGGCCAGGGCCTGAAAATGGGGTAGCTTCTGCCCTGCTTTTCCCGCTCCAGCCACTAAGGGGCAGGTAAGACCCAGTGCAGCTCAGCTCAGTTCAGATCTCTCAGAAGAGCATCCTCACAGGGTCCCCAGTACCCGCTGCTCCCTGCCACACAGCAACTCCTTCCTGGTCCTTCCACCCGTGCCCCAGCCAGTGCAATCTTCTCCTGACCACTCCCATCCTGCATCTCCCTCCAGCCCTTGCTTTCCAGTCATACCTGGACCTTGCTAAGACAACTTCCAGATCCTACCTGAAGGCCACAGAAGGACCGTGGAATAGACTCTAACTCAAGGTCTCCAACTTGAATAGTGTTTGGGACAAGAAGCTCCCATCCTCAGCACTGGTCAAGCTGGAAATCTTGAGTAACAGCCTTAAAAGTCACTTCCCACCTCTTTTCCTGTCAGAAACCACTTAAACCCAGGTCCAAGGAAGAGAGAGGCAGGCATTGGGACATGGAGATTTTCTTACCGAGACTTCATGCTGCTGAGAAAGGCTGCCAATCGTGGGAGCTGCAGGACAGACACAGAGTCAGTGAGTCAGCTTTGGGCCAGGTGCTGACAACCATCTTCTTCACGCCAAGCCACCATACCTCTTCTCTCTGTCCCTCCCCCAGGTCCCAAGTGGCATCCCCTTCAGCATGCAGGACAACTAAAGACCACAGAGGTGGGAGGAGGAGAGGAATCTGTGTGTGTGTGTGTGTCGGGGGGGGGGGGGGCAGGGGGGTGGCAGGGAGGGAGGCTGGGAAAAAGAGGCCATGCCTGCCAGGAGGGGTTAAGGAGAAGGGGAAGAGCCCCAGAAGCTCCCTCTCACCCACCCTACCCCTTCCACTCCCTGTGCCCTCACCAGAGGCTTCAGCAGGAAAGCCAGCAGTCCCTTAAGCTTATCAGGCAGCTTCAGAATCCATATCAGATCCCCCAAGCAGGGGTCCACGAAATCACCTTTGCTGGGAGACAAAGGGTCCAGTCTGGGCACTCCCACCCCAGACATCCCTCCTGGCTTATCCCCTCCCACTGGGTCATCCATTTTCTATTCAGCAACCTTTGTCCATCTCTCCTCATCAGATGCCGGTAACCGCTGGTCTCCAAGCCCTTCAACTGCCTCCTTTCAACTGTGTGACTAATTTTCGCTAATCCTTCAGGATGCCTGGGCACTACTCCCCTCCCTGCAGGAGGTCCCCAGGGCAGGACTCCAGGTCACACTCCCTGGCAGACTCAGCTCAGAGCAATAGGGACTGAGGGCAGCATCTACCTGACCAGGGCTTGATGCTGAGGGCACCCCCTATTGATGACGCCAACCTGGAGACACCAGTGAGGCTGTCCAGAGTGGACCACCCATGACACTTGTCTCTGAGGCTGTCCCTGGTTCTAGATTCCAGGGCAAGGTCTCAGGTGGCTGATCCTGGGTCTCAGTCCATGGCCAGAGTGAAACATAGCACCTTCCATGAAGCCTGGACCATCCTCGGCCACTGGGGGAAGTTCAGTAAGCCCAGGCATGTCACCATGAGACACCTCACAGGCCTGGCCTCTGCCTCTGTCCGTCCTTAAGGTCTGAAAACATTCAAGTGGAACCAGCCTCTCTGAATGTGAGCTCTGCAAAGTCCCTTAAAGCAGTTCTGGTCCAACCCACCGACTTGACAGAAAACTGAGGTCTTGCTCGAAAGGGAAGGATATGGTTCAAGTCAGAAGGGCCTCTTCTCCAAAGAGACAAAAAGAAAAGGGAAGAAAAAGAAGAGTCTCCAATCATAGCATGATGTCTAGACCCCTGTCCTCCTGCTTGACCCTGCCCTTATCTCTCAATCTTTCCCGACAGTCAGGTAGCCCCCTGCCCATCTCGACCTCCCAAAGAGCTCAGCTCGGGGCCAGACTACAGATGCTCAATCCAGCCTCCCCGTGAGCTGGCACCTTTCCAAACTGTCCCTGGCAAGGCATCTCCAGGCTCAACCTGCAGTTGGAAATGCAGCGTGATCCCTGCCCAGAATGCTTAGTCCTTCTTTGTGTTCAGCTGAGGCCTGTCCCCCCTTTTCCCCCAGGTGGCCCATCCTTGGAGGTCAAAGCACTTCACTGCTCTCCCTGGGTCTACCCTTGTCCTGATCCCACCACAGACCCCAAAGACAATCCTCACTCACAAGTTCTGTAGGAAGCTGCCGCCGCCATCACTGAACAGCCCACCGGTCGATAGCGTCTCTAGAGCATAGGGTATGTTGCTTGGCAGGAAGGGAACCAGCTGTAGGGTTTGAAAGGCATAAGCCCCACCCCTAGAAACCCTTGCGTCTGTCCACCCCCATGCTGCCCAGATGGACTTGAGGATGAACTGGCCCAACTCTGCTGCACAGTAGCTCTCACTGCAGCCACAAAGGTGGCCTTACTGGCCCATGAAAACTTCCCGGAGCCACACATGAACTGGTCTGAGGGCCCCAGGAACTTATGGGCAGCTGCACACCAGATGGTTGATGAGGCCTCCCAAAGCCACCATCACTCATGCCTAGCACGGGGCTGAGTTCACCATCAATCACTTACCCCAACACTCCTGATTCGCCCTGTCAATACTGCTGCCACAGCGACTCAGTTCCCATCCCCAACCACAAAACAGGGTGCAAGAATGCCGGCAAGGGGTGGTGGCCGTGAAGGAAGGGCCATGCCAGGGCTTCTGGGTTCCCACAGCCGTACCTTGTGGCCAGCAGCCTCCAGTCTCTGCTTGGTCTCCAGCACGGCTCGCTTCATGGCTGGGGTGGGCATGGTATAGTTGTCTGTCTCATAATATCCCACACGCAGGGGCCGAGTGCTTGCATAGACCTGGAGACGAAGCACAAGAGTCAGAGTCAGGTCAGGAGAGGGTGGCCCAAAGGGGGGCTTCCTGAGATCGGAAGCCCCTCAGCCTGACAAAGCTGCCAGGCTGAAGCCTGCAACCCCCAAATGGACTGCTAGCCCTTTCTCAGAATAACTCACACTGACCCTGCAGATCCCCCTCGTTCATATGAGGAATTTAAGGCTTCAGATCCAGATAACGAGATGGGCCCAGAGTGGTGCTGAAACAGGTCCAAGGCCACCAAAGCAGAGTGACAATACTATGTTCGGAACCCAGGCATCCTGTCTGGTGCCTGTTTCAAGAATGCAAGACCTGACTCCCATGATAAATTGTCCCAGACCTCATTTCCATCTTTCCTCCTTATCAGGGAGGGGGCCAGTTAGAAAATCCTCCTCTGCTGGGGAGGGGAGCTCATAGCATTCAGTCCAGATTTCCCACCTACCAAGGAGCACCGAGGCCCACTCTCCTGTCCAGGGGCCTTCAGTCTTCCCAAGGCAGCCTGGGCTGTGTGAAGGAACAATGGAGCTTGCATTGCTCAGTGTACTGTCTGCATTAACATGACTTTACTCTTCCACCGTCTGCATCCATCGAACTTGACTACTCCTGAATGCTTTATACATAAAATGCAAATAATTTTTCGTTCTTGAAAGACCCATCAACTCTTCAACAGAAGTATAAAATGACACCTTATACTCCAAGAATCCTTAAATATCTCACCTCAAAACCCTCACCTTGCTGTGCCCACCAATCCTAAACTATTATTATATCACTAGAGGCTTGGTGCATGAAATTCATGCATGGGGGGGGGGGTGTCCCTCAGCCCAGCCTACATCATCTCCAATTGGGAAACCCTCTCACAATCCAGGACTGCTGTCTCCCAACTGCTCACCTGCCTGCCTTCCTGATTGCCCCTAATCGCTTCTGCCTGCCAGCCTGATCACCCCCTAACCACACCCCTGCAAGCCTGATTGATGCCTAACTGCTCTCCTTCCAGCCTCATTGCTCCTAACTGCCCTCCCCTGAAGGCCTGTAACACCTAACTGCCCTCCCCTGCAGGCCTGGGTCTCCCCCATCTGCCCTTCCCTGCAGGCCCGGTTGCCCCGAAGTTCCCTCCTCTGCCAGCCTGGTCACCCCTAACTGCCCTCCCCTGCAGGCTTGATTGCCCCCAACTGCCCTCCCTTGCAGGCCTGCCCCCCCCCCACCCACAACTGCCCTTCCCTGCTAGGCTGATCACCCACAGCTGTTCTCCCTTCCAGGCCTGGTCCTTCCCTGCTGGCCATCTTGTCATGGCCATCTTGTGTCCACATGGGGCAGCTATCTATGACCACCTGGGGGCAATCATCTTGTGTGTTGGAATGACAGTCAATTTGCATATTACTCTTTTATAAGATTGGATAGAGGCCTGATGCATGGGTAGGGGCCAGCTGGTTTGCCCTGAAGGATGTCCCAGATCAGGGTGGGGTTCTCTTGGGCATGGGGTGGCCTGGGTGGGCGAGGGGCCTGTGGTGGTTAACAGGCCGGCCATGCCCACAGGCAACCCAAGTGGAGGCCCTGGTATCTGGTATTTATTTATCTTCTATAATTGAAACTTTGTAGCCTTGAGCAGAGGAGTCCAAGGCAGGCCAGGGCTGTGGAAAGTTTGGCTTCCTCCATTGCTAGGGGCAACTTAAGCCTCTTGCTCTCTCCAGCTCCATGGCCCCAGCCATTTTTGTTGGGATTTATTTATCTTCTATAATTGAAATTTTGTAGCCTTGAGTGGAGGCCTAGGCTGGCCAGGGCAAGCAGAAAGCTTGGCTTCCTCCATTACTAGGGAAACCTAAGCCTCCTGCTCACTCTGTGTCCGCAGCCATTTTGGTTGGGTTAATTTGTATACTTGATCCTGATTGGCCGGTGGATGTGGCTTGTGGGTATAGCAGAGTGATGGTGAATTTGTATATTACTCTTTTATTAGATAGGATGATCCTGACAAATCCCCACATTGAAATATTCACCTTAAACCAGACTTCAAAATCTCAACAAATATCCCCTCTTTGCCCCCTTCTGTCTCTCTCCACTCTCACCCCTCCTAGCTCCAGATTCTGTTGGGGAAGCATTCTCCCTCACCACAGAAACTAGTCAGCTCAGTTTTGTCCAATCTACAGGCTGTTTTGGTGGTATTTGGGGAGCCAGCATTCAACACTGCCCACAGATCCCAGCTTTCTCAGATTGCTCTGCCTTTAACTGTCCTTAACTCATTCAGCCTACATGCCAAGCATCACAAAGGAGGTTGGGGATATGGACACAAATACTGAAGAAAGGCTCCTATTTGCTGAGTGTCAAACACCGAGGAGGTACATCAGTTCCTCCTCAAGTTGTTCTGGTGCTGGGAAGTGGCTCCTCAGTGACAGCAGCAGAGGCTGGAGCTAGAAGGCGGGGCCTGTCCTCAGCCAACATTCCCAGCTGAAAACTTGGAAGACTGAAGTTTCTAAATGCAGGCAAGAGTGCCATCTGGTGGTTAATTTCGGAGCAGCGGCTGATTCTCAGTCTGCCAGGTAGGTGGTCACACAGCAGGTCCCTAAGGGCTGGTTTTTAGGAGACAGGGCCTCCCATGCCACCCACACTGTTTGGGGGCTGCCCTCTGGGCTCAGAGGCTCTAGTGACAACGGAACCCACCCCAATCCCTGCTCACCTCCTCCTTGAAGGGCAGGGGGGGCACGGTGGGGTCCAAGCGGAACATGTCCTCACACAGCAGTGCTCGCAGGCACAGCGCCAGACTCTCCACATCCCGAGCCATGGGGCCAACTGAGAGCTGTACTGTCAGGTGGGGAGGGGAGGGAAGAGAGATCACTTGGCTCCGGGGTTGGGTCCAAGTAAAGGGGCTAGGCCATGACCCAGGAGTGTAGACAGAGATAAGGAGGTAGGAACTCAGACCTAGAGTGGCCTTGGGGGCCAAACTGCCCTCAGAAGAGGCAGGGGCAGAGGTGAATCAGGCAGACCTTCCCCACTCCCCCTGCCTCCCAACCATCACCTGCAGGGCACTAAGAGAACCGCAAACCTCACCTGCCATCTGTCCATAGACACAGCCCTTCAGACCAATCTTGCTGGATAAGAAACACAAAATAATTGGAAACAAGAAAGAGCCAACCTCAGTCCCACTCCTCACCCACACAGTAGCTCAGAACTCTTACCACATGGAAGCTAGGAACCATGGCCAGCGGAGCTGTGGCACTCCCTCCCAGAAAAACCCCAGGCAGGGAACCCCTGTTAGGAACCCCGAGAGATGGGAAGCTAGGCCACGGTTACACCACGAGGGACCCAGAAGCTTCCTCTGCCCACCTCCTACACCATACCTGAGGCGGTTCCCTGTAGGCTTGAGGCCGCAGATGCCACAGAAGGAGGAGGGAAAGCGGATGCTGCCCCCGATGTCTGTGCCCAAGCCCAGGAGGGAGCCTCCAGCTCCAATGAGGGCTCCTTCTCCCCCTGAGGAGCCACCTGGGCTCTTGGAGGAATCCCATGGGTTTGTGGTCTTGCCGAAGAGGGGGTTACTGCAGTCATAGCTGGAGGAAACAGGGATGGATTGGCCATGTCACACTGGCACAGGTGACCCTCCCTGCCTCTACCCCACACCCATGGGACCCAACCTGAACATGGACTGGGGCACGTTGGTGTGCACAAACGGAATAGCGCCCTGCAGCTTTAGCACCTGCACCACCACGCTGTCGTACTCTGCTGGCATCCCCTCATTCACGCTCAAGCCCAAGGTCGAGTCCATGCCCTAGAAGGAAGGATGGACGCCGAAAGGGATAATATGGCTGATGAGTCAGGGCCCTTTCAGCAGCACAGGGTCTACTCCCACCGCCCTCCCTAAGACAAAGCACACCGTGGCGCCCACTCAAGGCCTCTGGACCTGACATTTCCTCCAAGGACCCTGGATAACCCAGGGCACAGAGCTGGCTGGCAGGGATGGGGGGAAGTTGAGGCCTGACACTAAGGCTGGGCATACCTTGTAGCTGAAGCACTCCTTGAGGCTCACAGGGACACCGTAGAGCAGGCCCTGTTTGGGGGCCTGGGACAATTGAGTCTCACAGTCTGCCAGGTAGGTGGTTACACAGTTGGTCTCTTTGTTCACTTCCCAGGCCTAGGGGAGGGAGAAATGGACACAAGTCAGAGTGAGGCTGTGGTCAAAATGTGGTCAAATATAGATAACATAAAAGTGGCCTTCTGAAGTATACTCAGGGGAAGGGTAGCCAGCACCATGGCTCAGAGCCAGGAGCGCAGAGAATAATTTAGGGCCCAGCACTCATGTAACTGGGGACATCTGGCTGTCTCTGGCCTTCAATTCCCCAGAGACAGAGAAAGAGAGTCGTCCCAGGAGCAAGGCACAAGCAGGGCACTCGAAAGAACAAGATACTGGCGTCAGAAGTCGCAAAGGGAATGAGTTGGGAGGAAGGGGACCCTTGGCCACTCTCCTCCTCCTTCAAGCCACACCTCTGCCCAGGGAGGCAGTCAGGGCACATCCCCATCTCAGACCACAGTGGGAGTCAGAACAATGCAGGGCCAGACCCAGGCTCTCGCCTCCCAGAGCCAAGCACACTCTCCTCGGGCCCCAGGCCTGGCCCACATCTCCCCCAGCTAAGCTTCCCCTTTCCCAGGAGCTCTTGAATCTGATAATCAAGTCACATGAAGGAGTGAATGACTCATAGTAAAGGGGGTGGGTGCTTGACTGCAAGTAAGGACACACTCACTGTGGCTGTCTGCCACGGCTACAGGGCCCTATAGGAGGGAAAGGTCATGGAAGAATGAGGTGCAGTTTAAGTAAATACTCTTGTTCCTGTGAAATACCTGGTAATAGGTCCTGTTACCACACTCAGGCTACCTGCGGCATGAAGGTAGGAAGCCAATCTGTAACTAGAGTGCTTTCCTGTGATCCCTTTCAAGAAATCATGCAAAAGTCACACTCATAAAGTACAAACATATTTCAAACACATTTCTTGAGCGCTTCTATACTAATAAAAGCCTAGGTGGCCCCGTCACAAGATGGCCACAAGAAGGCCGCCACAGATGGCTACATGCTCGGAGGAGGCTGGTCCTGGCATGTCTGCCTCTGCCACCTCTCATGTGGAGGAGGTGGGTGGTGGCAGGAGAGGGCAGTTGGGGACGATCAGGCTGGCAGGCAGGTGAGCAGTTAGGAGCTAGCGGTCCCAGACTGGAGAGGATGCAGGCTGGGCTGAAGGATACCCTCCCCCTGCACTAGTACTCTATAAAAAAACATAGTGTCCAGCACTAAGGCACAAAGACAAATACGAAGCTCTGGTCACAAGAAAGCTCACATTTGCCATGGGAAAGAGAAAGACAAACTAGGCTCTATAATGTGATGAGAAATCTGCTATTAGAAAGTGAACACAGTCCTAGTCAGTTTGGCTCAGTGGATAGAGCATCGGCCTGCAGACCAAAGGGTCCCAGGTTCGATTCCAGTCAAGGGCACATGCCTTAGTTGCAGGCTCCTCCCCAGCCCAAGCCCTGGTCAGGGCTCGTGCAGGAGGCAACCAATCAAGATGTTTCTCTCAGTTTGATAATTCTGTCTTTCTCTTTCACTCTCCCTAAAAATCAATGAAAAAATATCCATGGATGAGGATTAACAAAACAGACAAAAGAATGTGAACACTAAAGAGGAAACGCTAACTTGGACTTGGAGGGGAGGAGGGTCAGGGAAGGCTTTGGAAAAGCCTCCTTCTCTAGGCTTGAAGGCTCAGCTAGGAGAGCTTGTTGTACCAAGCAGGGCAAAGACGAGGGAGAAGAGCCTTCCAGGTAAAAGGAACTCCACACAAGCCAGCACAGAGCATGCCAGGCCCTAGAACTGCCAGCAGCTGAGCTACCACTGATACCCCAAGTTCCAGAAGGCTTTGGCCAGAGAGGCTGCTGGAGACAAAGGCAAAACAGAATCAGAGAGTCTGAAGAACTAGAGACCTGAAAGGGATCTGTCCAGGATGCTGGTGCTTGAGCGTGGAGGGAGACAGTGCTAGAGGACCAGGGTGGCTGAAGAGGGTCGGGACAAAGGGATGGACTAGAGAGAGCCATAGAAAAGGAACAAACTAGACTTGGTGACCAGTGAGGTGGGGCAGGAGGGAGAGGGAAGTCTGGGCTGAAAGCCAGGTTTCTAGCAAAGACAACATGATCAGTGTCCTCTCCGCCTCATATACACAGAATCAGTCTCTCTCTCCCTTCTTCCCCCTTCCATCCCCCCTCTCTTTCTTATACACACACACACACACACACACACACACACACACACATACACACCCTCTGGCTCCTTTCCTCCCTGGCAGTTCCTAGCACTGTGGTCCCACAATGGCCCTCACTAAGATAAACTCCAGGCCAGGTTTCCCCCACAGCCTGTGCAGAGAGAGCAAATAGAAGGAGCAGGGAAGATCACTGGCTGGCCAACCAAACTTACCTTTCCCACATAGGTGAAGAGTGCAGCCTGGGGGGACAGCTCCCCATTATGTAACTTCTGTACCAGTTGAGGCAGAGTCAGGGCCAGCAGTGCTTTGGAGTCCAGGTCAGGGTTCTGGGGAGACAGCTCAGATCAGTCCTGCTCCCTGCAGGCCCTACATGCTTGCAGCAGACACCTTGTCCCATGTCCTTAAAACCCCACATCTACTAAGCAGATGCTCACCGTCACATGCCAATCCATGACAGACATGCCCATCCACAAATCTGACACCATGACCCAGCCATTGCCACCTTGGACAGTGCAAATATCTCTTCAAGAAGCTTCCTGGAGAGGACATCCAGGGAGAAGCCATGCTCAGGCTAACTTTTTAAAAATAAATTAGAATTTATAAAAATTAAAAACCTAGGCTCTGTGAAAGATGAAATGACACAGTGTACACTGGAGGGAAACATTGGAAACCACATTTGCATCCAAGTAGTAGAATGTGAAAACACACACACACACCACCACCACCACCACCACACACACACACACATACACACACACACACACACACACACACACACACACACACAAAACCACTCCAAAATGAAAACAAACAATCCGGTTACAAAGTAGGCAAAAGACATGGACAGGCACTTCATTGAAGAGGATATACAGATGGCAAATAAGCAGATGAAAAAAATCAAAACCATAGTGAGACAGTATGGCACATCTATCAGAACACCTTAAACTAAATATAAGAACAGTCCCAAATGCTGATGAGGATGTGGGGGAAAAAAAAACACCAAACATAGTCATTCGTGCATTGTGCATTGATGGTTGTGATAAAAAATGGTATGACAACTCTAGAAAACAGTAATTTCAAAAAACAAGCAAATAAAAGTTCTATAACAAGAACATGTGATTATTACACATTCCAGCAACTCAACCCAGAACACCTATCCCCGGGAAATGAAAACGTGTGCTTCCAGGCTTGACTCAGCAGGCCTGGGATGGCCAGGACCTACACAGAGCGGTCTGACGGGCCTGGCTCCAGAAGGAAACCTCTGAGCCCTTAGAACGTCCTGGCCCAGGATGATTACTAAACTAGCCTCAATGGCTGCCCAGTGTGTGCCAGGCGTCATGCTGGCATGCTCTATGTTTTTATTAAATCTACTACCAATCCCCTTGCACAGTAAAGACACTGAGGCTCAAAGAGGGGAAATGTCTTGCTTAGGACCATAAGGCAAATTTCAGTTCTCTGCCCACTCAGCACCTGACCATCCAACCAGCAGGAGAGGGTGAAAACAAGAGGACCCCAGGGTGGTTAGGCTGCAGCTGGAGGCCACACAGAGAGGAGGATTTTCTCATTCATTCCACAGAGATGGTGCCTACTCTGTACCAGGTGCCACACTAAGCAGGGGTGATATCAATGAACAAAGAAGGCATATGCATGCTTTGAGAGGTTTATACAAGGTGCAGGTTGTGAGTGAGCAGATAATAAGTTAACAAATACGCATTTCAGACAGTGAGATATAAGTTAATAGAATAATACTGGGGGGGGGGGAGAAAACTGGGTGAGGGGAACGGGCAACATACAAGTAGAGCATGGTCAGGGAAGAGAACTCTGAAGGAGACATTTGATCAAATACCTCACTGCCAGGCCTCAAAGGCTCCCAGAGTCCCTGGGATCAGTCCCTACCTGCAAACACACAATCACTCCCTTCTCAAGGGCACTGGACTAATTCGTGAACAGGGGCTACAGGAGGTCCAAATCACAGCCACCAATTCTCACCTCTATGGTCTCCTGCTCTTGTCAAAGTCTTCAAGGGCCTCCTTGTTGCCAAATCCCACAGGAACCTCTCCTTTTTATTTTGCTCCATGTCTCACAGAGCGCACATCAGCTTTCTTCAATTTTCTCCTGATCACATATTTAGCTGTGGCCAGTGTGGCTCACAGGTTAGAGCACTGACTTGCTCATTGAAGGGTCATGGGTTCGATTCCTGATCAAGGGCACGTACTTGTGTTGCAGATTCTGGTCCAGGAGTATGCGGGAGGCAACTGATCCATGTGTCTCTCTCACATAGATGTTTCTCTCTCTTTCTCCCTATCCCTTCTTCCCACTCTCTCTAAAAAAAATCAGTGATTCTGATTCTCCTCCTGCCTTTTGGCTGCTTCTGTCATCCACTTAGTCAACAAACATTTTCTGAGCATCGTTTTTGTATCAAGAACTTTGTTATAGACTATGCATTTAGAAGTAACTAAAATAGGCAAGTCCCTGCTTTCAGAGAGTTTGCATTCAAGAAAGTAAACAAATTAACAAGTAATAAATAGATCACAGTGTGACAAAGCAAATAAAAGGGATGCTGTGATGAAAACAGCAGAGAACTGACCCAGATGGCCTGGGCAGGCCTCTCCTAGGAGGTGACATTTCAGCTGTGATTTGAAGGGTGAGAAGGTGCCAGACATAAGGAGAGACAGAGACTCCTTGAATTTCCCTCAGGGCACCTGCCTCTTCTTCCCTCTCTGATGCTGGGGGAAGTCATTCATTCTGGTGGCTCTCTCCAGGCTCTCCACCTCCCCCAACGACCTCCCCATCTTCCACCCAGCCTCACTCAACTGAGCTCAATCCAGTCACTGGACTATTCCCAGTGGTGCCCACCCCTCTATGCCCTTCCCTCTAAGTTTGCTCCCCTACTTCCCACCAGTTCCTTCTCATCTTCCTCCATGTATACCCTCACCCAGGGAACGGTCCTGCATCCATCCAGGTGCTCAAGTGAGAAAACTGGAGTCAGCCTGGACTCCTCTTTCACCCTCCCACCTGCATCCAATCGCTCACCAAGCCCCATAAGTAGCTCTGGAAAATGCCACCTCTCCTTCTCCTCTACCAAGATCTTCACTGGTGCTCATCCTTTCTCTCCCAGGTCATCCAGGGACCACCTAACTGGCTTCCCTGCCCAAGACTTATCACTCCCACCCACTCTTCCTTCCTTCCTGCCCAGACTGAGCAAAGCTCAACCAGGGCTTGGCTTACCCCTTAAAACCTCCTTACACCACAAGCATGTTTTAGGAGGTGCTTCCCGGCATGATCCTGTCAGACGCCTCTGCATCCCTCAATGCGATACCACTGCTCATACCCTCCACAGGCACCAACCAGACAGCCTGTGTACCCAGCCTCAATATTAGGAACACTGTCCACCTTCCCTTAATTTGTTATGCAGATACAATACGTATTTGGGATTTTTTAAAAACAATACAGGAAGCTACAAAGAAGAAAATAAGTGGATCCATGATCTCTCTCTATACACATTAAATAATCCCTGGATTTTTTTCTCACATTCAATTCATTTACTTTTACAACTTATAATTCATTCTAAAGGCTTAACTTTTTTGTAGGTATATAACAGGTTTATTAGTTCAAATTAAGACCACATGCTCTAGTCCATAATGATGATGCAACTTTTAGCTCTTCCCTGGATATATTTTTTAAGGTATACAAAATAAGCCCAGTTGGCATGGCTCAATGGTTGAGCATTGACCTATGAACCAGGAAGTCAGTTCAATTCCCAGTCAAGGAACATGCCCAGGTTGTGGGTTTGATCCCCAGTGTGGGGGGTGCAAGAGGCAGCCGATCCATGTGTCTCTCTCATCATTGATGTTTCTCTCTCTCTCTCTCCCTTCCTCTCTGAAATCAATACCTTTTAAGAAAAAATATACAAAATAAAAAGTGAACACTCCCTCATCTCTGGGACCATCCTGCCTAGTCTCTCTCCTGAAAACAAAACCATAGTTTAACAGTTTTTCATTAACCTTATAGGGAAAAAAAGTTTATGAAAAATCCACAATGTATATAATTGTTGACATGTATTGTACTTTGCACAAAGGGATCATACTATATACACAGTACTACACCTTACCTTTCTCACCTCACAATAAAAATAGCAAGATTGTTCCCCCCAATTATATAAATATGTGATCACTGTTTTTATTTTTTATCCTACCCAAGGGCATTTTTTATTGGTTGTTTAAATATATTTTTATTGATTTCAGAGAGGAAGGGGGAGGGAGAGATAGAAAAAATGAATGATGGAGAGAATCACTGATTGACTGCCTCGTGCACACCCCCTACTGGGGATCAAACATGCAACTTGGGCATGTGCCCTTGACCAGAATCGAGTCTGGACCCTTCAGGCTGATGCTCTATCCACTGAGGAAAACTAGTTAGGGCTTTCATTGATTTTTTTAGAGAGAGTGGGAAGAAGGGATAGGGAGAAAGAGAGAGAAATGTCGATATGAGAGAGACACATGGATCAGTTGCCTCCCACATACTCAAGAACCAGAATCTGCAACACACGTACGTGCCCTTAATCAGGCATCGAACCCATGACCCTTCAATGAGCAAGTCAACGCTCTAACCTCTAAGCCACACTGGCCACAGCTAAATATGTGATCATTGTTGTTGTTTTTTAATGCCTAACAATATGGGAAGAAAGTAAAAATCACCAGAGGGCCCACCACATTGGGATAATTACCACCAACAATCTGGTGGCTACCATTTCCTACCTTGCTACAAGTGCCCACAAAGTTCCTGGGCAACTCAATTAGAAACTCAGCAGTCCTGACTGGGTAGCTCAGTTGGTTAGAGCATCGTCCCAATATACCACAGTTGCAGGTTTGATCCCAGGTCAGGGTACATACAAGAGTCAACCAATGAATGCATAAATAAGTGGAACAACACACACACACACACACACACACACACACACACACACAACCTGAGTGGCCAGATTATTATGATCTCTGAACGCATAATAATCTGGCCAATCAATATATACCCTATTTAATAAAAGAGTAATATGCAAACTGACTGTACCTCCAACCAAGCCATGCCCACAAGCCATGCCCACAAACCAATCAGGAGCAATATATGCAAATAAACCCCAACCAAGATGGCTGTGGCCACTGAGAGCAGGAGGGAGGGTTGGGTTTCCTCGGCAATGGAGGAAGCCAAGATTTCCCCTGCCCTTGCTGGCCTAGGCCTCCACTCACTGCTACAAAGTTTCAATTATAGAAGATACATAATCCCAACAGATATGGTGGCAGCCACGGAGCTGGAGAGAGCAGAGGCTAGGGTTGCCCAGGTGGTGGAGGAAGCCAAGCTTCTGTAGCCCTAGTGCCTAGGCCTCCACTTAAGACTACAAAGTTCCAATTATAGATTTTAAATGAACCCCAACAGAAGTGGCTTTTTCCACAGAGCAAGCAGAAGGCTTGGCTCTGCTCCAGGCTACAAAGTTTCAATTGTTGAACATAAATTAATCCCAGATCCCAGACCTCCACTTGGGTTGCTGGGGGCATGGTCCCTTGCCCAGGCCGCCCCACGCTCCAAGGGAACCCCACCCAAGAGTGTCCGGGACACTCTTCAGGGCAAACCAGCTAGCCCCCACCCATGCACAGGCCTCTATCCTTTCTAATAAAAGAGTAATTTGCAGATTGACCATCACTCCAACACACAAGAGGGCTGCCCCCATGTGGTCAAAGATCCTGCCCCCATGTGGACACAAGTAGGACACCACAAGATGGCCAGCAGGGGAGGGCCATTGGGAGGTTCCAGGCCTGTGAGGGAGAGCAGTTGTGAGCCATCAGGCCAGCAGGGGAGGGCAGTTGGGAGGGACCAGGCCTGCAAGGGAGGGCAGTTGGGGGCAATCAAGCCTGCAGAGGAGGGCAATTAGGGGTGACCAGGCCAGCAGAATAGGGAAGTTGGGGGCAAACAGGCTGGCAGGGGAGCAGTTAGACATCAATTAGGCTGGTAGGGTAGTGGTTAGGGGGTGATCAGGCTGGTAGGCAGAAGTGGTTAGGGGCAATCAGGGAGGCAGGCAGGCGAGCAGTTTGGAGCCAGCAGTCCTTGATTGTGAGAAGGATGTCCGACTGCCCTAAATGGGCAGTCGGACATCCCTCAGGGGTCCCAGATTGGAAAGAGTGCAGGCTGGGTAGAGGGACATCCCCCGCCTCCCGTGCACGAATTTCATGCACCAGGCCTCTAGTCCTATAATAAAAGGCTAATATGCAAATTGTCCTTTCAATCAGGAGTTTGACCAGCAGGCAGGCAGGCCAACCACCCATGTTCCCTCCCTCTGGCCAGGCTGGCCAGACCCCACCCATGCATGAATTCATGCACTGGGCCTCTAACACACACACACACACACACACACACACACACACACACACACACACTGAGTGGCCAGATTATTATGCATTCAGGGATCATTATAATCTGGCCACTCGGTGTGTGTGTGTGTGTGTGTGTGTGTGTGTGTGTGTGTATCTTCCTCTTTCTCTCTCCCTAAAAATCAATAAATTAAAAAAAAAAAAAGCTATCAGCAAGCTCCCTCCATTCTCAGGATAAAGTTTGAATCAATAAATTGAAAAAAATAAGCTCTCAGCAAGCTCCCCTCCATTCTCAGGATAAAGTCTTCTTGTTGAAGACTTTAAGACACAGGAAAGAATTTTAAAGTCTTCATCAGGAAGCTGAGACATTTTCTCTTTACAATACAACAAAAGTTAAATCTATACCTCCAGGAGACCAAACTATGAATACAGGGGAAATTAATTTTGTATGGGGGATGCAGGAAGTGAACAGATAACTTAAAACTGAGCTTGTGGCCAGTCTGCATGTATACTTTTTCAAGGGAAGAATTATATAGCTACTATTAATTCTGTGGACTAAAAAAAGGGTTCCATGGAATGTAACTTCACAGGGCTGATAATAAATGCCTAACTGGGCAAGTCATAGTGGGTAGTCATTCCCCAGGCCTATAACTTCTGTAGTGAAAGGTTTTAAGCCAGCTCTGTGCATTGTTCTTGTGTATCTAGTTTGGCACCCTCTGCAATAGCAGAATTAATATATCTGGAAAGGAGTATAAAACTTCAAGAAAGCGCATAATTTTTACTTTTTTTTAGGAGAAGATAGTCCCTTTATTTGTATGGGTTAGATAAACACAATTGTTAATTGTTTAAAGTATTACATGTAGTAGTACATATATCTCCTCCCCCCCCCCCCGCAATTGACCTTCCCCCAGCCTTCTCTATCCCCTGTCACATGCCCTCATCCTACCCCCCTCCCCCGTCTTGTGTCCATTGGTTGTGCTTATATGCATGCATACAAGTTCTTTGGTTGATCCCTTTCCCCTTCTCCCCAACACTCCCCAGCCTTCCTGCTGTAATTTGACAGTCTGTTTGGTGCTTTACTGCCTCTGTGTCTACCTTTTTGTTCATCAGGTTATAATGTTCTTTATTTTCCATAAGGAGAGCACATAATCTTGTTGACTGCAATACAATCCCAGCCTTGCTTTCTCCAACCTTTCTTATGTCTCCTCCTTAATTTCAAAGACATAAAAGAAGCTGTAAAATTTTTATTCTCTGCGCAGTGATTTTCAATTGATGTGCCATTAGAATTTTTGAAGCATGCAGTACCTGACCACTGACCTCTTTTCCCTTAGATTGTCAAGTTTAGAAAATGACAACAGCCCTGGCTGGTTTGGCTCAATGTATAGGGTGTCCGTCTGCAGACTGAAAGATCTTGGGTCTGATTCTGGTCAACAGCACGTAGCTTGATTGCAGACTTGCCCCCAGGCCTTGAGCCTCAACAGGGAGGCAGCCAATTAATGTGTTTCTCTTACATGGATATTTTTCTCTCTGTGTCTCTCCTGCTCCTTTCCACTCTCTCTAAATAATCAATAGAAAAAATATCCTCAGGTGAGAATTAACAACAAAAATGACAACAGCCAACACAACAATAGCTGTCCAGTGTGAATGTCCTGTCTTAAACCATAAATATACAAGTCAAATAATAGAGTTGCATCTTATTGTTCACACTGCATAATAAGGTTGTGTCTGATTGGTTAATTCTTGATACCAGAAATCCTTATATACAAAGTATAGGCACCTGATTTTTTAAAAAATCACTTGGGAGAAAAAAGGTAGATAATTACTTTTTTTTTCTTGTAAATCAAAGTACTATATATTTTTTGTCCATTCACCAGAAAAATATACTTTTTGTTGTTCCACATTATTTTAGTAATTAGTTTATGTGTGCCATGAGATGAAAAAGGTTAAAAATTGCGGCTCTGCTGCATTTGAGATCTTGTTCCCCAATATATGTTTGCCTCAGATAAACTTATTAAAATTCTCTACATTTCTGCACATTTCTAAGTCAGCAAATAATTGCCACTCCTCCATCTGTTTTCTTTCTTTGAACCAGCTACTGTCCTAATTCCAGGTATCACAGATTGTCCTCTATGTCTTTTTTATTTTCCCTCATGATTTTGTTGTTGTTTATCCTCATCTGAGATTTTTTTTAAAAATATACATATTTTTTATTTCTGAGAGAAAGGGAGAAATAGAAACATCAATGAGAGAGAAGCATTGATTGGCTGCCTCCTGCACACCCCCAATTAGGGACTGAGCCCACAACCCGGGAATGTGCCCTGACAGGGATCAAACTGTGACCTTCTGTTTCATATGTTGATGCTCAACCACTGAGCCACTCCAGCTGGGCCAAGGATATTTTTTAGACTTGATATTTTATTTTTTAAGAGAGAGTGGAAGCGAGCAGGAAAGACAGAAAAACAAGGATGTGAGAAAGGCATTAATTGGTTGCCTACCGCATGTGCCCCCTGACTGAGTGGGGGATCAAGCCTGCAACCCAGGTAGGTGCCCTTGACCAGAACTGAACCCTCAACCCTTCATTCCTGGGCTGATGATCTAACCACCAACCCAAACTCTCTAGGGCATTTCATGGTTTTTTAATCACTTTTGTCCTATTTCAAGATATCTTTTGCCCTGGCCAGTGTGGCTCACTTGGTTGAATGTCAACTCATGCACCAAAAGGTATGGGTTCGGTTCCTGTCAGGGCATATGCCAAGGGTTGAGGGTTTGATCCCTGGAGGGGGGTGGGATGTAGGAAGCCGATCAATGTTGTATTCTATCATCAATGTTTTTCTTTCTCTCTCCCTCTCCCTTCCTTTCTCTCTCTAAAAAATAGAAAGCATTTAAACAAACAAACAAAAAAATCTCTTCCATTAGATCATGTATGCCACTGATAGTGGTCTCAACAAAAACTATACTGTCTTTAGATTTGAAACAGGAAAAATAACATGTTCCCCAAAATTGTTCCATCGAGTCAAGTCCTGCCAGAATCATGGAAGTTATCAATAGGTAGTTATGAAATAATGGTCCAGGAACTACCCTGACTTCTTCTAAATTTGTTTTTCAGATCTAAAGCCAAGCCATCAGTCACAGGGATCAACTCAATACCTGGTTGGGAAGGTCTTTTCCTGGATCCCATAATAAGGTCTGCACAATCCCAGTATGCTTTGCTTCACTGATATATACCTGGACATCAGTGTTCCGAAAAAGGAAAAGCCTAACCTACTCCCTGATTCGTTAACCTCAGCAACTTCCATGTTCCCAAGCCATAAAAATCTCTAAGCCCCGAATTTAGGGCACAGAACCTGAGAACCTATCTCAGTGTTCTCGCTCTCTGCAGAGTCTCAATACATCTGCCTTCGGTTTTATCAGTGTCCTTGATCTAAATTCTTTTATATCAAGAAATAAGAACCCAAACTTGTCAGTAACAAATTCATCTACTGACTCACTTGGTGTTAAAGTCAGGTTCAAGGTGGGCTTTGAAAAAGGCCAGGAAACGGTCAGATCCATTTGAAGGAAGTAAGACCAATGGGATTCTGACAATAGGGGTTGTAATAAATGTGGGGGAAAGGCATTCGAGATAAATTACAAATGCAAATATAGAGAGGCATGAACAGTTGTTCTGTGATCTTTTTCCCAGCAATAATATTCTACTGAAGTGCTCCTCCTTGTAGACTGAAAACAATGGTATTTCATCACCAAAAAAGAATTTCCTCAGAAAAAAGAAAGGGTTGCAATAGGTGGGGTGCGGCTCAGTGGTTGAGCACCGACCTATGAACAGGAGATCACGATTTGATTCCTGGTCAGGGCACTTGCCCAGGTTGTGGGCTCCGTCCCCTATGGGGGGTGCGTGCAGGAGGCAGCTGGTCGATGGTTCTTTCTTATCATTGATGTTTCTATTTCTCTCCCTCACCCTTCCTCTCTGAAATCAATAAACATATATTTTTTAAAAAAAAGAAAGAATTGCAATCTAGGGTGAATCAAAATGGCAAACCACATGCACACACTGAACCAAACCAAGATGGAGGAGACATTATAAAGAGGCAGTGGAAGTTAAAGGGGGACGGGGGTTGTTGCCTGATAGAAATCTGTTATAAACATAGGGTTCTTCTACGTAAGGCTCCCCAATAACATAAAGTGTCAGAACTCCTCCCAAAAGCCCCAGCTCCTCCCACAGACCCTCCCAGTTATGTCCAGGTTAAAGTCTCTTTTTTGGTGATGAAATACCTAGTTGATTCCATTGTTTCAGTCTACAAGGGGGAGCACTCTCTTCGGTCTAGAAAGGATATCAAAACTCATTTAGGAGGCAGGGTGTGGGGGGGGGGAAGAGATAAATAGTTGTTACAGGTTGTTAAGCCTCACATGTTCAACAGTTACCATAAACATGCCTTACTCTAGAGTTGTTCTTAATCTAGAGAGATACTATCTTGTGATGATTCAGGAAATGTTTATGATTCCCCCTCCTCCAGCACTCCCTTGGAATATACGATGTATTGGAGTCCATTGGGCGGTAGCTGTACTATAAGCTGCTGTACTCTCCCAGGGCCTGCTTACCTCTGTGCCCCTTGCAATTCAGGACTGGGCAGAGAAAGCCTCAGAAGAAAAGACTGCTGAGACAGCCTCAAACCCACCTCCTTGTCTCCCAATGACTCCAGAGCCAAGCAGAGGGTGAGTTAAGTTCAGAGAGGCTCAGGCGAGCTGACTGCAGCCCACCTCCTACCTTGCTCATAGCTCAAAAAAGTAAGACTTCAGATAGCTATTCCTTTCTTCTCCAGTCTCTACAAAGCCAAAGGTAATTTTCTGGCTTCCCCTCCAGTAAGAGCCAAGCTTTGGGGTTCTGAAGTTAATCTCTCTTGCTCCGAGGAGGGTGAGTAAATAGCTCTTTGTATTTCAAGGCCAAAACTTCTGCCCTGGAAAATTCATTTCTTAGAATTAATGAAAGGTGGTCTCTCCAGAGGGACTACTAATGCTTAGAGTTGAAGTGAGGGAAGACCCACCTTTCAACCACCCCACGGTCCTGCCAGCTGGTGGGTTCTTTGGGACTGGGAGAGGAGTTCTGTAGGCAGACACTGTGGGCAGATTTCTGCAGTTGTCCCACGCAGCATTTGGAGCTGGCAGTACTCAGCTGGCTGCACAGAAGGACTTGGTGGATCCCTGAGTGGGGCACCTAGGAGCTCGGGCAGAGGAGGAGGACTAGACAGTGAAGAACCTGTGCTCAAGCAGGGGAAGTGACCAGTTTGGATTGAACACCAGGATCTCCCAATCTGAGCGTGGGGAACTCTAAAAACTGATGATAGGTTTTTCAGCCAGTTTGATGAACAAAGGCTGGAACCAAACATATTTTGATTTCAATAAATAAATAAATATGACATATCCTGGCCCAGGAATGGTATGGAGTAAATTCATTATCTAGCCAAAACCCCACCACAATGAAGGCCATACCCTGGGCCTGTCCAGTCTCCTTTCCTAATCTCTCTCCACTGCTCCTCTCCACTGGAATGAGGCTGGATAGTCAGACTGGACATCTAGGTTCTGGTCCCACCTCAAACTCCAACTCAAAAATCACTTGGTGCATCTGAGAATCTGTTCCATGCAATTTTCTGTGACTCCTTCCCAGTCTCCCAGCTAGGCACACCCTCCTGCCTCCTGTTGTCCCCATCGCCTGGACTGCCTTCCTACCTGTCAGATGGGAACACATACACTCAGGAACACTCCTGGCAAGTCTTTTCTCCCTCAGCACATACAACTGCCACAGTTCAGCATTTTGATTTCTATCTCACATATACTCGGAGAGAAAGCCCCTGTCTTCTAAGTCCCTCCTCCACCCTCAAACACACATGGAGCTAATCTAGAGGGAGCTATTGACAGATCACCCAGCGAAGGGCTGGAACTAAACCTGCTCACGGAAGGGGCTTGTCAGGAGCTGGCCACCACAACCTGAGCGGTAGGAGCTGGGGAGACGTCCTTTCCAGCCGGCCTCTGTCAATAACCCCCCGGGGCATTTGGGCAAGTCATTCTCCGGCCCCTCTTAGGCTCCTAACGTACAAATCAATGAGTTTGAACTGTAAGCTCTCCGGGTTCACTTGGCCATCGCTGGCGATTCCGAAGTCCTAACCCTAGCATCTCATTGGTTCTCCTGCCAGCGTTTTAGCGTTCTAATCGGCAAGAGATCTTGAGATTCTTCGGCACGGAGCAAAGCTCCTCTTTGGACCTAGTGCCGTGATGGCCTTCCAAAACTACCCTCCCCGCCTCTTTCGTTCCCCTTCCTCCCCTTGGCCCTACCTGGCTCAGGAAGAGCACGGAATGCATTTGAGCAAGAAGGGGCTCCAAAAGTTATAACCCTGAGCTGCCCACACACCTGCGCTGCCTGCCACCCGCCCCTCCGCGAGCATCCGGGCAGCTGAAAGTGCTGCGGGGGGACTCCCCCGCGGAGACCCTCGGACCCCGACCCCGAGCGTCACCTGGAGCCGGAAGCGCTGCGCCGCCTTGTCCATGTTTTCCAGGGCCGCTTTCTGCCTCTGTCGTGCCCGGGCCGCCGCACCCCGCGCTCTCCGGCCACCAGACCAGCGCAGGGCCACCGCCGCCGCCAAGAAGCAGCAGGCCAGGGCAGCCCCGGAGGCGCCGGAGAACGCGGCCCACAGTTCTTCCAGCACCATGATACCCCGCTGCGCCGAGCTGCGGAGAGAGACAGAAGACACAGCGCTCGCGGGTTTCGCCGCAAAACCCGGCCTGGATCTGTCGGGGATCCGCGCCCCGCTGCGCCGGAGGAGCTGGAGGAGAGCTGCGCGGCCGCAGGCCCTCTCGGGAACGCGCCGTTGCCAGGCAGCGGGCCCGCGGCTGGCGGCGCGCAACGGTCAAGGTCTAGCTTGGTGGCAGGCTGGGGTAGCTCCCGCTTCCTCGCGCACTGGGTGAGGCTCGGCTGGGGGAACGCGAAGGGGCACCCACTTCCCCAGAGCGTCAGAAGCACGAGCGCAGCGGTTCGGCACCACGGCTCGGCCCGTCGCGGGCCCGCCTCAGCCCCACGCATCTCAGAGCCCCAACTCCCTGAAGACGCGGACAGCCGGAGCCCCTGAGGGAAAGGCCAGCCAAGAGAACTGGGAGCGGAGACAGACTGGGCTCGCGGTCCTGATTAATGCCGGCAAACAGTTCTTTTTTCCTGGAGGATCTTGCGGGCGGCGGGCACCATAGGATGCCCACCTCTCCCCAGCGGGAGGCTCCTGGGGAGTAGCTCCAGTTCTGTCTTTACCTGGGACCAGCACAGGAAGTTCCTCTGGGGCGCTCACCTGCTGCCCCTTTCTTTCTCCAGCCCCGGGATCCCGTGTCTGTCGCCCTGGGCTCTTCTTGTTGGCTAAACCCTCCATCACTTGTCCTTCTGCTCCACCACCCCAGAGACTGACCTTCCCAGGTCATCTTTTTCCAGTCCTGGGCCCTCCTGGAGTTCAAGCATAAAGAATGCCTGATCAGGAGGAGTCTGGGCACCTAGTATCCTTCATCAGGTGGTGGGGGATTATGCACACACACACACACACACACACACACACACACACCTCCCATTTAGGCCTCTCTCATAGAATTTTATGTACTTTATCTTATTTGTCCTCCCAACAGACTTATGAGGAAGACATTTTTATTATCAATTTATAGATAAAGTACCTGAGGACCAGAGGTTAAATGACTTCTGTGGGTCACACAGGTGGCTCAGTGGGACTTCCATCTCAGGTCTATTACTAAACCATTGCTCTCATCTGTGAAGCAGTACCACCATCCTTGCCCCTGGAAGTGAGCCCTGTAAGATGGGGTATAGGAAAGTGCCTTGTGGAAATGCTATTTGCTGAAAAACTGCAGTAGTTCCAATTCTGTCTTTACATCTCTGAATCTGTGCCTTTATCTTTAAAGGGAGACTGGTTATAATACCCACCTCAAAAGATTGTTAGGAGAAGTCTTGTAAGGTCCTTTACAAGTGAAGTGTTGCCTAGCACTCTGTGCTTGGTGACTGAATTAAAGGCCCTCTGTGGAAAGCCTTGAATGTTATGGGAAAAAATCTAGACTTGAGGGCTTTTAGAATCACTGTCAGGCCATTAAGCAAATTCCAGAAGGGTCCAAGACCTTGTGTTTCTAAGTCTTCAATCCTGTTGAGTGCTGCTGAGTTCCAATTTAGCACTGATGGCCCTTTGTAAATTTCAAATCCCTGGACCTCATTTTTCCTAGGAGAGCTGACAGTTGCAGGGTGGTAGAAACTTTAATCTGAAGGTCTTGCAAGGTTACCTCCCTCCATCTCCCTTGGAATAAACGGATTCTGGCCTTTGGGTCACTCATCACTTGAGGGTGACCTTGAGTAACTCCATTTTCCCTTTTGTAAATGACCCCTTCGCCCTTTCAAGAAGGAAAAAATAAGATTATATTTATGGGAAAACTAGCCATTCCTGAGGCTTACCTACCAAATTGATAGCTTGTCATGAGTTGGGCCAAAATTTGTTAATTTAGGAACTCCATTAATAAAACATTCACCTCTAATTGTTTCCTGTGATAATGGTTTCTCTAAGTAGTAGCTTCCTGGGAGCATATTGAACAGGATTTATTTTACAAAAAGCATCTGGAGATCTGGATGGGGTCTTGAGGCCAAGGCAACAAGTTCTGGGCTTGTAACAGAGTGAAATACTCACTACCTGATTCTCTTTTAAAAAATGTTTTTTTATTAATTTCAGCGAGAAAGGAGAGAGATAGAAACATCAATGATGAGAGAGAATCATTGATTGGCTGCCTCCTGCACGCCCATAATCCAGGCATGTGCCTTGACTGGGAATCAAACCGTGACCTCTTGGTTCATAGGTCAATGCTTATGAACACCAAGGCCACACTGACCAGGTTCGGATTCTATCTTAATTCTAGCCTGCATTTCTCCCATGACCTTCAGATGACTAGCTCCTGCCATAAACATGCTAATCATTAGCCTACTTCTGCTCGAGGCTTTTATTTTTGGTAAAGATTTACAGGCGCCTCAAGACTGGATTCAGATCAGTGGAGAACAGAACAAAGGAACAAAGATTCAGATTGCTCTCTCTTCTTGGATCCATGTTGGCACCTGGGTGTCATATACCTCTTGCTGCACCCATTCTCCCTTGCCCTTGACTTAAAGGAAGCCTGAATTCTGAGCTCTGTTAATATGGGTTTGGGAAACTTCTTGAGCTGGCGGCAACTTTTCCATCAATAAAGCTTTCCTGAGCAAGAGAACAGGCAGGCGGGCGGGTCAGGTGCTCAGCGACTGCAGACTTTGGTGGGAGCTCAGCGCCAGCCACCTTGGGCCTTGCAGCCAGCCCTGAGGTGGCAGTGGGGGTAGGGGAGGTGGGACAGTGGAAGGCCCCAACTGGAAGCAGGCGAAGGACATTAGGGACATTTTTTACTTCCGTGATATTCTGGGAACTGAGGCCTTCTCAGAGGTAATCCTGGCAGAAGACAAAAGGACTCAGAAGCTGGTGGCCATCAAATGCATCGCCAAGAAGGCTCTGGAGGGCAAGGAGGGCAGCATGGAAAATGAGATTGCTGTGCTGCACAAGTGTGTGAGCCATAGCCTGTCCCTGCCCAGGTTGACCCTTTCCATCTTCATCTGACTCCTGCTTTGGGCATTTAACCTCTCTGAGCCTCAAATTACTCATTTATAAAATGGGGTAATGATCTCCACTTGTCAAAGTTAAAAAAAAAAACACACACAAAAAACCTTTTCTTACGAAAAACTCTGATGTGTTGAATATTGGTCTTTTGAAGCTTCAGGCATGGGCAAGCCTTGAATCAGAAAGTGTCTAATGTTCAGATCACAGTGAGTGATCACTCTATACCTCTTGTTACCAGAAAGAACTGGCCCTCAGTCAGTAGTGTGTGGGTTCTTGACTTCGTGCAGGAAAAATTTCATACCACCAGACCAGGAAAATTTTAGAGGACATTTATTAAAGCTGGGGGCAGTGAAACCAGGAAGAGTGGGGGAAATGAGCTTTCACTGGGCTGCTTTGGCTCAGGGAGGTCAGAAAAAGGGCCCTGGGGACAGGTTCAGGGGGTTTGCCAGGGATAAACTGCCACTGCCAATTGCTGCCCTGGTTGCAAGCATCCTGGGGTCCCTTAATTTAAGAGATTGGCACCTGTGAGGGAAGAAGTGATGCTCCTGGAGAGAGTACTCTCTTGCAGGTGAAAATCCTAGGGGAGGTCTTAGAAGGTTTCAACAGAATATGCATCAGTTTTCTAGGTGTACTTCAGGGCTGATTGATCAGTGTCAGGGCAGGGAGTCATTAGTCATTGCAACTGATCTTGGTGTCACCCACCTGGTTTTGCTGCTTTTCTGGGTCTGGAGCTAACATTCAACTGAGGCCTAGATGTTATTTTTCTAGGGAGATGACCTTCTGTACCTGCTGTAAATTGCTGTCAGTTTGTTCAGCTATCTGTCTCAGTTTCCCTTTTCCACTTGTCATGGCTTACTGACCTGTCTCACCCTGAGAGAAGGTCCCCAAACAATTCAGCTCTGGCATTCTATAGTTCAAAAGATATCTACTGATACCTGCTATGAACTGGAAAAACTGAGACATATACCAGATCTCAAATCTGGCCTTGTGGAGCTTAAGGACTGGTTGGGAAGGATAAAAACATGCATAGATCAAGAAACAAAAGGCATGGAAGAACACCAAGATGGCGGCATAGTTGAACACCTATTGTTCTGCCCCACGCAACGATTTAGGAACTACAACATAACAGCAGAACAGACAGCACCCAGAATCGCCAGAAAGCTGGCTGAATGAAAACTCCACTAACTGGAGTGGAGGTGGGACACTGAGACTCAGGTGCGGCGGGAGCGCAGCCCTTCAGACGGAAACAGGTTAGGAGCCGTCCTGGTTGCGCTCGCGCGGGCGGGGGCTGGAGCAACACCCCCGGTCCCACTGCCCGGATTCCCCAGCGCCAGGCAAGGTCCGTCCCACTGCCCGGATTCCCCAGTGCCAGGCGAGGTCCGTCCCACTGCCCGGATCCGCCAGTGCCAGGCGAGGTCTGCTGAGGTCCGGGGGACGCACCCTGGAAGGGGGGCGCGGCAGAGGCTCCTGAACTGCGAGTTTCCGCGAAAGGGTCGCGCAAACCCGCGACTTGCCCCCTGGAAACTTGTCTCCTGGTTCCGGAAACCATTTATTTTACAATCCTGGGCTAGACTTTTGGTGTGCAGGCACATTTGGGGAAAGGCGGAGTGGTCTGGCAAGGGGAAGAGACTAGTGGCTTTCTCTTGGAGGTGCCTGCAGCCATCCCCATCCAACAGAGACCCGCACGCGCGAGCACCGCATAGGACGCAGCTGATGCTGACGCTGCCTGCGCAGCTCAGCCCATCCAACCTGAACACAGTCTCCCTTCACAGCCAATTGGCCTGGAGGTCAAACCCTCCTAGGGCTAACAACAACAAGCTGGGTTTAAATTAAAAAATACTGAATACAACCCATAAAGGATTGCAGTAAGAGCACCCACCTCAGGTAACTGGGGAGGCTGAGCCACTGTCCCTTTGAGGATATCCACCACATAAAGCAGCCACCATGCAGAGACATGGAAAGAAATCAGGTGTGAAAGAAATGGAGGAGAAAAGACGACAAGACATAGAGTTCAAAACCACGGTTATAAGGCTTTTCAAGAGGCTCCTACAAAAGGCCGATCAACTTAATGAGAATTACCAGGAAATAAACAAGACCAACCAGGAAATGAATGAGAATTACAAGGAAATGAATGAGACCCTCAAGGAAATGAACAAGGCCTCTGAGGATACGAACCAGACCCTCATGGATAAAAAAAAAGGACCAACTAGAAATCAAGCTTACACAGACTGAAATAAAAAATATTACACAAAGTCCTAAAAGCAGTCCAGAGGGCCACAAGAACCAAGTCAAAGATTTGAAATACAAAGAACCAAAATCCACTCAGCTGGAAAAGCAAGAAACAAAAAGAATTCAGATAATTGAAGACAGTGTAAGGGGCCTCTGGGACAACCTCAAGCATGCCAACATCCGAATTATTGGGGTGCCAGAAAAAGAGAGAGTGCAAGTTAATGAAAACCTACTTGAAGAAATAGTGACTGAAAACTTCCCCCACCTGGTGAAAGAAACTGACTTAAAAGCCCAAGAAGTACACAGAACCCCAAAATATAGGAATCTAAAGAGGACCACACCAAGACATATCATAATTAAAATGCCAAGAGCAAAAGATAAAGAGAGAATATTAAAAGCTGCAAGAGAAAAGCAGTTGGTTACCTACAGGGGAGCACCCATACGATTGTCAGCGGATTTCTCAACAGAAACGATGCAGGCCAGACGCGAGTGGCAAGAAATATTCAAAATAATGAAGAGCAAGAATCTACAAGCAAGATTACTCTATCCAGCAAAGCTATCATTCAGAATTGAGGATCAGATAAAGTGCTTCGCAGATAAGAAAAAGCTAAAGGAGTTCATCACCGCCAAACCAGTATTATATGAAATGCTGAAAGATATTCTTTAAGAAGAGGAAGAAGAAAAAGGTAAAAATATAAATTATGAACAACAAATACACATCTATCAACAAATGAACATAAAAATCAAGTGAATTGATAGGCTGATGAACAAGATAAACTGGTGACTATAACAGAAACATGGACTGACAATTCTTGGGGAGAAAAGGGTTGTGGGAAGTACAGCAAGAGATTGGGCAAAAATCTTGCAACAATGGGAGAGGACATTGGGGAGGGGAGGGAGGGAGGGTGGAGGGTGGGATGGGTACAGGGTGGAGGGGAGATATAGGGTGATAAAAAAGGGGAAACAATGTAATTAATAAATTGAGTAAAGAAAAAAATTTAAAAAAATGAAATGATTAAAAAAAAAAAAAGAAACAAAAGGCATGCTTTGGTGGAAATTCAGAGATTGTACTGCATGAATCCAAAGAGCCTTGGATGCTGGACCTGGGCCTGAACAGCCTGAGGGAAGCAAGACAGCACAGTTCAAAGCTTAGCTCTGAAGCTGGAGTGTCTGGTAACCCATCTTTGTTATGTGACTGTGACCCAATTTCTATACCTGTAAAATAGGGAATATATATATATATGTACACACACACACACACACACACACACACACACACTAGTGGCCTGGTGTATGAAATTTGTGCACGGAGGCAGGGTTCCCTCAGCCCAGCCTGCACCCTCTCCAATCAGGGACCCCTTTGGGGATGTCTGACTGTTGGCAGTTGGACATCCCTCTCGCAATCTAGGAACACTGGCTCCTAACTGCTCATAGGCCTGGCTGACTGATCAATTGCCCCTAACCCCTCTGCCTGCCTGTGTGATTGCCCTTAACCACCTCTGACTGCCTGATCACCTCTAACCACCTCTGCCTGCCTTCCTGATCATCCCTACATGCTCCCCTGATGGCCTGATTGCTCCTAACTGCCTCTGCCTTGCCCCACACCTGGAACCCAGGCTTCCCTCCCTCTGGCCAGCTATAGGCTCCCAGGTCCTGGGCCAGCCTCACTCAGGCCGGCCCAAGCCACAGGCAGCCCTCAGGCACCCAGGACCACAGGGCATGTGGCCTAACCCTAGGGCTGGAAAGGGCCCCTACTCCTCGAGCCACCACCCCGTCCTCGCTCCTGATTGGCTGGTAGCATAGCGAAGGAACGGTCACATTAGCATATTACCCTTTTATTATATAGGAAATATTCTAAATATATAAAGAGCCAGGGTCCATAATGGCCTAATGGACGACGGGTCCATCCCCCCACCCTCAGGCTCCATTGATCAGGAGATGGTTAATAGGGAAACTGAGTGAGTGGCTCTGGGACTGGCGAGCAGCTGGAAGGCAGGCCTTTTGGTCCCTCCTCCTGGCCCTCAGGCTCCAATCAATCAGTGCTAGAGGTGGGGCAGAACTGGGGACTGGCTTTCTTAGTAAGCCGGTAGGTTCAGTCTCCAGGGGACAGGATAGGCACCAACGGACCAGCACCTCTGGCAGGATCACAACAGCGCTGCAGGCACTGCAGCCATTTCCCCTCTCCAGGCGCTCCACAAGGAAGAAAGTATGCCACCCGCAGCACCAGGGGCAATAATTGGTGACTGACTGCTCCCTCAGTGCTTCTTTCAGGTCACCTGAGCTGGTCCCTGCCCGCCCCGCTCCAGATGAAGTATGATCATTGCACACAGAAGGAATGTGGAAAAACCCCAAAAACTGATGACCAAAAGAATGCTGCAGTTAACGTCTGGAGTCCGGCTCAGGAGGACAGAGAAAAGGGAGAATTTCATAATTTGGCTGATGCCAAGATATTTCTGAGTGACAGTTGGGTAACCACAGAGGAAGGAGTCCAAGTTTCTCAACAGAACACCAAGGACTTCTTCCGTGTTCTGAACCTTAACAAGAAATGTAATACCTTACAGCACAAGGTACTGGCAGTGTCCGTGTGTCCTTAGTCTCTGCCTTATTTTGCTGATAAATTCAGCCTCAGTGTCACTGATGCATCCAGAAGGCTCTGCAGCTTTCTCAAAAGCCTTGGGTGCACTGTCTTTGACATGAAGAAGGCTGCGGACTTCAGCATCCTGGAGAGTCAGAAGTAATTTGTGCGTCGGTACTGCCAGCACTGTGAGGAAGAGCCCTGGCTACCCATGGTGACCTCCACCTGCCCCAGCTGAGACTGATATGCAGAGTACGTGCTGGGTCGCCCCATCGCCTCCACCTCTGCACGGCCAAGTCTCCCCAGGAGATCATGGGCTCTCTGGTGAAGGATTACTTCACCAGATAGCAGAACCTGTCCCCAGACAAGATTTTCCACATCATTGTGGTCCCATGTTATGACAAGGAACTGGAGGCCATTTGAGAAGATGTTCCCACAGGTTTACATAGTTCCCAGGGTGCTGTGTGTTAACCTCAGGTGAAATTGTCAAGATAATGGAGCAGAGTGACCTTGCCTTGAATGATGCTGCCACGGACACTCTTTTTGGAGGTATGAAGGAAAAGGAGGTGAGGCTCCATGAGGGTGTCAGCTCTGACAGGTACCTGGCACACATCTTCAGGCACATGGCCAAGGAGCTGTTCAAGAGGATGTGAGGGTGCTCACCTACTGCACACTGAGGAACAAAGACTTCCAGGAGGTCACCCTTGAAAGGAATGGAGAGGTTCTGCTACCCTTTGAGGCTGCTTATGGCTCTTGGAACATCCAAAAGTGGTCCTGAAGCAACTTCCCCTGCCACTTTTTGGAGGTCCTGGCCTGCACCAGGCATGCCTAAGCAGCAGGAGCCAGGCCCACACAGATGACAGGCGAGCAGACAGGACACTGCTGCAGCAGATGGAAGACATCTACACTGCCATCCCAGTGTGGCCCCCCGAGACCAGTGCCCATGGACAGGAGCTGTACCAGGAGTGGTTAGGGCGGGAGGGGGGCCACCCCACCCCTACCCCCAGGCCCAGGTGGCCCTGCACACTGCCTAGCAGGGCCCAGGGCAGCCTGCCAGGACATCAAGTGGTAAAGGTCCAGCAGATGCCCGGCCTGCAGGCCTCCTGAAGAGGGGTGTCATACATGTGAAGGAAAGGCTTAGCATCTCTGTCATTCTGCTTTGGTTTTCAGAATTCTCTGCTCCCCATCTGTCACCTCCCTCCCTCTGAGGGGCACTGTCATCATCACATGGGTGCATCTGGAATACTGTATCTCAAGAGGATTGCCCCAATGTATGTATCCTTTTATCCAATGACAAAAAAATTCCAAAGAACAAGAATGGAGACAGTCTACTGTCCTTTAGGCTTAAAAAAAAAAATCCATAAGTGTCCTACGAAGAGCTGAGACTTGGTTCTGTCCACGTGCCTCAGAGAGATTGGATGAGGAAATGGCCTGGTTTTGCCCTGACTTTACCCACTTATGTTACTCTTGAAGGTGTCTTTGCCACAATGTGAATAAGCTGCCACCTTCTGGAATAGGGGCTCATATGAAAGTCTACATTCCCAACTTTTCTTGAAACAGATCTATGTTCTGCAGCTGTGGCCACCATCCTGAGATCAGGTCCTGTCGACCAGATCCTGTCACTGGGAATCAGGGGACACGGGAGTAGTGTCCACATGCCCTTCTATATTCAGGGATTGAGCTGAACTCACTTTGGGGTAGGCCTAGCAAGGGTGACAGGTGTCACAGATGGAAGGATGGAGAATGAAGAGGTGGACACCCTGCTAGGTCCCTCCCTGGGTGGGGTCAGACAGATAAAGGCTGGCCAGCCCGCCCCACAATTGGGCGAGATAGTGTCCTCTCTGTCCACCTCTCACCTCATGGGCCTGGCCACTCCCCTCAGCTCTGGGCAGCCCTCTGCATTCCACAACGGTGCACTCTGTCCTCAATGCTGCTTGCCCTAAGTGAGAAGGAAGAGAGCAGTTGACCCACAGACAACTACACAGGAAGATAGGGCTCACGGCTGGTGAGTGCAGTGGCAGTGGTGTGAGTCTCTTCTGCCTCCATGTCAGCGCCAAGGAGCGAGGTGTCCCGGACTTCAGGGGGGATTTCCAACTGTTAGCTTAAGCAGGTGGATATCCCCTTGAAGGGTTCTGAACTGTGAGAGGGTGCAGGCCAGGCTGAGGGACCACCCTCCAGTGCATGAATTTCATGCACCGGGCCTCTAGTTATTACTTACTAGAGGCCCGGTGCACAAATCTGTGCATGGGTTGGGTCCCTAGGCCTGACCAGGGCCGATCCAGGCCTTTTAGCTGCTGACCAGGGCCTTCCTTCCCTGGCTGCTGGCTGACAGCCATAGCCTTCCTTCATTCCTTCATTTTGCGACACACCCCTGGTGGTCAGTGCATGTCATAGCAAGTGATCAAACTTCCCGACTCCCAAACTCCCAAGGGAACACTTTGCATATTAGGCTTTTATATATATAGATTAATAATATTAGACCCCCAATGATCTAGTACTATTATAAGAATAAAATGACTTAGCACATGTAACAGCCAGAACAGGGCCTAGCATATAGTAAGCAATCCATGCATATTAATCATTATATTAGTATTTGAAAAATAGAAATGTACAGAGAGGGGTTTTCTGATCTGAGAAGCCTATCTCAGCAGCCAGATTGCCTGAGTTCAAATACTATCTCTGCCACTTAATTACTGTGTAACCTTGAATGAGTCAGTGTAACCTCTTGTGCCTCTGTTTCTTCATCTGCAGAATTGTGAAGATTATTAAGCACTTAGAACAGCACCTAGCCCATGATAAGGCCTCAATAAACATTAGCTCATTATTTTAATCATAGATGTGATACATTCCTACCAGTGTTTTGGGAAGGCAATGAGGAGGAGGGTTTGGGAAGAGGCAAGCTGGAGGCAGAGGCAAATGGAATGAAAGAGCAGGATGGTGCAAGGATCTGGTGGGGATGGCTTTCCAGAGCTCTACTTGTGGTATCAGGAAAGCATTTATAATCTAATATCACACCATACTGTGAATCTGAACAGCATATACTTGCACTCAGATGTTGTATGTAAGGCAGGGTTACTCTTTTTTTAAGAATATCAAGTTTTTTAAAAAATATATATTTTATTGATTTTTTACAGAGAGTAAGGGAGAGGGATAGAAAGTCAGAAACATTGATCAGCTGCCTCCTGCCCACCTCCTCCTGGGGATGTGCCCACAACCGAGGTACATGCCCTTAACCGGAATCGAACCTGGGACTTTTCAGTCTGCAGGCTGACACTCTAGCCACTGAGCCAAACCGGTTAGGGCAGGAGGGTTATTCTTATCTGCAGTTCCTCAAGCAGGCCTGGTGGGTTCCCTGAGCAGGATAGGGGATTCTCCCCATGAGCTGGTGACTCTAAGCAAGTCATCCTAATGTGCCCTCAGCTGCCAAATGGGGAGATAGGTATTACCTAGCCAAGCTCCCTCTGAAGTGGAGGCGGGGCTGCAAGGAGTGGAAGGAAAGCTTGCAGAAGAAAGCTTCTCAGATTCCAGAGGGTTTGAAATCTGTCTTTGTTCTGGGGATGAGAGAACAGTGTGTGTGCCTCTGCCCTCAGTAACTGCTTTGCCTCCCTGTTACCTTTCACTTCTGAGTGTCTCCTCAATACTGAAAGAGAGGCTGGAGTGGGGCACAGCCCAGTTCCAAGGAACTCACAGTTGCATAGGTCAGGTAGGACACCACACTCAGAATCACTGTCTGTGGGGCACTTGGTAATTTTCAAAGCTTTGTCAGTTTTTTCCTCCTCAGTTCTTGAGCCTCGCTACCACTTCAGAGGTCCCCTACTGCCTCTGAGTTAGGAGTTTGTAGCTTCTCTCTTCAGAAGGTGTAGTCTATTTTCCCACCCCTGTAAATTTGGCCTGACGTTTGGGACTTGCTTTAACTAGTAGAAAACAGTGCAAAGAATGTTGTGCTGGTTCTGAGTCTAGGTGGCAAGAGAATGTTTTTTCTTTTCTGAAACCCTGCCTCAGCCATGAGAACAAGTCTAAGTTAGCCTGCCTGAGGATGAGGCCACATGGAGTGGAACCTACTCAGCCATTTGTCCCTGCTCAGACCCTTCCTTCCATGGGTGAGAGAACACCACCAAGATGAGCAGAGCCGCTGATTGCAGATACATGAGTGAGCCTAGCCAAGCCCAGCTTATCTCAGCAGAACCATAAGCCAAACTGGCAAACTTAGAGAATAATAAATAAGAGTTTCAAGGTGAGAGTGAAAGCCTAATTTTAGAACTTGCACAACATTGGTTCCACCAAATTTAACTGGACCAGAGTTCCCTGAGGGAAATCTACCCAGGATGAACAGACTTAGACACAAAAAAATTCAGTCCATCTCTAGTCAAAATTTGAATGTCCCTCAGAGGGCTACTGGTTTGCTTTACAAAAGCCATCTTTACTTTGCGGAATTATCCCCCAGGTAAGTTCTTTAAGTAACACTGCTATATGTTAAGATTTGATTTATACACAACTCACCAAGAATATATTCTACCAGTGCTTCTCAAGAAGGGAAGCATGTGCTTTTTGGATGTCAGTTTTCAAAAACTGGTTTGCCACCCACGAGATGTTGTCTCTCCCACCTTTTTGGATAGAAGAGCTTATGGCATACAAGCTGACTCCACACTAATCCAGATCCAAGTGAAAAGTAAGTACTTCTCAGGAACGAAATAAAAATGTTTCCTGCCCGACTGGTGTGGTTCAATGACTGAGTTTTGAACCAGGATTTATGAACCAGGATGTCAGGGTTTGACTCCCAGTCAGGACCTGTGCCAGGGGGCAGGCTCAATCCCCAGTAGGGGGAGTGCAGGAGGCAGCCAATAGATGCTTCTCTTTCATTACTAATGTTTCTATCTCTCTCTCTCCTTTCCTCTGACATCAATAAAAAATATTTTTTAAAAAATAAAACATTTCTCTTATAAAACTGCAATAGCTATGACTCATTTTTGGTCACATTATTTTATCTTATACTAGAGGCCTGGTGCATGAAAATTCATGCATTGGAGGGGGTCCGTTAGCCTGGCCTGCCCCCTCTCACAGTCTGGGAGCCCTCAGAGGTGGGAGGTGATCTGGCAGTCGGGGGAAGGCGACACCCCCATCACACCTCTGCTGTTGCCACTGCTGGCAGCACAAGCCTCGGCTGACCCTGATTACCTGAGCTTCAGGCAGCCCTGGGTGGCTGGGGGGCTGAGGAGACTGGGGTACTCTGGAGGCAGGCCTTGCCACATGCCTGCTGCCCCAGTGGAGCTGAGGGGACTGGGCACAGAAATCTAGTGGCTATGAGTGCCACCATCCTTGAGGGTGGGGCAGTTAATTAGCATATTTCCTCTTTATTAGATAGGATAACTGATGCTCTATGTCAGGTACTGTCCTTAATACTTTACTAACATTAATTCATTTAATTCTCTTAATAACCAATGAGGTAGTACATTACCCCCATATTACAGATGAGGAAACTCAGGTACAAAATGGTGAACTTATCCCAGAGTTTCAAATAAATATAGGACAGAGAAAGCCTAGCATTTTGTATATTTCCAAAGAGGGTATGGGTTGAAACAGGTTGAGGAAAACATATTTATTTTTTTAGTTTTTAAAATATATTTTTATTGATTTTAGAGAGAAAGGGAGAGGGAGAGAAACATCAGTGAGAAAGAATCATTGATTGGCTGCCTCCTGCAAACACCTTACTGGGAATTGAGCCTGCAACCCGGGTATGTAACCTACATTGGAATCGTTCAAACCCATAACCCTTCAGTCCACAGGCCAAATTGGCTAGTACAAGGAAAACATATTTAAGGTGAAGTGTGGTTGGTGTGTTTCCAAGCTAATAACTAGGAAATTTTAACTGGTCAAAACAAATCATAAGGTCAGCACAGATTTAAGGGTGGGGAGGGGGGGAACCAACTCTTTCTTAATGAGGGAAGCAGGTAAGACAGGAGGCAAAGAACTGTGATCAGCCAACATACAACAGATAAGGGGTGGCTTGAAAAGGTGGGAGAGAATGGAAGGATTTAGGACTTGTTAGAGGAATCAGTTTGAGACTATTGTCATTTTTCAGTGAAAAATAAGGCCTGACCTAAGATACAAGAGATATTTCAAGAAAAAAAATTTCAGATTGTAATTTCTTGAAGTTACTTAAGCTTATTTCCATATCTATAAAATGGGGGTGGGGGGAGAAGAGTACCTATTGCCCATTCGGTATGGCTCCGTGGTTGAGCGTTGACCCATGAGGCAGGAGGTCATAGTTTGATTCCCAGTCAGGGTAGCCAGGGCACAATGCCGGAGTTGTGGCTCAACCCCAGTAGGGGGCGTGCAGGAGATGGCCAACCAATGATGTTTCTCTTTCATCAATGTTTCTTTCTCTCTCCCATCCTTACTCTCTAAAAATCAATGAAAACATGTATTTCTAAAAAGAGCACCTCTCTCTCAGGAGTTTTGTGAGGATAAGAAACAATGCCTTTAAAACAATGCTTAGCCTGAGCCTGGCTCAGGTTGTGTTCCATATGCAACAGTGATTACTGTCACTGCTAATATTAATTAGGCACTAAGGGTAACTGCAGTTTCTGGCTTGGGCAGCAGAGTGAATGGTGCTGCTGTTTGGAGATGAGGAATGCAGAAGGAAAAAAAAGCAGGTTGGCAGGGGTAGAGTGGAAGGCAAGGGTCATGCTTACCCCCCTTGCCTTCCTCTGAAGACCCTTAAATTCTGAGACTTTCTAATCCAAAAGGGTTTTGTTGTTTTCTATATATTTTTATTGATTTCATAAAGGAAGGGAGAGGTAGAGGAAGATAGAAACATCAATGAGGAGAAAATCATTGATTGGCTGCCTTCTTTACGCCCCACACCGGAGATTAAGCCTGCAGCCCTGGCATGTGGCCTGACCAGGAACTGAACAGTGACCTCCTGGTTCATAGGTCAACGCTTAACCACCGAAGCACACCAGCAGGGCTCCTAAGGTTTTTTAACTTGGAGTTTATAGATGGGTCTTAGGAAATGCCCAAACCCTGGAGATTATGTGTAAAATGTGGTGTTTGGTATGTGTATATATACTTTCCTGAGGACTAAAACTTTTATCAGACTTTTAAACATATTTGTGACTCCACCGCAAAATGAAAACTACAGATTCAAGCTCTCTCTCTACTGTGACCCATGGTTGGTCTGCTAAAGATGGGCCATTGTATGTCACAATAAAAGAGGAACTCATAGCAAGACTGAGGCAACTTTGCTAAGCTTCCAGGTCTCTGGATATGCGACCCCCCCTCCCCCAACACACACACTTTTGGCACTACTACACTCTGCAGCTTTGGTTCTCTAATACCTCCTCTTTTTGGAAGTCAGGTGCACAAATTGGATTAAGCATAATCTTTGTTCACATTTAAAAAAAGTTTTTATTGATTGTTTCTCTCTTTCCCTTTCCCTCTTTGAAATCAATGGAGGAGAGGAAAATATCTTTGCATAAAAAAGTTTTTTCATTCTCAGTTGTATTTAACTTGATAACATCACTAGTCATCATAAATTAAAACCACAATGAGCCCTGGCCCAGTGGTGGGGTTGTTTGGAGCACTGTCCTATACACCAAAGGGTGGGGGGTTCAATCCCTAGTCAGGGTGGGTGGGGAGGCAACCAATTAATGTTTCTCTCACATCAATGTTTTTTGCTCTCTCTCTCCTCCCCCTTCCCCCCCTCTCTCTGAAAGTCCATAAAAACATATCCTTGGGTCAGGATTTTAAAAAATAATTCTATCTAATAAAAGAGAAACATGCAAATGAACCATATCTTCCCTATGCTACCAGCCAATAGAAGCAATATGCAAATTAACCCCCAACAAAGCCAACAAAGATGGCGGGCGGGCCCTCTCTGGTCCAGCAGGCCAAGGTGGCCACTGGACCAGTGGGGTCCAATCACGGCACAGAGGCAGCAGGGGGTCCGGACCTGCGCCACCGCCCAGAGGCCCGGCCACACCACATTAAAGCTTCTTTTATTATTAGCATCTTAAATTAATGTGATACATTTATTACAATTGATGAGCCTTTATCATTTTGAAAAATATATTTATTGATTTTTTCACAGAGAGGAAGGGAGAGGGATAGAAAGTCAGAAACATCGATGGAAGAGAAACATGGATCAGCTGCCTCTTGCACACCTCCAACCGGGATGTGCCCGCAGCCAAGGTACATGCCCTTGACCGGAATCGAACCTGGGACCTTTCAGTCCATAGGCTAATGCTCTATTCACTGAGCCAAACCGGTTCGGCTGATGAGCCTTTATCAACACATTATTAACAAAAGTAAAATCTGCAGTTTATATTAGGGTTCATTCTTTGTGTTGAACACCTTATGGTCTTGACAAATGTACCATTAATATAGTATCAGACAGAACAGTTTCATTGCCCTAAAGATAACCTGTGGCCCACCTATTCATCCCTCCCTGCTCTGACCCCTGGCAGCCAGGGGTTGATCAGGCTGGCAGGCAGAAGGGGTTAGAGGCAACCAGGAAGGCAGGCAGGCAAGTAGTTGGGAGCCAGCAGTCCTGGATCATGAGAAGGATGTCCGACTGCCCTCACGGAGTCCCAGATTGGAGAGGGTGCAGGCTGGGCTGAGGGATACACGCCCCCCCACGTGAATTTTGTGTACCAGGCCTCTAGTCTTATATATAAAGCCCTAATATGCAAATAAGCTGAATGGTAGAGCAACTAAAGAACTGGTCACTATGATGTGTGCTGACCACCAGGGAGGACATGTGGAACATGGTGGGCATCGGCCACAAAGGGATGGTGGAGCAGGTGAGTGGAGGCACCAGACCTAGCCTGGGTGCTGGTTGCTGCCATTGGGATAAGCCTCTGGTGGTTACTGGAAATTCTTTGCTCCTGCACACTGTGACCCTGCCTGGCGCTTGCACCTGCTGTCAGCACTGGTCCTTGCATGTGTTAATGGCTACTATGGCAGGGTAGCCAAACCCTCCGATCCCCAACACATTCTCAATCTCAGACTGCACTCCAGATTCTGTTCACAGTCACCCTCACATTTTCTTCTTGTACTCATCTGCTAATTTCAGAAGAACTTCCAAATAATATTTTCTGCCTGCAGTCTGTGTCAAGAATGTGGGGCAGGGCGGCTACCACACAGGGCTGGTACTCCTTATACACACATTCTTGGTGATATCCTCACTGATGGTCTCAAGCAGCTCAGGATGTGGAGTGTTATCAGAAAACAGATCCAGGGCCCTGGAGACGATGTCAGATCTTGCCCATAGCCCATCATAATTCACAGGAGACTCACCTTTCAGAAATATCTTGATTGTAGGAAATCCCCTAATCTCATACTGACCAGCTGGCATCTGATTGGCCATGGAGTCCATAGCCACTAGCTTCACCTCCCCTTTCTTTTGCTCTTTCACTTCTGTAGCTGCAGTGATCACACCAAAGGGCATAAAACTCAACCATCCAAACATCTTCACTGTCAAGAACATTCTTACCAAAGCTGTTGTCAGCTCAATCACATCTTCCTTACTTGAACTTTCACTTCTACCTTGTTTTCCAGAATGTAGTCTCTCCCCCAAGGCAGATCTTGATGAGCTGGTGCAGGGCACTGAGAGCAGCATCCACAGTCTTGCCACCCTGATAATCTTCTGGTCTGTTTTTGTTGGACCCAAAAATCTTGATGGTAGGGAATCCCTGCACCCCATACTGACCTCCGAGGGACTGATGTTTATTTACATCAATTGCAACCACCTTTACAACATCTTTTAATGCAGTTGCTACTTTCTTCCATTCTGGTGTTAACCGTTGGCAGTGGCCACACCATGGAGCGAAGAATTCTACAAGCCACAAACTATTACTTTGAATAACTTCTTGGTTGACACTTGATGGAGTTAATTTGATTACATCATCACTAGAAGAATACAACCCATTCACTATTAGAAAGGTGTAGCTCACCAGACCCAGCACTAGGCTGAGTCTGGGCTACTCTACAACCCTACCGGCCCCCAGTTCTGCTGTGCCTCACCCTACCGCCCTATGTCCCCTCTAGCAGGCTAATTTTTAAGTTGATAATTTTAAGTAAATAAGTAATGTTATAAATATCCAAATGGCTCTTGGGAGAAAAAAGGTTCTCCACTCTTATCCTAATAAAGAGGAAATATGCGAATTGACCACCACACTGTCACAAAGATGGTGGCACCCACAACCTATAAGGAGGGAATATGCTAATTGACTGCCCCACCCTCAAAGATGGCAGTGCTCAGTCCCCTCAGCCCCACCAGGGAGCCTGCCTCTGGAGTCCCCTCAGCCCCCCAGCCGCTCAGGGTTGGCCCGAGGCGCAGGCAAGCCTCGGATGGCAGCTCCCCAGCTGACACCCGAGGTGCAGGCAAGCCTCAGATGTCAGCTGCCCAGCCACCCAGGGCCAAGCCGAGGTGCAGGCAAGCCTTGGATGGTGGCTACCTAGCTGCCCAGGGCTGCCCAAGGCTCAGGTAATCAGGACCAGTCTAGGTTGCACTGCCAGCAGTGGCAGCAGCAGAGGTGTGATGGGATATCGCCTTCCCCTAATCGCTGGATCACCTCCTGCCCCTGAGGGCTTCCAGACTCTTGAGCGGGGGCAAGCTGGGCCTCTAGTTCCAGAATAAAGCTTAAAACTTACAATGCCAAGTTTTATGCAAAATATGAAGTAAAGCACTATCTTTGGACTGAATCACCATAATCTGTGATTGACTTTGGGAGAGTTCAAGGTAGAAGTTACCAGCAATGCTTTCATGCTATTCTGGCCATGTAATCAAGCCATACATATGTAACCAGTTAGACCAGTGCCCTTACCTTGGCCAAGAGTGAAAAACCAGACATTCAGATAAAGACAAAAACTTTGCAATCCAACTGTATATTTATATTCCACAACAGGAAATTCCAGAATAGGTGTAACCAAGCAAGAACCTTATTTTCTTTAGTCTTCCCTGTTATTTTGATGTTTGCCTTTGACTGAAACTGGTCTCACCAATATCCTGACTCACCACCTCCTTCTCTCTTGCTTAATCATTAAGCTCTCAGAACAATGAGGTTCTGGTCAGCATCCAATAGTCTTAGAAACAAAGCCTTAGGTCTGTTGACCAGAGAGTTTCAGTTAAACTAGAAAGAACACGTAGGCCTCACTTGTTTCAGGTCCAGAACGATCCCACTAACCACATCTTTGTGAAAATATGAAGCAACCCTGAGTTCAGGACCAGATAACTTAGTGCTGATCAATCAGTAGAAACTACAACTCTGACCATGACCCTAACTCCCTTAGTCAACATGATTAATGATTTTCCCTTTATAACACATCCTCTAGAAGCCATCAGGGAGCCAGATCTTTGAGCATGAGCTACTTATGTCTCTGAGCATGGCGCCTTCTCAATAAATCCGTATGTTCTTGGCTGCAAACTCCTGTTTATGTCTTATTTGGTTTTGATGCTAACAGGTAAAAGGACCCCTTTAGTCCAGTAATATAGGCAAAACTATAGTGACAGAAAGCAGATCAATGATTCCCTGGGACCAGGGATGGGAGAAAGGTGATTCAGTGCAAAGGAGACAAAATTATTTTCCATATTTTGATGGTGATGATGGAAATTATTTTCCATATTTTGATCTATTATATACAATGACCAAAAGCTATTAAGCAATACATTTAAAATTAACCATTTCCCTGCCATAAGCATCTATAGGCCAATTTAAAAATAATTTTTCATGAGAATTTCTAACTGAAAATATTGAAGACCAAATTGTAATATATTTATTTTTATAATATTCATTGCAAATTGATTTTTTAAATTAAATTCAAAATGATGTGGAGTGTGGGCATGGTTTCTATTTTGGATGATTGACTGTTAACTGGTTAATAAATTATATTGTATGTAAATAACTTAAATAAGGGCATCATGTTACTTTTTTTTAAGGACATCATGCTATATTTAATCTTTTAGGACTACATTTTTTAGTATTTTATTGCTAAGATTCATCCATGTTATATTTCACTGTAATTCATTTGTTTGACAGCTGTATAATATTCCATTGTGTGAATATTCCAGTTTATTTGTCCACTCTTGTTTATGGGCATTTGGGTTATTCTCTGAGATCAGGGCTGCTATTAAAATTCTTATACATGTCTCCCAGTGTACATGTATGAATTTCTCTTGGATTGATCCCAAGTCTGGAATAACTGGATTGTAGAGTAGGTTACTATTCAATTACAGGAGATACATTTTTTTTTTTTAAGTACTTCTCTGCTTTTCTTACCTGGGTATCTCTGTCTCCAATTAGACTTGGACTCTGGGGGCAGAAAATCCTTTCATCTTGGATTATCACTGCTTTGCTTTCAACTGGCACAGCTTGTACCCCCAGGAGGCCAAGGGCAGAAGCTCAGGCATCTGAGTAAACAACAGGCAGGGAGCACATACCACACAAGAAGCTAATTAAGATCCTACTCCCTAGAGATTCATCTTCCTAGATTCATTAGGATTCTGAATCTGGAAGGTCTTCCAGGGACCTCAGTTATAATGCAAATCCTGAGAAAGGAGAAGGCTTAACCTCATCTAAAATCTTTCTCAGCTGGCTTAACCTCATCTAAAATCTTTCTTACCTCTAATAATCCAAATAAGGACTAGCAGGAGAGGCATAAAGAACAAATAGAGTGACAAAAAGGAAAAGAAAAGATTAGTGGGAAGAACTAAGAATACTAGTGTTCTAAAAGTATACACCCTTTTCTGCACAAGGACCAGTATTTCTGAAAAAACATTTTAATTAAAAAAAGAAATAACTACAAGTGACCACAAGCAATTTTTAGTATCTGTCATTAAGGTATTGCCTTATTTGAGTTAAATAAAGTTATAATCCTATATAATAAAAGGCTAATATGCAAACTGAGCGAACATAACAACCAGTTGTTATGACAGCACTGACACCCAGGGGGCAGATGCTCAATGCGGGACCTCCCCCTGGTGGTCAGTGTGCTCCCACAGGGGGAGTGCCACTCAGCCAGAAGCCAGGCTCATGGCTGGCTAGTGCTGCAGCAGTGGTGGGAGCCTCTTCTTCCTCCTCGGCATCAGTCGGACATCCCTTGAGGGCTCCCAGGCTGCAAGAGAGTGCAGTCTGGGCTGAGGGATCCCCCTTGCTCTGAATGCATGAATTTTGTGCACTGTGCCTCTAGTAATAACACAATTGGCATGCAAATAGTAAGCACACTGTATGAGGTGAGGCCCTATGACACTGGAGAAAGAACTCCTGAGTGATTTGTAGTGGGTCAAACAAATGGCAGCAGAGCTCAGCCATAGACCAGGAACAAGGGGAAAAAAAACACAGAACATAATAAGACATTAGGAGATTCCTAGGTGGTCAGAAGGCAAAGGAGAAGCACTGCCATTCCAAGAATGAGGCCTCATTATCCCCCACAATCTCAATTACTACATCTCCAGCAGCTCCCTGGCTACCTGTCATACATGAGTTCAAGATATACTTGCTAGAGAAATGAACAACAGAAGAAACACACACAAGAGTAACACAACTCTGTGGCAAAGCAACTTCACCAGCCACAATTGGGCAGCAGTGCTGTTGACAACAGGAGGAATTATTAGCTCAGGAGAGCTTTCTCAACATAAGCAGACTGCACTGGCTTAACATTTTTAGTTACTTGTTTCTTACATGAGATCATAGGCCATATGGAAAAATTGGGGGGCCTTGTTTTGGTCTGCCGACTGCTCAAGACTGATCATGCAGACCTCATCTTAGATGTAAGAGGGGCTCTGTAACAAGACATTGAGCCACCTAGGAGCTAGTGCCCAGTAGCAGCAGCTGGTACAAGTAGAACTAACAGTACTTCGACTAATATGAGGCCCCCAATCACAGCCTTAGCTCTTTGAAGCTTCAACAATTTTATTGACTAAATGCTTCTTCCCCAGTTTACAGTTTAAACTGTGGGCCTGCTCACTGACTCCTCCTCTAAGCTCCCAATGGAGCAGGAACGTTTAGTATAAGCTTAGAGATGGAAAGTGGGAGGGGGAGTATCATAAGTGAGTTAGAAACCTGCTGATGCTCCACAATTGGACAGCAGGACAGGAAAACTCTTCCTTCCTATTGCTAAAAACTACCTGTAGAAAGACTTGAACACGATAAAGATAAGACCCAGAGTGTTTCTTTGCCAATGGTCTCAGTTTCTGGTGCCTTCTTGGGAGCACACCCTTTGTCTTCACACACCAGGGCTCCATGAAATGGGGTGATGCTATGTCAGTCTACACATTTTGCAAAAGTACATAGGCCCAAAATTGGCCATGAGGTTTGGAATTACCAGCTCCCCAATCTGGCAGGATGGGGAAAAAAAGAATGTGTCCATGAAAAGTTTTCTGAAGTGAGTTAGGTCTTCTACCCGAACTTCAATGTTATATTGATTAGCCAAGAGTTCAATGGCACCTTGAACAACATACTCATTCTGTAAGTGTGAGAGTGAGCAGGTGGAATAGATAACGTAGCCTCCTGGTTTTGTGGCAAGAAGTCCAGCCCTGAAACCAGAAAGAGACAAAACAGTGATTAGTGAGCTTCCCAGAAGTAGGACAATAGGAACTGGAATGTATGGATAGAGGTATCTACTGTGGAATGGGTAGCTGTGTTAGACAGCCTCTGAAGTCTCTTCCACAATGAAAAGTCATTCTCAAGTCAGAGAGCAACCCAACCTTATTCCATGAGCTCTCCTCTCGAAGCCTTTTTGAATGATCCCCTGAGCTATGCTCTAATTATGAACCAAACCCTGATACAGGCTAAGGATTGAGTCCTTACCCCAGTCCTACAGAACCTTGACCTCAGCAACTATGTTTACAACTTGAACTACTTACTGTAGGGAGTGGTTATAGGATTAAACCTCAGACTGACCTGTTGGTAAAGCCACAAACTAGTCGCAGCTTAGAGAGCACAGCCCTCGTAGCATAATTAAGCTTGACCTTATGCACTCCCTAGATCCTTCCTGGGTAGCTAATGGACTGTAGGAAGTGTAGCAAGTGATGCAAAAACAAGTGAAACTCACAAGAACATTGTAACTATGGTGAACACTATCTTGTTTAGCTCTGGCTATAAAATAAAGGCTCAGCTTGCCCTCTGGGTCTCTCTCTGTGGCTTCAGTCAGGCATAAAAAGATCGACTTACACTCAGCTTATTCTCTTTGTCTGTCTTTTCTACATCCTTCGCTGGACCCCCCCTTAGGCTCCTTGAACCCTTGGATGTGCTGGTATGGCACATGTGGCACCCAACGTGGAGCCTGAAATCGGAAGAACTGCAGCTGTCAGGTGAAAGGACGCTCCAATGAAGCACATGCAGAAAGCAAAAGGGAAGGTAAGGAGCAAAGTTTAGTAATAACTAGATGTAAAACATGGGAAATTCAGGATCACAAGGAAAGAATTTATATGTATCCATGCTTAAGGCTGTGTTCCAAGCAAGGGGCTGTTCTGTGAGGTATGAACAGCTTTTCGATTTATTGGATTTTGTAAGTAAAACCTGCCCATGGTTTCCTGAGGAAGGAAAGGTAAATGTAGAGGCATGGGAGAAGGTAGGAAAACAACTTAGAGATGCCAGAAATGAAAGCCAAAGGGCTATAGGGAGTGGAAACAAGTAGCCTGGACTATGTCCAAGATGCATAAGAGGAAAGCACTGGATAAACGAATGCCGCTCCAAGACTGATGTTGATGATAATCCAATGCCTCTTAGGCAGGGAAACTTCAAGCGGGGCCAGCCGTCTGGGTCTCTCTGTGGCCTCATCCAGGCACAGGAAGATCTACTCAGACCCAGCTTATTCTTTGTCTTTTCTACATCCCTTGCCACCCCCACTCCCCCCGTCAGACTTGCCAAACCCTTGGCTGAGCTGGCCTGGCACACTTACTGGTACTGGGACTAGCATGGAGGTAAGTGGACATACCAGTAAGTGAATCTATGTAGCCTACCATACTATGCATGTCCTACTACATAGAGATTTTATGTTCCAGTAAAGCCATCCTCTTGATGTCTGTCTCCTCCAGGCAGATCCTCAGACAGAAGACCCTTCTATGAGTGATGGTCTTGGAAGATCTTCCAGTCCCCCTGGTGACCAGACCCCCCCAGGACTCTCTGGCACGAAGTCCTTGGTTTATGTAAATCTATCACTCACGCAAGAAGCTGCACCTGCAGCATAGGTAACATCTGCCGCTCCTTCTTTCTCGACCGCTGAAAAATGTTGTTCTCTTCCTCATGAAGGGAGTGGCGGTCTGTGGTACAGGGCACATCCACCAGCACCTGCACAGCAGTGTTAAAGGGTAAAGTATTAGAGCTCCTTAAGGCCAAGGCTATTTTAGGTCCCTGATCTGGGGGGTTTGCAAAGTGCTCCCTCTGCCAATGCTTCCATTGTAGAGTACCTGACAAAACTTCTCATTTTAACCCGATAGGCAATTGGGAAATAATGAGTGGGAAAATAGTATGTTTAGGTATACTCATGGCTAGTTAAAAAACAAACAAACACTAAAACCAACACACAAATAGCTATACTAGCTAGTAAAAAAGTAATATGTAAATTAACCATCACTCTGTTATACCCACAAGCCACATCCACAAGCCAATCAGGAGTGAGTATGCAAATTAACTCCAACCAAGATGGCTGCAGCCATGGAGCGAGCAGGAGGGAGGCTTGGGTTTCCCTGGCGTTGGAGGAAGCCAAGCTTTCCACACACCCTAGCCAGCCCAGGCCTCCACTCAAGGCTACAAAATTTCAATTATAGAAGATAAATAATTCCCAACAAAAATGGTGGCAGCCAGAGAGCTGGAGAGAGCAGGAGGTTTGGGTTGCTCCCGGTGATGGGAGAAAGCCAAGCTTCTGCAGCCCTGGTCTATCTTGGCCTCCGCTTAAAGCTACAAAGTTTCAATTATAGAAGACTAGGGGCCCGGTGCACGAAATTTATGCACTGGGGGTGCGTGGTCCCTCAATCCAACCTGCCCTCTCTCACATACTGGGAGCCCTCAGGGAATGTCCAACTGATAGCTCACCCCCAGCCTGCCCAGCCATCGCCCTGCTCAGCTCAGCCCCGGCTGCCTGCAACCATCTGGCCCCAGGGGCTGGGCACACACCGCCACTTCCGCTCACAGTGCCCAGGGGCCGGGCGCTCACTGCCGCCGCCACCACCACAGCTGCCGCTGCTTCCCTGCACAGCACCCGGGGCTGGGTGCTTGCAGCCACCGCCGTTTCATCACCCCCGGGGCCCTGCACTCATGCTACTTGGCCTCGCCCCCGCTCCTAATTGACTGGCAGCATAGTCAATCAGGAGCGAAGGTACAGTCAAACTTGCATGTTTCTCTTTTATTATATAGGACGAATAAATCCCAACAGAAATGGGTGCTGCCATAGCATAAGCAGTAGGCTTGGCTCTGCTCCAGGCTACAGTTTCAGTTGTAGAAGATAAATAAATCTCTTGCATTGCTGGGGGGCATGGCCAGCCTGCAAACCACCACAGGCCCCTTGTCCAGGCTGCCCCATGCCCCATGGGTGGGGCCAGCTGGTTTGCCCTGAAAGGTGTCCCACCCTGATCCAGGACACCCTTCAGGGCAAACCAGTTAGCCCCACCCACGAACCAGGCCTCTATTCTATCTAATAAAAGAGTAATTTTCAGTTGAAACCAGTTTGGCTCAGTGGATAGAGCATCGACCTGTGGACCGAAGGGTCCCAGGTTTGATTCCAATCAAGGGCATGTACCTTGGTTGTGGGCACATCCCCAGTAAGTGGTGTGCAGGAGGCTGCTGATTAATGTTTCTCTCTCTTGGATGTTTCTGACTTTATATCCCTCTCCCTTCCTCTCTGTAAAAAATCAATAAAATATATTAACAAAAAAAAGAGTAATTTGCAGATTGACTATCACTCCAACACACAAGATGGCTGCCCCAATGTGGTCAAAGATCCTGCCCCCATGTGGACATAAGATGGCCACCACAAGATGGCCAGCAGGGGAGGGCAGTTGGGAGGGACCAGGCCTGCAAGGGAGGGCAGTTGGGGGCAATCAAGCCTGCAGGGAAGGGCAGTTAGGGGTGACCAGGTCAGCAGAGGAGGAAAGTTGGGGGTGACCAGGCCTGCAGGGGAGGGCAGTTAGGGGTAACCAGGTCTGCAGGGGAGGGCAGTTAGGGGCAAACAGACTGGCAGGGGAGCAGTTAGGCATCAATCAGGCTGGCAGGGGAGTGGTTAGGGGGTGATCAGGCTGGCAGGCAGAAGCAGTAAGGGGTAATAATGAAAGCAGGCAGGTGAGCAATTGGGAGCCAGCAGTCCTGGATTGTAAGGGATGTCCGACTGCCCAGATCGGGCCTAAACAGGCAGTCGGACATCCCTCGAGGGGTCCCAGATTGGAGAGGGTGCAGGCTGGACGGAGGGACCCCCCCCCCCGTGCACGAATTTCATGCATTGGGCCTCTAGTAATTATAGTCCTTAGCTATTTGAATAAAATCATGTAATTTACAGATCATACAATGTCTAGAGGGTAACTAATATACTCAATAACAGGATTAGGATTTAAAATATATCATACTACCCTGGCCAGGTAGCTCAGCTGGTGTCATCCCAATTCACCAAGGTTGAGGGTTCAATCCCCAGTCAGGGCACACATAAGAATCAACCAATGAATGAATAAATAAATGGAACAACAATTTTTCTCTCTCCCTCCCTCTCTCTAAAATCAATAAATAATTAAAAAATAAAATCTTATGCCGAGACCGGTTTGGCTCAGTGGATAGAGCGTCGGACTGCGGACTGAAGGGTCCCGGGTTCGATTCCGGCAAGGGCATGTACCTTGGCTGCGGGCACATCCCCAGTAGGGGGCGTGCAAGAGGCAGCTGATCGATGTCTCTCTCTCATTGATGTTTCTGACTTTCTATCCCTCTCCCTTCCGCTTTGTAAAAAATCAATAAAATATATTTTAAAAAATAAATAAATAAAATAAAATCTTATGCTAAAACAATGTCATATCTGATGTGGAAAGTTTTAAAGTGATAAACGTAAAAATCATTCATTTACTAAGAGCCTACCCTGGGCTAGGTACTAGAAACAAAATGTTTAATTGTCCTATGTTTATATTTCAAAAAAGTAAAATCATCTAGGAAAATTATGTTCATTTTTAGCTAAATAGAAACTCCAAGTAAATTAACAGTGACCCAGTGTTCAATACTTAAATGTTTTCCTAAGCTGCATGAATTGACACAATACATATAGAGTCTCATATCTCAAGAATTATGCTGGCCTTCACAGGAAAAAGAAACATTAAATAACAATGCCAGAGAAGGGCCACTGGGATGTTTAGAAAACACACCACAGAAGAAAGTAATACTTCTCTTTCCAGCAATGTAGTGAACTAGATGTCCTGAAAACCCCTGCAATACGAAACACCTAAAGATTAGATAAAACAGCCCTGGCAGTTTTTCTCAGTGGTGAGCATAGGCCCTCAGACTGAAGGGTCACAGGTTTGATTCCCATTCAAAGGCACACACCTCAATTGCAGGAGACAACCAATTGATGTGTCTCTCACATCAATGTTTCTTTCTCCCTCCCTCCCCACTTCCTTCAACTTCCTCTAAAAATCAATGGAAAAAAATATCCTCATGCCTCAGGTGAAGATTAAAAATAAAATTAGTGAAATCCTCAAAAACCAAAGAAAAAGTAGATGCATAGTCCTGGCTGGGTGGCTCAGTTGGCTGGAGTGTTGTCATGTACACCAAAAAGGTTGTGAGTTTGATTTTGGGTCAAGGCACATACCTAGGTTTCTGTTTCAATCCCAGTCAGAGCATGTACAAGAGGCAACTGGTCGATGCTTCTTTTTCACATCGATGTTTCCCTTTCTGTAACTCAATAAACATATTCATGGGTGAGAGTTTAAAAGCAAAAAAAGTAGGCCCCAGCTGATTTGGCTCAGTGGGTAGAGCGTCAGACTACAGATTGAAGGATCTCACACTTGATTCCAGTCAAGGGTGCATGCCCGGGTTTCAGGCTCGATCCCCAGTAGGGGGCATGCAGGAAGCAGCCAATCAATGATTCTATCTTGCTCTCCCTCTTCCTTCTTCTCTGAAATCAATAAAAATGTATTGTTTTTTTTTTTAATGTAGGAGCACAAATGTAGGGAAGCATGCTGGAGCTGAAGCCAATGGCTTCTATCTTTTATCAAATCCCTACTAACACCCCCCCCCCAAAAAAAAAGAAGAAAAAAAAAGAACAGAAAATAGGTCCCATTTGAGGTGTAGGGAATTGGAATGGAAATCCATAGCAAAGCCAAAATCCTCAAAGGGCTACACTGTCAACCAAAGAATAAACTAGAAAAAAAATCAGTTCACAATAGACAAAAAAAATCTCCCTGAGAATTTTTAATGACAAGGATTGAAAGTTCAAATCCAGAATGCCTGCATGATCTAGAAAATCCCACATAGAATAATTAATGGTCCTGGGTTAACAGATCCTCCAAACACCTGGGAAAAGGAAATGTAGGTTTCTTTCTAGAGGAATGTAAATCTTCTATTAACTATGGCTCTATAATTAACTTGGGAATGACCATAAGCTAATAAAATCAGGTTTTGTCAATCCTAGTGAAGGCATAATAGCTTGTTGCAAACCAGTCCTCCAGCTGGAAAAACTAGAAATGCTTAATAAAATATTTAAAATACTTACCTGAAATCATTAGAGATCTACTAAGGAAGCAAAAAGTTTAAGAGTTTCCAAGCAACCAAGTTGAGTTGAGAAATAAAGTAAGCCTGATATACATTTTTATACTCAGTCAGGTTCAAACTTGTTTTTGCAATTGTCTTAATGAAAATAGTAGTAGCCAGTCATCTAAACTAAACTGACAATTCTGTAGATTACTGTTTTCTCCAAATCTCCATGGAGAGCCAACCAGCTCCAGAAACAGCCCTTATTTGCTCAAATATGTAAGGCTCAATCCTACTGCCCAAGGCCTGGAGTCAGGATGAGAAGACCAGACTTGGCTGGCTGGCTGTCCCAGGACAAGAATCACTCACCCGGTCATAAGTGTCCCCCTCCAGTTCTCCCCACTTCCTGCCATCCCATGAGGTGACTCGAACGCGACTCTTATCCCTAACATCTTGGGGTACATAGCTGTGAAGGACCTTCTGAAGTCTGCCTGTTCGGGAAGTGGAGAGATCATTGGCAGCAAGATTGCCTGTGGGAACATAAATTTGAGGATTGTTTTTTTACTTCTGTAAAAAATGCCATTAGAATCTTGATAGCAATTGCACTGCATACATAGATGGCTTTTGGTAGTACAGACATTTTATGTCAGTGGGAATAAAAGAACTTTGGAGGTCATGGCCCGACCTCCCACAAGCAATGGTGCTAAAGTCAACAATAAAATAGGTTGTCCCTGGTGATTGTGGAGCCTCCATCTCAGCCCTGGACTGCTTATATCCTGGCTTCTCTCATGTAAGAGAGAAATAAACTTTTCTTCATTAACCTAGTTGAATTTTCTATTGTATATGACTAACCCTAATCCTAACTGATTCACCATCTATCTTTCATTTTCCCTTTTGTAACAGACACAAGTCCAATAAACATTCCACTTTGATCTTCGTTCTCCAGGAAGAAAAAGTATTACTGCAAGCTTGCTGATAAATGGCCTCAGAGTCAAGGAGAGAAATGGAGGGGGGAAGTGTGATCAAGAACTAGAGTGAATATATGGCAACAGAAGAAAACTAGACTTTGGGTGGTGAGCACACAATAGAGTATACAAATATAAAAGTATACACCTAAAATTTATATTCTGTATTAACCAAGGTTACCTCAATTGATTTAATTGAGAGGGTGGAACTAAAGAATGCATACTTAATCTAATGGGAATGGTAACTACCATAAAACAGTTTAGTATTCTCACAAGGAGATATGGTCCTAGTTTTTGAGGATATCAAGGAAGTAAAAATTATATTCTCTGTTCAAGAGGAATTTGCAGTGGGATATGAACGGAGAACAGAAAAGCTGAGTCCTATTCTGGTTCTACCTTCAACTTATATAAAAGGTTTAAGTTATTTAATCTTTCTATGGCTCAATTTTCCCCTCCATAAAATATGAGGGCTGGACAAGGTAAACTCTAAGTTCCCTTCTGGCACTAAAATTCCTGTCTCCCTGGGATCAAGGAGTTGTTAGGATGAAGGTGAGTTGCTGGTAATTTAGCACACTGAAGAGCAACTCTCAAGTATGTCTCCTTGGCCCTTCTTGCTTCTCTTAGTTCAAGTTCCTCCTCTTCCAAGCAACCCTACTTGTTTCATCCCTCTTCTGATGGATTTCCACTTCACTCAGTAAGATCAGCACATCTCAAAACATAGGCATTGACCTCATTATGCTATATCAACATCTTTTCTCCTTTCCTTCTGGACTTCCAGAAGGCTGAGATCAAATGTGGTGCCTCTCTAGAACCATCCCGGGGCCTGTCATGAGGCTGGAAGCTAATGCAAACTGTACAAGTCATTTGATGAGAACTAGAAAAGAAGAGTCCAGGCCCAACAAAAAGATTGGGTATATTTCAAGAGAAGCCTGCCTGAGTGCCAGGGTGAGTGTAAAAATCACAGTCCCCTTGTGGATATTTGTCAGGTCCTTAAGGAGAAAATACTGCCTATTTAAGGCAGGATATAGGCCAGTGAATGGCAGAAGTGAATACTTACAGTTCACAGGCCCAACCTAGGCTACACTACTAAAATGGTAAGACTTGGGGCCTGTCTCCAAGGAGGTAATAATCTTGAAGAGTGAGAAAATGCATACTCGGTAAAGCTCTGATGTAAGGCTAATGTGCTAACAGGTGCAAGTTTGATACCCAGGAATGGGCACATAGAGACAGAGCATCACTTCTCAAATTGGCCAGGAGAGGTCATGAAGGAAGACTTCCAGGAGGTGGCACACTTGAGCTGAGGCTTGAAAGTTAAAAAGGAGTTGGGAAGGTGTATTCTAGAGAGAAAACAGAACATGAATGAAGGGGGGAGGCTAATTTGGGCAACAGAGAGTAGCAGGATATGGATGAAGCACATAAAGCCTGGGGGATAATAGCATAAAGCTATAAAGCAGAGGTGGGGAACGTGCCACAGGCCTATAAGGCCAGTGCAATCATTTGGTCTGGCCCTACTAAGGCATAGTGGTGAGTAAATTAAATGTTTGCCCAAATATAGCAGGCTAATTTTTAAGTTGATAATTCTGTATTGCCTGCCAATGATGTTATAATTATCCAAATGCCCCTTGGCAGAAAAAAGGTTCTCTACCTCTGCTATAAAGGTTCTCTGCAGCCAGATATTATTGCCTTAGCTGGCAACCTAATCTTGGAGATGAAGTAAATTGGGGTGAAAGTATCATATAGATAGATTGACTAAGACTGTGGTCAGCAAACTGCGGCTCGCGAGCCATATGTGGCTCTTTGGCCCCTTGAGTGTGGCTCTTCTATAAAATACACGGCCTGGGTGAGTCTATTTTGAAGAAGTGGTGTTAAAAAAGGTTTAAGTTTAAAAAATTTGGCTCTCAAAAGAAATTTCAATCATTGTACTGTTGATTAATGAGTTTGCCGACTACTGGACTAGGACATTACGTTAAGGTAGATTGACTAGGATATTACTTTAATCTGCTTTCAGAGACCTTGCTCTGGTTGGCAATCTTCCTTGGCCAACTGACAGAGAAACAGAGGAAATAATCAACAACAGAAAAAATATATCAGCAAGCACTATCCCCCCTCTGATCTTAGGACCAAAGACATCATATTCAGTGTGCTCCTGACTGGGTGAAGTAGAGAGCCCTCCCTCCCCAGGACACCAGCCCTCTTACTTACGGCAACAGCCAGTCTGAAGCAATGCGAGTGTCTTTCCTCCGGGAGCTGCACATAAGTCAAGCACTGTGTCCCCCGGCTGCAAGCCAAGGGCCAGGACAGGCAGCAAGGAGGCAGCATCCATCAGGTAGTAGTCCATGACACCCAGGCTGCCAAGCCTGGAAGAGAGAAGAGTACCTCTTTGTCAAATTCCAAGTTAGAAGATCAAATGGGAATCAAGCTCACCAAGTCCATGTCCTCAGAGGTTTTTAAGCTCTCCTCAGCAACAACTCATTTTTCAGACCCACACTCACTTATTTACTCACTCACCCAATCATCTATACAGCAGCTAGAGTAATCCTTTTAAAACACAGTTCAATCCACTCTAATCAAGCCCCACTAGCCATCTTTCTATTTGTTAATTAAGCCATGCCTGCTCCTGTCTCAGACTTATTGTTGTACCTTCTACCAGCAATACTCCCAAATATCCCTCATTTGTCTCCTCACTTCTTGAGCTCTCTCCTCACAAGTTACTTCATCAAAAGGCACTGGCATTCCCTGACCACTTTTATCTAAAAATAGAAGCCCACCTACTCCCATCACCTTCTAGCTATCTTTTCTTTAAAACACTTACTATTCACTTTATATATACAGATGTGTTTCCCCTCTATCCCTTCTTGTTAGAATGAGGGAAAGAATTTTGCCTGCTTTATCATAAACTGACACAGTGCCTGGCGTATAGTAGGAACCCAGTTTTATTGAGTTACATATTGAGATGGCTCAGAGAAGAATGCCATCATTTGTGCCTGATGGAGACCTGAGTTAGGCCTGATGAAGGCCTATTCCTTCATCAGATAAAAAATATAACAAAATAAAGGAAAAAGGATGGAAGGAGATTTGACTTGGAATGACAAATGCACAATATACAGATGACTTATTATAGAATTGAACACCTGAAACCTATGCAACTTTATTAACCAATGTCACCCCAATAAAACAAAGAAAAAATTAAAAGTAACCATAAAGCAAAAAAATAAAAAAGAGAAGCATTCCAAGCAGAATAAAAATGAAGATACAAAGAAACAGAAGCACGTGCTGAAACCGGTTTGGCTCAGTGGCAAGAGCGTCAGCCTGCGGACTGGAAGGTCCCAGGTTCGATTCCGGTCAAGGGCATGTACCTTAGCTGCGGGCACAATCCCAGTAGCGGGTGTGCAAGAGGCAGCTGATCGATGTTTCTGACTTTCTATCCCTCTCCCTTCCGCTCTGTAAAAAATCAATAAAATACATTAAAAAAAAAAAAAAAGAAACAGAAGCACGCAAACTCATAGCTTTTTTCAGAAGTAGTGGTAATCTGATAATCTGGTATAGTAGAAATACAAGGTGCACGACACTGAGATTGGAAAGCAGAGGGAAGCTAGGTTGGAAAAGGTCTTAAATCCTTTGCTAATGAGTTTGGACTACAGCTTGTAGGCAGATACCAAAAGCTTAAGGAAAAGTATGTGATCTGATCATAGAGATAGAGTTTTAGAAAGCTAGGTGGGCTAGAAAGAATTAGAAATATTGTGAAAAGGCTATTACAATAATCCAAGTGAGAGTCAACAAGGCATAAAGAGAGGCAGCAATGGTGTGGGTAAAAAGGGGCAAAAGACAATAATCCAACAGTCACAGAAGGACTTCTCACTCTCAGGCCAGTTGTCATAAGGTGGTAAAGCCATTCCCCATCCCCTGCCCGAGACATAGCTCAGCATGACAGCCACTGGGAACAGACTCAAGGAGACAGAAACCTGGTCCTGGTGCCATGCCAGGAAGGCTCTGGGAGAAATGTCTTATGGCTTATAACAAGACATAAGACACAGGTAGCACCACTGAGAATAAATAAGCTATAAGAGCTACAAATCCCCAGTCATGAAATTGTGACACCTCCCACATTCAGGTTCAAGCTATGATGGGATTTTTAAAAATTTATTTTTATTGATTCAGAGAGGAAGACAGATGGGGGAAGTGAGAAACATAAATGATGAGAGAATCATTGACTGGCTACCTTCTGTATGCCCCCTTACTGGGGATCGAGCCCACAACCCAGGAATGTGCCCTTGACCAGCATTGAACCCCGGATCCTTAAGTCCACAGGCTGACACTCTATCCCAGTGGTTGGCAAACTGTGGTTTGCAAGCCACATGCAGTTCTTTGGCCCCTTGCGTGTGGTTCCTCCACAGAATACCATGATCTGGTATTAAATACCAAGTCTATTTTGAAGAAGTGGTGTTAGAAGAAGTTTAAGTTTAAAAAATTTGGCTCTCAAAAGAAATTTCAATCGTACTATTGATATTTGGCTCTGTTGACTAATGAGTTTGCCGACCACTGCTCTATCCACTGTGCCAAACTGGCTATGACTATGATGGGATATTTTAAAAGTCAAATCATGCTTGGGCTGTCTGCGAAACTGTACCTCATGCATCACAAAGGAGAATAAGAAGAAAACTAAAGTATCTCAGGAAAACATAGAATTGTTACATACCAGCTCTGGCCCACAAAACCCATTCTCCTGAAGTTCCTTCCTTTGGAAGCATCACTCCTTAACCTTTTTAGTGCACAATTTTGAGAATCTGCTAAAAGCTGGTGACTTTTCAAAAAACAAACAAAAAAAACACTAAAATACTTTTCAGATAATTTCAGGAGTTTCCTGGACTCCCTGAATACATCATTAAACTCCTGAGAGGTTAAGATCCTTTGATTTACAGGGTGCCCATTAAGACAAGAAGGGGAAAAAAATCCCAACCATTCTCAAGGTGTCCTCCCTGAGTGCTAGCCAAGCACCCCAGACAGCTTAGTAAACTACACGATTCTTTTTTATTCCATGGTTCTGCCTAAAGCTAATGTCTCCAAATTGGTCTCTAAACCTACTCCAATCTATGTCCTACCACCACAGTGACTAATGATCTTCCTGAAGCCCTAGCTAGTTTGGCTCAGCAGATAGAGCATCAGCCTGTGAAGTGAAGCGTCATGGGTCCATTTCCAGTCAAGGGCACGTACCTCGGTTGCAGGCTCCTCCCCAGCTGGGATCTGAGTGGGGCAAGCGTGTGCAGAAGGCAACCAATCAATATGTTTCTCTCACATCAATGTTTCTCTCTGTCTTTTCCTCTTTCTTCCACTCTCTAAAAAATCAATGGAAAAATATCCTTGGGTGAGGATTTAAAAAGTAAAATAGCCGAACCGGTTTGGCTCAGTGGATAGAGCGTCGGCCTGCGGACTGAAAGGTCCCAGGTTCAATTCCAGTCAAGGGCATGTACCGTGGCTGCGGGCACATCCCCAGTAGAGGGTGTGCAAGAGGCAGCTGATTGATGTTTCTCTCCCATCGATGTTTCTGATTTTCTATCCCTCTCCCTTCCTCTCTGTGAAAAATCAATAAAATATATATTTTTTAAAAAAGTAAAATAAACTGTCACTTTAAAATAATAATAAAATAAAATAATATTTCTGAAGCATAGATTTGATGAGAATATGTCAATAGCAAGATACAGTACTTATGAGGGCTATATTGAAGGTATAATTACCTAGTATAATTACTAGGTGTTTAACATGTATTAGGTATACCATTTAATGAGGATTTTGTAATAAAACACGATAATTTCAAGAGAAACATCAAAAGTTTATTCAAAGTAATATCCATCACTAGCTACACATTTCCCCATCTTTCAGGTAATTTGTGAATACCGTCCCAATAGAACTTTTCTTTTTTTGAAGCAAACCATTCGGAGACCCAATTTCCCACTTCTTTTACACTTTGAAGTGCTGCTCAGAAAGTGCGTGTGCCATCCATCGGAACAAGTGGTAAGCTGAAGGAGCAAGGTCTGGTGAATACAGTGGGTGGATTAATACTTCCCAGGTAAGATCCTTTAACCTGTCTTTAACTGGTTTTCAAGTGTGTGATGATGTGTTATCACTAAGCAAAATTACTTTGTCGTGTCTTCTGGCACATTCTGGTTGTTTCACGATCAAAGCATGGTTCAGATTATTTGTTGCTGGTAGTGATCAGTATTAATGGTTTCACCTGGTTTTAGAAGCTCATAATACACCACACCTTCCCAATCCCACCAAATGCAGAACATTGTCTTCTTTCCAAAGTGATTTGGCCTTGTAATTGATATTGACGGTTGACCTGGATTAACCCATGGTTTTGTGCATTTGAGATTCTCAAAATAAATCCACTTTTCATTGCCAGTCATAGTTCAAAGCAGAAAAGACTTTCTTCCCTGCTGTTGAAGCAACATTTTACTGATGACTTTTCGGTTTTCCATTTGTCTTTCATTCAGTTGACGTGGCACCCATTTTCCTTCCTTTAAAATCTTTCCCATTGCGAGGAGGAACCAAGATGGCGGCATAGGTAAACACCTATCTTGCTGCCCCACACAATTCCAAAACTACAACTTAACGACAGAATAAACATCATCCAGAATCACTGGAAAGCTGGCTGAGTGAAAATTCCACAAATAAAAGTAAAGATAGGACACTGTGACTCAGAGGAGCGTGAAGATAGTGTAAGGGGTCTCTGGGACAACCTCAAGCATACCAACATCTGAATTATAGGGGTGCCAGAAAAAGAGAGAGAGCAAGATAATGAAAACCTACTTGAAGAAATAGTGACAGAAAACTTTCCCCACCTGGTGAAAGAAATTGACTTAAAAACCCAAGAAGTGCACAGAACCCCAAAATATAGGAATCTAAAGAGGACCACACCAAGACACATCATAATTAAAATGCCAAAGGCAAAAGAGAAAGAGAGAATATTAAAAGCAGCAAGAGAAAAACAGTTACCTATAAGGGAACACCCATACGATTGTCAGCAGATTTCTCAACAGAAACTATGCAGGCCAGACGGGAGTGGCAAGAAATATTCAAAGTGATGAATAGCAAGAATCTACAACCAAGATTACTCTATCCAGCAAAGCTATCATTCAGAATTGAAGGTCAGATAAAATGCTTCGAAGATAAAAAGCTAAAGGAGTTCATCACCACCAAACCAATACTATATGAAATGCTGAAAGATATTCTATAAGAAGAAGAAGAAAAAGGTAAAAATATAAATTATGAACAACAAATACACGTCTATCAACAAATGAATCTAGCCGAGACCGGTTTGGCTCAGTGGATAGAGCGTCGGACTGCGGACTGAAGGGTCCCGGGTTCGATTCCGGCAAGGGCATGTACCTTGGCTGCGGGCACATCCCCAGTAGGGGGCGTGCAAGAGGCAGCTGATCGATGTCTCTCTCTCATCGATGTTTCTGACTTTCTATCCCTCTCCCTTCCGCTCTGTGAATAATCAATAAAATATATTTAAAAAAAAAACAAAAAAAAACAAAACAAATGAATCTAAAAATCAAGTGAATTAAAAAACTGATGAACAGGATAAACTGGTGAATATAACAGAATCACGGACATAGAGAGGGAATGGACTGACAATTCTTGGGGAGAAAAAGGGTGTGGGAAGTGCAGCAAGAGACTGGACAAAAATCATGCACCTATGGGAGAGGACAGTGTGGGGGAGGTGAAGGGGGAGGGTGGGATGGGTACCAGGTGGAGGGGAACTATAGGGCGAAAAAAGGGGAACAATGTAATTAATAAACTGAACAATAAAGATTAAAAAATAATAATAATAGCCAAACCGGTTTGGCTCAGTGGATAGCGCGTTGGCCTGTGGATTGAAAGCTCCCAGGTTCGATTCCGGTCAAGGGCATGTACCTTGGCTGCGGGCACATTCCCAGTTGGAGGTGTGCAAGAGGCAGCTGATCAATGTTTCTCTCCCATCAATGTTTCAGACTTTCTATCCCTCTCCCTTCCTCTCTGTGAAAAATCAATAAAATATATTAAAATAATAATAATAGTAATAATAATAATAATAATCATAAATAAAAATAAAATCTTTCCCATTGCTTGTAAATGATTGGAAATTGTTTGCTGAGCAACATTTAATCTTTCTGCAAGTTGTTTTTGAGTTTGACAGGCATCTTCATCCAAAAATGCTTGTAATTGTTGCTCTTCAAACTTTTTCAGTTGACCTGGATGTTGTCTTTCACATTGAAAGCATCACTTTTAAAGCATTTAAACCAGAATTCACAAGTATCTTGAGATGGAGCATGTTCGCCATAAGCTTCCTGAAGTATATGATAACTTTCAGCAGCACTTTTCTTTAAAATAATGAATTAAAACTTCCTGCAAATGCTCTTTTTGGGGGGCATGAAATTGAAAATTCAACATTTTTAAGTGTAAAAATATCTATGATGTTAACACCTTCAGCAAATTTGACATATGACGTTTTGAAGCTTGATGTCAATACAACAAAATAGCATACATATCAAATCGCATGTATACATATCAACATATGTGTAACTCCATCTATTGAAAAAAATCTGCATTATTAACTGGTATACCTAGTATAATTTCATTTAATCCTCACCACAACCCTATGAGAACACAAATTCGAGAGCCAGTCTGCCTGGATCTAAAATCCAGCCCAGTTGTGTGGCCTTCAGCAAATACTCAGCTTGTCTGTGCCTCAATATTCTCATCTATAAAAATACTCACCAGACAGAATTACCGTAAGGAGTAAAGAAATTAATATTAAGTCAAATGCTTAGAAAAGCAGCCGGCACAAGTGAACTCTAGTTATTCAATGCCTCATGTCTCATAAGTGATGAAGGCCAGAGGAAAATCTAAGTTTTCTTGACTCCAAAGATCATTCCTCTCCTCTACTCAGAAACGCTTTCCAGTAGTTCTCTAAAGCAGATCTTGGCAATTTATAGCAGTATGTACTAAAGGGCACATAGTATGAAGCCACCCAGCCCTGGCAATTTCAGCTATTTTTAAGCAACACTGGGTCATCAGAAAAAAATTCCCTTTCCCCAACCTACAAGCTCCTGACATTCAAAATTTCCACATATGGCCTCCATGTGCTTTTCCAGCCTCATCTCTTACTACTTTTTTCTTAAGAAATATATTTTTTAATTGATTTCAGAGAGGAGGGAGAGGGAGAGAGAGACAGAAACATCAATGACGAGGGGGAATCATTGATCGGCTGCCTCCTGCACACGCTGACACGGGTTCAAGCCCACAACCCGGCATGGCCTTGACCAGGAATTGAACCAGGACCTCTTGGTTCATAGATCAATGCTCAACCACTGAGTCACAGTGGCCAAGCTCTTACTACTTTTAAGCATACAGCCTTTCTTCAAGCCAGTTGCTAGGCCTATTGCAAAAGCCCCCTAATTTATATCCCCATTTCTAGCCTTGCCTCTCTCCAATGTTTCTCATGCAATAGCCAGAATGATATTATAAAAATTCAAATACAGTCATATCATTCACCAGCTTAAAACCTTCCATAGTTCCCTTTTACCCTTAGAGAAAGAGTCCAAAATTCTATATGACTTACAATACCTTTATTATTTGGTTCTTGCCTGCTGTAGTAGCTTCATATTTAGACTCTTGCCCATGTCACCAGTTTTGATTCCTACTGTTTTCAGGTCTTAACTTAAATTTCACATCCTCAGAAAAGACTGGGTTATATCTCCTAACTACAGCATCTTGCACTTTTCCTTTGTAGTACTTATCAAAATCATAGTGTTTTTTAAAATTTATTTTTATTTTCTGTTTTTCTTTATTTATTGATTTGAGAGAAACATCAATTTGTTGTTCTGCTTATTTATGCATTCATTCATTGATTCTTGTATGTGCCCCGACAGGGGATTGAGCCCCAACGTTGGCATATCGGGATGACACTCTAACCAACTGAGCTATCTGGCCAGCCATAGTATTTTCATAGCTGTTTTCCTCACTGTACTGTAAGCTCCATGAGGGCTTGTGCATCCAAAACCCAGGGACTTAATAATGCCTGGGACAACCTGCTTCTGGGTTGGGACTTTGTATGTAGCAGACCAACTCCCTTGCTGAGATCTGTTGAAAGTCAGCCCTCAACACAAGGGTTTGTAAAAATGAAGAAAAAGTAAAAATAAAAAAAAAGAATGCCTGGCACTTGTATACAATAAAAATTTATTGACTGAATGCATCAATCCTTCAAAGTTCAATTCTACATTCTACAACTAACCCTAACCTGCTCTTTTCTCAATTTGTAAAGCACAATTTAGCATTTGATTAGTTTCTTTTCCATTCAACTTAATATACATTTGAGCATTAGATCAGACGACCAGAAGTTTTCCTTTCTTTTTCCTGGTGTACTAACTCTGGGCAAGTCCTGTTTCCTGGGCAAGTTCCTCTTCTTTGGTACCATGAGGTTACTTGTTCTACTTACTTGAATGAGTAGTTATAAGAAAGCAGTTGTAAATAACACAAATTTTAATTGGAGAGGATGTAGTAAATGCTCAAGTCAGAGATGGTTGTTTTCTGAAGGAGGCAGTAGATCAGAGTAGGTTCAATGTCCAGGTTCTGGTGTCAGACCACCAGACTCTATTTGTTGTACCACTTACACTATCTAAGGAACCTAAAGCAAATAAGGATTTCAACTTCTCCACACCTGTTACCTCAAATGTAAAGAAGAAAAATATTACCTTTGAGGGCTGTTAATAGAAAAAAAGAGATAACATATGTGAAGCACTTAGAAAAAAGGCTAACATGTATAAGCATTCAGTAAATATTAGTAATATGATATCTATTAAAGAAGGCAGGAGCTTTCCTGTTTACTTCCAGCAGACACTCAAGATAGCCCCAGCCATGGCTCCAGATACTACCTGGCAGGAGGAAAACGGCTGACATCCCCTCTGGTGAAAGTGAAGCATCGAAGGTTTGGACTGCAGGCCCAGGAAGCTGGGGATGGAGCTGCTGGTTGTCCACTCTCAGGCTCCAGTTCCCCATGGGAGTTGGCTTTATTCACAAAGTCTCTGGCATGCAGCTGCTCCAGTTCAGCACTCACATGATCGCAGGCAGCAAAGTTATTGACCAGTGCACCATACTTCTGCTCTGAGAGAAGGCTGACCCGGATCGATGGCCAAAGATCTCCAAACTGCACACTGTAGGTCATGTCAAAATTCTGTAGAGCCAGGCGAGTAGCAGGAAATTTGGGCTCTGTGGCAGCCTACAAGGGAAAGAACAGGTTTGTCTTCCAGTTTTGCCTCTATTCCCTAGTGCCCAACCCGAGCAATATATCAGATCTCTAGAGCTAATGTGGCTACTGGCCACTCCTGCCTTTGGACCCTTCTTCTGCCAGCCAGAGAAGTGTGGGAGAGAAAAGTACTAAGGAGCTGGTCTGTCTCAGGGGTGAGAGAGAAAGGAAGTGGTAGTTCTTGTAATACCATGTGGGGGTCACCAAGAAAGGGGCACTCTTTCAGGCCTTGGGAATAAGAGGACCTTAAGAGAATGAGCGCTCAGAAGAGGACTCGAGGAAAATCTACAGAAGACTGGAAGAAACTACGGAGCCCTTGTGGGAAGTACCAGGCTGAAAAGCAAAGGAGTCTTTCTCTCTGAATAGCCCTTCAATTTTCTAAAGTACTTTCATGTCTCCTAGCTTATGTGAGCACCACAACAGATAGTTCAGTGGGATACAAAAAATATCAACCTTCCACATTTGATGGAGATAAGGGTAACTTACCTAAGGTCACGCAGTGGCAAAAATCATAATGCAATCATAGGGTGAAGGGTAATTTTGGAGAATTTCTAGACCCCAGGAAGGTAGAAAAAGGAGAGTTCATAGAAACTGGGGTTCAAACCAAACTGGGGACTTCTAGGATGACTTCTATGGAAGTAGCAGAGGGACATCAGTCAGGCTTGACGAGGATAATAGTAGATTAAGAGGAAAATGAAGATATCAACTGAGGAGTCCATAAGTTGGTCCTGGTTGCCACAGCTGAGTGTTTACTATGGCTGGCAGTCCTCTTCCTGTCTGTGAATTTTGCTTTGCCCTGGATTTCTGGTTTGGTCAGAACTCTTGCTCTTTGCTCTCATTATTACAGTGTGGACTCTTGCTCTGGCTCCTTCTGTGATGGGAGTTTTTGCTCTTGCCCAGCCTTTTGGGATGGTGGAAACTCTTGCTTTGGTTCAAATTTTTGCTATGGAGGGAACTCTTGTTTGGATCTTGATGTTTCCTATACTGGGGACTCTCACTCTCTCTCTGAAATACACCAAGTTGATGATGCTCACTCTGATCCTCATTTAAATTTTGGTGGGAGCTATTGGTCTGGCTCTGATTTCTGCTAAGATGGCAACACTTGCTTTTACTCCGACTTCTGCTAGTATGGTTGTGAATCTCACACTGGCTCTGACTTCTGCTTTGGTGGATATTCTTGCTCTGGTTGTCACTACTCTGGCATTCACTAATTATAAAAGCTGAACTACAGCTGGGAATATTGCGACTACAGCTGGAACTCGTGGGTGAAAGCAATGGAGAGCTGTAGGGTATCTGGGGGGGCTCTTTGCGAGAGCCTTGAGGAGCCACAGAGTAGACGTGGAGGCCACAGGGCATATTATCAGAGTGGCCGCAGGGTCGGGGGGCAGTGGATAAACTTTGTGGGGCAAAAGGTGTTCTTAAAGGACTAAATGAATAGATGTGGGTAGAACATGGAGGTCCTACAGGCTGTCGAGGGGGTAGGGATGGGCCCCTGTGAGTGCCATAAGTGCCACAAGGAGGCACCATGGGTTGGTTATGACACTGAGGGGGACCAGTGGAACCAGAGAGTGGGCAGGGATTAGGGGTGGAGGGAACCACAGGATACATATGGGTATTGCAAGGGGCTCCCAGAGGAGGTCCATGGGGGTGGCTCTGAACATAAACATTAGGTAAGATAGGATCAGAAGGAAGGCAGGGGGGAAGTGAAGTGGGGTTAACAGTTTTCAGAGTTCTAGGGACCTGAGTAGGTAAGACAGTCCTTTGGGGAAGTGTTTGGGGGCAGGAATTTGAACAAGCTGTGATGGAACAAGAAGAATCAGAGAGACCAAAAGGATGGAAGGGAAGCGGAGGAGAGGCGCTATCCTTAGGGGGCTTCGGTTGATCAGAGGGAGTGTCCTGAGCAGGGTTGTAGGGAGCATATGGCTGTTTTAACTCTGGAGATCTGGAAGACTTCACTTGGGGACAAGCTGGAGTAAGAAGAGATGGTTCATTATAGCTTCTACAGGGAGGTGACGGAGGACGAGATATAAACTGGTTGCCCAGGGGTGAAGGGCAAGAGAAGGCAGAATTAGAATAATCGGGGGACAGGGGAAGAGGTGGTTCCTGGGAACAGAGGGAACCAGAAATCGGGGTGCCAGAAACAAGGTCCGAGTCCCCATTAGTCTCCCAGGAGAAAACAGATTCTAAGCAAGGCTTCCTGGAAGCCTGGGACTGGAGCCAGCAAGAAGAATCAATAATCCCAGAAGGTAAAGGGTTGCCACAATAAGGGCTCCTAGGGGTAGATACGTGGGCCTCTGGGGGAAGACAGGAACAGCGATGTGAGTCCTCTTGAGGTGAACAGCCACGCACATTTGCCTGAGAAAATGGGGAGCCACAATAATTTTTTTCAAGGGGTGGGTCAAGCTGGGGTTGAGGTTTACAAGAGTCTGGAGGATTAAGACGACCTAGGTAAAGCTGACCAGTGGGTGGGGGTGCTGAAGAAAGAGAATCATTATAACTTCTCCCTGAGGACCAGGTCGGGTACAGGGGTGAGATCTGTGAGATCCCCAAAACCTTGGGAGAAAGGGGTGGGGAAATTATTGGTCTATATTCCATGGGCCGGTGAACAAGGTAAGGTGAAATCATGGGGCCAGCCCCGGGGTATATTACTGGGGCTGAAGGATACTGAACAGAGTAACAGAGGTCAGTGTTCTGGTCAAGGTAAGGGCTTCTGGGACAGGGCCACGGTGTTCTCCGAGGACTCATCAAGCTGCCATAAGGGCTCTGCGGATGGAGAGGGGGTGACCCCATAAGTCTGAATCGGTCAAAACAAGGCCTCGGAGGGGGTGCACCCAAGTGGATAGGCTCCCGGCCGGATTGCCCTCCGAGGGGGGGCAAACAGGGTTCAAAAGAAAGGAGTGGCAGACAGGGTTCAAAAGAACATCTCGTCAGGCGTAGGGGAGGCTGTGGGGGTGGGGAGAGGGGCGGTGGAGGCTGGGAGGGAACCGGTTCTGGTACGGAGCCGAGCAAGCCAGTTTCGGAAGAAATTCCAGGGCTACAGGTGAGATCAGTGAAAAGGTCTCTAGAGAATTGGGGAGACCCCAGAGGATGAGTGGAGTTGATGTACCCTTTGCCCTGGTTTGGGGAAGAGCTGGAGGTATGGGGAGGGTGATCGCTGTAACCTTTCCTGGGTCCCATAGGCAGCTCAAGGGTGAGAGAGAGGTAGAATCCTTTTCCGGAGGGCGGCGGAGACCCAGGAAGAAAGGGGGAGTTGCTATGGCCTTTTTCGATGGCTGAGGGCGGCCGGGCTGAAAAGTCTACATGGTAAGAAGACTAGGTCATTGGGAAAGGGGGAGGGGAAGAGAGGGAGGGAAAGGAAAAGGGGGGTGGGGGGAGGAAGGGGAAGGAATGGTGGGCGTCCAGGGGAAGATAACCCAGCGCCGGGACCAAGAGGAAGTGACGGGAACAAGAGGCAGTGACGGGAACAAGAGGCAGTGACGGGAACAAGAGGCAGTGACGTAACTGGAAGAATGAGGGCGGAGGGGATGACGTAAGTTATAGAGGCGGAGACGGGAGTTCCGAAGACGGAACGAAAGCGGGAGTCAAAGACAGAAGACACTGGCGCAGGCGACAGAAGTGAGAGGGAGGGGCTTGGTGACGCCCCCGAGGCGGGGAAAGAGGCCAAAGGCGCCCCAGAGGGCGGAGTGACACCTAATTGGAGGTTTCCCCAGGGACGGCTGCCGTCGGCCACTGCTACCGCCCTCTCCTGTTCTCCCGGCTGGACCTTACCCATTTCTTCTTATGTCGGTGTCTCCGCAGGACCTTCGCGAAGTCCGCTCGCTTCAGCAGGTCCCGAACACCCCTCACTACCAGCGCAGCCATGGCAGCGTGCACCGCCGGGTTAATTCCGACCGGAACTGCAGCGCGAGACCAGGCGTTCCGCGAGGTGGTGCGCTCCACCGCCGTCGGGGGAGGGGCTTCCGGCTGCTCCTCCGGAGGCTCCGCCTACCCGTGGACCTCTCAGGGGCTGACCGGACGGCTCTCCAGGGTTCTTTTGATGATGTTGGACCAGAGCAACCATTGCAAGGATGCTTAGTGCATTGGGAGAGACTCCCAGAAGTCCTTATCTTAGAAGCGGGTATCAGGGAGGATTGGGACCTAGCCGTTGATACTGAAAGAGTTAAATCCCACCTACAATTAAAAGAGAGAAAGAAGGGGACTTGCTGGTTGATTGACCCTGTATTAAATAGTACATACTACACCAGCTGTCAGTAGCTGTCCTCTTACCCTACTTTTATTCTTATAACTTATTGCCACCTAATATGTATTTATTTTCTTATAGCCTGCAAAGTTATTCTTTTTAAAAAATATATATTTTTATTGATTTTAGAGAAAGAGGGAAACATTGATCGGCTATCTCCTGCACACCTCCTACTTGGGCTGGAGCCCCACAATGTGGGCCTGTGTGCTGACCAGGAAATGAACCAGCAACCTTTTGGTGCATGGGAAGATGCTCAACCAACTGAGCTACACCAGCCAGGGCAAGTTACTATTTCCGAAAGGTGAAAAACATACACTCTTTATGTTCATTGCAGCATTATTTACAATTGCAGCATTATTTATAACTAGAGGCCCAGTGCACGAAATTCGTTCATGGGGTGTGTGTGTGTGTGTCCCTCAGCACAGCCTGCATCTTCTCCAATCTGGGACCCCTCGAGGAATGTCCGACTGCTAAACGGGCAGTCGGACATCCCTCTCACAATCCAGGACTGCTAGCTTCCAACTGCTTGCCTGCCTGCCTTCCTGATTGCCACTAACAGCTTCTGCCTGTCAGCCAGATCACCCCCTAACCACTCCCCTGCCAGCTTGATTGATGCCTAACTGTTCCCCTGCAAGCCTGTTTGTCCCTAACTGCCCTCCTTTGCAGGCCTGGTCACCCCTAACTGCCCTTCCCTGAAGGCCTGATCACCCCCAACTGCCCTCTCTGCAGGCCTGGTCCCTCCCAACTGCCCTCCCCTGATGGTCATATTGTGGTGGCCATCTTGTGTCCACATGGAGGCAGCCATCTTTTAACACATGGGAGCAGCCATCTTGTGTGTTGGAGTAATGGTCAATTTGCATATTACTCTTTTATTAGATAGGATAGAGGCCTGGTGCATGGATGGGGGCTGGCTGGTTTGCCCTTAAGGGTGTCCCGGATCAGGGTGAGGGTTCCCTTGGGGCATGGGGCAGCGTGAGTAAGGGACCTATGGTGATTTGCAAGCCGGCCACACCCTCCAGCGATCCAAGGGGAAGCCCTGGTATCTGGGATTTATTTATCTTCTATAATTGAAATTTTGTAGCCTTGAGTGGAGGCCAGGGTGGTCGGAAGCTTGACTTCCTCCATTGTCAGGGCAACCCAAGCCTCCTGCTCTCTCCAGCTCCTAGCTGCCATCATTTTTGTTGGGATTCATTCATCATCTATAATTGAAACTTTGTATCCTGAAGTGGAGGCCAAGGAAGGCCAGGGCTCTGGAAACTTGGCTTCTTCCATTGCTGGGGAAACCCAAGCCTCCTGCTCTCTCCATGGCCACAGCCATTTTGATTGGGTTAATTTGTATACTTGCTCCTGACTGGCTGGTGGGCATGGCTTGTGGGTATAGAGGAGGTATGGTCAATTTGCATATTACTCTTTTATTGGATAGGATGTTATATTAACCTTTAATTTTCTTACAGATTTGAATGCAATTGCCAAAAGGGCAGGTGCCCAAATGGGCAAGGAAAAATACCAATCAGGTTTTACTCTCTATTGAAAGAGTTGGCAGCCTGTGTACTGCCTTGCAGGCCTGTGTAACCATACCCACGTCAGGCTTGGCACAAACCTCAACTTTAGCAAAGTGGGGGAGATCTATTTAGAACAGAGGGAAGAACCCTGTGAGGTTCTGTGACATGTGAGACCCTATGAGGGAATAAAGCTCCCCTAGTTCGTTCTGAGATGGTGTGTCACCCCTTCGAGAGACCATATGTAGTTTAAGGACAAGTCAAGGAGGGGGAGCCCTACTACAGGGACAGCTGTGACTATATATTTGAATATAGACACATTTTACATCTTTTCTTGCCATTTGAAGACAGTTACTGTTTTATTATCAAACATTTAGAAAAATATTACTCTGGAGAGTCCATAAAAATGACTGGCAAGGAAAATCAGAAGTTCTAAAAGGAGATCAGTATATTTTTCTCCTTATATAATTCCTCCTAAATTTGGCAATTCTTAATAAATAAATCATGGCAATACATTTCTTTGCTTGAATTCAGTAATACCAGTTTCCAATAGTGGTTTTATTGACCAGAAACTTTGACTAGTGTATCATGTTTTAAAGAGCCCTGTCTGAACTCTGAAGACTTGAAGTCAATGATAGTGCCATGGAGAAAGTTTGGTATCCTGGTTGGTAGCCCTGAAAATAGATGGATGGTGCTAGATCATCAGGCCCATACCCTGCCATCGCTGGTTGTTGGTCAGAGTAGAAGGGGGCAATAAGGGTGCCTCTGCATCCCTGCAGGACTCCCGCACACTCTCGGCTGCAAAGAATAGGAGGGATACTGAGATGGGCCTTAAAACCCAGGGTATGGGCCCATGTAGAGCTACTGCAGATGAGGAGTTCACCTAACTCAGCAGATACTGCAGGCAGGCCTGACAGCTGGATAGCTTGGCTTCCTGGCCCTACTGGACACATTAAGATTCAATCATAAAATTTCGATAGTTACCATTCTTCTTGTATTTATGCAAACAATTAGGCCAAATTGAATGCAATAGGTGAATTGGTCTTAATTTAACTCTTTTAATAAACATAAGGATGATTTTAAGGAGAAAAAGTCTATTTCAATAGAAGTTATTTGAACTGAAATGTTTTCTTTCCCTTCCACCAGACCATTTGTTATAACTCTTGCTATTCTGATTGCTCAATAATACTAAATTTTATAATACAGTTTATCTCTGCCAGGTCACAAGCCCACCTTCTTCTGTGCCTAGGCATCATCGTCCCTCTGACAGATCACAAGGATCTCTTGGCTCTGAAAAAAACTCCATCTCTCTTCAGCATAGAAGTAGCCAGAGAAGCCCACCTATGTCCTTTTTCCCTAAAAGAACTCAGAGCCAGAATCCTTGAGGTAATATATTAGGCAGTTAGACAGACATGAGCAGAGCAAGGATGATGGGTCAACCAGCACTACCAAATGTAACTGAGTCCTTCCACCTCTATGTATGTGAGACAAGGGGCATAGCCAAAATGATACTCACCCAAAGTCTCCATCCTTAGAAAAGGCCGGTATCCCACTTATTTAAAAGACTTGACCTTGTTACATCTAAGTAGCCCGCCTGCCTCTGGGCAGTAGCAGCTGATATTATACTTGTCAAGGAAGCAGATGAAGTGGCCCAGGAGGCTGCCCTAAAACCAGTGGGGCCCTCTCCAGATTCTAGTTACACTTCCAGACCCTGACCTACCCACCTCAGCAGCTTATATAGAACCACACTAAGCTTACAAAGTTTCTAAGAGCTAAGTACTATCTACCCAATCTAGAAAAGCTGAAATCCATAACCAATCTTTATTTGAGTTCTTACAGGCTTTAGAGTTGATCCAGAAGGCAGTCCAGGAGCATGTCTGAGATGCTCCACCTGTACCAACTTCTGATCTGGTCCATCCCTTCTGCCCTGGTGACTCTGTTTTGATAAAGAAATTTGCCACCCAAGGACTGACTCCTAACTGGAAAGGACCACACACCATCATCTTGACCACCCCACCACAGTCAAGGTCAACAGAATCCCAATGAGGCTTCCTCACACCCAGTACACACTGCCTGGCTTAAGTCACCCCAGGCAGAATAGAGGGTCCAGGACTCTTCGGACCTTCTAAAGATTACTCATGGTCCTCATCCGAGCCCTTATGAACTAACTGGCTTACTGACTTTATTTGGCAGAGAATTAATTCTATCAAGCTTATTGTTCTCGAGGTCAATATTACTCCCTCTCTGACAATGACCCACATGAGTTAATAATTTGACTGATATACATAAAACCAGTGTGGAATGAAGCACAGTAACCCCCATTTTGTGTAAAAAACTGTTGTTTGAAATTTTAACCATGCTCTTTTGGCTTCTGTAAATGCTTGCTTGCTTAAATAATAGGGAAAAATAAGACTACTCCCATTCCAGAGAGCCCATAAACTCTGTCCCAGACAGAGTTGTTAGTGCTGGCACCAGGGTAGGCCTTGAGATATGGTCTCACAACTCTGTTCCAGCATGCAGAACTTTTTTTCTCAGAAGGCCCAGAAGTCTCATTTCAAATTTGGAAGACAGCTGAAAAAAGTATAAATAGGGGAGACTTCCACCATGTTGGGGCCCAGAATTTGACAGAGACATTCTACACTGAGCCCGCTAGTGCTAGCTTAGTAATGAAAGACTCCCAATTAATTTGGCTTATTGATTAAGGCATCTTCTGATTTACAATATAACAAAATAATGAAGAGCAAGGACTTGCAGCCACAGTGACCTTCCTTTTGTAAGGATGCGGCTGCTCCGGGGCTAGGATTGGGTCTCTGAAACCTAGGTCAGTGTTTGCATCAGGCAAGTGGAATCACTGAGGCCTATTTGAGAGTCACCAAGGCTAGGCGTGTGATTTCGAAACACAATCAGGCACAGCTACAGTTCTTTGTTCACTCACAGGTACCTGCCCAAGGGTGGTGATGCAGGCGTTTCACACACCAAGAGGGTTGGGGAACAAGGTCGGGCAGCAAACACCTAAAGTAACCATGCTCCCTGTATCTGAGAACAAAGCAATGCTACAACAAGTCAGCCTGATACCAGCCAATCAGATCCCTGCAACCTCCCACAGCCCCTCCCCCCATCAGGCCCGCCCCTGATCAGCCCCACCAGGTGGGGGAAGTTTTCAGTCACTATTTCTTCAAATAGGTTTTCATTATCTTACTCTCTCTCTTTTTCTGGCACCCCTATAATTTAGATGTTGGTATGATTGAGGTTGTCCCAGAGGCCCCTTACACTATCTTCAATTTTTTGGATTCTTTTGACTTCTTGCTTTTCCAGCTGGTGGATTTTGCTTCTTTGTATTTAAAATCTTTGACTTGGTTCTTGTGGTCCTCTGGACTGCTTTTAGGTATTTGTATAATATTTTTTATTTCAGTCAGTGTATGCTTAATTTCTAGTTGGTCCTTTTTCATATCCTCATAGGTCTTGTTCATTTCCTCATAGGTCTCATTAAGTTCATCAGCCTTTTCTAGGAGCCTCTTGAAACTGTGGTTTTGAACACTACAACCAGTCATTTTTTTTCTTCCATTTCTTTCACATCTGATTTCTTTTTTTAATCTTTATTGTTCCGTTTATTAATTACATTGTTTCCCCTTTTTATCCCCCTATAGCTCCCCTCCACCCTGTACCTATCCCACCCTCCAACCTCACCTCCCCTCCCCACTGTCCTCTCCCATTATTGCAAGATTTTTGTCCAGTCTCTTGCTGCACTTCCCACAACCCTTTTCTCCCCAAGAATTGTCAGTCCATTCCCTCTCTATGTCCATGTCTGTGTTATATTCACCAGTCTATCCTGTTCAACAGCCTATCAATTCACTTGATTTTTATGTTCATTTGTTGGTAGATGTGTATTTGTTGTTCATAATTTTCATCTTTACCTTTTTCTTCTTCCTCTTCTTAAAGAATATCTTTCAGCATTTCATATAATGTTGGTTTGGTGGTGATGAACTCCTTTAGCTTTTTCTTATCTGTGAAGCACTTCATCTGACCTTCAATTCTGAATGATAGCTTTGCTGGATAGAGTAATCTTGGTTGTAGATTCTTGCTGTTCATCACTTTGAATATTTCTTGCTACTCCCATCTGGCCTGCATCGTTTCTGTTGAGAAATCCGCTGACAATCGTATGAGTGCTCCCTTATAGGTAACCAACTGTTTCTCTCTTGCTGCTTTATTATTCTCTCTTTGTCCTTTGCTCTTGGCATTTTAATTATGATGTGCCTTGGTGTGGTCCTCTTAGGGTTCCTATATATTGGGGTTCGGTGCACTTCTTGGACTCCTAAGTCAATTTCTTTCACCAGGTGTGGGAAGTTTTCAGTCACTATTTCTTCAAATAGGTTTTCATTGTCTTGGCCTCTCTCTTTTTCTGGCACCCCTATAATTCGGATGTTGGTATGCTTGAGGTTGTCCCAGAGGCCCCTTACACTATCTTCAATTTTTTGGATTCTTTTGGTTTCTTGCTTTTTCAGCTGAGTGGATTTTACCTCTTTGTATTTCAAATCTTGAACTTGGTTCTTGGGGTGCTCCAGAGCACTTTTAGGTCTTTGTATAATATTTTTTTGTTTCAGTCAGTGTATGCTTAATTTCTGGTTGGTCCTTTTTCATATCCTTGAGAGTCTCCTTTATATCCTTGAGAGTCTCCTTCATTTCCTTGTAGGACTCATTCATTTCCATGTTGGTCTTGATTATTTCCTTGCAGGTCTCATTTATATCCTTGAGGGTCTTGTTCATTTCCTTGTAGGACTCATTCATTTCCTTTGTGGTCTTGCTTATTTCCTTATAGGCCTTTTGTTGAAGCCTCTTGAAAAACCCTATAACCGTGGTTTTGAATTCCATGTCCAGTCGTTTTTTTTCCTCCATTTCTTTCACATCTGATTTCTTTCCATGTCGCTGCATGGTGGCTGCTTCCCTGAGTTGGTCAATTAGCTTTGTGTGGTAGACTTCCTACTAGGGACAGTGGCTCAGCCTCCCCGGTTACCTGAGGTGGATATGGGCTGCACAGTCTTGCTGAAGTTAATTAAGCTCAGTTAATCGTTGTTAGCACTTGGAGGGTTGACCTCCAGGCCAATTGTCTGTGAAGCTCAGCTGTGCTCGGGTTGGATGGGCGGAGTCTCCGGGCCAAGCAGACAGTGTTAGCTCCACCCTATGCGGCCCTGGGGACTCTGTGCCGGGGCCAATGGCTGCCAGCACCTCTGAGAGAGAGCCGCTGCCAAGCTCCACCAGCTGCCGGGGAATTCAGACTCTCCCCAAATGACTTTGCATGCGCAATGTCTCACCCAGGGTCGTAAAACAAAGCAGTCTGACGGTTTTCCGAATGAGAGACAAGTCGCAGAGTGCTCTCTGCGCTGTCACGCAGCTGAGCTGTTCGCGCGCAAGCTGCCTTCTCCACAAGCCAGCAGACCCGGCAGCACCCGAGCTTCGGCATGCCCTCCCACTGTCCAGTTTTCACCCCGTATGATAGTGGGTTCCCTGGACTTCGCCCAGAGTTGGAGAATCAGTCCAGTGGGACGTCTTTGTCTCCCCGTTTGAGAAAACTGGCCGGTTTTCAGCCGCCCGCCCTCTCCGCGGCGCGCACTCCAAACCTCTCTCTGTGCGAATCTTTCAACACTGTTCACAGCTGCTCCTCCGAGTCACAGTGTCTTATCTTTACTTTTATTTGTGGAATTTTCACTCGGCGAGCTTTCTGGTGATTCTGGAAGGTGTTTGTTCTTTCGTTAAGTTGTAGTATTAAAATTGCTGATTATGACGGCAAGATAGGTGTTTTGCCTCTGCCGCCATCTTAGTTCCCCCTTCGGTTAGTTTTTTCCACATCTGATTTCTTTCCATGTCTCTACATGGTGGTTGCTTTCCTGAGTTGGTCAATTAGCTTTGTGTGGTAGATGTCCTCTAAGGTACAGTGGCTCAGCCTCCCCAGTTACCTGAGGTGGATACTCTTGCTGCAGCCCTGTATGGATTGTACAGTATTGTTGAAGTTAAGCCCAGCTTATTGTTGTTAACACTAGGAGGGTTTGACCTCCAGGCCAATTGATTGTGAGGGTAAGCTGTGTTCAGGTTGGATGGGCAGAGTCTGGGCTGAGCAGGCAGCGTCAGCTCCGCCCTGTGCGGCACCAGGGTCTCTGTGCTGGGTGGTAATTGCTGCACGCACCTCCGAGAGAAAGCTGCCACCGATCTCCACCCTCTGCCAGACAACTCAGCCTCTCCCCAAATGAATCTGCACCCCCAAAGTCTCAGCCAGGGTTGTAACACAATGCAGTCCGGTGGTCTCCTGAACGAGGGAGCAAGTCACGAGTCCTCTCTGTGCAGTCACACACCTCTGTTCCCCAGTTTGCGTGCAAACTGCTGTTCCCAAGTTTACGCGCACTCTCTATAAGCTCGCCCTCTCTACAGGCTTGCAGATCTCTGCCGCTCCCGCTGTCCAGTTTCACCTCATATGAGTGTGGGTTCCCCAGACCTCGCCTGGAAATGGGGAATCAGTACAGTGGGATGCCTTTGCCCTCCTCGTTGGAGAAAGCCAGCCGAGTTTGCAGCCGCCCGCCCTCTCCGCTGGCACACGCACGGCTCCAAACCTCGGACACCGTGTGTATCTTCAATGCTGTCCTCTGCCACTCCTCTGAGTCAGAGTGTCCTATCTTTACTTTTATTTGTGGAATTTTCACTCAGCCAGCTTTTCAGTGATTCTGGATGATGTTTGTTCTATTGTTAAGTTGTAGTTTTGGAATTGTTGTGTGGGGCAGCAAGATAGGTGTTTATCTATGCCGCCATCTTCCATACACTTGATTTTTAGATTCACTTATTGGTAGGTATGTTGTCATTTTGTTGTTCATAGTTTTTATCTTTACCTTTTTTCTTCTTCTTCCTCTTCTTAAAGAATACCTTTCAGCATATCATAGAATCCTGGTCTGGTGGTGATGAACTCCTTTAGCTTTTTCTTGTCTGTGAAGCTCTTTATCTGACCTTCAATTCTGAATGATAGCTTTGTTGGGTAGAGTAATTTTGGTTCTTGCTGTTCATCACTTTGAATATTTCTTGCCACTCCCTTCTGGCCTGGATAATTTCCGTTGAGAAATCAGCTGACAGTTGTATGGGTGCTCCCTTGTAGGTAAGCAACTGTTTTTCTCTTGCTGCTTTCAAGATTCTCTCTTTGTCTTTTGCCCTTGGCATTTTAATTATGATGTGTCTTGGTATGGTCCTCTTTGGATTCCTCTTTTTGGGTTTCTCTGAGCTTTCTGGACTTGAAAGTCTTTTTCTTTCACCAGGTAGGGAAAGTTTTCGGTCATTATTTCTTCTAATAAGTTTTCAATATTTTGCTCTCTCTCTTCTTCTGGCATCCCAATAATTCGGTTGTTGGTATTTTTAAAGTTGTCCCAGAGGCTTCTTACACTATATTTATATTTTTGGATTCTTTTTTCTCTTTGATTTTTTTGTTGGGTGTTTTTTGTCTCCTCATATTTCAAATCTTTGGTTTGATTCTTGAGAATCCTTTGATCTACCATTGGATTTCTGTATATTATTTATTTTAGACAGTGTATGCTTAATTTCTGACTGGTCCGTTTCCATTTTCTTAGCATTGTTATTAAGGTCCTTGAAGGGCTCACTAAGCTCCTGGAAGGTCTCATCAAGTTTCTTGGCAGTTTTTAGAAGATTCTTGAGTAACCTTATAAATGTGGTCCTGAACTCTATGTCCAGTGGTCTGCTTTCCTCCATTTTTTTCATTTGTGACACGTTTCTTTGTCTCCGCATGTTGCTGCTTTCCTGTGTTGATGTAGTAGAAGAACTGTACTAGAGATGTTCTGGCACAAGGACACTGCCAGGACAGACCCTGGCCATGAAAAGCTGGGCCTCGCAAGTGTCTCACAGCCAGAAGTGTGGTTTGATATGCTTTAGCCAAGCATAACTCCTACCCTTCTTCTTTACAATGACCCCTTTAGCACATCCTGCCTAGGTAACTGCAAGGCTGCACAAACAGAATTGCTTCAAGCTAACTTTATGTACCCACCTTTGATTTTGTAACCTATTGTTTAACTGAAATTTTTCATAGCTGCAAGTAATGTAATTGAGTTTTTGTTAAGAGCTGAATCAATCACAAACTGCCAAGTCCCCCTGTGTTGGGGATAAAAAGCGCTTGCTGTAAGGGCTCGGGGCTCTTGTTGCTCGCTGCTTGACAGTGGAGACTTGAGCCCGAACTCGAGTTTGTAATTTAGGCTTCCTAAATTTCCAATTGGACTGTCTGGTGGTCGTCATTCGCGGGTCACCCTACAACAGAGACACCCCTATGGGGCAGGACTTGCTTCAGTGGGAATTTGGTGCTCATCAAGTCTGCCTCTTGAATGTGTCACTTATGGATGTGAGAAGTTGAATTCTGGTGTCGTCTCACACTGACCTCTAGATATACTAGCTTCTGGATCTCCATTAGGGTGCAGGTCAGCTACTGTCTGAGGTGACCCAGCAGGCGTTACAGCAAGGTGTGCAGATTTATCCTGGTCTGACCAGAGCTGCAGTTTAGGTTAAGCTGTGATAGCAGAGGCCATTTATATGCAAATGCCACTGCACACAGCTCAGGCAGGTTTGCAGATTGTGTGGGGTGGGGTCTCAGGGAGTCACTAGGTTAGGGTGTGGCAAACAGTGATGGCTGCCAGTCAGCCCTCTCTGCGTCTCTGTGTTTCCAAGTCCCCATATACCACACTCCCACACAGTAAAGACTGATTGCCACGGGCACCTCTGCAAGGGAGCCATCCTCACTTTCTGACTCAATGGCAGACCGTCCAGCTTCTCCCTGTAGGATTCTGAGTCACCAGCATCTCCCCAGAAACTGAAGTTCAGAATAATCAGGAGCTGTTTTTCTTTGGTTTGAGAAAAACAGCGCCTCATCACCCATCACCAGCTCAGTTTGTGCATCTCCATACCTCAGCTTCTCAGAGCTTATGCACATCTCAATGCTCATTTCTCTTTCCTTCTAGTTGCAGAACTTCCACTCTGCCAGCTTTCCCATGGTTCTGGGTGACAGACTTTTTGTCTTTTGCAGTTTTGAAATTGTTGTTCGAGGCAGCAGTTTAGGTGTTTCTCTATGCTGCCATCTTGGCTTCCCAGATACATCTTTTTTTTTCTTCATTTTTAAAAAAAATTTACAATATAACATATTTAATAGTAGTGCATATGTTTTGCTCCCCCCCAATATCCTCCCCCCAGCCTCCCTTACACCGAAGCACATGTTCCACCTGCCCCTCTCCCCATCCCAGAGTCTTTCATTCATTGGTTATGCTCATAGGTATGCATACAAGTCCTTCGGTTGATCTCCCCCAGCATCTGCCTCCCCTCCACTCCAGCCTTCCCCCTGTAGCTTGACAGCCTGTTCGAGGCCACCCTGCCCCTATATCAATCACTCTCCCCTGTTTCTTTTCTTCAAAAATATCTTGCCTCTGCATACTAGAAACAAACGTATAAGAGCAAAAAAAGTTTGAGTGTCAGTTTCAATCTCCAACTGTTCTGAGTCCCAGTTTCAATGTCAAATAATTCTTCAAGTGTACATGTCAGCAATGGTATCCAGATGGTGGACACATCGTGGCAATGCAAGATCCATCCTCTCTGGTATGGTACTGGGCCGCCTGTAGCCACGCACAGCTGCTGACTGCTAGCATGGCAAGGTGTCGTCACTGTCCCCCATCTCTGGACCGTCCTCGTGGCTGGAACAGGCCCGTCAGTTCACACTGTTGCAGGAACCCACATGGTCTTGGAGTTGTTCCCCAGATACATCTTGTTCATTTTCTTTTCCACAAGAGGTAGCCTTCTTTTCCCCTTTCCCACTTAATATAATTGAGATTTTTCCATTTCAGTAAATATAAAAGCGTATTTTTAAATGGCTGCTTTATATTCCCATTGTAGGGATATGCTAATTTTTTTCTTACCAGTAGTTTATAGAAGTATACACTTAGATTTCTTTCCCATATTTTGTCCCCCCCTCTTTTTAACAAAAAATACTATAATATCTTTCTATAAAGTTATATTTTGTACATGTGCTATTCATGGGATGCACATTTAGGTATTTAAATATTTAGGAATCAAATTACTCACTCAAAGGATAAGTGCATTATAAACTTTGAGAGATACTGCCAGATAGAGTGGAAGTTGAGATAATGACGGACATTCCTTTCAACAATATATAATTACCTTTGATTTGAATTTCAAATATTTGTAGATTGTCTTTTAACTTTGTTTAAACTTTGTTTAATTTTTATCTAGTCAAATTTATGGCTTCAGAATTTAATATCAAACTTAGACAGACATTCCCTACTCTAAGGTTCTAAAACGACTTTTTTTTTTTTTCTGGTCTCAAAATTCTATTTTTTAAAGTATTGAAATATTTTGACCTAACAAAAATGTATTTATCTGTCATCAGAATCTCAAATGTTTTCTTTCAGTCTACACTTTTGTACTGACTTTTTATGGTTGAATATTTTTTGTCCCAAATTATTTTCTATCTACTGCTCCATTTGTATCTTTTTTTGTTGACATGTAGTGCCTCTCAGGGAAGAAGGAGTCTACTAGTATATCCCTTGCTACTGATGTATAATTAACAAGTAGTCACCAATCATATATAAAAAAAGAGTGATATGCAAATTGACTGCACCTTTGCTACACCCACCAGCCAACCAGGAGCTGGGGTGGGGACAAAGTGGCCTGGGCTGTGGGGAGGCGGGGCTGAGGCGACCAGGGCCAGAGGGCTCATGGGGAGAGGGGATGGCCAGGGCTACGAGGGGCGGGGCCAAAGCAGCCATGGCCAAGGTGGGGGGAGCAGCCAAGGCGGCCTATGCTGAGGGTCAGGGCTGAGACAGTCAGTGTCTTCGGGGGTATCGAGGTGGCCAGCGCACACTGGCCAGGGAGAAGGCTTGGGCCAGGGGGCGGGGCCGAGGCCCATGCTAGCCAGGCACGAGCTGGCTAGGGCAAAGGCCTGGGCTGGGTGTGGGGCGGCGAAGCTGGGACAGAGCCATCCATTGGCCCCATTGCAGAGTGATGGCTGTGTGTCCAATGCCTAAAGCCTCGGCTAGAGGCTTTAGGCTTTGGGCATGTTGGGGATAAATGGTCAGAAGGACATCCTCTGAGGGCTCCCAACTGTGTGAGGGGACAGGTTGGGTTGAGGGATCACCCACCCCAGTGCACAAATTTTGTGCACTGGGCCCCTAGTGTTTTTATAATATGAGATCATGTTACACGTTTATTCTCTGCTTGAAGAGAAATCATGAGTTTCTACCAGCTCTCTTGTTCTTTCCTCTTTGACACAAGAATGGCATGTCCCAAATAAGTGCTATTCCTTCAGGCTAGATTCAGCAGTTCCGCAGCCACCAAGAAGGAATGTGAGTGAGAAACACATGTTTACTGTTATAAACTACTAAGACTTTAGGGTTGTTTGTTACCTAAGCAAACCTGACATTAACATCTTAATTGTATCTATGTTTAACCCTTGTATCATGAATTATAATGTACATCCAAAATAAGGAAACAAAACAAATGCTCGCTGCCATAAATTACCACTAAGTTAATTCCCATGTGACCATCACCAACCAATTCAAGAGGCTAAATATCTTCCAGCCCTGGTAAACAAGACTATACTCTCTCTTCAATGCAATAAGCTGAATTGTGTCCCCTAGAATTCATAAGTTGAAGTCCCAACCCCCTATAATTCAGAATGTGACTGTATTTAGAGTCTTTGAGGAGATAATTAAAATGAGGTCTTTAGGGTGGACCCTACTCCAGCGTGACAGGTATCATAAGAAGAGGAAATTAGGACCAGATATGCACAGCAGAAAGAGCAAGTGAAAACGGGGGAGAAGAGAGTCCTCTATAAGTCAAGGAGCGAGGTCTCAGAAGAAACTAACCCTGCCAACACCTTGATTTTGGACTTCTGCCTCCAGAGTTGTGATTAAATAAAATTTTGTTGTTTCAGCCTGTGTTGTTTTATTATGGCAGGTCTAGGAAATTAATTTATTCATTATAGTGGGTTCCTTAATATCCTTTAGCAATAGTCTCCATACTTACAGTTCTTCCATTGTTATAGTTTGTTGCTTGTTTTTTTTAAAATTTTCATATAAATGCAATCATGCACTGTGTGTGTGTATGTGTGTGTGTGTGTGTTGGTTACTTGTGCTCATAATTATAACATGAGGTTCATCACTCTCTTTGCTACAAACACATTCTACCATGTATTAATTCATTCTACTGTTTGTGTCCTTTTGTGCTGTTTCTTATCTGGAACTATAATGAATATCTATATATATAAAAGCCTAAGCGACCAAACGGCTAAATGATGGAATGATGGTATGACTGGTCACTATGACGCACACCGACCACCGGGGGCAGATGTGCAATGCAGGAGTGATCAGTAGGAGCACTGCCTAGCTGACTGATGGACACCAGATGCAGGGCTCATGGCTGGTGAGCACTGCTGTGGTGGCGTGAGCCTCTTGCAATTGGGAATGAATGGGAACAAGTCCACAGCAGGTGTAGCAAGGCCAGGATGAGCGGGAGCAGGAGGCAGGAGTGCGTTGGACTACCGGTTCTGGCCCAATCCCAGCAAGGCCTGCTGAGGAACCCAACAGGTGCACTGATTTGTGCACACTCCTCTAGTTCTAGCCCTATCTAATAAAAGTAATATGCAAATTGACCGCACCTCTGATAAAGCCACAGTCACGCCCACCAGCCAATCAGGAACAAATTATGCAAATAAACCCCAACCAAGATGGCTGCCACCACTGAGAGCAGGAGGGAAGCTTGGGTTTCCCCAGTAACGAAGGAAGCCAAGCTTTCTACCTGCCGTTGCCAGGCTAGGCCTCCACTCAATGCTACAAAATTTTAATTATAGAAGATACATAATCCTAACAGAAATAGTGGCAGCAATGCAGCTGGAGAGAGAAGAGGCTAGGGTTGCTGGGGTGATGGAGGAAGCCAAACTTCTGCAGCCCTAGCCTAGCCCTCCACTCTAGGCTACAAAGTTTCAAACAGAAATGGCTGTCTCCACAGAGCAAGCAGAAGGCTTGGCTCTGCTCCATGCTACAAAATTTCAATTGTAGAACATAAATTAATCCCAAATCCCAGGGCCTCCACTTGGGTTGCTAGGGGGCATGGCCATCCTGAAAAACACCATAAGCCCCTCACCCAGTCCTTCCCACACCCCAAGGGAACTCCCAATCTGATCCAGGACACCCTTCAGGGCAAACCAGCCGTCCCCAGGCTTCTATCCTATCTAATAAAAGAGTAATACACAGATTCACTATCACTCCAACACACAAGAGGGCTGCCCCCATATGGTCAAAGATCCTGCCCCCATGGACACAAGATGGCCACCACAAGATGGCCAGCAGGGGAGGACAGTGGGAGGTTCCAGGCCTGCAAGGGAGGACAGTTGTGAGCCATCAGGCCAGCAGGGGAGGGCAGTTAGGAGGGAGCAGGCCAGTAGAGGAAGGAAGTTGGGGGCAAACAGGCTGGCAAGGGAGCAGTTAGACATCAATTAGGCTGGCAGGGTAGCGGTTAGGGGGTGATCAGGCAGGCAGGTGAGCAGTTTGGAGCTAGCAATCCTGGATTGTGAGAAGGATGTCCGACTGCCCATTTAGGCCTGATCTTACAGGGGTCCCAGATAGGAGAGGTGCAGGCTGGGCTGAGGGACACTCCCCCCCCTTCCTGTGCACGAATTTTGTGCACTGGGCCTCTAGTTCTATATAATAAAAGCTTAATATGTTAAGTGTCCAGTAGACCAGTCAGCTGTTCAACCAATTAAAGCATAATATGCTAATGACATGTTAAGGCTGCTCAACTGCTCGCTGTGACTTTCAGTAACCACCAGGGGGCAGACGTTCCAACTAGTAGCTTAGCTTGATGCTGGAGTCCAGCTGATTGGGACTGAGCAAGACAGGGCCTGACACATTCTGGAGTACTCCCACGATCTTTCCTTAGCTGGCCAATCTCCTGTGTTTCTTCCCTAGCCCTGATCATGCACCGGTGGGGTCCCTTGGCCTAGCCTGTGCCCTCTTGCAATCCAGGACCCCTCAGGGGATGTCAAAGAGCTGGTTTAGGTCCCAACCCTTGGGGAGAGCATCGCTCAGCCAGAACCCAGGCTCACACTGGTGGGCAGAGCAGCAGTGGCAGGAGCCTCTCCTTTCTCCATAGAAGCGCTAAGGATGTCCAGCTGTCAGCTTAGGCCCACTCTCCCTGGCTTAGGACCAGAGCAGTAGGCCTAAGCCATCAGCCGGACATCTCCCGAGGGTGCAGGCTGACGGACCCGCTTCCCAAGTGCACCAATTTCATTTACTGGGGCTCTAGTACTGCTATAAAATTATTGAACACATCTCTTTATGCTTATGTGCATCAAAGAGTAAAATTCCTGTATTATAGGGTATGTGTATGTTTAAATTTACTAGTAATGTCAAATAATTTCAAAATTATTTTATTAATTCATGTTTTCACCAGCAGTTCAGGAGAGTCTCTGATGTTCTACCTTCTTGCCAAAACTTGCTATTGTCAGACTTTTTAATTATTTTGTCATTTAAGAATATACAATTGTTTCTTATTATGGTTTGAATTTGTATTTTTGTGCTTACAAATGAGGTTACGTAACTTTTAAAAACATTGATTGGTCATTAGAATATCTTTATTTGCAATCTTTTTTCAACATTCTTGCATATTTTTGTTGGATGGTATTTTTCTTATTAATTTGTTTATTTTATATATTATGAAGGTGAGGCCTTCATTGGTTATTATGCTATTAAGATATTCTTTCAATCAGGAAATGTAATTTTGTTTTGTGATCTATACCAAAATAAAAAGACAAAATGATACAATTCTTAGGAGATAATCTGGAAGACTATCTCATGACCTTAACATAGAGAAAGTCTTAAGAAGGGCACAAAAATGAGAGTGATAAATTTGATCACAACAATTACATTATTACTCCCAAACTACCATTAAAATGATTAGAGGGCAAACCCATAGTGGGGAAGTGATATTTCTAGAGGTGTCTAAGTGAGGTAAATCCTCAGTTTCATGGGTGGAAGTTAATAGACAATGTTTAAAGTTGATCCATCAAGAAATAACAAAACAATAGTAAATACAGAAGCACATAATACTAATAGGTCAGTGACAGCAGTTACCAGGTCTCTTGCCTCTCTCAGATGGGACAATTCTGAGGGATGTGTGCTACACAATTTCTGAGGCTAAGCTCCAGCCACCCACAGGGTAATTAGCCTAATTCATATGGTATTGACCACATTCCCCTTATTATTTCTTCGTTACCAGCCAGTATTCCCTGAACCTCCCAAATAAACCAATGGCATTTAATATTTGTTTTAGGACCTGCATCTAGGGAGACCCAAACTAAAACACCAAGTCTTGAAAACAAAAATTCACATTTTAAAGCATTTCGTTCATTGCCTTTCAGCTCACCCCCATAGTAAACCTCTCACAGAAGAAAGGCTATTCAACTAAAATGCCTTGAGTCTCTCTATTAACTATATACCAGATTTAGCTGAAAGGCAAGAATGACAGCAAAGGGAAGAGATTATGCCTTTGAACACCTTGCGTTTCAAGTGCACAGGACATACCTTAGTGTCAGTTCTTAGTGAGAAAGTAGTCTATTCAGGAAGGCAGCTGAGCCTAGACCATGTTGCTATCTCCATCCCAGAGCCCAGGAAGCTTCTGGAAGCGTTTCACGAGTGATCCCATTGCACAACCTAGAAGGAACATGACGTGCTCCCAAAATCAAGATCCATAGATTTTGTTCAGCCTTCACCAACTGTTTTATATTTTATCAGCCTAAATACAGAAAAGCCTTTTTAATAGATGGATTGCATCAGATTCTGTAGATGTTGTAATTGTTTGGCAGGATTAGTGCTAGTGCTGAAAAATGTAATTTCCAAAGATACACACAGACGGCATATATTTCCCCAATATACACAGCAACAAAGTTTAGGCTGCAAATGAGCCTCCATCATATGCCTTCTGTACAGTGCTCATTAACTCATCAAATTAAACAGCAATTATCTCCAACATTTCAGACTGCTGTTTCTGCCATTTGCTGTTTCATGTGCGCTTAAATGAAATGAAGCATACATAGCCCCCATCCGTTTCTCCCCCAGAATATTCAGAGACCCTGGAGGGCAGCCAAGTGACACAGTGCTAAATAAAATCATCCCTTTTAAATTAGGTGTGGGCAGAGCAGATATTTTACTTTACAAAAAGATAAGCATCCTGTAATTTGGGTGGTTTTACAGTCCTTGCCCAAGGAAATATACAAAGATGCTGGTCTAGTTTACAAGGAACTCCCTCAGATTACCCTTCTGGGAATGGTTCAGAAGTCTTGGGAAAATAATACTCTTGATTTATATAAATTCACCCATCTTAATAGAGTATTTTATTGCTAAAAATCAATGAGGAAAGAAATTGCAAGTAAGTCAATCTCAGGCACGCTGCCAGGCTGACCTAAGTCCATGGAAAGTTCAAGATTGATTAGAAGAACCCTCCACTTGAGACTTGTAAGAGCAATTGTGGGGCTTATCATGTTAATCATTGAAGATTTCCTCTGTACCAGGCACTGGACTAAACATGCCACACCTTAGGTTGAGGCTTAAATGGTTTAAAAATGAGAGGATTAAAGCTCTGGGGTCTTCAATAACTTGCCCAAGGAGGTTGCCTTGAGATCTAATTCAAATTTAATTTAGCCAAAGTTCCCCACTCCTTTTGTCAAATCTTCAGAAAGATCCCTGATGTTTCTGAAACTTATATAGCCCACTAGGAAGAAATTGTTTTCTTTTCCATGGCTACTACTCAAAATTGAGGAGTGGAAAGAGGCCAGTTCCTAAATGATGTGGGTTGGAAAAAAACAACAACAAAGAACTTGTTGGTTATGAGTGAAGTCAGCTTTTTAAAGTTCATTTCTCTCTCAATTCTGAAAGAGTTCACAGCCAAACTTTGTGGCAGAAGATGTTTTTTGTTCATACAAATTGCAATAATTACACACAATATTGCTTCAGTGTTTTCTGATTACAAAACAAAAACAAAAACAAGTAGAATAAAAATAGAAAAGCATAAAGAAAATAATTCAATCCTGCCAGGCTAGTGTGCTCAGTGGATTGAGCACGGAGATTATAGGTTCAATTCCTGGTCAGGGTACATGCTGAGGTTGTGGGCTTGACCCCCAGTAGGGGACTTGCAGGAGGCAGCCAATGGATATTTCTCTCTCATCGATGTTTCTCTTTCTCTCTTTCTCTCCATCTCTCTCTCTCTCTCTTAAAAATAACCAACAACAGTCTGAAGTAATTATAATGTATACAGAAAAGTAAAAAAATTGTAAATCCCCAGTGAATTAAAACAACATGAAAAATTTTCTGTAACTACATCTCACACATAGTTTGAGACATTTATCACTACTCCAGATGGTCCCCTCATGCTGCCATACATCACTGTCCTCTATTTCTCCCACCTTGTAACCACTGTGCGTATTTCTCTAAACTACAGTTGAGTTTTGCCCAAGTTTGAGTTTTATGGGAAAAAAATACTGCTAGATGTATTCATGTAGCAATAGCTCAGTCATTTTTATTGTTGTATAATATTCTATTATAGGTTAGTTTAGCAGACTTAGCAAATAAAAATTCAAGATACCCAACTGAATTTGAATTTCAGATAAGTATTTTTAGTATAAATATATTCCTTGCACCATTTGTGATATGTCTATACTATAAGATTATTATTTTCCTAAAATTTAAATGAGCATCTTGTGTATTATTTGGCAATCCTAATTTTACCATATTTTAAAAATCATTATTATTTTTTATTGATTTCAGAGAGGAATGGAGGGGGAGGGAGAGACAGGAACATCAATGATGATAAAGAATTATTTATCAGCTGCCTCCTGCACACCATCCACTGTGGAGGGAGCCCACAACCCCAGCATGTGTCTTTGACCAGAATCGTACCTGGGAACTTTCAGAGGTGATAAAGGGCTGGCTGGGCACCCACAGACCACAACTAAAATTCTGGAGAGATATCTCAGCTGTGGGGCGTTGCCACTAAGAACTCTGGGATCTAATCCCCAAGCTGAGCCCCCTAGCAGAGAGCACTAGAACTGAGGAGGGTACCCACATAACATCTAGCTGTGAAAAGTAAGGAGGTGCTGTCTGCCAGGGATTAGCCACTAAAAATTCAGGAATCCTCTTAAAGGTCCAAGGCACAAACTTCCCTGTGGAGTCACCCATCTTGTGTTCCAGCAGAGGGAGGATAAAGTGGACTAGAGCTGTGAGAGCAGAACCCAGGACTCAGGAGATAGAGCTCAGACAGCAGATACCCCAAGTTACCCATCAGAGGCCATCTTTCCCACACAGATATTTGCCTTGCCTGGGGGAAGACAGTTAATACTCCCGATTGGAAAACAACTTGCCCTGAAGCTACTTAAGAGATTAAAAATAACAAGTAGCCTTCGGGCAGAAGCAACTCTCCCACCCTATTGAAGAAAAACCCTCGCCACACCTGAGGACAATTGCCTGGGAGGCAATTCAAGTTGGAATCCTATTAGTCTGTAGACAGAGGAAGTCTCTGGAGGCTTTGAGTCCTTGCCTGAACCAATTAGTCAGAAACAGCCTTTAACACTGTCCTCCACTAGAGATTGAGAGATGTAAAGAATCTACCTAAAACATAGTCACAAACCCAAAGAGATATCCAAAATAAGGAGACAAAAACATCTGAATGAAAGAACCAGAGAATTCTCCCAAAGAAGAGATAAATGAAGCAAAGATAAGAAATTTATCTGAAAAGAGTTCAGAGTAATGATGGTAAAAATGCTCAACAGCATGAAAAAAGATATAGTAACTATGAAAAAAGAACAGTCTGAGATAAAGAATGACAGAACATAAAGAATACATTGGAAGGAATACATAGCAGATCAGGAGAAGCTGAGGATGGAATCAGTGAATTAGAAGACAGGGTTGAAAATATCACTCAGAGAACCAAAAAGAAAAAAACAACAATTAAAAAATAGGAGGACAGCTTAAGGGAGCTGTGGAACAACATGAAACATAACAATATTAAAATAGCAAGTGTTCCAGAACAGACAGAAAGGGAGAAAGGCATAGAGAAGGTGTTGGAAGAAATGATGGCAGAACACTTCCCTAATGTGGTAAAGGAAAAAGTCACACAAATTCAGGAGGCACAGAGAATCCCAAACAAGAAGAACCCAAACAGGCCCATGCCCAGACACATCATAATTAAAATGCCAAAAATTAAAGACAAAGAGAGAACCTTAAAAGGAGAAAGAAAAGAACAACCAGCAACAATCATTTAATATTACATGGTCTGAAGTGTAAACAGTTGGTATGAACAACAAGCTGACCAAAAACCTTGGAAGGAAAAGCTGGGAAATGGCATGTACATAAGGGGTTTGAAAAAGCTCTAGCATATTTCTGGAAACCTAGAAGGTTGCATACACTCCCAGAGTTGTGTGTATGCTCAGCAAAGACCAAGTTGATTGAGACTCTGTTGTCTCTAGTTGACCTTGAGGCTCTATATAAACAGGAGCGAAAGCTCTGGCCTGCCAGAGCATTGAAGGCATGTCTCAAAGCACACACGGTCCCTATCAAAGATTGGAGCTGTATTGGTTTAAAGTGTGAGTGTAAAAGGGGATTCTTTGAAAAGTAACCTCACTGGGTGATCTAGTCACAAATTCCCAACTTGGCAGTTGTTAGTGGGCAGCCTTAAGCAAGCCCTGTTGATTATTCATGTGCATCTAGGTTAACATGTGCATCTAGAACTGGAAGGCTTTTTAAAAAACATTTTTTATTGATTTTTTTACAGAGAGGAAGGGAGAGGGATAGAGAGCTAGAAACACAGATGTGAGAGAAACATCAACCAGCTGCCTCCTGCACACTCCCTACTGGGGATGTGCCAGCAACCAAGGTACATGCCCTTGACCATAATCGAACCTGGGAAAGGCTGAAGCTCTTTCCGATGAGCCAAATTGGTCAGGGCTTAACGCACGTTTGAAATGCCAGAGCAATCTTTTTTTCAGACTTCTGGAAGCAACCACTCTTAAGAAAGCACATAATCTTATAATCCAATCCCTGTCTTATTTTCTCCCGCCTTCATGTAATCTTCTTTACATCTCCTCCTTAATTTCAAACAAATAAAAGGAGCTGCAGGGTGGGTGCGTGGCATAAGCAGCGGATCAGTGCCAGAGGTGGAGGCGAGGGCGGCAGCTGCAGAGGCCCAGTGAGGCAGGGAGGCTGCAGCATTGGTGTCCAGGGTCCCCGTGGCGCCGGTGGCAGCGGTGGTGGAAGATGGCAGACGTGCTCAGTGTCCTGCGACAGTACAACATCCAGAAGAAGGAGATCTTGGTGAAAGGGGACGAAGTCATCTTTGGCAGCGAGTTCTCCTGGCCCAAGAACGTGAAGACCAATTACGTGGTGTGGGGGACCGGAAAGGAAGGCCGGCCCAGGGAGCACTACACGCTGGAGGCTATCTTATTTCTACTGAATAATGAGCACCTCTCTCATCCCATTTATGTCCGATGCGCAGCCACTGAAAATATCCCTGTGGTGAGAAGACCCGACCGAAAAGATCTGCTTGGGTATCTCAGCGGCGAAACATCCACGTCGGCAAGTATCGACCCTAGCGCCCCTGCAGAGCCCGGGCTGCAGCGATCCGCTCGGGGGAAGCGAGCCGCCGAGGACGTGCCCGCAGCAGCCAAGAGGCCATGCGCCGAGGACGAGGAGCGTGTGCGCCTCGACAGAGCGAGGTGGGCGGCCCGCTTGCAGGGCCACAAAGAAGGCCGTGTGCAGCCCGGACAGATCAGGCCTCTGTCTGAAACGATGTCCGTGGAAAGAATCGCTGCCATCAAAGTCAAAATCATGGCCAAGAGACGGTCTACCATCAAGACCGACTTAGGTGAGCACCTAGGCGCTCCCCAAGGGAGGAGTTTCGTGGCCGCGGAGGTAGATGTGACCCGCGACATCGTCAGCCGGGAGAGAGCGGGGCGCACACGGACGACCGTCCTGCAGAGCTCGGGGAAGACCTTCGCCGAGGACGTCTTTGCGATTCTTCAGTCTGTGAAAGACAGAGAAAGAGGACGGGCGCCTGCCCGGCCCCCGGCCCCAAAGGCGGCAGCTGTGGCTCCCACATTGCCTCCCAAACAGCCGACCCCAGCCGCCTACAACAGATACGGTCAGGAACGATTCAGAGAGAAAGGAGAACTGGAAGGCTTCCAAATTGACACGACGGACACCTACCACGGCATGACGCTGGAGTGCGTGGCGGAGCGTGGGGCGGCACAGCCGGTCCCGAGACCCGTTTGTCAAGCAAGAGGCCCCCCTCAGCAGAAGAAAGGCTCTCCGACCCCCATCATCATCATCCCCGCCGCCGCCACCTCCTTAATAACCATGCTGAACGCCAAGGACCTCCTGCAGGACCTGACCTTTGTGCCATCCGATGAGAAGAAGAAACAGGGCTGCCGACGAGAACAGGAAACCCTGATACAGAGAAGAAAAGACCAGATGCAGCCGAGCGGCACCGCGCTCAGTCTCATGGTGCCCTACAAAGTCGTGGACCAGCCTCTGAAGCTCCCGCCTCGGGACTGGGACCGCGTCGTGGCCGTCTTCGTGCACGGTCCTGCCTGGCAGTTCAAAGGGTGGCCAGGGTTTTTGCCTGATGGATCTCCAGTTGATGTGTTTGCCAAAATTAAAGCCTTCCACCTCAAATATGACCACGCTCCTCTGGACCCCAATGTGCAGAAGTGGGACGTAACGGTGTTAGAGCTCAGCTATTACAAACGCCACTCGGACAGACGGCTTTTCTTGAGCTTCTGGGAAACGCTGGATAGGCACATGGTAAGGCATAAATCCCACTTGAGATTCTGAATTATGCGGCTTCCCGGTATGGAAGTCTGTATAAGAATCATGGGTATACCTTCATCTAAAGACTAACTGTCAAGCTCAGAATTTATCAAAATCACAAATGAAGAAGGTCACTGATCGAGCAAAAGATTTCATCTGATGCTTTTGTGCTTCAAAGGGATCATATAATGCATTCATATCAGCAAACTTTTGGGCCTACAGTTATATATTTTTTAATATTAGCCTTCTAGTCTGTAATGGAAATTATACATTTTGATAGTTTTTTTCTCAATTGGTTAAACTAGCATTACTTAAAATGTGTTTCTTTAGAAAAAAAAAACTACAAAACTGTTATTTGCTGAAGCATGTCAGATTGCATTTTGGCTCAAATAAATTGATAAAAATCCTCTACAGCTTTGGACATTTCTTATGTTGGTGAAAGCATTTAAGAAGTCTCTGTTCAATCATTAGTTGACCACTAAGCAAGCCAAGCAGAGACTTCAGTGGTCACAATCAAAAGTGATTGTGCCCTAGCTGGTTATGCTCAGTGGACAGAGCGTTGGCCTGAAGACTGACGGGTCCCGGTCTGATTCCAGTCAAGGCCTCATGTCCAGGTTTCAGGCTTAATCCCCAATTGGGGCATGCAGAAGGCAGCCAACCATGATTCTCTCTCATCATTGATGTTTCTATCTCTCTCTTCTCCCTTTCTCTCTAAAATTAATAAAAATCCTATATAATAAAGAGGTAATATGTAAATTGACCCCCAAACCTTTGCACAACATGACCCCCCCCCCCCCCAAGTAGTCACAAGATGGCAGAGATGGCCACCAGGCAATTAGGGGCAACCAAGCCTGCAGGGGAGGGCAGTTGGGGACAATTGGACCTGCAGGGTAGGGTAGTTGGGGGCAACTAGGTTGGCAGGGGAGGGCATGGTGGGGACCAGGCCTGCAGGGTAGGGCAGTTGGGGGTGACCAGGCCCATAGGGGAGGGCAGTTAGGGGTGACTAGGCCAGTAGGAGAGGGCAGTTAGAGGCAACCGAGATACCAGGGGAGGGCAGTTGAGGGGCACCAGGCCTGCAAGGGTGGGAGGGGAGCAGGGGGCACTAGGCCTGCAGGGAAGGGCAGTTGAGGGCAACTAGGCTGGCAGGGGAGGGCAGTTAGGGGCAGCCAGGCCTGCAAGGGAGGGCAAGGTGGGGACCAGGCCTGAAGGGCAGGGCAGTTGGGGATGACCAGGTTGGCAGGGAAGGGTAGTTAGGGATGGCCAGGATGGCAGGAAAGGGCAGTTGGGGGTGACTGGCCAGCAGGAGAGGGCAGTTGGGTCAGACCAGGCTTGCAGGAAAGGGAAGTTTAGAGCAACCAGTCTGCAGGGGAGAGGAGTTGGGGGCAATCAGGCTGGCAGGGGAGCAGTTAGGCATTGATCAGGCTGGCAGGGGAGTGGTTGGGTATGATCAGGCTGGTAGGCATAAGTGGTTAGGGGCAATCAGGCAGGCAGGCATGTGAATGGTTGAAAGCCAACAGTCCTGGGTTGTGAGAAGTGATGTCCAACTGCTGGTTTAGGGATTGGGCCTAAATGGGAAGTTGGACATCTCCTGAGGGGTCTCAGATTGGAGAAGGTGCAGGATGAGGTGAGGGACATACCCCAGTGCACGAATTTTGTGCACCCAGGCCTCTAGTTATCTACACTAATAAAAGAGAAAGATGCAGGAGCGGAACCAAGATGGCAGCATAGGTAAATACCTATCTTGCTCCCCCACACAACAATTTCAAAACTACAACTTAATGACAGAACAAACATCATCCAGAATTACTGGAAAGCTGGCTGAGTGAAAATTCCACAAATAAAAGTAAAGATAGAACACTGTGACTCAGAGGAGCAGCGAGGGCAGAGTTGAGGATACATGCAGAGTCAGAGGTTTGGAGCTGTGCATGTGTGAGCAGATAGGGTGGGTGGCTGCAGACCCGAATGGTTTTCTCAAATGGGGCGGGAGACAAAGGCATCCTACTGCACCGATTCCTCAGTTCCAGGCGAGGTCTAGGGAACCCACACTAATATGGGGTGAAACGACAGTAAGGAAGCTCCCTAAAACTCGGGTGCTCAGAGGTCTGCAAGCTTGTGGAGAGGGTGTGTAAACTTGGGAACAGCAGAAGCATGTGAGCATGCAGAGAGGACTTGTGATTTGCTCTCTCTTTAGGGAAACCACTGGACTGCACTGTTTTACAACCCTGGGCGAGACTTTGGGTGTGCAGACTTGAAGCGGGTAGAGCTCAGCAGCAGCTTTCTCTCAGAGGTGCATGCAGCCATTACTACCAGGCACAGAGACCCAGGTGTCGAATAGGGTGGAGCTGATGAGAAATCAAGGCTGCCTGCTCAGCCTGGAGACTCCGCCCATCCAACCTAAGCACAGCTGACCCTCACAGCCAATGCGTCTGGAGGTCAAACCCTCCTAGTGCCAACTACAATAATCTAGGCTTAACTTCAGTAAGACTGTGCAATCCATAAAGGGCTGCACCAAGAGTGTCCACCTCAGGTAACTGGGGAGGCTGAGCCACTGTCCCTTAGAGGACATCTACCACACAAAGCTAATGGACCAATTCAGGAAAGCAGCCACCATGCAGAGACATAGAAAGAAATCAGATGTGAAAGAAATGGAGGAAAAAAATCCGACTAGACATAGAATTTAAATCCACAGTTATAAGGTTTTTCAAGAGGCTCCTAGAAAAGGCCGATAAACTTAATGAGACCTTCGAGGAAATGAACAAGACCTACGAGGAAATGAATGAGACCTAAGAGGATATGAATGAGACCTTCGAGGATATGAACAAGACCATCGAGGATATGAAAAAGAACCAACTAAAAATTAAGCATACACTGACTGAAATAAAAAATATTATACAAAGATCTAAAAGCAGTCTAGAGGACTCCAAGAACCAAGTCAAAGATTTGAAATACAAAGAGGCAAAATCCACTCAGCAGGAAAAGCAAGAAGCAAAAAGAATCCAAAAAATTGAAGATAGTGTAAGGGGCCCTTGGACAACCTCAAGCATACCAATATCTGAATTATTGGGGTGTCAGAAAAAGAGAGAGAGAGCAAGATAATGAAAACATACTTGAAGAAATAGTGACTGAAAACTTCCCCCCACCTGGTGAAAGAAATTGACTTAAAAGTCCAAGAAGTGCACAGAACCCCAAACTATAGGAATCCAAAGAGGACCACACCAAGATACATCATAATTAAACTGCCAAGAGCAAAAGACAAAGAGAGAATACTAAAAGCAGCAAGAGAAAAACAGTTACCTATAAGGGAACACCCATAAGATTGACAGTGGATTTCTCAACAGAAACGATGCAGGCCAGACAGGAGTGGCAAGAAATATTCAAAGTGATGAATACAAGAATCTACAACCAAGATTACTCTATCCAGCAAAGCTATCATTCAGAATTGAAGGTCAGATAAAGTGCTTTGCAAATAAGTAAAAGCTAAAGGAGTTCATCACCACCAAACCAATATTATATGAAATGCTGAAAGATATTCTTTAAGAAGAGGAAGAAGAAAAAGATAAAAGTGTAAATTATGAACAACAAATACACATCTATCAATAAATGAATCTAAAAATCAAGTGAATTAAGAAGCTGATGAACAAGATAAACTGGTGAATGTAACAGAATCACAGACATAGAGAGGGAATGAACTGACAATTCTTGGGGATAAAGGGGGTGTGGGAAGTGCAGCAAGAGACTGGACAAAAATCATGCAACTATGGGAGAGGACGGTGGAGGGGGATGAGGGCGGATGGTGGGATGGGTACCAGGTGGAGGGGAACTATAGGGGGGAAAAGGGAACAATGTAATTAATAAACTGAACAATAAAGATAAAATCTTAAAAAAAAAAGTTCATCAGGCAGAGAGGGAAAACTATCCCTGATGAAGGGACTAAATAGAGTAAGAATAAAGAGTGTCAAAGTAAGAGGTAGATAAAACTAAATACATATGGACTGTTTTAAATAATATCTGTGGGATTTAACACATATACATAATAGTCATAATTAAGAAAACAAAACAAAAGTTACCAATGAGAATTTATACTGGAATCCAAAGTCTCATCTGATACCTGAGTGAAAACAAAGCACCTCCCCAAATACTGCTGTGTCTACTGCCACCTGGTGGCAGCGTACAATGATTGCAAGGAAACGTAAGCAGAAAAGATTTACAAGGTGTAGTAACCAAAAACCTAGTTACCAGTAAACATGGTGAGCTGGCATCGAGTAGTTCAATAAATATTTGTTGAATGAATGGGTCACTGCTGTGTTTATTCCTATATTTCTTTTTAAGAAAAATATCACACTGAAATAAAAACTGGCATCTGTTCATTATAAAGAACTCAATAAAACATGCTGAAACCTCAAAAAGATGGAAATTAAAAAAACACCCAGTTCCTACCAGCTAGAATAACCCAGTAACATTTGGTGAACATCATTTTGAACAACTTTATGTGCAAATACAAGAATAAGAGCATGGGTAATGAACAGCTGGGGAGAGATACTTTCATAAAACCGTAACAATCATATTTCGGATACAATTTTAAATTTAATTTTACTTGAATTGCATAAAAGAGACATTGATGAAATTGCTAAATTCATAAACATATTTCCTCTAGGCAAAAGATACTTCCCCTTCAAGATAATGTCAGAACATTAAAGGTTGAAGTCATATAATTTTTTCCAAGGACATATTTTCATTTTTGTTGGTATAGGCCAGTGGTCGGGAAACTGTGGCTCGCGAGCCGCAATTTGCCGCTCTGTTGACTAATGAGTTTGCCAACCACTGACCTAGACTCTTGATTCCAATAATTACAGGCTATTGTTGTTCCTTGTGATTAAGCCCCTATCCATGGATGTTATTGTTTCCATAGCTCTGAGTCCTGCCCTACACGTTTCTATAATCCCCTTGGGTGCTGTCCTCGTCTAAGGCAGTGGTTGGCAAACTGTAGTTCATGAGCCGCGGTTTGCCACTCTGTTGACCAATGAGTTTGCCAACCACTGGTATAGACTGACTTCTTGCTGTGAAGGATGAGGTGGTTGGCCCAGCCACATAGGCATGAACGTACAGTTCTGAAAATATTGAAGCCCTCCTGTACCAGTTAGTAGATGTCCGCCACTGGACTCTCCCCAGAGTTCTCCCTCTCTCCTGGCTGCCCCAACCCACCACCAGGACCAACACAAACCCCCACCTTCCCAGGACCCAGCCCCAAGCAGCTTAGTCTCCATCTGTCTTATATAATGTCTGTCAGGTAAGGCTTTGTTTGCAGAAAGTATTCAGTTTGAAAACCCCTGCCCAAAGTCAACCCTCAGGTCCTTGCAAGTTTGCATGGTCTGGGATTTCTGAGAATGGAGGCCTTTCTTCCAATTCTCCCAAAGCTCCTTAAGAAGTCAAGTGCATGCATGCATCCTGATGTGATTACCTTGCATCCAAATGGACAATAGACACAGGTCTGTGGGTTTAGAGAGGACCCCCCAGACAGCTCCAGATGGGATGAGGCAAAGGTGCTGGAGCCCAGGCTCAAGTGGAGGAGGCAGGAAGGAGGTGGACTTTGCTCTGTGCCAGGCCTGTGCTAGGTGCTCACAGTCCAGACCCTCTCTAATCCTGAGAGGTATTTCTTTGCTTCCTTTCTGCCCTCCATCCCTCTTCCTTCTTCCTTTCCTTCAGGCTTTACTGAGTACCTGGCACTGGGGTACAAAAGCAAAGCTAGCATCCCCAAGATCTCACCTCCCCATGAGAGCATCATCAAGAAAATGACTGTGATCGAGATGGGTTCAGGATGCAGGGGGAGCCCCAAGGGACTCAGGGAAGATTCTCCAGTGGAGTTAAAGCCCGGTGGGACCTGAAGGCTGAGGAAGGGCATTCCAGATGGAGGGAACTGCATGAGTGAAGGCAGGGAGGCAGGAAACAGCTGCCTGGTCTGGGAACTGTGGAAGGGCAATGGAGCCCAGGTCTAAGAAATCTGCTGGCTGAGGTTGGGGTCCAAGAACCCACTCACTGGACCCTCTGCCTTCTTGACCTCCTTTGCTCCCGGCTAGGAAGAGGCCCTGGCCCAGCTGCACAAATGGATGCTTTGACATTGGAGAGAGGGAACAAGGAAGGAAGGGCCAGCTGGTATATGTTTTGGGATTGCTTCTCAGAAATCTCCTTTTCCTTTTCCTCCTCTTTCTCCTCCTCCTCTGACACCATGGCAACCTGGAAGCAGCTGGGGAAGCCATCTATGAGCTGGGCTGAGTTGAGGGGTAGGTGAGCTGGGGGTAGGAGCCTCTGCTCCCTCTCTTTGAGCCTCAGTCTTGGCATCTAGAATATGGGTACAGAAACCCAGTTGTGGGCTCCTGTCAACCCAGGTGCTCCAGGAAGCCCAGGTCCAGGCAGGACTCCTTAGGCTTAGGGGAAGGCCCCGCAGGGAGGTAAGGGCGGGTTGGGGAGTGCCCTGCATCATCCTGTAGCTGGGGCCTGGGCAAGGTGGTGGGGAGTCCCTGAGCCATGTGGCCTATGCTTCTCACCTAGCAGCCTCCCACCAAGCAGTCTGCCTGGTGTGCTCATGCACTGGGGAGCAGGAGACAGGGTGAAGCCCCAAAAGGAGGGGCAGGAGGTGTAAATTCCTGAGGCAGCTGCTCCCATGAATGCACACTGGCTTAAACAAACAGGAACACAGACTCTCTTTGTTCTGGGTTCAGAATCTGAAATCAGGGTGTGTGGGGCTGTACTCCCCCCAAGGGCTTCAGGGGAGGGTTCTTCCTACCTCTTTGGCTTCTGGGGGCTCCTGGCACATCCCTTCAATCTTCATGTGGACCCTCCTCCATCCTTGAGGAATATCTCTTGCATAATCACCTGCCCCAGCCCCACTGTGCACCTGTGCACTCCCTGGTGATCAGGAGCCCCTGCCCCTCTGTTCAGGTGCCCACCTCTGGCTGATCACATGCCCCTGGTCCACCATTCAGGTGCCTGCCGCCGGTGTCCACTTCTGGCTGCTTACATGCCTATGCCGCCTACTCAGGTGCCGCATTCTGGCTGTGCCACTTCTGGAAAAACACGTGGCCATGCACCCCTGCCACCTCCAGCTGGCCCCATTTCTGGCTGATCACAGCCTCTTTCCCACGTTCCCATGCCCATTTCCAGCTGTAACCACTTTTGGCTGATCACAAGCCCCACCCCTGTTCACCTGCCCATCTCCGGCTGTGCCCACCTCTGGCTGCTCACTTGCCCCTGCCCCCTTGTTCAGGTGCCCACTTCTGCCTGATCATGTGGCCCCGCAACCTTGGCTGGGCTGAGTTACCTGGGAGGTGGGCCAAGGCTACCTCTGATACCCCTCTGTAAGCCTCACTTTTGACAACTAGAATCTGGGCACGAAAACCAGTTGATGGTGCCTGTCAACACGGATGCTTCAGGAAGGGGAGCCCCAGGCTAGATGCGTTAGGGGAAAGGCCTGGAGGTCAGGGTGGGGCTTTGGAGTACCCTGCATTATCCTACAGCCTAGGCCCTAGGGCTGAGCCAAGTTAGCTGCACTTCCCAGCAAGCAGCCCGCCCTGCTGTGCCCACAGAATTGTCATTGCCAAGGAGCTCCGTGGGACAGAGGAGAGGGAGACAAGGGCTGAGGCACAGACACAGGGAAGAATCTCCCTGTGAGCCTGTCAGTGATAGGTCTAGGGGTGTGTGTGGGGTATCCCCTGTCATGGAACACAGGGCTCAGTTGGTCCCAGAACTCGGTCAAAGCCCCCAAAGGAGGGGTCTATTTCCTGAGGCTACTGCTCTGCTGCCTACTGACTGGCCTAAACCAACAGGAACGTGGGCTCTCCCCATCTGGGTGACAGAATCTGAAATCAGGGGTCTAGGGCTGTGCTCCCTCGGAGGGCTCCAGGGCAGGTCCTTTCTGCTTGGTCAGCTTCTGGGGGCTCCTGGTGCTCTTTTGCTCCTTCAATCTTCCCTCATCTTCAGGCGGCGACTCCTCCATCCTCACGTGACTTTTCCTCCGTCCTAACATAACCCCACAATGTGTTCCTGTGCGCACTTCTGACTGTCCACGTGGCCCCACCCCCTGTTCACGTGCCCACTGCACAGCTGGAGCTACTGCAGCACAGAGAGGGTGAGTGACTTCTTACTCCATGGGTACACAGCAGTAAAAGGACAGAGCTGAAACTGGACCCCTCAGCTGCCCAGAGCCTCTATCTCCTTGACCTGTGACCTCTGGGTAAGCGGCCCTTCACCCTGTGGCCGTTTGCTCTGATGGGTTTCACCCTTCCCCTCCCAGGGGACGGGAGTCCTGTCACTGCACCTGTGCCTCTGGGCGGCTGCTCTCTTTGTCCCTCGGTCACTCCCAGCTGGTATCCTTGGTGGAGCCTCGCTGCATTGGGGGAGGGCCTTACAGGGAGAACATCCCGCCTCCCCTCGCCCTCTGTGGCTTAGATTACAAAGTGCCATTATTGTTCCCATCTGGTTTACACTGCCTGCCTCTCCTGGCAGATTTTGTTTTACCCGGAAAAGACATTGATTCGGGGTCTGCAAACCAGCAGACTTCCTGCATTCACTGTGTGAGATGTGGCTCTGCCCTGGCGCCTCCTGGTCCAAGTCCCTGATGCCACCCCCACCTCCGTGGCAGCATCTCTCATCACCTGGGCCTCCATTCAGCAGTGGCACCCTCAGCGCTCCCCTGCGGCTAGCTCCAGTGACCTGCAGAGCCCCAGCCGGTCACCAGTTCCCCAGGTCCTGCCTCCAGCACCAGTTTCCTCAGACCAGTTTGGGAGGGGCTGGGGGGGGGGGTTATCACCTTAGGCAGAGGGGTGCAGACACCAGGTGGGCACTCTGCCCTCCTCCCTCCATGCTCCCTTACACCCCCCCACTACCCCCCCCCCCCCCACACACACACCTGTCTCCCCAGTCCTCTGAAGAGGAAATGCTGAGAGCAGAGTCTTTGCAGACGTTCAGCTCCTGGAGGGCTCAGCCTGCGCAGTGCGGCCACCAGAGGGGACCCGTCTGCAGAGTGGTAGGCAGAACAGGCCTGCCAGGGCAGCTGGATGCCCACCAGGTCTCAAAGCCATCCTTCAGCCTCCCCCTTAACCCTTCTGAAGGAAACCAGGTGTGGTTTCTGCCCAGCCCAGCTGCCTTCCTTGGGAGACAGCCGAGGCTGTCGCCCTCTGCTGGCCAGTTCCTGTTACTGCAGAAAGTAAGAATGACCCTGCCACCCAGCCCTTGCCCACTGGGAGCCAGCTCAGCACATAATTCCCATTTCACAGGTCAGAACCAGGCCTCCGCGCTTCCCTTCGCTGGGATGGGAGACACTGTGTAAAAGTGTAACACATGCGAGATTCCGGTCTTAGGAGGAAAGGGGAGGATAAAGCAGAAGTGATATCTGAAGAAATAATAGCTGAGTATTTCCAAAAGGCATCAAGCCACAGACTCAAGGAGCTCTGAGAACCCCTGAGCGCTCCCTGCCAAACTGGTGAAAAATGAAGTTAAAGAGAATATTTAAAAGTAGACAGCAGAGAAGACACTCTTGTGTTAAATGGAGCAAGAAGCACTAGGCTAGAAGACCCTTCAGTAGGGAACATGAAGAGGTATCAGGATTTCTCACCAGCTCACCCACACTCAAAAGAAACATTAAAAGCTCATCAGGCAGAGGGAAAACTATCCCCGATGAAGGGAGTAAATAGAGTAAGAATAAAGAGTTGCAAAGTAAGAGGTAGATAAAACTAAATACATATGGACTGTTTTAAATAATATCTGTGGGATTTAACACATATGCACAATAGTCATAATTAACAAAATGAAACAAAAGTTGTTAATGAGAACTTACATTCCTGGAATCCAAAGTTTCATCTGAGACCTGGGTGAAAATAAATAAGTAAGTAAGTAAGTAAGTAAGTAAGTAAATAAATAAATTCGCAAGCAAAGAAAGCACTTCCTCAAATACTGCTGTGTCTACTGCAAACTAGTGGCGGTGTGCCATAATTGCAGAAAAACTTAAGTCCCTGGTTGGCAAATTGTCGCTCTTGAGCCACATGCTACTCTTTGGCCCCTTGAGTGTGGCTCTTCCACAAAATACCACGGCCTGAATGAGTGTATTTTGAAGAAGTGGCATTAGAAGAAGCTTAAGTTTGAAAAATTTGGCTCTCAAAAGAACTTTCAATCCTACCGTTGATATTTGCCTCTGTTGACTAACGAGTTTGCCGACCACTGACTTAGGAGAAAAGATTAAAAAATGTGGTAACCAGAAACCTAAAGCTACCAGTAAACATGGCAAGCTGGCATTATATATTTGTTGAATGAATAGGTCATTGCTGTATTTCCTTCCTATATTTCTTTTTAAGAAAAATAATCACACTGAAATAAAAACTGGCATCTGTTAATTATAAAGAATTCAGTAAAACATGCTGAAACCCCAAAGATGGAAGACAAAAAAGCACCCAGATCCCACCAGCTAGAATAACTCAGTAACATTCAGTGAACATCATTTTGAACAACTTAATATGCAAATACAAGAAGAGGAGCATGGGTAATGAACAGGTGGTAGAGGTACTTTCATAAAACCATAACAATCATATATCAGATACAAATTTAATTTTACTTGAATTGTATAAAAGAAAGAGACCTTGATGGAATTGCTGAATTCATATACATATTTCCTCTAGGAAAGAGATACTTCCCCTAAAGTATCCCTTCAAGATTAATAAAATAAATAAATAAATAAACTGTCAGGACATTAAAGGTTGAAGTCATATGATTTTTTCCAAGGACATATTTTCATTTTTGTTTGTATAAAAAAAAGTACAAAAAATTTAAATCCCCAGTGAATTAAAGCAACATAAAAATTTTTGGTAACTACATCTCCCACATAATTTGAGAGACATTTATCACTACTCTAGATGGTCCTCTCATGCCCCCTATACATCACTGTCCTCTATTTCCCCCTTGTAACCACTGTGTGTATTTTTCTAAACTACTGTTGAGTTCTGCCCAAGTTTGAGTTTATGTAAAGACGACACTACTTGATGTTATTTCATGTAGGTATAGCTCAGTCATTTTTTAAATATACACTGAATGGCCAGATTATTATGATCTTTTAATGCATAATAATCTGGCCACTCAGTATATATATATATATATATATATTAGAAGCCCGGTGGATGAATTTCTGCATGTGTGGAGTCCAGCCAGCCTGGCCAGGGAGAGGAGACATAGGCGGTTGGCCAGCCTGCCTGCTGGTTCAGGGGAAAATTTGCATATTAGCCTTTTATTATATAGGATATACACTGAGTGGCCAGATTAATATGCATTCAGAGATCATAATAATCTGGCCACTCAGTGTATATTTTTATTGATTTCAGAGAGGAAAGGAGAGGGAGAGAGAGATAGAAACATCAATGATGAGAGAGAATCATTGATCAGCTGCATCTTGCACACCCACCACTGGGATCAAGCCCGCAACCTAGTCATGTGCTCTTGACTGGAATCAAACCTGAAACCTTTCAGTCCATAGGCCGACACTCTACCCACTGAACCAAACTGGCTGGGGCTAGCTCAGTCATTTTTATTGTTGTGTAATATTCAATTATAGGTTAGTTCATCACATTTAGCAGATAAAAATTCAAGATACCCAACTGAATTTCAATTTCAGATAAGTATTTTTAGTATAAACATATCCCATGCACTATTTGTGATATGCCTATACTATAAAATAGTTTCCTAAAATGTAAAGGAGCATCTGCCACGACCTGCATGGTGGGTTCAGGAGGAACTGCAGGAGGGCCAACACACAATGAAGACACTACTCAAGAAATAAGTTTTAAGCATGGGGCCAGGTGGAACCTCCTTTGGAAGAGGATCCATGAGTCCTAGTCTTGCCTGTTTTTATTCAGCTTGGTCACACATGTAGGCAGAGCACATAGTAAGCTGATGCTATCAAAGGTCCGTAGAGGTCAGTAAACATTTACTCAAAGATTATCAGGTCAGGGAATGCTTCCAGACAGTGCAGTGTCAGCAAGAGCAATCTATGCTGGCATCAGCCCTGCTGACCCCTGAGATTTATGGCCTTCCGAATTTCTTGTACTTTCATGCCAATGCTGCTATGCAGTGGTCTCCAGAAGGCATTTTGTATATTATTTGACAATCCTAATGTTACAATCTTTAAACATTATTTAATACTCTACTTTTGGACTTTCAACTTTTGGCTATTGCTGATATGCTGCTAAGGACATTCTTACACATGTCTTTTCATTGTTAAGGTTTTAAAGCAAATTCTTTCTTCCTTGTGCAATATGTGAATATATGCTTTCAATTAAAATGTGATTAAATTATAGTATCAACATTTTGCATGTCCTGAATATTATAATTTTGGGAATGTGTAGTATTCCTTTGGATACTGGGAATTGTCAAATTACAGTAAAATTGTGGCACATTTTATTGATAATTTAGATAGTCTCAGTTCTAGATAAACCAAGAGGTGGTTGCAGAATAAGCAAGATAAAACTCTTCAGATTTGCCTCAGTTTCTTTTCTAGACAACACAAGTGAAGACATGATTGAAGATATAATCCAAAGGAAGTATGAGTGGAGTGGAGATGTGGGGAAGACCAGAAGGAAAACAGTGAAAGGTGGGGTACTACTGAGCTGACTATGGCTTCAAGGAAACTTTATAGCAGGTTACTTAATCACAGGAGAGGGCCATAGAGAGGCCTGTGGATCCATTGAATTTGATTGACAGCTGTAGAAGAATACCAGCCATTCATCTTTAAAAGTGTGCCTCTGGGGAGAGAACTAAGATGGCGGCAAAGGTAAAACACCTATCTTGCCGTCATAATCAGCAATTTTAATACTACAACTTAACGAAAGAACAAACACCTTCCAGAATCACCAGAAAGCTCGCCGAGTTAAAATTCAACAAATAAAAGTGAAGATAAGACACTGTGACTCGGAGGAGTGGCGGCGAACAGCATTGAAAGATTTGCACGGAGAGAGGTTTGGAGTGCGCACCATGGAGAGGGCGGGCGGCTGAAAACCGGCCAGTTTTCTCGAGTGGGGAGACAAAGGCGTCCCACTGGACTGATTCTCCAGCTCTGGGCGAAGTCCAGAGAACCCACTATCACACGGGGTGAAAACTGGACAGTGGGAGGGCACGCTGAAGCTCGGGTGTGGCGGGTCTCCCGGCTTGTGGAGAAGGCAGCTTGTGCAAACAGCTCGGCTGGGTGACGGCGCAGAGAGCACACCGCGACTTGCCTCTCATTCGGAAAACCGCCAGACCGCTTTGTTTTACGACCCTGGGTGAGACATTGCGCATGCAGACTCATTTTGGAAAAGTCTGAATTCCCCGGCAGCTGGCAGCCGGTAGAGCTCCGCAGCGGCTCTCTCTCAGAGGTGCTGGCGGCCATTGCCCCTGGCACAGAGTCCCTGGGGCCGCATAGGGCAGAGCTAATGCTGTCTGCTTGGCCCGGAGACTCCGCCCACCCAACCTGAGCACAGCTGAGCTTCACAGACAATTGGCCTGGAGGTCAACCCTCCAAGTGCTAACAACGATTAACTGAGCTTAACTTCAGCAAGACTGTGCAACCCATATCCACCTCAGGTAACCGGGGAGGCTGAGCCACTATCTCTAGTAGGAAGTCTACCACACAAAGCTAATTGACCAACTCAGGGAAGCAGCCACCATGCAGCAACATGGAAAGAAATGAGCTGTGAAAGAAATGGAGGAAAAAAAACCGACTGGACATGGAATTCAGAACCACGGTTATAGGGTTTTTTAAGAGGCTCCAACAAAAGATCGAGGCCTATAAGGAAATAAGCAAGACCACAAAGGAAATGAATGAGTCCAACAAGAAAATGAACAACACCCTCAAGGATATAAACGAGAGCTGCGAAGAAATGATCAAGACCAACGTGGAAATGATCAAGACCAACGTGGAAATGAATGAGTCCTACAAGGAAATGAAAGAAACCCTCAAGGATATAAAGCAGACTCTCAAGGATATGAAAAAGGACCAACCAGAAATTAAGCATACACTGACTGAAACAAAAAATATTATACAAAGACCTAAAAGTGCCCTGGAGCACCCCAAGAACGAAGTTAAAGATTTGAAATACAAAGAGGTAAAATCCACTCAACTGAAAAAGCAAGAAACCAAAAGAATCCAAAAAATTGAAGATAGTGTAAGGGGCCTCTGGGACAACCTCAAGCATAACAACATCCGAATTATAGGGGTGCCAGAAAAAGCGAGAGGCCAAGACAATGAAAACCTATTTGAAGAAATAGTGACTGAAAACTTCCCACACCTGGTGAAAGAAATTGACTTAGGAGTCCAAGAAGCACACCGAACCCCAATATATAGGAACCCTAAGAGGACCACACCGAGGCACATCATAATTAAAATGCCAAGAGCAAAAGACAAAGAGAGAATATTAAAAGCAGCAAGAGAGAAACAGTTGGTTACCTATAAGGGAGCACCCATACGACTGTCAGCGGATTTCTCAACAGAAACGATGCAGGCCAGACGCGAGTGGCAAGAAATATTCAAAGTGATGAACAGCAAGAATCTACAACCAAGATTACTCTATCCAGCAAAGATACCATTCAGAATTGAAAGTCAGATAAAGTGCTTCGCAGATAAGAAAAAGCTAAAGGAGTTCATCACCACCAAACCAACATTATATGAAATGCTGAAAGATATTCTTTAAGAAGAGGAAGAAGAAAAAGGTAAAGATGAAAATTATGAACAACAAATACACATCTATCAACAAATGAACATAAAAATCAAGTGAATTGATAGGCTGTTGAACAGGATAGACTGGTGAATATAACAGAGACATGGACATAGAGAGGGAATGGACTGACAATTCTTGGGGAGAAAAGGGTTGTGGGAAGTGCAGCAAGAGACTGGACAAAAATCTAGCAACAATGGGAGAGGACAGTGGGGAGGGGGAGCTGAGGGTGGAGGGTGGGATAGGTACAGGGTGGAGGGGAGCTATAGGGGGATAAAAAGGGGAAACAATGTAATTAATAAACTGAACAATAAAGATTAAAAAAAAGAAAGTGTGCCTCTGGGAGTGGTAACATTCCTATACTTCCAGGTTTGGATAAGCTGTTAGGACATTGGTGAGGTCAGATTCTTTTTGGCCACAGCCCAGTCAGATCCAGAGTTGCTTTGGAGCTGCTATGGAGTTGCTTTTTAGCCACTACAGCAGTGGTTCTCAGCTGTCCCTTTAATACAGTTTCTTTTTTTTCCTTTCTTTTTTTTATTTACAATATAACTTATATTTAATAGTAGTACATATGTTTTCCTTTTCCCCCTCCAATGTCCTTCCCCCAGCCTCCCTTACCCCCTAGCACATGTCCCCACCTGCCCCCCTCCCTGCCCCAGTGTCTTTCATTCATTGATTATGTTCATATGCATGCATACAAGTCCTTCGGTTGATCTACCCCAGCATCCACCTCCCATCCACCCCAGCCTTCCCCTTGTAGCTTGACAGCCTGTTCAAGGCCACTCTGCCTCTATATCAATCAGTCCCCCCTGTTTCTTTTCTTCAAAAATATCTTGCCTCTGCATACTAGAAACAAACGTATAAGAACAAAAAAATGTTTGAGTGTCAGTTTCAATGTCCAACTGTTCTGAGCCCCAGTTTCGATGTCAAATAGTTCTTCATGTGTACATGTCAGCAATGGTATCCAGAAGGTGGACACATCGTGGCAATGCAAGATCCATCTTCTCTGGTATGGTCCTGGGCCGCCTGCAGCCACACACAGCTGCTGACTGCTAGCATGGCAAAGTGTCGTCAGCGTCCACCATCTCTGGACCATCCTCATGGCTGGAGCAGATCCGTCAGTTCCTCACTGTTGCAGGAACCCACACGGTGTTGGAGTTGTTCTCTACAAACACACAAACATATTCTCGACCAAAAGTTAACAAAGGTATCCTCTCTGCAAAATAGACTTGGGATTCTTTTTATTTTTGCCTGAATGATTTTCCTTTGGCTTATTTTGACACCATGTGTGTTTTTTCATGGGTGTCCTGCAGTTGGTTTTACAAGTGGAATTTACTTTTCTGGAGTAAGAATTTTCTAGATGTATTTTACTTACAGGATATTTTTCTTTACATGATATTACCCCACTTCCCCCCCTTTTGATTAATGGGGGCTTTTGGAAATTTTATCTTGCCATCTTGGTAATTTTAAATTTTAATTTTTGCACACAAATATGACTGCTTTAGGTTCTTTTGATGTTAGGCAATTTTACAGTGAGATGAACTACTAATAGATATTTTAGTTAATGTTTTAGGCACAGCTTTTTGTCCAGTACACTTAAATTTTCTTGAGTATTATTTCACTTGGCCAATTTAAATTAATTTGAAAACTTGATTACTATTTTACTGTCAATTTTAATACTTAAGCAGAAATCTTAGTTTACCCTGTAAATACTAGTGGAAAGGAATATTTGCATTTTTGAGTAGGTCCTCAGCATTCCTGGTAATAAACTGAATTTAAATATAGAGCAGCTATTGCTGGCCGAGTCTCTGTCTGCCACCTGAGTCCCAATCTGAGCCATGCGTGGGAGACAAAGCAGCCATGGGGGCAGGAGACCTCACTCAGAAGGGGAAAGAGTTCAGGCCCCTGCAAGGTTTATGGGTGAGGGTCTGTGCCCCACCTCTGTTGACCTTTTAGTTCTCTTCTGTTGGCCCCTCTGTGACTGTGCCTGTCTTAGGTTGTTCTTTCCCTGATGAATCTTACCCATCTCTGGCTAACCAGCCATCCTCCGGGGTCAAACAGGGTGAAGTGAGGTTCAGTTCTGTCTACTTTGTAGTCTATGCCCCCGTGGCCTCCACGTCCAGCACCTGCCTTGGGGTCCCCTCGCCTACTGGTGGGGACCTGGTACTGATCACATATCTTGGGGGACCCAGGTTTCTTCTCCAGAGAGGGCCAAGCTCACACCATTGGTCAAGAGACAGATCCATGGTGCCAGCTGCCCAGAGGCTTCAGCCACAGCTTGAACTGAAAGCTCAGGCAACAGCTGTGTGAATTTGGATAGTAAGAAGTGGGATCACTGGGAAAAAGGGCAAGAGGGGCCAATATAGAATGCTTGGGTGCCTTCCAGTGCCTAATTCCTTCTGAAAGGGATTAATTCCTTTTCTATCCTATTTTAAATTGCTGCCCAACATTCAAAGAACTAGTTTGTAAGTTTATTTGGGATAATTGTATAATATGCTGTTGTCAAATATCAAATATTATAATGACATTGTAGAATAATATCATGTAAGGGTATTATGGTGTCACGGGAGGTTAAGGAGGGCCTAGCCTAAGGACTGGTGTCCATAGGAGATGACAAGCTCTAGGCCATGTTAATTCAATCTCAAACTAGCTGCCAATTTTTTTTATAACTTTATATAAACTTTGTTAGGGATGTAAAAACACAAATTACTTACCTTAGTTCAAGAGTTCAAATATATTGTCTTTCCCCCTTACTCCCACCACCTGCCACTTACCCTGAGGTTTGACATTCTGATGGACATTTCTCAGTCTCTGGATCCATTCTTGTTCATCAGTCTATGTCATTCATTATATTCCTCAAATGAGTGAGATCATGTGATACTTGTCTTTCTCTGCCTGGCTGATTTCACTTAGCATAATGCTCTCCAAATCCATCCATGCTGTTACAAATGGTAGAAGCTCCTTCTTTTTTACCACAGCGAAGTATTCCATTGTGTAAATGTACCATAGTTTTTTAATCCACTCATCTGCTGATGGGCACTTCAGGCTGTTTCCAAATCTTAGCTATGGTAAATTGTGCTGCTATGAACATAGGGGTACATATATCCTTTCTAATTTGCATTTCTAGTTTCTTGGGATATATTCCTAGAAGTGGGATCACTGGTTCGAATGCAAGCTCCATTTGTAATTTTTTGAGGAAACTCCATACTGTCCTCCACAGTGGCTGCACTAGTCTACAATCCCACCAGCAGTGCACGAGAGTTCCTTTTTCTCCGCATCCTCGCCAGCACTTGTCGTTTGTTGATTTGTTGATGTAAGTCATTCTGACAGGTGTGAGATGCCACCGCATAGTCGTTTTGATTTGCATCTCTCGGATAATTAGTGACTTTGAGCAAGTTTTCATATGTCTCTGGGCCTTCCTTTTGTCTTCTTTAGAAAAGATTCTATTTAGGTCTGTTGCCCATTTTTTTTATTGGATCATTTGTCCTCCTTTTTTTGAGTTGTGTGAGTTGCCTGTAGATGCTTGAGATCAAACCTTTATCACTGATAACATTTGCAAATACGTTCTCCCATACAGTGGGTTTTCTTATTTTTTGTTGGTGGTTTCCTTAGCTGTGCAAAAGCTTTTTATTTTGATGTAGTCTCATTTGTTTATTTTGTCTTTAGCTTCCATTGCCCTAGGAGCAGTATCATTGAAGAAGTTCATTTGGCATACGTCTGAGATTTTTTTTCCTGTAGATTCCTCTAATGTTTTTATGGTTTCCCATCTTACGTTTAAGTCTTGTATCCATTTTGAGTTTATTTTTGTGTATGGTGTAAGTTGGTGGTCTAGTTTCATTTTTTTGCATGTATCTGTCAAATTTTCCCAACACCATTTATTGAAGAGACTGTCTTGACTCCATTTTATGTTCATGCCTCCTTTGTCAAATATTAATTGAGCATAGTGGTTTGGGTTGATATCTGGATTCTCTATTCTATTCCATTGATCTATATGTCTGTTCTTGTGCCAGTACCAGGCTGTTTTGAGAACAGTAGCTTTGTAATACAGCTTGAAATCTGGTACTGAAATCCCACCAACTTTGTGCTTCTTTCTCAGGATTGCTGTGGCTATTCAGGGCCTTTTTTTTTTATTCCAGATGAAATTTTGGAGAGTTCTTTCTAGGTCTGTGAAATATGCCATTGGTATTTTAATGGGGAGTACATTAAATTTATAGATTGCTTTGGGTAGCATGGACATTTTAATTATGTTGATTCTCCCAATCATGAACATAGTATGTTCTTCCATCTGTTTACAACTTCCTTTATCTCTTTTTTTAGTGTCCTGTAGTTTCCGTGAATAGGTCTTTTACCTCCTTAGTTAAGTTTATTCCTAGGTATCTTAATTTTTTTGGTGTGATGGTAAATGGGATTGCTTTTTTAGTCTCTCTTTCTGTAAGTTCACTATTGGTGTATAGAAATGCCATAGATTTCTTGGCGTTAATTTTGTATCCTGCTACATTGCTGAACTCATTTATTAAGTCTATTAACTTTTTTATGGAGTCTTTTGGGTTTTTTATGTACAATATCATGTCATCTGCAAGTAAGGATAGCTTTACTTCTTCTTTTCCAATTTGGATGCCTTTTATTTCTTCTTCTTGTCTAATTGCAATGGCTAATACTTCCGGTACTATGTCGAACAGGAGTGGTGAGAGTGGGCAACCCTGTCTTGTTCCTGTTCTTAGGGGAAATGGTTGTAGTTTTTGCCCATTGAGTATGATGTTTGCTGTGGGTTTCTTATATATGGCTTTTATTATGTTGAGGTATGATCCTTCTATTCCTAACTTCTTGAGAGTTTTTTTTATCAAGAAAGGGTGTTGGATTTTGTCAAATGCTTTTTCTGCATCAATTGATATGACTATTTGATTTTTATCTCTCAATTTGTTTATGTGATGTATCACATTTATTGATTTGCGGATATTGTACCTTTAATACAGTTTCTCGTGTTGTGGTGACCTCCAACCATAAAATTATTTTCGTTGCTACTTCATAACTATAATTTTGCTACTATTTTGAATCGCAATGTAAATATCTGTGTTTTCTGATGGTCTTATGCGCTTTGTTAGCAGTTTTCAACCTGTGGGTCATGACATTAGAAAGATTGAGAACCAATGTGCTACAGGAAGATGTAGCCTTAGTCTCCAGTGCCCTAGGAGCTGTGCCTCTGAAGATATTGCTATGACATATATCTGCTATTTTGCTGCCTATGGAGTCCTGTAGGATTTTTATGGTTCCCCATTTTAATCCTTTAGTCATTTTGAGTTTATTTTTGTGTATGGTGTAAGTTAGTGATCTAGTTTCATTCTTTTGCATGCATCTGACCAAAATTTTCAGCACCATTTATTCAAGAGAGTGCCTTGACTCCATTGTATGTTCATGTCTCCTTTGTCAAATATTAATTGAGCATAATGGCTTGTGTTGATTTCTGGGTTCTCTGTTCGGTTCTACTAGTTTATGTCTGTTCTTGTGCCAGTACTAGGCAGTTTTGAGAACCGTGGGTTGATAATATAACTTGATATCTGGTATTGTGAGCCTTCCAACTTTGTTATTCTTTCTTAGAATTGTTGTTGCTATTTGGAGTCTTTTAAAAAAATTTATTCCAGATGAATTTTTGGAAAGTTTGTTCTAGATCTTTGAAACATGTCATTGGTATTTTAATGGGGATTGCATTGAATCTGTATGTTTTTTTGGGTAGTATGGACATTTTAATGATGTTGATTCTACCAATTCATGAACATGGTATGTCCTTACATTTGTTTATGTCTTTCTCTATCTCTTTTTTCAATGTCCTGTAGTTTTCTGAGTACAGGTCTTTTTCCCTTATTAGTTAAGTTTATTCCTAGTTAACTTAAAAAATTTTTTTGTGCAATGGTAAATGGGGTTTTTTTTTTGTTTGTTTCTCTTTCTGTGAGTTCATTATTGGTGTATAAAAATGCCATAGATATCTGGGTGTTAATTTTGTATCTTACTACATTGCTGAAGTCATTTATTAGGTCTAGTAGTTTTTTGATGGAATCTTTGGGGTTTTCTATGTGTAGTATCATGTCAATTATGAATAAGGACAGTTTTACTTATTCTTTTCCAATTTGGATGCCTATTATTTCTTCTTCTTGTCTGATTGATATGGCTAGCACTTCCAGTACTATGTAGAACAGGAGTGGTGAAAGTGGGCATCCCTGTCTTGTTCCTGTTCTTAGGGGAAATGACTTTAGTTTTTGCCCATTGAATATGGTGTTGGCTGTTAGTTTGTCATATATGGCTTTTATTATGTTGAGGTATTATACTTTTATTCCCACCTTGCTGGGAGTTTTTATCAAGAAAGGGTGTTGTATTTTGACAAATGCTTTTTCTGCATTGATTGACATGATTATGTAATTTTTGTCTCTCAATTTGTTTAGGTGATATATCACATTTATTGATTTGAGGATATTGTACCATCCTTGCATCCCTGAATAAATGCTACTTGGTCCTGGTGCATGATCTTTCTAATGTAATGCTGGATCTAATTTGCTAGAATTTTGTAGAGGATTTCAGCATCTATGTTCATCAAGGGTATTGGTCTGTAGTTCCCTTTTTGTGTGTGTGTGGTGCCTTTATCTGGTTTTGGAATTTGGGTAATGCTGGCTTCATAAAAAGATCTTAGATGTGTGCCTTCCTCTTGAATTTTTTGGAATAGTCTGAGAACTATAGGTTTTAGTTCTTTGAATGCTTGGTAGAACTCCCCTGTAAAGCTGTTCAGACCAGGGCTTTAGTTTGCTGGAAGATTTTTAATCATTGCTTTAATTTTTCTAGTAGTTATCAAAAAAGTATTCAGGTTTTTTTATTCTTCTTGATTGAGTTTTGGGAGTTGTATTTTTCTAAGAATATGTTCATTTTGTCTATGTTGTCCATTTTGTTAGAATAGAGTTATTCATAGCATTTTTCATAATCCTTTGTATTTCTGTGGGATTGGTTGTTTCTTCACCTCTTTCATTTCGGATTTTGTTTATTTGGGTCCTCTCTTTTTGCTTCTTGGTTTATCCTTTCGAAGAACTGTCTCTTGGTTTTATTGATCTTTTGTATTTTTTGTCTCTATGTCATTTGTTTCCACTCTGATCTTTATTATTTTCTTCCTTCTGCTTACTCTGGGCTTTTCTCGTTGTTCTCTAATTCTTTTAGTTGTATGGCTAGATAATATATTACCATTTTTTTTGAGGTAGGCCTGTAGAGCTATGAACTTTCTTCTCAAGACTGCTTTCACTGTGTTCCATAGATTTAGGATTGTTTTGTTTTTATTGTCCTTTGTTACTAGAATGCTTTTTATTTCTTCTTTGATCTCTTTGATAACCCAATCATTATTTAATAGCATGCTATTTAGTCTCCAAGTGTTTAATTTTTTCATTGTTTTTGTTGTAGTTGATTTCTAATTTTATGCTATTGTGGTCTGAGAAGATGCTTGATATGATATCTATCTTCTTGAATTTGAATAGACTTTGCCTGTGTTCCTTAGAAAATGACCTGTGTGCACTGGAGAAGAATGTATTTCTATAGCTTTGGAATGAAATGTTCTGAATATGTCAATTAAGTTTATCTGATCTAGTGAGTCATTTAGGATTGATGTTTTTTTGCTGATTTTTTTTTTTTTTTTTGCTGAGAGGATTTATCCAGTGGTGTCAATGGGATATTAAAGTCCCCTACTATGATTCTTTTGCTGTTGATTTCTCCCTTGATATCTTCCAGAAGTTTTTTTTCTGTACTTGGGTGCTCCTGTATTGGATGTATATATGTTTACCCGAGTTATTTCTTCTTGTTGGGTTGCTTCCTCTAATATTATGTGTAGCCTTTCTTATCTCTTGTTATGGCCTTCACTTTGAAGTCTAACTTGTCAGATATAAATATTGCTACCTCAGCATTTTTTTTTACTTCCATTTGCCAGAGGTTTTTTTTCCCATCGCTTTGCTATCAGTCTATGTGAGTCCTTTGTTCTGAAGTGGGTCTCCTGTAGACAGATAAATGGGTCATGTTTTCTTATCCATTCACCTACCCTATGTCTTTTGATTGAATCATTTAATTTATTTACATGTAAGGTTATTATTGACTAGAGGCCTGGTGCATGAGATTTGTGCACTCGAGGGGGGTTTTCTTAGCCCAGCTGGCGCCCTCTTGCTGTTTGGGAGCCCTTGGGGGATGTCTGACTGCTGGCTTAGACCTTCTCCCCACCTAAGCCATCAGTCAAATATCCTTAGCATTGCCACAGAGTTGGCAGAGGCTCCTGCCACCTCTACTGTGCTCATCAGCTAATGAGCCCAGCTCAGGGCTTCTGTTGAGTGGTGCTCCCCCTGTGGGAGTGCACTGACCACAAGGGGGCAACTCCTTCATTGAGCATCTTCCCCCTGATGGTCAGTGCATGTCATAGCAACCAGTCATTCTGTTGTTCAATTGATTTGCATATTAGCCTTTTATTATATAGGATTATATAGGATAGGTACTTGTTTGTCACCATTTTTATTCTTTACTAGAGACCGGTGCATGAAATTTGTGCACGGGGGTGAGTGGATGTCCCTCAGCCCAGCCTGCACCCTCTCCCAATTGCTTGCCTGCCTGCCTTCCTGATTGCTCCTAACTGCTTCTGCCTGCCAGCCTGATAACACTCTAACAACTCCCCTGCCAGCCTGATTGATGCAGTTGCTCCCCTGCCAGTCTGGTCACCACTAATTGCCCTCTCCTGCAGGCCTGGTCACACTTAACTACCCTCCCCTGCAGGCCTGTTTCCCCCCCCGCCCCAACTGCTCTCCCCTGCAGGCCTAGGCCCCCCAACTGCCCTCCCCTTCAGGGCCAGTTGCCACCAACTTCCCTCCTCTGCTGGCCTGGTCACCCCTAACTGCCCTCCCCTGCAGGCTTGATCACCCCAAATTGTCCTCACTTGTAGGCCTGATCACTCCCAACTGCCCTCCCCTACTGGCCATATTGTGGTGGCCATCTTGTGTCCACATGGGGGCACAGCATGGGGACAACCATCTTGTGTGTTGAAGTGATGGTCAATTTGCATATTATTATTTTATTAGAGAGGATTATATAGGATAGAGGCCTGGTGCACAGCCTGGGGCCAGGTGATTTGCCCTGAAGGGTGTCCTGGATCAGAGTGGGGTTCCCTTGGGGAATGGGGTGGCCTGGATGAGGGGCCTGTGGTGATTTGCAGGCTAGGCGCAACTGCCCCCCCCCCCCCCTGGTGACCAAAGTGGAGGCCCTGGTATCTGGAATTTATTTATCTTCCATAATTGAAACTTTGTAGCCTTGAGTGGAGCCAAGCCACTGCTTGCTCTGTGGCCACAGCCATTTTTGTTGGGATTTATTTATCTTCTATAATTGAAACTTTGTAGCCTTGAGTGAAGGCCTGGGCTGGCCAGGGCAGGCAGAAAGCTTGCCTTGCTCCGTTGCTGGGGAAACCTAAGCCTCCTGCTCTCTCTGTGGCCACAGCTATCTTGGTTGGGTTAATTTGCATCTCTCTTGATTGGCTAATGGGCGTGGCTAATGGGTGTAGCGGTGTTATGGTCAATTTGCATATTATCCTTTTATTAGATTGGATGCCTGTGGATCCTTTAACCTTCCTATTTCTTCTCTTTATAGCAGTCCCTTTAGCATTTCTTGCATTGCTGACTTGGTGGTAATAAACTCCCTTGGCCTTCCTTGTGAAGCTCCTGATTTCACCTTCAATTATGAATGATAGCCTTGCTGGGTATACTATTCTTGGATTCATTTTCTTGCTTTGCATCACTTTGCATAGTTCATTCCAGTTCCTTCTGGCCTGATGTGTTTAGGTTGAGAAATCAGTTGATGGTATAATAGGATATCCCTTGTATGTAACTGTCTATCTCTCTCTGTCAGCCTTTAAGGTTCTTATTTTTGTTGGTGTTTGCCAATTTAATTATGATGTGTCTTGGTGTTGGTCTTTTTGGGTTCATCTTGTTTGGGACTCCATGAGCTCCTTAGACTTGTGTGAGTTTTTTCTTCTTCCCAATAATAGGGAAGGTTTCTGTCATTATTCATTTAAACAGGTTTACTAGTCCTTGCTGGCTTCCTCTCCTTTTGGCACCCCTATTATGTTGTTTTCTTTTGTGTTGTCCCAAAGCTCCCTTAGGCTCTCCTCCTGTTTTTTTTCCCCCATTTTACTTTATACATACTTTTATTTTTATTTTTTAAATCTTTATTGTTCAGTTTATTAATTACATTGTTTCCTTTTTTCCCTCTATAGCTCCCCTCCACCTGATACCCATCCCACCCTCTGCCCTCACCCCCCTCCACTGTCCTCTCCCATAGTTGCATGATTTTTTGTCCAGTCTCTTGCTGCACTTCCCACACTCCTTTTCTCCCCAAGAATTGTCAGTCCATTCCCTCTCTATGTCCGTGATTGTATTACATTCACCAGTTTATCCTGTTCATCAGCTTATTAATTCACTTGATTTTTATATTCATTTGTTGATAGATGTGTATTTGTTGTTCATAATTTACACTTTTATCTTTTTCTTCTTTCTCTTCTTAAAGAGTATCTTTCAGCATTTCATATAATATTGGTTTGGTGGTGATGAACTCCTTTAGCTTTTTCTTATCTGCGAAGCACTTCATCTGACCTTCAACTCTGAATGATAGCTTTGCTGGATAGAGTAATCTTGGTTGTAGATTCTTGCTATTTATCACTTTAAATATTTCTTGCCACTCCCGCCTAGCCTGCATCATTTCTGTTGAGAAATCCGCTGACAATCGTATGGGTGCTCCCTTATAGGTAACTAACTGTTTTTCTCTTGCTGCTTTTTAATATTCTCTCTTTGTCTTTTGCTCTTGGCATTTTAATTATGATGTGCCTCGGTGTGGTCCTCTTAGGGTTCCTATATATTGGGGTTCGGTGCGCTTCTTGGACTCCTAAGTCAATTTCTTTCACCAGGTGGGGGGAAGTTTTCAGTCACTATTTCTTCAAATAGGTTTTCATTGTATTGCTCTCTCTCTTTTTCTGGCACCCCTATAATTCGGATGTTGGTATGCTTGAGGTTGTCCCAGAGGCCCCTTACACTATCTTCAATTTTTTGGAATTTTTTGGTTTCTTGCTTTTTCAGCTGAGTGGATTTTACCTCCTTGTATTTCAAATCTTTAACTTGGTTCTTGGGGTGCTCTAGAGTACTTTTAGGTCTTTGTATAATATTTTTTATTTCAGTCAGTGTATGCTTAATTTCTGGTTGGTCCTTTTTCATATCCTTGAGAGTCTCATTCATATCCTTGAGGGTCTTGTTCATTTCCTTGTAGGACTCATTCATTTCCACGTTGGTCTTGTTCATTTTCTTGCAGGTCCCGTTCATATCCTTGAGGGTCTCGTTCATTTCCTTGTAGGTCTTGCTTATTTCCTTATAGGTCTCAACCTTTTCTAGGAGCCTCTTGAAAAGCCCTATAACCATGGTTTTGAATTCCATGTCCAGTCGTTTTTTTCCCTCCATTTCTTTCACATCTGATTTCTTTCCATGTCTCTGCATGGTGGCTGCTTCCCTGAGTTGGTCAATTAGCTTTGTGTGGTAGACGTCCTACAAGGGACAGTGGCTCAGCCTCCCCAGTTACCTGAGGTGGATATGGGTTGCACAGTCTTGTTGAAGTTAAGCTCAGTTTAATCATTGTTAGCACTTGGAGAGGTTGACCTCCAGGCCAATTGTCTGTGAAGTTCAGCTGTGCTCAGGTTGGATAGGCGGAGTCTCCGGGCCAAGCAGAGAGCATCAGCTGCGCCCTATGTGGTCCCAGGGTCTCTGAGGGAGAGCTGCTGCTGAGCTCTACCAGCTGCTGGAGAATTCAGACTCTCCCCAAATGAGTCTGCACACCCAATGTCTCATCGAAGGTCGCAAAACAATGCAGTCTGACGGTTTCCCGAATGAAAGAGCAAGTCATGAGTGCTCTCTGAGCGGTCAGGCAGCTGCACTGTTCCTAAGCTCATGTGCACTCCGCACAAGCTTGCCTTTCTCACAAGCCCGCTGACCCCTGCAGCACCTGAGCTTTGGCGTGCCCTCCCACTGTCCAGTTTTTACCCCGTATGATAGTGGGTTCCCTGGACTTCGCCCAGAGCTGGAGAATCAGTCCAGTGGGACATCTTTGTCTCCCCTGTTCAAGAAAACTGGCCGGTTTTCAGCCGCCCGCCCTATCCACTGGCACACGTGGCTCCTCCAAACCTCTGACTCTGCGCGTATCTTCAATGCTGTCCGCTGCCACTCCTCTGAGTCACAGTGTCTTATCTTCACTTTTATTTGTGGAATTTTCACTCAGCCAGCTTTCTGGTGATTCTGGATGGTGTTTGTTCTTTCGTAAAGTTGTAGTTTTAAAATTGCTGTGTATGGTGGCAAGATAGGTGTTTTACCTATGCTGCCATCTTGGTTCTCTCTCCTCCTGTTTTTTAAGTTTTTTTTTTCTGATTTCTGCTCTACTTGTGTGTTTTTTTCTACCTTGTCTTCTAGCTTGTCCTCAGCTTATTCTAGCCTACTTTGATGCTTTCTATTGTGTTCTTTATTACAGCAATGTCCTTCTTCATTTCTTCTTTGTTATTCTTCATTTCTGCTTGATTCTTACACATGTTGTTGAATTTGTCTTTCATCCCTTTCGGTGTCCTTATGACCATCTCTCTGAATCCTTTCTCTAACAAATTGCTTGCCTCCATTTTGTTAACTTTCTTTTCTGGTGATTTCTTCTTTTCTTTCATATGGGGGTAGTTTCTTTGTCTTCCTATTTTTGCTCCTCTCAGGGTATCTGGTTATGTGGCTCACTCTCTACCACATTGACTAAAAGGCACAAAATACAACTCAACAAGACACAACACAAAGATAACAAAACATGAGTGTATTCACGAAACAGAAAACCCCAAATAAAGGTGATCACCAGCAAAAAGAGACTCATGGGAGAGAAAAGAGTGCAAAAATGATATTGAGAAAAGGAAAAAAAAAGTAAGAGAGAAAACAAAAAGAAGAAAATTAAGGGGGAAAATATATGTATACGCAGGGGGGGGGGGTGCACAAAACCAACAACTAAACAAAAAAATGTGAACAACAAACACCCAGAAAAAAGAAGGGGAGCTGAATCTGAAGAGGCAGAGTTTATTTTCAGAAGGTAAGATAAAGGGATTGAATGAATTGGGTAAAGGCCACAATTCAGTATAGATAAGATAGAAAGAGAATGAGTGTGTAAGAAGAAAAGTAAAAACACAAAATACTCAATTAAAAATTTTCCTCTTTTTTTAATCTATCTATTTTTGTATTCATCTATTTTTTGGAAGAGGAGAATAGAGTAGAGTACAGATAGATCTAAGTTTGGTGAGTGAAACTAATTAAGCTATTAGTAGAAGAAGAGAACAAGCAAGGAGAGGAAAAACAAAAGCATAAAATAAAAAACAAAAATAATTTACCCAACTAACAAAAAAATCAAACAATCAACAACAACAAGAAAAAAAATTGGCTAGCAAAGAAAGATAAAAGAAAAGGGTGCTTACAGTTGGGGCAGGAGAAAGGAAATTAGATATATGAGTAAGCCCGCAGAGTCTACTATAATAGTAATGTGTAAATAGAAGAAGATAAATTTTTCTCAAGGAGTAAAAGGAAAGGAGAGAGCAAAACTAAAGCAGGAACAAAAGAAGAGAAACAAGATGAAAAATGGGGAAATAAGGAAGAAAGTGTTGGCATAAAGAAAAAAAATAAGATAGAGTAAAATAATGTTAAAAATAATAAAATAAGAACAAAAATAGAATGTAAAACACAAATTAAAAAATTATGTGTATATTAAAGCCTAAGCAACCACCCAACTGGCTGACCAGCCAGTAGCTATGACATTCACCAACCATCAGGGGGGCAGATGCTCAATGTAAGAGCTGCAGAGCAACAGCAACTTTGCAGAATGCCCTTTTGCATTCTGGGATCCCTTGGGGGATGTTGGACTGCTGGCCTTGGCCTGATCCCCACATGCTAGGCCAGGCAGAGGGAACCCATCAATGTACAAATCTGTGCACCAGGCCTCTAATAATGATAATATTAAATAAATAAAAATAATAAAAAAATACATAAAATAAAGAAAAGAAAAAATTTTAGTTCCTTAAGTAAAAGATAAAAAAAAGTGAAGCAATGAAGTTCATACACTTCAGCTGAGTATTTAATGTCCCATGGGGGCTGGTCTAAGGCCCCCCTCCCCTGTTCTGTCTGCCACGTCTCAGCTTCCTGCTAGGTAGTCAGCACTGTGTTGAAACTCCCAGCAGATCCACCTCTGCTGGAGGCAAATTCCAGCAGGTCATATTATGCAAGAAGTTCATCAGAAGGCAGATAAATATTTTCAGCAGGGCTGAAGATCTGCATATTATTGCCTGCTGCCAGACAGCTGAGGGCAGTTCCCCCAACCTGATGATCCTTTATTGTTTACCAAACCTTACCTTTGATATGTATATTTGCTTTGCTAAGGGGCAAAATGTGGGAATAAAAAGCTGTGGGTCCAGACATTTGGGGAGCTCACTTAACTAAAGAAAGTGGAGCTTCCTTTGACTCCCCCATGCCTCCCAAATTTATATTTCTTGTCTAGTCTCTCTAGTATATACATTTATGTTGCAGCCCCTTCTCTAGATTCCTGAACCCTTGCAGTGAAAGACCCTTGCACACCACTACTCTGTGTCAGACTTTACAGCCTAGTTTTCAGCCAGGCAGGATCAATCTGCCTGCTTTGTTTTCCTGCCTGCTTTCAATCCTATTTACACAGCATCTATTTCTGACATGGGCTCTAGGTGGTGGTGTTTCTGTATTACTTTCTGGGACCAAATGGCTCTTCAACACAGTCCTGAAATCTTTGTTTCCCCCTGGAGTTCAAGGCTCCGCATGGCTGTGCTGCTAGGAGGGGCCTGATTTCCAGGTGAAAAATATCTGTTCAGGTTTGGAGGGATCGGACTGTCCCAGAACTGGCTTTCTGATTGTCTCTCCCTATTTTGTTACCAAGGTTCCACAAACCCACCTTCCCCTGCACTGCAATCCAGTAAGGGTTTGTGATTGAGAGATCCTGGGTTTAGAGGGTAAAAGTGAGGAAATTATAAAGACAGAGCAACCATGCTGCTACGTGTCTCTCTCCTCCCGGAACTGTGTGCCTGGTGCAGAGCTTCAGGCTGCCTTTATGGGCACAGCTTCCCATGGCTATGGTTTTAGATCTGGAGTCCCCCACTGCCAGCAGCCTTGTGGATCCCCTTCTACAGTTGAGTGCTATACTTGTCCCAAGGAATGTGGCATTGGTGCAAAACAGTCTCCCTCTGACACTCCAGTCCCAGCTGCAAGTGTTTCTCCCTCCAGTCCCACTCCCTGATCCCACTGCTCTCCAGGTGGTCTCTGACCTTTCCATCCACCGATTGCTTCATCAGCTGTGTTTAATTTGCCAATTCCGGGTGAATGTTATTATATTTAGCTGTTTCTTCTATCTGTTCCATGAGAAGGCACTGGAGTTGTTCACCTATTCAGCCGTCATTTTGTCTCCCCCTGGACAAACTTTTAGGTGCCCATCGGCCAGGGAGGCTGGAGTCTCAGTGTTTGTGGATTTGCAGCTGAAGCAGCTGGTCTCTGGCTAATGTGGCTGTAGGGTTCTGGGTGGTGTCAGAGGTCTCCCTGGGTGGAGGTGAGGGTGGGCCCCAGTCACAGTCGCTCTTCCCTTCAAGATGGCGTGGTCTCTGCAGCAGAGCTAGCTGCCCCAGGAGAGATTGCAGTAGGAGTATTAGGCTGCCCAGCTAGGGGAGCCTGGTCCACCATTCCTGAATAATTCTGAAGAATATAACTGCCCTTCATTCACAGATATACACACCCCAGACATCCAAGTACTCCCCTTTTGCTCTCTCACTCACACTCTTTCTCACTGTCATCTTGGGTTTCCTATTTGTCACTTTCTTAATTTTCACATATTATGAGGACTTACAATAACTAGATTAATTGCACTGTAATCAGAGAACATATTCCATATATTTTGACAATTGTTAAGACAAAAGAAATACAGATTAAGTCTGGCACATATGGCAGAGATTCCTGATAGTTCTGGAGGAGGAATACTTACAAGCATAAAAATGAAAGATGAGTAGGATACAGGTAGAGAAGGTGTGCATGTCATGAATGTTTGTGTGCTAGGGGGTAGTTGCTGAGGGATCTAAGTCTTATTGGAGAGACCCTGAAGTGGGCAGGACAGATTCAATGTAAAGTAGTAAATGTTATGATGGAGAGGGAAGCACTGGGACTTTAGGAGCATGACAAAGTTTAATGAATCTGCTTCATGAAATTATGGATATGTAAAGCTAACAGGTATGCTGCAATGGCTAAAATCTTTGGAATCAGCCCTGGGTTTGAATCTTCTTTTGCTTCTTAGTAATTTCAGCTTGGGATAAACACTAAACTTCTTGAAGCCTAGTTTTTAAAATCTATACCATGGGGCTAAAAAAATTATTGCCTGGCAGGATCAACATGAGATTAACTGAGATACATCAGATACAGTCAAACAATTATCAAAAGGCAGGGGTTAGGGCTTTGTTAGTGAAAGTAGTTTTAACCTCTGGGTGTGATTGAGTGTCTGGCCCACAAAGGAACTCTGAGGTCACAACATCCAGGAAACAGCAGGGGGAAAGGACAAGAATAGCCAGGAGCCTTGAGCAGAAGGAGCCTGCGAAGTATGGAATGCTGTAGCTGAGTTAGAGAGAGCCCAGCAAGTTGGTGACTGCTTAAAAGCCACATGCACAGAGCACCTGGCCCAGAAAATTTGGACCCTCCTCCCAGTTCTGCATTGGCTCATCCAGTGAGTCTCATTTTCCTTAAATAAAAATGCAGAGGGAATTTGCATGGCACATTGGATCTCCAACTCCCCATCCAATGGAGAAACAGATTGAGAATAATTCAGAAGCTCTGTCCACATGCAGTAGGAAAGGTCATTCAGATCAGCTATTTCTGTCCCGAGGAACAGGGGTGGCATGTATTTTTGTCCCTGGCACTTGCTAGGATCCCCTAATACTGTGTGCCATACACCCTAGTAAGTGCTTTTTGGACACTGTATCATTTAACTCTCTTAACTCTGTAAGGCAGGAACTCTTATTATCTTCAATTTATAGGTAAAGAATCAGGCACAGAGAGGTTAAGTAATTTGCTTTACATCACACAGTTAGTTGTGGCCAATGTCTCTTCCAGCTCCTGTAGTCTATCTAGACTGGAAGCTATTTGAGAGGAGGAGCACTGTTATATTTATTTTTGAAAACCCACAGCCTAGTAGCCTTTCAGAACATATTTATTGCTATGCTGAACTCAGGAGTTTTAGCTGAAGAGATAATCACTTGGGGAGGGGTTAAGCTGCTTATGTCTGTGTCCAGCCTTAGATCATTTGTGTCTGAATCTCTGAGTTTAGGGACTGGGCACCTGTGCCTCCTGATTCTGAGGCATAGCAAAGCTGAACCTATTGGGCTAAATATTCTGCTTCTTTGGCCAACTACTAGCACCTCCTTTCCTCTTTCTGTTTCTGGACACTGGAGGGTGCTGTTGGATAGTCTAAAAGCTAGTATTTCCCTCAACTCAGGAATAACATTTCTTCCTCCCCACTCCCGTCCTCCCAAATTTGTGTTGTGCACCAGTATCTGCTCTTAAGAACTGGGTGGAGAACTTTCCGAGGTGGACAATGGCTTGAGCTAACCTTTTGAATGCAAACCATTGATGTTTAAGTAGGTAGATATATAAAGTGTCTGCTGAGTCTGCAGTTTCATTTTGTTTCCAGTCTTCCTCTAGGAGCTGTTAGTCTGTGTCAGGAAGAAGAGGTTTGCAAGGATCCATGTCGGGTGTGGTAGGCTAAATAATAGGTCCCCATAGGTGTCCACATCCTGATCCCCAGAAACTGTGACTATGTTACCTTACATGGAAAGAGGGCTTTGCAGATGTGATTAGATAGGAAGATTATGCTGGATTATCCTGGTGGACTCATGGTAATCAGAAGGGTCATTATAAACTGGAAGAAGGAAGAAGGAAGAAGCTTAGACCAGAGAAGATGTGAGGACAGAAGTGGGAGCCAGAGTCAGATGCTCTGGAAGGGGCCTCAAGTCATGGAGGAAGGCAGCATGCAGAAGCTGGAAGTGGGTTTCCCCCTAGAGCTTCCAAAAGTAACAAAGCCACACAGATGCCTTGATTTTACCTATTTTGGATGTGTGGCCTCCAAATCTGTAAGATAATAATGTGTGTTGTTTTAACCACTAGTCTGTGGTAATTTGTTACACCAGCAATATGAAACTAACACGTGAAGAATACCTGGGACACTCCCTTTGGCAAACATTACTGCTTGGCTACCTAATGACTATTCCTAACACCTTCTTCTCTTGCCTTTCCCCCAAATGCTTATACTCACAGCCTCCTCTGTACTCAGGGATGACTATGTGACTCAGTGAGTCCTAAGGCAAAGTCAGCTGGGGACATTCTTTCTTCCTGAAAGGAGATAAGAACTCAGGGAGAGCTCTCTTTCACTGTCTCAGGCACCTCCATGATTTCTCACTTTGGAAACACATCATGAGAATTTGGTATTTGGAGCAGCAGCAGCCATCTTGGGATCATGAGGTGAAAGTCCATGTATCACTCCTCAACTGCCCTTAGGATTTGAAACCACTCTAAAGTCAGCCCAATGCATGCTAACAGTCATGCTTCACCTTCCAAGATATGGCTACAAGTATTCTTTCAGGAGTCACACAATTTCCTCTGGAGAACATATACATCCATAAACAGTTATTGAATTCTCCAGGCTGAGCACAGAGACAAAGATGTGACTGAGGCAGTCATGCTCTGAAAGAGTTCACAGTGTATTAATAAGATTTACTTAGGTTGTAATGCCAGAAACCCAACTTTACACTAGTGCTGTGAGAATTAAATGAGGCAAGAAATAAATCCAAGATACTTAGTATGGTGCTTATTATAAGTGTTAGTCTACTACAATTTAGAAAGTCTTTCATGTGTTTTTGACCTTAATCTTTACATTGATAAAAATCCTGAGAATAATCCTGTATAATAAAAGGGTAATATGCAAATCATCTGATTGGCAGAACTACTGGTCGCTATGAAATGCACTGAGCAGGCAGGCAGGTGAGCAGTTGGGGCATCAGGCAGGCAGGCAGAGCAGTTAGTGGCGATCAGGCAGGCAGGCAGTCAGGTGAGCAGTTAAGGGCGATTAGTCACTCAGGCAGAACAGTTAGGAACCAGCGGTCCTGGACTGTAAGAGGGATGTCCAACTGCTGATTTAGGATCAGGCCTTAACTGGCAGTTGGACATCACTCAAGGGTCCTGGATTGTGAGTGCACAGGCTGGGCTGAGGGACCTCCCCCCATGCATGAATTTCATGTACTGGTCCTCTAATCTTAGATAATAAAAGGTTGATATACAAATTGACCCAATGGCAGAATGACCAATCCCTATGCTGTGTACTGAGCACCAGGGAGCAGACTTTCTATGCAGGAGCTGCCCCCTCGAGGTCAGTGCACTCCTACAGGGGGAGCGCTGCTTAGCCAGAAGCTGGGCTCATGGCTGGAGGGTGCAGCAGTGGTGGCAGGAGCCTCTCCCACCTCCGTGGCAGCATTAAGGATGTCCGACTGATGGCTTCCAGACTGTGACAGGTTGCAAGCTGGGCTGAGGGACCCCCCAAGTACGTGAATTTTGTGCACCAGGACACTAGTAAGAATATAATTTTTACTCCCTCTCATAGATCACACTATGTCAGAATGGATAAAAATCCTTAGAAATAATCTAGCTTAGAGATGACAAATAGGTTTATTTACTTCACGTGCCAGTTCTGGTTTACTCATAGCAATTACCTGGCACACTGTATTGTGTCCTGCTTACTGGGGAGGGGTGTTGTGATTTTTAGTATGTTTGCATGGGCTTGGGCTGGGCGAATATGTGTGGCACACACTTGCTCTGCCTCTTCTAATCCAACCTCTTCATTTAACCAACAAAGAAAGGAAACTAAGAGAGATGACTTGATTTACTCAAGATTCATAATGAACTAGGGGCAGAATTGGGACAAATGACTTAAAATACAGCTCCCAAGACCACGCATCAGACTTTTTTTTTTTTTTTTTAACATTGGTAGGATTTCCATTGTTTAAATGGAAATCATTGGACCAGCCTAGAACCATAGGGTCTAGTCCCAGCTATGATACTGTGAAGCATAAAACAAATTGGCCAATCTTTTTGTGTTTATGGATTCATCTGCTTCCCCTAAATATCTCCCCATAGCTCAAAGAAAATGTACAGGTCAAACAAGAAATGCCAGCCAAGAAGATTAAAATGAAAGAAACATTGTGGCCTAGAATATGTAGAGATTGTAATAGGTGGCTTGAGTTGGTAAATTGGCCGCTGAGTGTTTTTCAAGGCTATGCGCTAGAGAGGAAATAAGAATGGCTAGATTTGCACTTTGGAATAAATAAGAAGAAACAATGCTTTGACCTGTCAGGTCACAGAACTCTGGCTTCTTTTTTATACATGTAACCAGGCATTTGAAAGAATTCCATTTCTCATGGGCATTTGTATGTGGCCCTTTGCACTGAGGTGGGTTGCTCTCAGGTTTTGAAGTAATCATACATTCTGTTTTGGAGAGAGATGTGGGAAGTCTACCTAGCTCTGTAGGCCAACAATCATGTCCTTAGTCCCTGGGATATGTAAGCAATTCGTAAACTGAATTACCTTGCAGACGAGTAGTACAACTCCCACTGTCTGAACAACAAAAATGATTTCTATACTTTTCAGAGAGGGCCTGAGGCAAGGGTAAGAGTCCATGGAAATGCTGCTTCTCAGGACAGTTAACTGGAGTGGCCTGGATAATTGAATCAGTACACTGGGTTTTCTAACAGAAACATAATAGACCATAAATGCAGAAGTGGATCATAAAAACGTACACTTTTGTGGTTTAGTATTACTTTTGCCCTTCAGGTTAATGGTTTTAATTTTTTTTTTAACACTCCATGGTGTTTCAGAATTTACAAAGTCCTTTTATATATACCACCATGTTGACTTTCCACAGCAAGTGGACAGGGGTATTTTCCCTAGTTTAGGGAAGAGGAAACAGAAGTCCAGATAGGCAAGTGACTGGTGGAAGGTCAGGCAGTGAATCACTGGAGACTCTGGGACTTGAGCTGGGTCTTTGGGTCTGCACCCAGCAGTGTTTCTATCTCACAGTGGCGGCCTTTGCAGGATAACGGTGGTTTCTTGGGGCCCTGAGGGAGAAGTAAAGGTCAGTGCTAGGGAAGAGATGTGTGGTTGGACCAGATGGAGATGTTGAATTTGGGGTGGGCTTGTGTTGATGGAGGGCTGTGAACTCAGGATTTTGGAGACCAGGAACACAGCACAGCCATGAGATTGGTCTCATGTCAGTGAATAATTTTTGAGTTTTTACTCTGGGTCAGGCAATGTGTTAAGGACATTATTTTTTAAAAATATGGAACCCAAGTTCGGAGGCTGGACCCCTTGCTCAGAGTCATATAGCTTAGAAAGGGATGGAGCCCAGATAAAAAAAATTTGATGTGTCAGCTCTGAGGCCCATGCACCAGCATGTGACGCCAGAGCTGTGAGTCCAGGAGGTGTAGTATTGGGAAATAAACTTGTAAAAGTAGTCTGGGGCCAGTCAGGGAAGCTCTGAGACGCCAGATTAAGGAGCTCTGGGCATTGTCTTGTGGGCAGTGGGGAGCCACACTCTGGGAAAGGAGAACAGGGGTCTGCCTTCCTTCCTGAGTAAAATGGAAATTTACTCATAGGTCAAGTGGGCTCAGGCATGATGATTGCTTTGGTGCCATTTCCAAGGGTCTCATGCTGCTTCATCTCCTCCGAGAAGGGTACACTGTTCCCACTACACCCTTCCAGTTTCCTTTAAAAATAAAAAAATCATTTTTAAGAGCCTCTTTGGGTTTTATAAATTCTGGAGCCATTCTTTCTGAGCACTTGGCAAGGGTCCTATGAGGATGTGGATAGACAACCTTGGGCCGGCCAACTTTTGCATCTCTCTCTGGCCAGTGTCCTCTGTATGGCTGTTCCCTGGGGAATGTGCTCTGTGACACCTTCATCCTATTTCATTTGCCTCTAAATAAACGTTGTGGATTTAAAGGACCCACAGGACCACTCTGGAGAGAAGAGTGTTGTGAAACAAAAATTCAAATGACATTCATGCGTTGCTAGCTCGTCGGTCAGGCTGACAAAAGACCAACTTCCCCACTGCCCGTCCAGATCACCCTCACTGATGCTGCAGGGGCCTGGTTGACTCCTCTCTGGCTTCACATGTCAGCTGTGAGGAACTCTGGGAGCTAGCCTGGGCCTTTTGTGCAGGAGTGATGTGCTATGACCTGTATGATGGAACTGAAATGACCTGGTTGATATGCCTGGATGTATCCTCCATGGTACAGATGTAGGATACATCTGTGGTTTTCCTACCCCCATAAGATATAGGAGATCATAACTGTATATTACGTTATACTTTATAAGGAGCACATATGTACCTGAGCTTATTGAAGTCTTACCCAACAACCCTGAGAAATAAAAGATATTATCTGAAACTTAGAGGGCAGAGCAGTGAGCCTTAGAGACTGTGTCATGGGCAAATCTCAGTGTACTATCTGTCTGCTACCTCCTACAAATGTGTAATCGTCAGAAACTGGATTTTAAAGACTAGTAAGGAGTGAGGGGGAACAATCTTTAGGACTCCCTAGGCTATGCTGCTTAACAGAGGGGCTGTATGCTGGTTATCTGTCTTTTGTCCTTCCAGCCCCAACCTCTTCTCTACCTTGCTCTGTGTCCTGGGAAGTTGACCCTAACAGGCTGCTTCTATGGATTCAATTGCCCTCTGGCTTCTGAGGGTTCAGCCAATGGTTAGGATGGGAGATTGGGGTGAGGGGAAGGTGACATCGCAGGGCATTCTTCCAGCCAATAGACCATGAGTTGCCTAAGTTCTAGGCAGCTGAGTTGGTGTAACCCCAGGGCACTGCACTACTCTCATTGGTTTCCTTCAACTCTGCTCCCATCTTTAAGAAGATTCCCTTTATTCACTTCGTACCCGCAGTGTAAATTTAGCGCACTACCCATGTCTGCTGACTCATACAGTTCACCACATAGGTAGTGAACTGCCTTGAAAGCTTGTCTGTCACATGCATTAAAGAGGGTATTGGGTGTAATTGTCTGCTATTGGGACAGGCTGTATCTCTCTGGGCACTCACTGGTATATTTGAGTAATCTCCCCTGTCAGCTTCTTTTTTCTCCAGTCCCTGCCCAGTTGGCAATTTTCCACATGGTAAAATGTCCAGATAATGAGATATCCACTTTAAGTGCTTTGAATCTGGAGAGAGTGACTCAGGGGCAAGTTCACATTTAATCTGGTGCCAATGGTGCCTGCTTTGTGCCTCATGTCCAGTGGAGGTCATGGTGGTGCCAGTGATGGTGGCCAGGGTCCAGAACTGGTGGCAGTGGTGCCCTCTTCAGATTGTTCCTGCCACCACAAAGGCCCTGGTTGGCAAGATGGTTTAATTTAGAGCCCGATCAATTCTGTACAAGTGATAATGTTTGTGGATGTCTTTGGAAAGTGGATGTGATGACTATCATAGCAAACCCTAGCCAAAGCAGAGAAACGAGAAAACCCTTGGAAAGTACTGGGTCCACTATAGCCCTGCTGATTTCCAGATCAGAACTGGTGTTATCTCCCTTTCTTTAAGGGAGCAGACAGTTAATCCTGCGGCTCTATGCTCTGATCAGAATCTGTCATTTGTTATCTGGCAGATTGCTAAAAAAAATCCTGGTGGATTATTTCTCTACAATGCTTTGCAATGGGACCTCACATGCGCCTCTCAAGGGGTGAGGTCCGTTTCCCCACTCTGGAATCTAGGTTGCACATGTGGCTTGCTTTGGTCTATAGAATGCAGCAGAATTGACATCCTGAGGTTTAAAAAAGCATCTAAAGAAGGCTTTTGCTTTCACTCGGAGGAAAACATATTTTCATGCAAAAAGTTCAGAGTATTCATACAGAAAAAGAGGCCATGGGGGGGAAACAGACTCCACATGGAATAGAGAGGAGTGGTCTCCCTGAGTCCTGACTGAATTCCCCATCTTCAGAATTGGGAGCTAAGAAAATGGTTTCTGTTTCATGCCACTAGGATTTGGGATGGTTTATTGTGCAGGAATAGACATGATGTACTATTATAAGTTCAGTTTTAGTTGACCTGCAGGTGATAGGGTTGAAAACCACAAATTCACCAACATTGAACAAATACTTTTCCAGTAAATATTTTGAGCATTGTCATAGTATATTGGAAATAGTCTGGTCTTGGATCTGGGTTTGAACCCTCACCCTGTGGGTGATTTTCTTGACATGAGTTTCTAGGCTGGTGAGACAAATGCAGTGTCATGAGTATTACAGGAGACAATGATTATAGATCATGTGGGTTGCAGTGAAATCCCAATAAATCATGACCGCTAGTTCATTTTAATTACTGAAAAAGAAGGCAGGGTCATTGCTTTCAATATGAATACAATTCAGTGAGGAACTAGATTAATTTTGGGAAGAAATATGATATAGTCTAAGCTAATGGTGCAACAGAGTGTAGGTGTGGGAGAGAGGGATTCCTGCCCGGAGGGGCTTTCTGAAGGAGGTGGCATTTGAAACAGCTTTTAGCAAGACAGCATCCTCCATGATAGGCAGTCACCTTAATGACAGCAAGTCTTGTCACTTGGGCCTTATTGTTGAGTTCTATTCCTTGTTTATCTTAGCAGCTTTTTCCTCCAAAAGTAAAACACACCTGTGGGTTGGCTTCCAGTGCAAGAGGCTGGGCCTGGGATGCGGAGAATGGCCAGGATCTGTCCTGCCCTTTCCCCAAAGCTCTTAGTCTTCAGGACTGTTGTTCTGAGTATTAACTGTGACACACCCTCTTTGAGTCCAGAGCCACTGAGGAGGGCTGGGCTCTAGACAAACAATGACTTTTTGCCTTCATAGATCCTTTTGGGTCAGCAGTCAGCATCATGGATTTTAAAAATACCTATTTTTATTGATTCAGAGAGGAAGGGAAAGGGAGAGGTAGAAACATCAATGATGAGAGAGAATCACTGATTGGCTGCCTCCTGGGGACTGAACCTACGCCTGGGCATATGACCTGACCAAAAATTGAAGCTTGATATTCTGGTTCATAGATTGATATTCAACCACTGAGCCATGCTGGCTGGGCAGCATCTTGGATTTTACACAATGAAGCTGAGAGAGGCAGTGGACATGGGCCAGGGCATGGAATCTTCAGCGTGTCTTGAGTTTGGTAGATAGTGTCTCAATCTCAGCTCTATTATAGTTTGCAACTTTTGCTAAGTTACTTCACTGCTCTGTGCCCAGTGTTCTCTGTAAAATGAAGATAATTGTCCCTGTTTTAGTGGACATTGTGAGAATTAGATGAGATAATCCATGGAAGAGTGTTAAATCCATGCCTAGCACATTGCTGGCCCTCAACAAATGTGCTTTCCTTTTTGCATTCTACTGCTGTTTTCACAGATAAGTTTTCCTGAAGCAACACCCAACCCCCTTGCTTTCCCAGTTGTGCTGACCCCTCAGCTGGGGTTCATGTTTAGCTGCTTTTGTTGGTGGCAGGGAGTAAGCATCACAGTGTGTGTGTGTGTGAAGATGTCAGATTTGAAGGAGAAGGATTGGAGTTCAAATCTTGATCCAACCATTCTCTGGCTGAGAAACCTTAGGAAAGTTACTTATGCTTGCTGAGTGTCTTTTACTTGCAAACTGGGCACCCAAGTATCACTTAATACAGTTGTTATGAGATTAAATGACCTAATGAGTGCACCATTCCCAATCTAGGGATTACTAAATACCTCTCTCCTTTATCCAGAAATATCTAAACCTGATCATGTTGCAACTTGTATTTTGGCCAATAACTCTGGTTTCCGTTTGCCCTTAGCAGGCAATAATCAGAGGGAATGAATTCAGTGACACCTCCAGAGTTGTACCTCTGGTGACTCCACTGGAAAATGGAGCCAGGTAGTGAGTGAGTGTTCTATTGCCCTGTCTTAGCTTAATGGAGCCAGTTTTCCCAGAGCAGATTGTGGATGGTATGGTCCAAGAGGAGCTGGATTTGTGACCATTCCATGCCAGATTCTTCCCCAGGACCTGGGGTTATCCTGTATAATGAAAGAGTAATGTGCAAACTAATCATCATTCCAGACAAAAATGGCAGCGCCCATAGCCACAAGATGGTGGCACCCAGTCCTCTCAGCCCCGCTGGAGTCCCCCAGTCTCTGGAAGGGCTGTTGCTGAGAGCCTGCAGAGTAAGCATCGTGGTAGAATGCTGTCCAGAGGCCCTCCTGACCCTTTATAAAAAACAAAAACAAATTCACTTCCCACCCAATCTTCTCCCAGCAGCGGCAGCCAGGGGTCTCAGCCTGGGAGGGGCGTGCACCCCCATGGTGCGATCCCCTGCCAGCTGCAGCAGTCTAGGCTGGGGTCTCAGTCTGGCAGGGGTGCCCATCTACATGGCAGTGCGATCTCCTGCCAGCAGTGGCAGCCTGGGCTGGGGTCTCAGCCTGGCAGGTGTGCACACCCGCATGGTGTGATCCCCTCTCAGCAGCAGCAGCAGCAGCAGCAGCAGTAGCAGCAGCAGCAGCCTGGAGTCTAAACCAGAGTCACACCAGCCAGGCAGATATGGAGGAATCTTAAATGTTTCTTTTAAAAAAAATACATTTTATTGATCTTTTTACAGAGAGGAAGGGCAAGGGATAGAGAGCTAGAAACATCTATGAGAGAGAAACATCGATCAGCTGCCTCCTGCACATTCCCACTGGGTATGTGCCCCCAACCAAGGTACATGCCCTTGATCAGAACCAAACCTGGGACCCTTCAGTATTCAGGCCGATGCTCCATCCACTGAGCCAAACCAGTTAGGGCAGTCCAATATGTTAAAGAAAAAACCCTATCTAATAAAGAGGGAATATGCAGGGGATGACATATATTGGCTAGCAAGGGAGCAGTTAGGTGTCGATCAGGCTGGCAGGGGAATGGTTAGGGGGTGATCAGGTTGGCAGGCAGAAGCAGTTAGGGACAATCAGGCAGGCAGGCAAGCAGTTGGGAGCCAGCAGTCCTGGATTGTGAAAGGCTGTCAGACATCCCCTGAGGGGTCCCAGATTGGAGAGGGTGTAGGTTGGGCTGAGGGACATCCCCTTCCCCCCAGTGGACAAATTTCGTGTACCAGGCCTCTAGTAGGATAAATAAGACAAAGATTATGCCTCTGAGTCAGTCAGAATTTAGCTGAAAAGATCAACTAATATAACTAAAGGGATTGATTTCACAATTTGGGCTGCAGATATGCATCCCCCAGTAGTGTCTAGAGTGCAAGCTTCTCTCTAACTTCCTCCTGATTTTATTAAAAGAAGTGCATTCCTTCTCCTCTAGTAACCCCAGTAGACTCCCTGAATACTCATACTGTGTGTATGGGGAGGCCTGGTCCTGGTATCTCCAAGGTCATCACAAGAGACCAGTCTTCAAACCCTGCTCTCTAAGGCAGGAGGTGCCCACCTCCATAGGAAATGGCTTGCTTTGAAAAGCTCTGGTGGCTGCCAGGTGCTTAGAGAGGGGATCTGGTTAGCAGCTGCAGTGAAGGGAGTTTTCTTGCTGCTACTGGACCAGGATTCTTCAAGGGTGAATAATTCTCTGTCCCAAGGCTAACCTTGGTTACTGATCAAATGGACAAAAATCTTGCTTGCTAAACATTGCTAGGCATAGCAGAAAATGCTAGTGTTCATCAAAGTTCATGTTTTTGTCTTCAACTCTATTTCTAGACTCCCTGGATGTGGTCCTATGATTGGGAATAACTCTGGCCAGGGGAACGTGAATGGAAGTAATTGCATGGCTTCTGGAACTGGCTCACATGCGATCCTTGCTCTCTCTTTCTTCACCCACTGGCTATATGGAAAGTACTTCAAGGACCTACATGGAAGGAGTCTGGGTTCCAGAATAATGCACAGAGCACCCCGAGCTCTGCTCAACCTGTACTGGGCTATAGCATTAAGGAAGAATAAACTTTTAATGTGTTAAACCAGTGGTCAGCAAACCACAGCATGCGAGCCATATGCGGCTCTTTGGCCCCTTGAGTGTGGCTCTTCCACAAAATACCATGGCTTGGGTGAGTCTATTTTGAAGAAGTGGCATTAGAAGAAGTTTAAGTTTAAAAAATTTGGCTCTCAAAAGAAATCGTTGTATTGTTGATATTTGGCTCTGTTGACTAATGAGTTTGCCAACCACTGTGTTAAACCATTGATTTGGACACACAAGTGATTTTCTCTAAAGTGACTTGCTGCCTTCATTCTAGATATAATAGAAACTAACATCATTTTAACTGGCCCTTTCTAAAGAGCCAATTATACAAGTGACCAGGAAATTTAATACAGTGAGATGAATGTGGTGATAGGGACACGCTTAAGGCTAGGAAAACAGAGAGAATGCTCCTAACCTAGGCTTGGAGCTCACTGAGGAGAGGCTCTGCAGAGCAGCTCAGAGTGAGCTGGGGGAGGGTGAGGATGAGGAGTGAGAGGCATGTAGGTACCTGAGGAATCTGGGGCAGAGTAAGTGGGAGGTATTGGGATTCCAGGTCAAGACCAATTCAGGAGTCCCAGCTGGGAGGAACAAGGGAAAAGAGTTAATATCTTGAGTCCTGTCAGAGCTGGCTTAGTTAGCTTGGTTTTAGGATTCAACCCTGAGGAAGGACATTTGTAGTTCAACAAGAGGTGAAGCAAACGGAACCATGCATGGTCTCCGAGTTGCTGTCGTTGTCTGGATCTACCCCAGGATGTGCAGGAAAATAACTTCCTGCTTCTCAGACAGTCTAGGTAGGAGGTAGTAAGGGGTTTGAGACCCATTTAAGAGACAGAACTAGATTTGGTGAGTAATGGGTAGAGGCCAATATCCAGCTTTTTGGTTCAGGTGTCTGGGTAGATGGTGTTGCTGCTCATTTACAGAGGGGACTCTGGGAATGAGCAGTGTATGGGATATGTAGCAAAATGAATCTGGTTTGGAGATCCATTGAAGGGCCTCTGAGGCACCCAGGAAGGGAAGTCCAGCAGGCAGGTTGCAGTATGAGTTTGAGTCTCATGAATGAAGTTTGAACTGGAGAGGAGTAACTGTGAGAAAAGTGGGCCAAGACCAAATGCTTGGAGCACTGGCATTTATGGTATGGACAGACAAAGGAGGGCCTACAAAGGTCCTTCAGGTGTCCCCTGACTTCCATTAACGAGCATCCTTCCTGCTTAGGACACAGCCATACAACCCACGGTTGGTTTTCTTTATTCCCCTTAGGCTAGTTGTTGGGGTGAGGCCCATACATGCCTGCGTTCTGAGCCCACCCACGCTAGGATGACCCACCAAGGCAAGTCCTGCTCTGCACTAGCATTCTGGTGTCCTAAAGCTCCATATGCAAACTTTGGTTTCCTGCCTTCTCTGCCTCAGCCTAATTCTTGGAACTAGAATTTGTGGTGAGGCATGTAGCTGTAGAATTTATTATGGGCCCTACTCTCCTCCCCAGGCATCCCACTGACAGTCTGACTCAGGCGTGAGTTCACACTTTGGGAATTTTAATAAGTGCTGAACATCCCAGCCAGCCCAATTTCTCTGTTTCTGGGCCAATGGCTTCTCTAAGGTTATCCCTTCCCATTTGTCATTCTCTGTGCCAGACCCCCTCTAGCCTTTTAATTAAAGTCCTCCCCCCTCCAAAGGAGAAAGCATTTGGGAGGTGTAGTAAATGCTCCTTTACACTAATTGACCAATGCAAATAAAGATTCATGGGGTTTTATTTCCAGAATTGACCTGGGCCAGGAACCTTCGCTTCAGTGGAGCTCATTTTTCTTTTTTCTTCTTGAAACTTTTATGGAACTTCCCTCCAGCTTTATCTGAGCCCAAATATTCTTCTAACTTGCCTAAGTTGTCACAGATGATTTTCTGGCAACAAAATATGGCAGGCCTATCTGATTCAGTGTTATAGGCTGTGGAATAATCAGATTCAGCCTCACAAAAGCATTACTTCAGCACTAATCTTTATGTCATGAGTTTGGAGAAACTGACTGGGTCCTCTAACCACTGCTATTCCTTTCCTATATCCACGTCTACTGTCCCTGAGGTGACCAAGGGGCAGTAGTGCCACTCACTAGGAGAGGGATCCTCCTTTTTTCTCAAGCTCCATATTCAAGCAGGTGTGGGCCTGGCTGATTTGCTCAACACATCTATATATATAAAAGTCTAATATGCAGTGTCCCCTCAGGAGTTTGACCAACCTGGAGTTTGATTGCTTGCTGTGGCATGCGCTGTCCACCAGGGGGTAGCATAGCGTGAAGGGAGGCCCTGGCTGGCGGCCAACAGCTGCTAGGGACCTTACCTGTGCACAAATTTTGTGCACTGGGCCTCTAGTATTTATGAACACATCGTGGATGAATCACAAGAATTCTTGCTTCATGTTACACAGTGATTTGCAAAGTATTATACCTTAAAAAGATATTAGATTGTAAGAACATGTAATAAATAACTTCAAAATGGGTATTTAAGTTTAAAGTGTGCGTTTAACATTTATGTAAAAAGTTTTTTGTACTCATTCAATAGAAACTTATCTGGCCACTGGGTAAAGCTAGCAATAAAACTACTGGTCTGCAATGTGTTAAGAGTCTACCATACAACAGCATGTGCTTTAGCATTGAGGTGCAGAGGGGATCAAGATAGAAGCAGGTCCCACAGACCTAAAGATTTTCCTTCATAAGGGAGACAAGGAAATAAGCAGTTGCAAATAGAGAAGGGTTAAGTCATTAGGATGACATGACTATAGACTTCCGTTAATCTCAGAATAAACAGTGTGAAGTTAGCTTTAAATTTCAAAGGGTTAATACAAATGTTGGCCATTTATTAATATTATCAACAAGTAGATTCTAAGAAAGGACACAGTTAATGAGAGACTCAAGAAGAGGGGAAAGCAAATGGTGAGAAAGCACAAGACAGGATACACCAGTGCCGGGATTGAAGGAAGTTCATTTTCTCAGACTGCAAAGTTACTAGTCTCTGTGGTGAAAGGGAATGGGAAGGAGGATGCCAAGACTGCTGAACCCAATGACCATTTCTCTCCTCTCCAGCTGCTTCAAGGGAACTGGGGTCCAAAGAGGAGAAAGGACCAGCCATGATTCTACAGTGAGCCACTGACAGACCTGGACTGGAGCCTGGGCCTCCTGACTTCTGCTCCAGGAATTTTTTTCATTGTACATTTTTTCTTCTTTCTTGGTCAGGGGTACTTTTAATTTAATAAAAACAAATCCCACTATTTCCTTCCTTTCTTTTTTAAATCTTCTTCACAATATCATTTCTAAACAACCAAAGACATCCCATTCTACCTCTGGGCATAGCACCAGAAATACAAATTGATTGGCAGCCTGGCCATGGCTCTCCCAGGCAGGGACAAGGGCTTTACGTCCTGGCTTTACACCTGCCTTTCTGGGGCTGCAAGTGGTTATGAAAGGAACATTCTTGCAGCCCCAGAAAGGGGTGGTGGTCATAATGGGGGGGGGGGGGGAGAGAAGGGCTCCCAGCAGGCTCTGCAGTGGCAGCCTGATCTGAGGTTTGCACTGGACAATTTAGGGATGCCCTGAGTTTGCCCACTGGGGCCCCCAATCCCATGGGAACTGGTCAGTGCTGAGGCTTCTAACCCAGGTGCCAGTCCAGCTCCCCACCCTCAGAGGGGATAAGTCTGGGGTTGCCTGTGTTGTCTTAGGATGATGGAAATACCTAACATTTTTGTCATTGTTATAAGGTCTTCACATGTACTAGTACAGGGGTCAGCAAACTCATTTAGTCAATAGAGCCAAATATCAATAGTACAATGATTGAAATTTCTTTTGAGAGCCAAATTTTTTAAACTTAAACTTATTCTAATGCCACTTCTTCAAAATAGACTCGCCCAGGCCGTGGTAATTTGTGGAAGAGCCACACTCAAGGGGCCAAAGAGCCACACGTGGCTCCCAAGCCACAGTTTGCCGACCACTGTATTAGTCCATTTAATCCTTCCAACAACCCTAGTAGGAAGGTATTCTTTTTAAAAAAAGTATTTTATTGATTTTTTATAGAGAGGAAGGGAGAAGGATAGAAAGTCAGAAACATTGATGAGAGAGAAACATCAATCAGCTGCCTCTTGCACAACCCCTACTAGAGATGTGTCCGCAGCTAAGGTACATGCCCTTGACTGGAATCGAACCCGGGACCTTTCAGTCCACAGGCCAACGCTCTATCCACTGAGCCAAACCAGTTTCAGCAGGAAGATACTCTTTTGAATATATGTCATACAGATGAGGAAACTGAGGCAGAGACAGTGCCTCCCACGGCCAAGAAATAGCCTCGCCCAGGTTCAGACCCAGTTACCTGATTTCAGAGGCCATGCACTTAACTATTAGTTATGCTGGGAGTTGCAGCTTTCTTTCTGTTGTCCCATACACCTGGGTTTTTGCCTCAGTTTCCTGATCTGTACCTCAAATCTTTGATGGAGTTTAAGATTTTCTACATTAGTCAGGACTCTTAGTTGCATGCATTAGAAACTCAAATTGGACTATGCACAAAAGGAACTGGCTTGGCCTCTTTCACTGAAAGGGCCAGGGTTGTGCTAAAATGACAGAATTTTTCTTCTTTTAACTCTGGGCTCCTTTGCATTTGCTGCATTCCAGGCAGGAGCTTCCCAAGTGAGGGAAAGTTGGTGCCAGCAGCTCCCTGCTCCTGTCCTGCCAATTGGGGCTTCCCGCCCTGGCTTTAGGAGAAGCCCTCATGCTGGTTCTCAGTTCTATCAACTCCAGGCACGTGCCCACCCTGAACCAATCACAGGAAAGGCCATTCCCTCCTCAAGATCTCATTGGCAGAAACCCCTGAGACAGGGTGGAGCCTTATTCGAACCAGTTGGACTGGGAGCAGTTAGAGGTCAAAGGGAAATAAGGGTGCCTAAGGTCACAGTGGTTGGCAAACTCATTAGTCAACAGAGCCAAATATCAACAATACAATGATTGAAATTTCTTTTGAGAGCCAAATTTTTTAAACTTAAACTTCTAACACCATTTATTCAAAACAGACTCCCCCAGGCCATGGTATTTTGTGGAAGAGCCACACTCAAGAGGCCAAAGAGCTGCATGTAGCTTGCGAGATGCGGTTTGCTGACCATTGGTTTAAGCCATCCATGGCAGTCTTAAAAAAAAATATATATATTTTATTGATTTTTTACAGAGAGGAAGGGAGAGGGATAGAAAGTCAGAAACATGGATGAGAGAGAAACATTGATCAGTCTCCTCCTGCATACCCCCCACTGGGATGTGCCCGCAGCCAAGGTACATGCCCTTGACCGGAATAGAACCTGGGACTTTTCAGTCCGAAGGCCAATGCTCTATCCACTGAGCCAAACTGGTTTCAGCTCCATGGCAGTCTTGAACTCTTTGTCAGTAACTGGTTTGGGTGTGGACATATGAACTCATCATATAGTCAATAGGATCTGAGAGGAAACCGAGGTGGGGCTTCTGGGAAAGGATTTCATTGCCATAGGAGAGATTCACAGGAATAAATGTCCTCTTTTTTTTTTGATAATGTGTCCTTAAGCAATCCTTGCTGCAGCCATTTGTGACCACAAGGAGAGACCTTGGCAATGTGCTGAGAAAGCAAAATACAGGGATGCGAGGCATCTGAGTCCTAACGACATCTTTCTGCCTCTGAGTCACCAAATGCAGAATTTCCCCTTACTTCCCAACTTCTGCTATGTGGATGAACAAACCCTTTATTGTTTAAGATATTATATTTTACATCAAATCTCTTACTTTTACTTGAAAACATTTACTGCCTATTTGTTCTTAGGCAAGTCACTTATTCTTGGTAAACTCTAGTCTCTTATCTGTGGGAAGAGATACATCCTTTCTGTACATCTATGCATCGGTGATCCTGTAAGAGAAGTGAGTTTTCTTGGAATGAGGCTAGTGCTGTACAATGGGAGAAGGGGTTGACATTGGTCCCCTTAGGGCCAGGATGGGATAAAAACATCAGAGAGGGCTTGCTCTTTCTCTACTCTTCCTCCTTTATTTTTTTGACCAGGGAACACCAACAAGTATAGAATGAGGTTCCCAAAGCAGGAGGCTGGGGCTCACTCACTGAGGGAGCAGCTTCTCACCAAGCTTCGAACTCCATAAGCAAACAGAAAAGTTAAGCTCTGCCCTGAGGCCTCATGCCATTACTAGACTGATCTGGTCAGGTAAGTTATTATTTTTTATTCACCAGAAACAAACATGTAATGGAATGAAAAAAAGTATAGAATAACATTCAGGTGAAAATTTCCCATCTACCTCTTTCTCCCATCTGCTAATTCACGCTGCTCACCAGCACCCACCATTGCTCGTTTCTTGTTTTTCTGTCCAGAGATGTTTTATGAGCATACACGCATGAAGTGTACTAACATAGAATACTAGTCCTGCATTTTTTTTTTACTGAGCACAGTTCACCATTGTTCTGCTTATTTTTTTCAGTAGGCAGTATATCTTGAGATTTTTTAAAATAACAGCACATACTAAATTATTCTTTTTCACTTATAGTATCAAAATATTTCATTGTAGGAATATATCTTTTTTTTTTTACTAAGTTTCTCATTGATTATTCTTTGGGTTGTTTTTAATCTTTTATTATTACAAATACTGTGATAATGAATAACTTCATAATAAGTCTACTTTAACTGCAGAAGAAGCTTTCAGGAGTGCAATTGCTGCGACATAGGTTCATGCATTTGTAGCATTCTAAAAGCAGCCCATACAAACATTAATTACTGAACCAGGCCCAAAATCTGTGGTGTTAATTACATAGTTAAAGGGAAATGACTCCAAATTCCTTCTTTTCTCACTTCCATGCCATACCTATTTCAAATATTCTGGGCCAATCTGACTGCCTTTTTTTGTTCTACAAACATTTATTGCAGACACAGAGTGGATGTTCTTTTGGAGGGGCTCTTTCATGAGCGAATGAACTCAATGGGGGTACAAAAGTCCTACTAGGCAGGCACTGCTCTCATCCCCACTGTAGAGGTGGGACACTGGCTGGCTAAGTTGCTCAGGAAGCTGACTCTGAGGGGAGATGGGCATGCAGGCTCTTTATGAGGGAGTGCTCTTAGGACCAGCACCTGGGGAAGGAGAGCAGGAGGGAGATGCTAAGCTGTGACATCGCCTCAGCCAGGATCTCAGCTGCCCCCACGGATGGGGTGCTCTGGAGTGTGGATGGTTCTTCTTTAGCCAAGGCCATCACCAAAGAGGGCTGACAGCTGTGGACTGTCTTGAGGGGCTCTCAGTACTTCATTCCTTGAAGGGCACCTAGAGACACTCACAGCATTGGGATCCCAGGCATAGAGAGATCAAATGATTGCCCCAAAGTTACACAGCTTTTGAGGGGACTGGGACTCATGCTATATATGGCTTCCCAGGGAATCCGTGTGTTCAGAATAGTGCCTGATATTAAATAATTAGTGCTTAATAATTGTTAGCTGCCATTATTATTATATTATAGGTAAGAAAGCTAGATACTTGTAAAGTTAAATTGTGTTACCAAAATCACACAGCTTTTAGGGAGTAGAGGTGGAGTTTTAATCCCATTTCATTAGTTAATATAAACTTCATTAGAGCAAGGACTTGTATATCACTGGTATCAACAGGGACTAGAGCACCTGGCACATAGTAGGTGCTCAGTACAAATCTGTGGTGTTAATTACTTAGTTAAAATGTTCACAGAGCTTGAGTGTGACTTCGTAGGCATCTGTTCCTTCCAATGGCTGGTGTCCCCTCAGAGAGTATCTGGTCTAAATACTTTCATTTTACAGATGAGGAAACTGAGGCTCAGTGAGGAGAAGAAACTTGCCCAAGGTCACAGCCTCTCTCTCAGTGGTTGGTCAGGACTCTTACCTCAGTGTCTGGACTTGTGTGTCTGTGCTCTTTCTCCTGTGTCTCCTGTACACCAAACACTTACAGATCTTGGTCAATGCAGATTCTGTTTAAGAAAGTCCAGTGGAGCCTGAGGTTCTGCATTTGTAATGAGCTCCCAGATGGTGTCGAGGCTCCTGGTGTAAGGACCACCATTGTGGAGCAAGGCTGTTGGGGACCATAGAATTTTGAGAGCAGGAGGAGATCCCTGAGAGCCGAAGCAGGTTGGTGCTGCGATTTCATGTCAAAAGACTCAGGCCTGTTCCTCTTCCTGCCACACGTAATCCAGGTGCTGTCAGCAGGCAGCAGAAACACCTGGTTGTGGGGTCACAAATTCACTCAGGCGCCCGGTTGTTTCTGCTGAGCCTCCCCACTAAATCAGTCATCTGCCAACTGGCTAGACCGCCCAGTGGAGGATGTGGAGCAGCAAGGGCAGGCGCTCCCAGCAAAAGTGTCTGCAACCTCAGCTGCTCGGGTGGGCCATTGTCAGGTCCAGATTTGAGACCTGGATCTGCTAATTTTTTCGCCAGGAGGGCTGAGGTGAGCTGATTTTCCTTCAAAGCCTCAGTTTTCTCACTTATAAAATGGGATAATACTACTTGCTTCCTCACAGGTGGTTGTGAGCTTTAAATGACCTTAATACACATAAAGTCCTCAGCAAATATTTGATGAATGCTGTTTTTCTTATTTTCATTTTTATGGGAGCCCAGTCTTCTGGGGAATTTCTGGTGATGAGGGAAGGAGGAGTAGAGTATTGCTCAATTTCCTGCACATGGGGCCTGGAGCCTGGAGCCTGGGGTTCCTGTGGGAGGGATCCTGCACCCTAAATCTGAGCATCATCTGTGCCTCTGCCCTTTCTTTAGCCTCCCTCCTCCACATCTGATCAATCACCAATTCCTGTTCTTCCTAACTTCTGAGTATTTTTTAGGTCTGTTCACATCTCACATTTCCAAGGTGTAAGTAAGTAAATGGACTGTGTTTGGTGATTTACCATAATTTACTTAAATCCCCTGCAAAACTCCTGACAGAAAAGTCTTATTATACCCATTTTACTGATGGGAAAATCTAGGCTCACAGAGGTCAAGTGACTTCTCTAGCGAGTGATTGGCAAAGTCAGGATGAAACCCAGGTCTGTTGGCTTTTGGAAACTGTGCTTCAGCCTCTACATATCAGCCCTAGTATCCTCAGCTGTAAAATGAGGGATTTGGCTAAGCAATCTTTGCATTTTTACATATCAGCCACTAGATGGTGTCTTTGCCAGATACCACCCTTTGTCCAGTCATTGGGCCACTTCCCTTCCCTCCGAGCCCCACGTTCCAAAGCTTCCAACATCACTGGTCAGCGGCAAGGCCATATTGCCAGCCCAGGGTCTCCTTAGTCAATCAAGCACATCTTTGGATAAAGTGTGACACAGATTCATCCTGATGTCTTGGATTTCCTCTGGCTAAATTATAGGTGATGACCCTTTCACCACAGATGATTGCTGAGCTTCTTGAGATCTTTCCACACCTTCCCATCTTATCTCCATTGTCCCTGGTCCAAACTACCGTCATTTTTGGCTTTCTTCGTAAGGTTCCAGAGTTCGTACCTTCACTTCTACAATCACTACTTCATACCTCAAGACTAGACTATGTTGGATCCATTTGCTGTCACACGCTGCCTCACCCTCTGGACTGGATTCTGCGCCTCCTCCGGGGGCTGCCGTCACCCGGGAAACAGGTCGCAATCTCCCGCCGACCCGAAGCTGGTTTCATGGCAACTGCTAAGAAAGCAGTTTTGGGGCCGTTGGTTGGGGCAGTGGACCAGGGCACCAGCTCGAAGCCTTTTTGGTTTTCAATTCAAAAACAGCCGAACTACTTAGTCATCATCAAGTGGAAATAAAACAAGAGTTTCCAAGAGAAGGATGGGTGGAGCAAGACCCTAAGGAAATTCTGATGTCTGTCTATAAGTCTATGGAGAAAACATCTATTGGTGTCAGTAACCAGAGAGAAACCATTAAAGTCTGGGACAAGATAACTGGAGAGTTATCTTGTAGAGAGCTACAATGCTGTAGTTTGGCTTGATCTAAGAACCCAGACTACTGTTGAGAATCTTAGTAAAAGAATTCCAGGAAATAACTTTATCAAGCGTCTGACAGGAGGAACCAATGGAGGTGTCCACTGTACAGATGTAACAAACGCAAATAGGACGATGCTTTTCAACATTCATTCTTTGGAACGGGATAAAGAGCTCTGCGAATTTTTTGAAATTCCACTGAAAATTCTTCCAAATGTCCGGAGTTCTTCTGAAATCTATGGCTTAATGAAAGCTGGGGCCTTGGAAGGTGTGCCTATGTCTGGGTGTTTGGGGGACCAGTCTGCTGTATTGGTGGGACAAATGTGTTTCTGAGATGGATAAGCCAAATATACGTATGGAACAGGCTGCTTCTTACTATGTAATACAGGCCGTAAGTGTGTATTTTCCGAACTTGGCCTTTTGACTACAGTGGCTTATAAACCTGGTAAAGATAAACTCGTATGTTATGCACTGAAAGGTTCTGTAGCAATAGCCGGTGCTGTCATTCAATGGCTAAGAGACAATCTTGGAATTATAAACAGCTCAGATGAAATTGAAAAACTTTAGGCTAAACAAGTAGGTACTTCTTATGGCTGCTATTTTGTCCCGGCGTTTTCAGGTTTATATGTGCCTTACTGGGAGCCCAGTGCAAGAGGGATCATTTGTGGGCTCACTCAGTTCACCAATAAATGCCATATTGCTTTTGCTGCATTAGAAGCTGTTTGTTTCCAAACCCGAGAGATTCTGGATGCCATGAACCGTGACTGTGGAATTTCACTCAGTCATCTGCAGGTAGATGGAGGAATGACCAACAATAAAATTCTTACGCAGCTACAAGCAGATATTCTGTATATCCCAGTAGTGAAGCCCGCCATGCAAGAAACCACTGCCCTGGGAGCCACTAGGGCAGCGGGGGCCACAGAAAGTGTTGGAGTTTGGAGTCTGGAACCTGAGGATCTGTCAGCTGTCACTGTGGAGCGGTTTGGACCCCAGATCAATGCTGAGGAAAGTGAAATTTGTTTTTCTACCTGGAAGAAAGCTGTGATGAAGTCTCCTTAGTCCTTAGATGAAGTCAATGGGCTGGGTTACAGCTGAGTCTTTGGAAAGTGGTATCCCATAAATAATACAACTCATGGATTCCAAAAGTGTGAGCTCTTTAACAAGAGACTCCAGCAATTCTCTTACTCTGATGACACTATTTATAGACTCTAATTTTATTTATAAGGCACTTGCTGCATGACCCTCAAAGTTGACTTGTGGTTCGAAATAAAGAAAATTCAGCAGAAGAAAATAAAAGACTAGACTATGTTGTATAAGTCAAATCAGATTGTTATTCTCCTGTATAAAACCCAGCAAAGGTTCTCTTTTGTTCTTGGAGTAAAGTCCAGACTCCTTATCTTGACTGATGAGGGCCTTTATGATCTGGTGTCTTCCCACTTCTCGAGCTTTTCATACTTCTCTTGTGAATGGCTCTATGTTTCCACACTAGGTCTCTGCCTGGAAGGCTATCCCCAATTGTTCATCCTATGAGTCTCCTCAAGGAGCTTTCTGACCCCATGTGGCTGGGCTTTGAGTCTCTGCTCCATCCCTCTCTAGAACCCCATGCCTCTCCTGTCATAATGGGCCCCATGCTTTTATAATTAGTACACCGAAGAGTAGGTCTTAGAGAGATACCAGCCTGGGACACATTTATTTTCCCTCTAATCACTATCTTCAGAATGTCCCTTTCTGATAGTCCTGAGTGTCTCTGGCTAGTTAGTCTTTTCAAGATTCAATCTCCTTTCCAGTTTGGGACTCATTTTCCCCCTGGTTCAGGCCAGGCTTTGGCCTGAAGGACCTGGAATGAGGAGAGGATATGTCTGCCCTTTTACCTATCCTTCAATCTTCACTGTTCTGCTTCTAAACTTTCAGGGTTAGGAATGCCATGGGGTGGGAAGGGGCAACAGCACCTATGATGTTCCAGGCACTGTGCTTTAAATGGACAGATGAAAGGCATGGGCCTTGGAATTAATGCCAGCTTTGGGATTATGTAGGATTAGTTATTACTCAGAAGTATGGGCGAGTCATTTTTCTTCTTTAAGTCTCAGTTAAAGAATAAATATAAAATGAGGATAACTGTAAATGACTTAGCAGAGCACCAAGTACATAATTGCTTCCCCCTAAATGTTAATTCCTTTTCTTTTAAAAATATGTTTTTATTGATTTTACAGAGGGAGTGAGAGGGATAGAGATATAGAAACATCCATAAGAGAGACATCAATGGGCTGCCTCTTGCATGACTCCTACTAAGGATCTAGCCCAGGGACCTCTTGGTTCATGGGTCTATGCTCAACCACTGAGCCACACTAGCTGGGTGATTCCTTTTCTTTAATGAGGAGGGTAGGAGTAGTAATCCATGTCCCATAGGACTGTGCTCATGACTACATGTGATAACATGGAAATTGGGGTCTTAATAATTATTTCACCTTCTTAGGTCCCTTTTAATGCCTCTGCCTTTACTTTGACAAGACCTAAAGGCCTCTAAAGTACAAAGATTAAAAGGGCGTTTGGTTCCCACTTTGTGCTAGGCTCTGTCTTGGGCAGATAAATGGGAGGCAGACACATTGAATACACTCTAACCTTAGGGAGCTCAGACTCTTGCCGAGGACAGAGAGTGCTCAATAAAAGTTAGCTATTATTATCCGTCTACCCCCCCCCCCCCCCAATTTGGCCAAGAACCAATTTTATCCAGAGAACATTCTTGAATGTGTTTAGGCTTGAATGTGAACTTAGAGCTACTTTCAGAGGCCATACTTTTCCAGTGAGCTTCCACTTCCTGCCTCAGATTAGGATTTGCTTAGATTTAGGAAGCTTTGCAAAGGGAGGCCAAAGTTTACTATTAAATGTTGTCTCTCTCCTCTTTTGTGAGGTGGGCACTGTCATTTCTCTGCTTTAAAGAACACTTCAGAGAGGTAAAGAACCTTGTACAAGGTCACAGATTCTCAGTCATAACCCCAGAGCTGCCTGGAGTAGACTAAGCCACTAGATTTAATACCAATCCTTCAGGAGTGTGAAAAATGAGTGGAGTGGGTAAAGGGCCCAGCACAGTGGTGGCCCAGGCAGTGGGTTGGCAAACAATGCTTACTGTTACTGCATGTCTAGGTTGTCTCTGGGTGTGGGTTGCTGCTCCTCAAAAGCCTCCTGACTGCTTGCCCTGCTTCATGCCCTCCCTTATCTTCACCGGAGGCACCATTTCACACATCCTTAAGCAGAATATGATCTCTCTCCCAAAGTCAGATTGCTCTGTTTGTATGTTCCTGGCTTGGGCTGCCTTGGCAACACTGCCTTGGTGGCCTCTTGCCTTCTGGGAGAGAAGTTCCAGGTTCTTGGGCTGCTGCCCTGAGCCCATGGGCTTCATGCAAGGGAAGGGCATTCTACATAGTGCTTTCACATGTTTTCTGGCCCCCAACATTTTAAAAGCATATTTCTCTATCAGTTGGCTCTTCCACATGCTTTTATTTATTTATTCAAAGAACTTGCTGAATATATTCAAGAACACCAGCACCAATGCCAGCAACATCTATTGCATGCTTATTATGCTCCAGCCACCATGATGAGTGCAAGGGAAGTAAGACAAATGATGCTGACTGTTGAACTCTTGCTCTGGGCAAGGCACCAGCTGAGCACTTTGCATAATAACTTTCCCAACCTCAAATAGCCCTGTGAGGCAGGTGCTACCACGATCCCTTTGTACAGACCAGGAAGCTGAGGTGCAGAGAGCTTAAGTAACTTTCTCAGAATACACAATTGATAAATGTTGGCACCAGATTCAGACTTTTTGGCTTCCAAAACCCAAGCTCTTAACCACTATACTGACTGCTTTCTAAAAACTCATGTTTCTTAAGAGATGGATATTTTAACATGCAGCTGTGGAAAGAGTACTTTTTAGAATAATTTAGATCCAGGTGCAATTCCAGATTTACCACTTACTAGGATATAAATGAATGAAACAAAACCAGTTTTAACTATTGAGCATTATAACCAATGTTCTTCTAAGTGCTGTATATTACAGCAACTCTTATTTAATTTTTGTAATTCGGTAAGATAGATATTATTATTATTATTATTATTATTATTATTGTTATTATTAGAGGCCAAGCACATGAAATTCATCCACTTGGGGTGGGGGGTCTCTCTGCCCAGCCTGCACACTCTTGCACTCCAGGAGCCCTCGGGGTATGTCCAACTGCCTAGGAGTTGGAAGAGGCTCTCACCACCATCGCTGTGCTCATCAGCTATGAGCCCCAGCTTCTGGCTGAGTGGCATTTCCTCTGTGAGAGCACACTGACCACCAAGTGGCAGCTCTGGCATTGAGTGTCTGCACCCTGGTGGTCAGTGCATGTTATAGAAATCGATTGTTCCACCATTCGGTCGATTTGCACATTAACCTTTTATTATATAGAATTATTTATATATTACCAAAGAAACAATTGATGCTCAGAGAGGTTAAGTAACTCTCTTTAAACCTGTCAGTCAGGGTCTAGTTAGAAGATAGAAACCATACAGTAATTTGAATAGTGAAAGTTTAATATAAAGAATTATAAACTAGTTACAGAGAAGGGCTAAGGATAACACTGAAGAATGCAGAAATAGAGAATTAAGTTGCACTGTACACCTTCAGGGTTGTGACAGGGTACCTGCAAAATAAGAAGAAATAATATATACTGTCTTCTGCCCCTGAATCCTGACATGGAGTTCCAAAAGCCCTATATTTCCCTGAGTGATGGAGGAGATAGCAGTGCCTTACAGAGTTCCTAAATCTCTTGTAATTTTCTGAGTGATAGAGCATCTTTTGTTCTAATGATGCAACTCTTGGTGGGATCCTTCCTGCATGGGGATTAGTCACCAGAAAGATCAAGCATGATTACAAACTTGGAACATCAGCCCCACCCCTTATCCTCTAGGGATGGGAGAGGAGTTGCCTGCCTATGTGAGGGATCCTCCATAAAAATTCCCTAAACTGTGGGGTTTGGAAAACTTCTGGGTTGATAAACACACCCTCATGCCAGGAGGATGACACACCCTAAATCCATGGGCCAGATGCTCCTGTGCTCAGGACACTCCCAGATCTCACACTTGGCATCTCTTCATCTGGTTGTTCATCTGTATCCTTTATTGTGCCCTTAATTTAATTTATTTTAAATTTGTTTTTCAATTAAGTTGATATACACTATTATATTAGTTTCAGGTGTACAACAAAGTGATTATGTATTCTATCTAATAAAAGACTAATATGCAAATTGACCATACCTTCACTCAAGCCACACCCACAGCCATGCCCATCAGCCAGTCAGGAGCAAATTATGCAAGTAAACCCCAACCAAGATGGCTGCAGCCACTGAGAGCAGGAGGGAGGCTTGGGTTTCTCTGGCAATGGAGGAAGCCAAGCTTTCTGCCTGCCCTTGCCAGCCTAGGCCTCCACTCAATGTTACAAAGTTTCAATTATAGAAAATATATCCCAACAAAAATGGCGATCAAGCCTGCAGGGGTGGGCAGTTAGGGGTGACCAGGCCAGCAGAGGAGGGAAGTTGGGGGCAAACAGGTCTGCAGGGGAGCAGTTAGACATCAATTAGGCTGGCAGGGTAGTGGTTAGGGAGTGATCAGGCTGGCAGGCAGAAACAGTTAGGGGCAATCAGGGAGGCAGGCAGGTGAGCAATTTGGAGCCAGCAGTCCTGGATTGTGAGAAGGTTGTCTGGCTGCCCATTTAAGCTCGATCCCATTGGGGTGGGATCAGGCCTAAATGGGCAGTCGGACATCCCTTGAGGAGTCCCAAATTGGAGAGGGTGCAGGTTGGGCTGAGGGACACCCCCCAACCTCTGTGCACGAATTTCATGCACTAGTCCTAGTCCTTTATAATAAACTGGTCAATTTAAGAGAGGATTATAGCTAGTTCGCCAGAAGGCTAGGTGACAATCTGCGACTATGACTGGCATCTGAAGTCATAATGATTTTGTACAGCCTTAACCTGTGGGTCAGTGCTACTCTAGATAGTTATGTCATAATTAAATTGTAGGGCACCCAGTCAGTGTCTGAGAGTTGAAGTATTGGTTGGTGTCAGAAGGTTGTGAATAAAGGAGAGCAAGAGATTTGCTTTTTATGTGCAAGGAAGAAACAAATTTGGAAGAGAACCCCACTCCTAGGCTGAGATTCAGACCTCAATGGAGAGGTTGTGACTGTAGTCCATTGCATAATGGAGAGGTTTGCTCAGGGGCCTCCAGTGGTAAGCCAGCCTCTGAGTGCCCATGAAACACTCTAGGGATCTATCTTCTGGAGTGTGATGAAGACCTCCCTCCCCCACCTCAAGGAGCTGCTAGTGAGAATGCTGCTGACATCTGGGGAGCTGCCTTTTAGGGTGCCAGAGACACTTGCTGAGGTGTAAGCACCATTTACATCCTGGTTGCTGTTCACCACAGGAGCAAGAGGAAAGAAAGCACATGGAACCAGGAAGATAAAACCATCCTTCCTGTAGTGCCCTCCAGTGCCCTCTACTGTAAAAGTTTAGCATTATGCCAGTTGGCAAAGGAGACATGGCCATAGAGCCCAGCTCCTGCATGACAAAGCTGGGCAATGAAGGATGAGTACAAAGCTCAGGAACAATCCATTGATTATTGGCACAATAAGTATTCTAACCCAGGTTTATGTGACACTGAAGCTCCAATTCTTTTTTTGACCTTCAGTTTTTGCTAAACTGGCAACAACAATACTGGCCTCATAGAGATGCTGTGTGTATTCAATAAGGACCATATGGGTCTGGAACATTATAGAAGTTCAGTGAAAATATTAGCTGCCTACTAGCCTATCTGTTTTTTAGAATTGTAGGATCACAACACTGTAAGAGTCTGAAGTTATGATCAAGCCTGTTTTTTTTTTAATTTCACAGATGATAAAACTGAGGGACAGAGAGAAATAATTTATCTCAGGTCTCAACACCTATCAGTAACAGAGCAATAATTAGGCCCCAGGCCTCCTGATACCCCTTTTGGTTCCCTTCTTTCTCAACTCTGCCACCTCTCATATGATATATTAATTTAGAGCAAAAGTGGGGGTGGGGTTGTTCCATATGTAATTATTTAACATTGGCTGGCCTTGTACTCATTTGCACAATCAGATAACTTTCTTTTGCTTATAAGGAGAAAAGGTTATTTTGGCCAATTCAAGTTTTTCCTTAAAGATCAAGTTAGTGCTTTTATTTCATTAGTGAATTGGCAACATGCAACAAGTCAAGTTCATTAATAATATTAACTTTCTGACATGGAGAGGGCATAGAACTAATATTCTAGTGCCATAAAAGTGTCCCTTTGGACTCCTCATTTCTATCTACAATTTCCTCTCATTACTGCTTAGGGATCTGGTATCAGTTTTCCAGCAAGTCATATGGGCAGGCTGCAAGCTCTCTAAGCTATTTTAGGATTTCTCTTCTCATCCACATGTTCTCATTGAGGTATTGTATCCATAAGCATGGCTTCAGCTGTGTTCTCTAAACCAATTCCTCAACCCTTGTCTTCAGGCCACATAACTCCAACCACCTGGGACCTCTCTATCTAATGCCTCCTGGGCTGTCTACATGCAAGTCTCCAGGCACATCAAACTGTCCCTTCCCTCCGACAAATTCACCATCTCCTCTCAGATCTGCTACTCTGGTCTCCCTGTCTCCTGGAGTGGCACCTCTTTCCACCAAATGGTCAGGGCAGAACATCTGCTTGAAACGCTTGTTACTTCCCAGTGTACTTTTAGTTTTTATTCTAACTCCCTGACAGTCTTGGTCTGTGCTGATCCTGCTCACTCACATTGTCCCTCTCTTCCTTTCACTCATTTCCTTGCATCTTTCAGGGCATCAAAGCCTTTCCTACCCCAAGGTCTTCATCTAGGCCATTTCCTCTGTCTGATGTGCTCAACACCAGATCTTCAGAGAACAGAGGATGCGAGGGCTGGATTCAGCGTAGGGCTGGTGATTGTCTGACCATATAAAAGAAGTGTGAATGTTTTAAATTAGTCACTTAAAATGAATAAACTTAAAATAAGGATTATAGTTTCATAGTGAAGGGCAAAAAAGAGATAAGGTTTGGTTAAGAATTATTTTGAGAAAATGGACAAAAAATTAGCATCATGCGTATTTTGTCTCATATTTAGCAAAATTGAGATTGCATTGCATTTACATGCAAATGGCTTCCAGTGAGCCAAGAATGAATCAAATGTTGGTTTCTTTGGCCCACTTTTCTGATAGCATTGTGTGACAGCTCAAGATGCATTATTTACTTGTGACTTTAGAAGCATTATCAAAGAAGGGTAAGTGGTGTAAATATAATAGAAGTCTTATTTTTTTCCTTAAGTTTCATTTATATTAGAAATACTTCAAAGCACTTATTGCATTGTTATTCTTTTCAATGTTTTTTGGTCTGCAATGGGTAACTGGTCAATATGCCAGATTATCATTTATCACTGACTTTCTTGTGTGATTCATGCAATTCTTTAGCATCATTTTCATTAAATTCATGACAGCCAGCATCTTTTGTAAATTGCAATATTACTTCGTAGTTCATTGGATTTGTATATTACTTGTATTATTAGATGTGGCACCCACACTTGGCCATGAAGGAGAGGATTTCTGCCTATCTCGTCCACCTCTCTGTGAGTCATAATCTTTTATATGAAACATATATGTGTATGGGGGGCTGCTCCTTGAATGAAGGTTACTTTTATAGGTGATGAATATATTAGTGAATGTTTTCATGTTCAATCTTTGCTTCCCCACCTGATCTCATAACTGTGGGAGTTCTGATCATGAATACTCAGGCACTGAAGACATCCTATAGAAGTTTATTTCTTAGAGCTTGTATCTTTCCCATATTTATTGCTGAACATTCCTTACAGCAGAACCCAGGGGCCTTTATGAACCCTCTTTGGTTCGTGAATCTAATAAATATCCTCATGCTAAAGAATGGCCAAGAGCCTTTTGATTGTTTACAAGGGAGCTCTGGCCTCCTGGTGGGGCTGCCTGGGGATGGTCTTGTGGGAGAAAGAATACATTCTCTTTTTTATTTCTTTGAATCTTCCAAGCCATACTTTATTTTAAAAAAATTTATTTAAATTTTTTGTTAATCCTCACTGGAGGACATTTTTTTCCATTGAATTCTAGAGAGAGTGGAAGGAACTGAGAGAGATAGAGAGAAACATCAATGTAAGAGAGAACATCCATTGGTTGCCTCCTGCCCACTTCCCGACTGGGGCTGGGATGCTGGGGATCAAGCCTGCAACCAAGGCACATGCCCTTGACTGGGAATTGAACCTAGGACCCTTCAGTTCATGGGGCGACACTCTACTCACTGAGCCAAACTGGCTAGGGCCAGGTCATACTTTATATAGAATTGTAGAATGTTGGAAGTGGGATGTATTATGCTCCAATCAGCATTTATTAAGGATCTGCCTTGTGCCAGGATTTTTTCATATGTGTCAACATTTGGTCTTCACAGCTTTCCTGTGAAATTGCTGCTTTTTAATATCCCTATTTTAGAGAAGGAGCTTAGAGAAAGTGGCTTCTTTCAGGTCTCATAGCTGAGAGGATCTGGGTTAAGGCCTGTGGTGTCCTCCTCTAGTTCCAAAATCTTTTCCTCTATTTACAAATGAGGAAGAGGAGGCCTAGAGATGGGAAAAGACTTGCTTAAAGGCAAATCAGCCAGTTAGCGGTAGGACACGAACTCACTCCAGCACACCAGTTCCCTGTCCATCTTCTTCTACTCCATTTTTCTGCTTATATTTGTTATTGTCCAGCTATTTTTTTTAGGAAAGAAAAACAAATTTCATATGAAATTATTTAAAAACCTTCAGGCTTTTCCTTAGTTGCATAACCAAAGTTCCAATTTATTTACAAGCATATTTTTAAGTGCTTTTAGACTTCCAATGATACATTTATTTCATTACTCAATTGGCAACGTGTGATAACTCAAAATTCATCTGATTTGTCAAGCTTTCAACACCCTTTGACACAGAGACTATATTCCATGGAGATTTAATTGTCCTAAAAACAGCCACAAACATTGATATGTGATCAAAGGGAACTATCTGTTCACAAGCCAGGCTTTCTGATCCCAAATCCTGTGTCCTGCCCAGATTCATATTCCTTATTAAAGAAAGTTATGTTGTACTGATTAACATGATAGCTATAATTAGATAGTACTTGTTATGTTCCTGGCATTTTTAACTTTATTTAGCATATATTAACTCATCTAATTCTTAGAACAATCCCACAAGGTCCATATTATTATCATTCCTGTTTTACAGACAGAGACATTCACATGGGGATCTATTGATAATATTAAGTATTCACTTACATATTTTCCAGTTTTTTTCTAAAGGATTGTTTTCCACTTTCAACCATGAAACCATCTACTCCCCATGCAATCTTTCTATGTCCCAAGGTGTTATTATATTATGGATAAAAAATGCATGAGGTCAGAAGTAAGATACTTTGAGTGCAAATAATAGAACACCTAACTAATAATGGCTTAAGAAGTAGGCAGTTTTGAGCTGGTGAAGTGGCTCAGAAAGACAAAATAAAAAAATGCATCAAAAGCAAATCAGCCTCTTTCCACCTTTCTGGTACTCTTTCCCCAGAACACTAGCTTTTGTCTTCAGGCTTGTTTCTTGTGAGCGTTAGTCCTCAATGGCTATGTTCAAAGGCAAAAAGCCAAGGCAACATTTGACCAGAGTGGTTTCTCTCTATTTGGGAAAACCTCTTTACCCAGAAGCCTTCTAGTAAATTCTTCTGTGTATATAATTGATTTGAATGATGTCACATGACCACTCCTAATTGTAGGGAAGGTTAAGAAACCATGAACCTGTGTGTGTGTGTGTGTGTGTGTGTGTGTGTGTGTGTGTGTAGATGTCATCATAAAAATGTGGGAAGGAAATGTTTATTGGGTAGTCAAACAATAGTTTCTACCATACATGATAAATTCTTAATTGGGTAATTATATTTTAATGTGCTCTCTAGTAGGTAATATGAAATATTTCATTTATTTAATTCTTATAAAGACCTAGGGAATTTGTTGGGTTACGTGGGAGAAGCTCAAGCTAAATATGGCTACTTTGAATTTTGAGATGTCATAATTCTGATTTGCCCACACATGCTATATCAGGATTCTTTCTGCTCTATATAACAACCAGCATTCTTGTGAGGATTTTGTATAAGAACCATTTCTTGCCTGTGTCCCTAGTTTATGTTTTTAAATTTATTGCTTTCAGAGAGGAAGGGAGATGGAGAGAGAGATAGAAATATCAATGATGAGAGAACATCATTGATTAGCTGCTTCCTGCACACCCCTTTCTGGGGGTTGAGCCTGTAACCTGGTCAATGCCCAACTATTGTGCCACACTGGCCAGGCCCTATAGTTTATTTTAGCTGAAGAATATCAGTAAAGTAAAGAGGCCACTGTAACACATTGTCAGAACCTGGAGACTGACATGAATAAAATGATACTCATTTCATAAAATAAGGTCAATGATGAGATGAACCACCTTAAAGATAGGATTTGCTTCAGGCCCACAGAAGAAAGAACAGGTGGGTAAAGAGGCTCTTAATATTTTTGAGGGAGGAATGCCTATGGACTTCTCTGGGAACTTGACCTTTCCTTCATGGGAAAGTGCCCCAAACATGGTTGGCCTCTCCTGGGAGCCTTCATTGAGGGAGAGCTCTCCCTGTGGGCTCATCCTCAGAAACTCCAAAGCAGATGTTTGCTTGGGGAGGCAAATGTTTTCTCTCCTGCCTTACTTCCAAAGATCTACAGAAAATGGTATAAAATCTTGCCTGCCTGATTTAGAGGCTGATTTGCTGATAGGCCCCAGGGCTAGCATGCCCATTGCTACCCCATTTTGTTCTCTGATGGGCACAGTTGTTCCTTTTGGAGACATTTAGGGAGTGTCTCTTTTGCCCTCTAGAGCTTGGCTCTCATTCTACATGATGGAGATAGCAAAATGTAGCACACTGTCTGGGAACAACCACCTTCTTGTGCCTGGAACTGAACCCAAGTGTGGCAATGAGAGCAGAAGGATGCTTAGGAAACTGGGAGCCAGGGATCTGGCAAAAGCAGGCATGTACCACTCTGTGCTGAGTACTGCATAGTGGTCAGCCTAGAAGAAGACTTAGGCTTCCCACTTCCAAATCTAGTGCCCTTCACTATAGATGAAGGATGATTAACATATGAGAACTGATTGGATATGGAAGGTGTGATTGAGAGAAAGGCACCAAGGACATCTCAATCAACTGATTAGCCCTTAAAATCAGCACAGGTCTTTATTCAGATTGTACATCTTACAAATTGCATTGGGAACAAGAAGAACAAATTGCCAATTCATATGTTAAAATCCAATCCTCAATGTGTTTGAAGATGGGGCTTCTGAGAAGAAGCAAAAAGGCACTAAGTGCCTTTATGCAAGAAACCCCTCCATCATGTGAGGACTCAGTGAAAAGCCATCTATAAATCAAGAAGTAGGCTTTTACTAGACACCAAATCTACCTGGCACCTTGATCTTGAATTTCTGAGCCCCTGGAACTGTAAGAAATAAATTTATGTTGTTTATAAGCCACTCTGTCTATGGCATTTTGTTGTAGCATCTTGACTTGACTAAAACAGTGTCTAAGCATGTGAGCCCAATTAGTCCCCTGATTAGTGATTCCTTTGTTATGTGAGCCTTGTTGATGTGGGTTTTCTTTTGCTCTGCTCTGCCACCACTTTGAGGGTACTGGATGGCCACTCTTGTCATCTGCTCCCAACTTTACCATATTAGTTAAGATAATACTTTCTCCTGTGATGACAACACTCCCCTCTCACACAGACTTTGGTGGCTTAAGGTAATCAGATTCTTTCTCCCTCACCTAATAGTTCAATATGGGCATTCCTGATAGGTGAGTAGCTTTTCACCAGGTAGTGAATCAGGTTTGAGTCCCCTTCAATCTTGTGCATCTTCCAACCTCTGGGGCTAAGAAATCCTCTGTATTCAGCCAGAGATGGGCAAAGGAGACAATGGAGAAGACACACCTGATTCTTACCTGCCCTTGTGTGGTTGTGACATGTATCACTAGAACAGCCTGTAGTGGACACTAACCCCCAATAGCCACTGGATGTAAGGGGACTGGACAAATATTCTCTGGTTAGACAGCTGCTTCCCATGACAACTCAACGCTATAGTATGGGAGGACAAGCATGAATTTTGGTAGAGAGTAGCCATTTGTATCTTCTCACTCACTATCTCCAGCCCTAATAAAGAGCACATAAAAGGCTACCCATTAAGTTTGCTTGAAGGAATTCAGAGCCTATTAGTCTTATCACATTATGAAATATGATAAAGAAGGCATGATACACATGAAAACCTTATTGAACACATTAGATTGAGGCATGTGGAATTGCTGTTTTATAGATTAAAAAAGTGGTGAATACTAGCAATTTCATATGATTCAACCTAATATATTGGGCAAGTGCCTCAAAACATCTTTTTTTCTTAGAGAACTCTAGCTCATAAGTTTGGGAAAATCTTGCTTACTCTATACTGTGCTGGGGGAGTCAAATATACTTTGGCCAATTTAAAAAAATCTTGAGAAAATCTTGCATTGTTTAGTTTTTTTAATCAGTGGTTTCCAGGCTAATTTGTGTATATAACTCATTTCCCCCAAATGCCTGTTAAATTCTCATAGATTTAGTCTTTTACCTTATGTACTTTGGAAACTTCGCACAGAAAACACAAGGGAATCTATTAGTGAATCTTTTTATAGAAGAAGAAACAACAGGCTTTTCTCTACAAAATCCACTCTAAGAACATTGGTGGAAATGATAAATGTTTGTTGAGTGAATAAATGACTTTGAACTATGCCCATTTTTCTGAGTCTTATGTTTTTCATCTATAAAATTAAGATAATAAATTAAATGGGAAGACCATTTAAAGAGCATAGGAAGGGGTGCATATGTGCTCCCTTTTCCCTTCCATTAGCATCCCTGAGATTAGAGGAGGCAGCCACTGCCACGTAGGGGACACCTCATTCCAGCAGCCACATGTGGGATTGCTTTGGTCCTGACGTGCAAACATGTTTAAGCCCAGCTTCTTGAGAGCTCACATGGATATTTGGGCCTGGCAGAGTTATTTTTATGTGCTCAAGAAAGAAGAAAATAAAGAGCAGCATCCTCATGCTGACAGGAAATGGCTGTCCTGTGATTCTGGGCTGGAGGTGGGGCTGCGGGTGGGGGCTGTGTAAGTGACCAAGCTGCAAAGTCCACATGGAATCACTTTTCCATGGTCAAATCTGGGAATCAGAACGTTCCGAGCTTGGACTAGAGTTATGGCTCTGCTTAGAGGACTAATTCACTGGGGCCAGCATGGCCTCTGGCAGGGCCTTGGACACATCTGTCCTCCCCCTGTCCTGACCTCCCTCTGGCAGCCTCATCTCCAGGCCTGGCAGAACCCCCAGAACAGATATTTCTCCTGGCCCCCAGCAAGGTTCCTCATTGACTTCCAAACATATGTGACTGCTTTGGCCAGTTGAGCCAGAGGCTCCTCTGCCAGGGGGCCTTGCTAAGACGTGTCTTTCCCCACCCTGCACACTTGTCACGGCTTCCCGCTGAGTCACGTATCTGGTCCTGCTGCAGGACCCCCACCCCCAGGGCTCTTCCCAGCAAGCAGGCCAGGGTCCTTTTTTGGGACTAAATGCTGTTCCTGTGATCTAGGTTACTGTCAAGCTGGTGCCTGCATAGATCCTCCTGGCAGTTGCCAAGTGTGGCATCCAGAGCCAGAAAAACCAGGTTTGCATTTTGACTTGCCACCAGTGAGCCATGTAACCTTAGACAGATACACTAAATTCTTTGAACTTCAGTTTCTTTATCAGTACAATGGGGGTAATTATTGCTGTTTCATCTGTCACTCAAGTATCACATACTCACTGAGGGCATTGTTTCGCATGCTGGGACCTCAAGACACAAAGATGAACTATATCTGCTCCATGGCTAACAGGTGGCATTGTTTTACACAGAAAAGAATGCAAAAGTCAGTGCCAAGCCCTAGGCTAGGCATCCAAAACATAATGAAGTGGAAATAATTGGGGCTTTAAATTCAGACACACGTATGCTTGAATTCTGGCTCTGATATTAAGTTACTGTGTGATATTGGGCAAGGCATGCTTTCTGGTCTTCAGATCCCTCATCTGTACATTGGGAAGTTTTAACTAGATGATCTCTTTTCCCTCTAACATTCTATGATTGTATAAAGTTACTGACCCAGAAAACAAAAGGAGCAATAAATATTCCTAGCAACTCTGGGAAATAGGTACTGTTCCTCTCTTATAGGTTAGAAAAATGAAGCCCAGAGGGGATTAGAAATGTGTAAAAGGATGCAGAGATAGTTAGGTCTGACACCCTCCCATCCCTTTACTTTCTGTAAGAAAAAAAAGATCTTGATATTACCTAGCAAACAGTAAGTCTGTACCTGGTTTATCTTACTATTCTCCATGGAAATTAGCCCTAGCTGGAAACATAATAGTTATTTAATATTAGAATAATGGAGTCAAAGATTGTGGCTTTGGAACCAGGCAGATCTGTGTTCAAATCCCAATCAGCCACTTATTAGCTATATGACCCTGGGCAAGGTCCTTCGATCCTCTGGTCTTCACATTTCTAAGGTGATGAGAGTGAACATCCTGCCTGGGGCTGCTCTGAGTGTTGGCAGAGAGACCATATATAGTACATCAAGTTCTGGGCATGGCACATGTTAGGAACCTGATAAACAGGATTCTCTGGGCAACAAAAGCTTTAAAAACTGGTCTTTCAACCCAGGGTAAAGAACAGAGGATGATCTTGAGAATTCACTTCTTCTTAATTGCTTCCTATCCTTTTCTCTGGGACACATTTATTTTTAAAATCCATGTGTGCAAAAAAGGAGGGAGAGTTCACATGAAGAAAGAAGAATCAGAAGGTACTGTATTCTCATTCATGGTCATTCATTCCAGAACATTCTCTGGAGGAAGGATATAAATGCATATTGACTACTCTGTCTGCCAGATATAATGCTTCAGTTTTCACATATGTTACCTGATATAGAACAATGAAGCAACAACTCACTGCAGTAGAAAGATTATACATTTGATTGTCAGACAACCTGGTCCAAATGCTAGTACTATCACCTTTTTCACAGTGGCACTTGAGGAAAACTCAGTTAAGTTCTCTGAACCTGCTTCTTTATCTTTCAAGAGGAATTAATAATTAAAGAATCATCACCAGAATGGAAAGGAATGATGTTTGTAAACCATTCCATATATGGCTTGGCACAAAGGAGAAGGTTGTAAATAAAAACGCTGGCTCTTTTCCCTTGCTGTATCCTCAAGAACTTTACAACCCCCCCCCAAAAAAAAACATAAAAATTATTGCCTATCAGGGCTTGTAGAATTGGGCTATATTTGCTGAATAGGGAGCATTCTTCTAGTATAACACTGTTGACACTTTGATTACCTAATCTTTCAGGATGAAAGAGTAGGATGGTATCTTTCCCCTTCATTTTATCAAAGCCATCCCACTGCTAGCTGGACTTAGTTCATAAGGATGCAACAAAGCAAGCTCTGCACTGGGGAGTGTGACTCCTGGGTTTTGGGTATCTGTTTTCCCTGGAGCTGGAAGGCCAAAGCTGCAGTGCTGCGATGGAAAATCATGTGAGCTCAGCCTCAGGCCCTGAAGGCCTGTGCTACTCAGGGTTCCCATCTGGGGTATTGTTATGAGTGGAATTGTATCTCTGAAAAAGTTGAAATCCTAATTTCTAGCACCTCAGAATGTGACATTATTTGGAAATAAGGTTTTTGCAGATGTAGTTAGTTAAGATGAAGTTATGCTGGTGTAGGATAGCCCCTTAATGTAATGTGACTGGTGTCCTTATAAAAAGACTGTGTGACAACAGAGGCAGAGACAGGAGTGCTGTAATAACAAGCCAAGGGATGCCAAAAATTGCCAGCCACCACTGGAGGCTAGGAAGAGGCAGGGAAGGATTCTCCTTTGCAGGTTTAGAGGAAGTATACTGTAGACACTGTGATTTTGGACCTCTAACTACTAGAGCCATGAGACAGTACATTTCTGTTGTTTCAAGCACTTTGTTATGGCAGCGCTAGGACACTAATAAGGTATTCAATGAGTAGTTATTTCATCTCTATCTTAAATGTTCAGGAACTGGAGCCCCTAAACTTCCTCATTTCTCCAGCACCAACAACATAATATAGGACTCTGTAGAGGTTGTGGGCTTATCCAAGGAATGAGTGAGTGAGTGGCTGTGGCTCAGAGAAGGAGTGTGAATTACATAGGGCACCATGACTGTTGGAGGAAGAATCTGCTCTTGAACTTGCTTCTGGGTGCCTAACAACTGTTTGTTCCACCAGGACAATCAGAATAGTTACCAGTTAGCTGCCTGGTTACAAGCCTGGGCTTTGGAATGTCTAAGCCTCAGTTTCTTCACTTGTATCTTTTAACCTACTTCAATAAATAAACTTTCAACAAATGTTAACTACTATTGTTATTATTGCTATAACAATATCCTCATATAATACATTGAGTGGTTCACATGTTTTATTTCATTTAATTCTCTAGGGAAGCCTTGAGATAAATGTTATTATTCCAGTTGTTTAGGTGAGGAGGCTGAGGTGCAGAAAGGTTAGATACATTGTCCAAATTACTGAGCTAGGAAAATGGTGGTGCTAGGCCACAAACCAGCCGCATAGCATCCTATTGCCTCTTAGCACTCATCTTCATCTACCTTCATTCAGATGCAGCTTTATGGGCCTCAGAATCAGCCACCCACTGTGGGATGGCCTCAGGCTCTCAATCTTCTGACTTGCTAAAATAGAATTTTAATCATGGTAAAATCACTACCCTTGTACAAATATAAATAGGTGTTAAAGATTTTATTTTAACTTATTAGTTACATCATCCTATATAATAAAGAGGTAATATGCAAATGTACCATCACTCCAACACACAAGAAGGCTGCCCCCATGTGGACACAAGATGGCTGACACAAGATGGCCAGCAGGGGAGGGCAGTTAGGGGTGACCAGGCTGGCAGAGGAGGGCAATTGGAAGGGGGATCAGGCCTGAAGGGGAGGGCAGTTAGGGGCAATCAGGCTAGAAGGGGAGCAGTTTGGCATCAATCAGGCTGGCAGGGGAGTGGTTAGGGGGTGATCAGGCTGGCAGATAGAAGCAGTTAGGGGCAATCAGGCAGGCAGGCAGGTGAGCAGTTGGGAGCCAGCAGTCCTGGATTGTGAGAGGGTAGTCAGAGATCACTCAAGGGGTCCCAGATTGGAGAGGGTGCAGGCTGGGCTGAGGGACATCCCACCCCCATGCATGAATTTCATGCACTAGGCCTCTAGTCAATTAATAAGAGGTTAAAAGAGAACTTGACTTACAGAGATTTATATTTTCTTTCATACAAAATACATCTTCATCTATATGAGCAGGAATTATTTCCATTGTCATGAACAGGAAACATTTTTATTACTGTTAATTTTCTGCAAGTTAAGTTTTATCCCCCACAGAGTTATAAAAGAGCTTAGTCAATCAAAAACAAAGGTATATAGACTCTGATAAACCTGGGATAATGCTCAGAATTCAATTGAAATAACACCAAGAATCTCTTTTGCCCATTTACAGTCTGAAAAAATTTCCTGATAATCCTTGAAATGTGTGCAATGAAAAGTGTTTTGATCATGAGATATATAAATTCCAATAAATTACTAAGAAAGAGAATTGAAAGAAAAATGAGCTAAGTATGCTAATATGCAATTAACAAAATATTCAATAAAAATGAAAAGATGTTCAACCTCATTAGTAATCAAATAAATTCAAATTAAGATATTATTTCATACCCATTAGATAAATTGGTAAAAATTTAAAAGTTGAGCATTTTTAAGAATATAGTCTCAAGAATTCTCATACACTGGTGGTAGGAGTTTAAATGGGTAAAATCAATTTGGAGAGAAATTTGAAAATAGATAATAAAGTTGAAGTTTTGTACAGTCTATGACCAAAAAATCTTCTCTTAGAGAGATTTTCAAGAGAAACTCTTGTACACATGCATAGAGAGACATGTGAAAATATGGTCTTGGCAGTCTTATTAGCAATAGCAAATAATTAGAAATGAATACTCATCATCAGGAGGATAGAAACAATAAATGGTGGTATATTTTTTTGTATATTCATACAATAGACTACTATACAGCATTAAGATGAATAAAATGTGGTTACATGTATCACTATAGGTAAATCTCAAAAACGATCTTGAATGAAAGAAGAAAGTTGTAGAAGAATCAGTGCAAATCATCCAAGTTTTAAAACATGCAAAAACAGTATTATTGTTTTACAAGTATATATATAATAGAAGTGTAAAAATCTGAGAGGGAATAACATACAAATGTCAGGACAGTGGTTTCTTTGGGGATGCAGGGAAGGGAATGAGGTTAGCGAGGGTGACATTAACTGTATCTGTAGCCTTAATTTTCAATAAAAGCGAGGGATATACAGATGATTGTTATACTGTTTTGGTACTTTTTATATTCCTGAAATAATCATAGTAACAATAACAATGATGATGATGTACTAGTATGTCATTTCTCTGTGCTTTAAACTAGAAAAAAATAACTTTTCTCCCCACAGTTAGAAAATGCTCCACTTACTTAAAGAACCTCTAAAAAACCTGACGAAAGAAATAAATGCAGGCACTATGCATTCTTTGTTGGGAGTTGGATCTTAATTTGGATGCAGAAGAAGCCACTGAAAGGCTGTAAACTGAGGAGTGATCTCATTCTTGGCTTGCAAGGACTTTAGGCACTCGTTCCTTTCTCCCTTTTCTATCCTCATCTGCCTGTTCCAGCTTTGATTTTTCTTCTAGTAACTTCACACTTCTGGTAGGTTCCTAGTTACACTATGCGACTTCACACCTCGGTGTAATCACTCATTGTGCTTGGGACATCTTCCTCCTCCTTTTCTTTCTAGTTTACCCATGCTCTTCCTTCCAGGGCCAGTGGAGGCAATGTTCTCTCTCAGGAGGTTTTCTTTGCTCCCTCAGGATGTTAGGTTCCTTCCTGAACTTCCAGAGCTCCTTCTGATATTTGTGTATAACCTTATTTAATCTTCATCTGTGCAGTCTCCAGCAAAGTGCCTGAGTCAGAGTGAGTGTTAAGGAAAGGGGAAGTGCTGTTTGAGCAAGAAGGTGTAAATGGGGTGTTTGTTTGAGTCTTCCCCAGCACTACTGCTTTTTAATAATGGCTCACATGCTCAGAAAGTAACATTTCAGTGTGAATTAGCTCCTATGAGCCTTTGTAAGACTTGGTTAAGACCTTGGAAAAGACACTTTTGGAAAGGGGTAGGAGTGAGATAGGTGGAGGGAAGGACTGAGGTTCAAAGTTCAGAAGGAGATCATGGTGATGGGTCCAGACTGGAGAAACTTCCAATCACCACTCAGCAAGTTGGGGACTGGGTGAATGGGAACTCAGTCTCTTCCTTTTGTTCTACCTTCTGTGGCTTGAGAAAACAGCTGCTCTGTATCATCTTATTAAAATCTCTTCCAATGCTTGAAACAGGAAATGACTCTCTAGGTCTGGGGTAGTGAGACAGAGTCAGCTGCAGCAGGTGGCTTGGAAGAACCTAAGATAAGAGGCACTGGAGAACAGACAAGGCTCAGGAAAGCAATATTAAACTTGAGCAGAGTCTAAGAAAGGTTTCTGTAGTTGAACCAAGTTAAAGCAAATTTGGTTCCAAAAGTCTGTAACCCTCCTAAATGTATGCACACAGCTGGATACTGGACTGAATCCCAGAAGATATGTCCTTGAGGATCATGTAGGGAAAGACTTTTGTACAAAAAAGAAAGGGATGATGAATTATCACTTAGATGATGCTGACCAGGTGTTCATTTTGAGAAGACAGACTAAGAGAGGCCATAAACAAGGTAAGGCTTCCATGGCATCTTGGAATGTGGATTGTTGTCCTTAATTACCTTTGAATCTCAAGGCCAACCCAAGGCCTGGAACATGGCAGGTTTTCACAGAGGTTTGCTGAGTGAGTGGATTTCTCTGGAGAAGTCTCATGACTGGAAAAGGCCTCACCAGTCGCGCCTCATATATCTGAGTTAGGAAAACGTTGATGGCAAAATAAAAAAAACACACACACACACACAAGACTTCCTGTAAGAGCTTTTGCCACCAAGCTGACCAGAAACATGCCACATCCATGTTGGATTAAAACCAAGAAAAGGCTTAATAGCATTTTTAATGGTTAAGAATTAGGGGGTTTTGGGCTATGATGGTGGTTTTTAACCACCCATCTTTCCTTAGGAAACTCCCAAACACACAATAAGACTGAACATTGCAACAGCCTGGAAGGAATGACTTCCATGAATAATTTTCAAGTCTCTTGGAGGAATTCTCTCTGACCACAGTATTGATGGGATGAAGTTGAGAAATGACCTCAAAAACAGAACCACAGCACAAGGCTGGAATGTCTACCGGTGTACCAGGATGTCTGGTTTCCCATTGCTTGGGAACAGCCTTCTAAAGTAGGCAAGATCACTTCCCACTTTTCCTATTGTCCATCGTGGCTCTCTTTCTCCAGCCATTTGGTAACTATTACTTCCAATCATGCACTATGGTGAAAAGTTCAATTGGCAATGGGAAAGGCACTAGAGGAAGGGTTTTAGGAACCCAATAGTCTGAGGAAAAATGTCAAATTGGAATTAGACATTTGAATTTTTATGAATTTTTAGTTACTACTGTAGGAGCTAATATTATTTAATGCTTATATATAAATACAGAGCAAAGGAAGATGGATATCTGAATAAAATACCCAGTTTCCAAAAGAGATGGAACCAGCTGGCTTCTTGGTGAATAATATGTACTATAGACTGAACTGTGTTTCTCTCAAATCATATGTTGAAGCCCTAACCCTCAATGTGATGGCACTTGGAGATGGGGAAAAACAACACTTAGGAAGTAATTAGGACTTGGATAAGGTCATATGCATGAGGATGGGGTTTTCATGATGGAATTAGTGTCCTAATAAGAAGAGATACCAGAGAGCTTCCTCCCTCTCTTTCCACCATATGAGGACATAAGAATGTGGCCATCTGCAAACCAGTGAGAGAGTCCTCATTATGAGAAAAAAATCAGCCAGTACCTTGATCTCCCAGCTTCCGGAACAGTGAGAAATAAATTCCTGTTGTTTCAGCCACATAGTCTATAATATTCTGCTATGGCAGCCTGAGTGGATTAAGACAGTAGAAATCAAACTGTTCAAGAACATGGCCTGTTTGGTCTGATGATGAAACATTTGCATCACACAACTTCTGTTTTTTTGTGGTTCTGATTTTCTGTTCATCAGGCATCATTCTGGAAGTGGATGAGAGCTAGTGAACCAGGCTCTCTACTTCTCAGAGTTCCATTTCCATCGTAAAAAAAGTTCAAGAGTATTAGGGTTTATACATCAGTCCCATGGGCTTGGCCATCCGAGGTTTTCCTCCACATACTGAACATTCACCATGGAAATGGTGAGGACTTCTGGGCTGGCCAATCTTTCTTCCCAATTAGTGTCCTGATCACTTTAAAAGAGTAAGAAGAGAAACATGCTGTGCTCATTCCTACAGTTGCCATTCCAGCTATGCCCAAAGGTAGACTACACTTTAGCCAGTGATGATGATGCTAGCAATGATGATAAAAGGTAGGTTTTAGCGACACTGTTGTGCCTGGCAATTCATTTTAAACCAATGAAACAAAGACAAACAAGCCTGGAGCCAAGGAAGGCTTTCTGAAGATGACATAATCATCTACATTTTGAATAATGGATGAGCAACAGAGAAACAATTCAGGCAGAGGGAACAGCATAGGCATTGATTTGGAAGTTGGACATGGCACAGTGGATTCTGGGAACTTATTTGGCAGGGCTGAGATCAAATGGAGCACCACCTTTGGCAAGAGAGGGGAGCAGCCAGTGGCTTTTGCTGGAGAGGTGATGAATAAGGTGCTCAGGGAAGGAGTCAGCAAGGTGTGGCAGAAGCACCATCTTCCAGATTCTTTCTGGGCACCTACTCTCCCACATACATGGTTGTCACTTGATTTTATGGTGGGACCAGGAAATGGTAGAGCCCAAAGGAACTAGCCTTTGATTAAAGTAAGAAAATCTTACTCTGAACACTGGGTTAAAGTGCTTTTCAAATTATAGGAAAAGAAGAGGCAATGTGGTGAGGGGAAAGGGTACAGGTGGGAGGAGTAAGATTTGAGTGCCAATATAAACTAAGCCCAATGGTGGTTGCATTATCCACATTCTATCATTTGATTCTTGGAACCTCAGCAATTTGAACCCCTTATAGATGAGGAGGTTCAGAGACATTATGGGGCTCCTTGTCCTAGAGAGGAAATGTGGAAACTGTATTTGAACCAGAATTTGTCTCACTCAATTGTCTCAGGCTGTTAGAAAATTCAGGTCTTAGTTGACATTCTTATTTGTCAAAACAATGTGCAGGGGAGTACCTTAACCTCTCTTAGCCCCAGTTTATATGAATCTATAGATTTGTCTTCTTACAGGTTATACCTATTCATACCATTTTTTCCCCTTTGGAATCTCATAGAAAAATTTCTGAGCCATGACAGTCATTTAAAAATATGAAAATAATGTGCTTCCCTGAATAGTCTCATTTCAAGCTAAAGATTCTTATTTCAATTGTTTATTTCCCCTTTGCTTTATGATTTTTGAAGTCAGTCACATGACTGTCCCCAAAAGCTAATTATAGCGCAGATTGCACTGAAAGAAGAAGTACAGTATCTGAATTAAAGGAGGGCATATTGTCCTCTGGTTAGAGTACCTCAGGAATCAAACATTCAGCTCTGAGACAATGAGGTCTGAGGGAACCAGATAAATGAGTGTGTATTAGGAAAAAAACCATAGGACTGGTTTTGTTGACCAAGGAAGTAGAAGTAAAACTGGTTACTCTTTACTCCTCTAATGCCAACACTAGAAGCTTTCTCCAGAGTCCCCTTCAAAACTATATTCTGAGAGGACACATGAAATATCACACTGAAATAATGGGCAGCTTTAAGGCTATTTAGGGATGTAGCTGAGGGTTTGGGGAAATATATGGTGGTGGTGGTGGGGTGTCTCCAAATCCTGACACAAGATGCAGAACTTTCTATGGGTTCTCATTCAACTGTTGACAGCAGGTTTTCAGGTGCAAAACAGTTGCTCAAAAAATATAAAATGACCATTGGGGCATGGACCAGATTCTATTATTAGCTGGACATGACCTTGAGCAAAGTTCTTTCTTTCTGTAGACCTCTGTTTTCTCTTTTGCCAAATGAAAGCATTGGATTAGAATCTGAGAAGGCCAATTGATTTCATCACGTAAACATGTCAAGAACATGAAACATCATGTTCAGGAGAAGTATGAGACTGTGTCTGGGCTCAACAATAAAGAGCTTTGTGAGTGATTAGTGACATTAGAGCAGAAGTGATGGAAATCTAAATTGAACAACTGTAAATAAAAAGAGAATGAATTGGGTCATTAGCAGAGGTGCTTTCAGAAAGAACTGCCTTAGGCATAGCTAGAGCTAGGGGCACACATGATGTTGTTCTCATTCCATCCCTCAGCTCTGTCTAACTTTGGTGGGTTTCATTTTCCTTATAGGTTCTTTTTATTGGGTGGGCTACATGTCTGCTGGCAGTCTCAGACACTCATATGCTTCCATCTTAGCCATATCCAGGGAAACAGACCATCTTTTCAGTTTACTTTGGTAGACAGGTCCTGGGTGATTTCTGATTGGCTAAATTTGGGTAATTTGTCCTTATCCAATTCAATCAGTGTGGCCAGGAGAGAAGGTGTTTTGATTTGCCAATCTTGTGTCACATGCTTTCGGTCTTTGCCAGGGGGTGGAGCACTGTGATTAATACTCTCACCTAGACCTCAAGGATGGGGAGGTGAATTCTTTCTTTCAAAAAAAAAAAAAATAACCAACCACCTCCCCCCTCCCACCACAAAAACAAAAACAATAACAAAAACAACAAAAAACAAGGAGTTCTTCTCAGCAGAAGGGGTTGGGAAAGCCATTTGGGTAGAATATACCCTGTAGTTATGTACTAATATGAGCTATATGCAAGGGAGGCAGATTGGCATCAAATAGGCCACACATTCTCCATCACAGGATTAGATATGGCCCTTACAACTCTTAGATTCCATTCTTATGACTAAATAGTTCAGAATAAATGAGACTGCACCAAAATTCAAGAGGCTACATGTTTTACTTTCAGTGTGAATAATACCATCAAATGCATGGCAAGACTGACCAACACTGCTCTTCACTCTTGGCCTCAGTTTATTCTTTCTTAAAGTGAAGGGGTTGATCTCATCACCAGATGTCATCTCTAAGTGCCTTTCCTCTCTGACATCCCAGTCCCTCCCAGCAAGAGCCCCATGGAATTTCACCCCAACTGGCCCTGAACCACGCCTGGGCAGGGCCAGCTGGACTCAATAACTGTGTCTATTTAGAGAAGGCCATCTCTGAGTCTGAGTTGGCGTGCAGGTGTCTGGGGTGAGATCTCTGAAGTCCAGCTTGCTTCTATATTTGCACTGTTGGCTCCATCTTTTAATTGGATGCCAACTTTGTTTTTCTATCTTCACTGAAAGAACAATTCATCCCATAGATTTGTACAGATAGCATACTGGACCAGACTTAAGGAAGCTCTGGCTCCCTCCTCATGAAACTTTAAGGTGAGTCACTCTTAATATCCACCCTAAAGAAGCACATTTGCAAAGAGCACAAGGAGAAGGAATCTTCTGGGTTCCAGTCTGATCTAGTCTGGTTTCTTTGTGTCAAGTCTTGCTTTTTTCCTTTATCCCATTATTTGATCAGATTTTTCCACCCATTGCAATCATTCTCAAGTTGTTGCTGGATGATTTACTGAGTGACATCTGTGAACTGGCTCCTCATTCCTCTAAAGAACGAAGTTTTGATGAGTAAACAACAATTGTAATTTGTTTTTTCTGTTCCTGTGGGACTTGGGGTTATTGGAGTTTGAGGTTCACAAATACTACACATAAACACCCTGGATTTATAGCCATGATTGGCAGAGCTTGTTTTGTTAGCTCATAGCACGTGCCGGGTGTAATGGTCTGACTTGGGATTGGGCAGAGGAACCTGGACGGCCTCACCCCAGACACCTGTATAAAACAAAGTTCAACTGGAGAGGAAAGTAGTTACTCATCCTCCTGGCTCAGCACATAATGACTTCACTACTGGGAAGTTAGCCCCAGGCTCTGGCCCAAGCACAGTGCAGGAGAGCCATCAATATTTCAGTCCCTGCTGAAGCTGCCAGCAGAAACTGAAAGGGAAGCAAGGGACGTGGACATTTCTTTCGTGCCTAACTCCAAATCTTGTTTCAATTCACAATGTCCTAGGAAAGCCACAAACATTCTGATTCTGTTGAAGAGAAAGAAACTGAGGCCAGAAGAGTAAAGCCCTATTGTGAAGATACACAGCTGGTAGATAGCAGATATCTGCCTGTTTCTGGTCATCTCCCAAGGCTGCGCCTGCGCCTGCGCCTAAATTTCAGAGGGCAGATGATCAGGCACCCGGCTGAAAAGAGGAGGCCACACAGATCATCTAGGCAGTCTGGAGCCGCTGCTGACTCAGAAGGTCATCACTCTGATGCTTGAATTCTGTTTATCATCTGTAAGCTGAAACAATCAGGCATCCCGAGAATGTAGCTGGCTAGGGGTGGAAGGGAGACTTGCCAGGGTGCTTGGTGAACCTGGCCCCCTGCAGAAAGAAGGGTTCCTTTTTTCAGCCTACCCAGAGAGTCTTATTCTTCCCCCTACACACCAATAGGAGGCAGAAGAAAGCAATAAACTAGATGTTTAGTTTTCATTCTTCAAAAAAACCCCAGTTTTGTTCTATTTCTTGGTTTTATGAGTTGGGCAAGTTCATTCATTTTGGGGGGCCTCATTTTCTCATCTAATTAGGGATGATAATCCCTACTCCATAAAAATCCCTCATATGGTTTAAGACAATAGATGAGATGGTGAATTTAAATGGCCTTGTCAACGAAGTATGGACCCACTTAAGTTTTAATACCTTCTCAAGTTTACGGTCTTTTATGCAAATTTACTTTAAATACTTTATAGAAGTAGGTGGGCTATTAAAAAGAAATTGAGAGAAAACCAAGATAGCGGCATAGGTAAACACCTGAACTGCTGCCTTGCACAACAATTTCAAAACTACAACTAAAACACAAAACAGAGATCATCCAGAACCACATGAAGACTGGCTGCGTGGAAATTCTACAACTATAAGGAAAGAGAAAAAAATACTGAGACTCACAGGACCTGTGGAAGGCAGAGGTACGGAGGCACATGTATGGAGAGGGCTGGCAACTGAGTATGCAGCTGTCTTTTTCAAGCTGGAAGTAGACAAAAGCTCCTGACTGCTCTGAACTCTAGTTCTGGGTGAGACTCTAGGGACCCAGACTCATATGGGGATAAACTGGGCTGTCAGGCAGTGGGTGAAACTCAAGAGCAGCTTTCTCTCAGAAGTGCTTGCAGTGATTACCGTGGGACACTGAGACCCAGGGCTTCTTAGGACAGGGCTGACAGGAAGCCAATGCTGTTTACTCCACCCTCAGACTCTGCCCAGGAGTGGGCAAACTTTGTCCACATAAGGCTGGATAATAAATATTTTAGGCTTTGTGGGACACAAGCCATTCTAGGCTTTGGGAATAGCAGGTAAAAAGGTAACAAGGAAGGTGAATGTACATAGACATGAAATATTCATGGCTTCTCTATGAGGAAAAACAGTCACTGAAAAATTGGGAAGATTGGAAGTATAGAATTTCATTTTTTAGTACTCATTGTAGCTCTGAATCAACATGGTCAGATTTGGAATTATAAAAATCAATTTGTTGTGATTGTCTATGTTCATATGACAATAATATCTGGCATAAGGATAATGGGATAATGGGAAAAATTTATTTTCAGAAAAAGCTATTTAAGAACTATATCCTAAAAATTGAGTTTTCTTTAATTTTCCATTTTGCCCTTAACATTTGACCTTGACAGAATCAATAGTGTTGTACTGCTTTGTGACCTGGTCGAAATGTATCCTTCAGATTTGTTTCCATCACTCTCTCTTTTCCTGCTCTTTACACAGTCAGGCTCCTTCTTGCTCCTCCCAAGCTCCACCCTTCCCTGCTCTCACACCTTAGTTCCAACCACTCCCCTGGCTCACTTGTCCCTCCCAAATAAAATCCCAGTCATCCTTTAGACCCATGTAAATACTGCCTCCTCCTTGAAGCCAAAGCAGAATGACTGCTCCACCATGGTGTTCCCAAGCACATTCCTTATGGCCAGTCTATTACAGTGAGCACACACTCTGCTTCCATCAGGGTCATTGCTGTCAGTGCCTGTCTCTCATTAGACTGTGAGCTACTTCAGGACACTGACTGCTTTAATGTAATCTTTGCATACCCTTTCAAGACAATACAATAGAGCACACTGCCATGCATGTCACATTCAGTGGGTGCTTCATCCCAGTTGAATTCGATAGATGACTAGAAATATTTCCTCTCAAGCTCGAGGGTTGGTAAGGTATTTCTGCCAATGGACATTTTTCACTTAAAAGTAAGATTGCTTGATTAAATTTTTAATTGGAAAAAGTGGACTGCAATCTAGATGTCTAATAGGGTTTGCTTTCTCAAATTAAGCTAAATGTATGTAATGGAATACTCTGCAATCATTAAACATGATGTAGAAATACACTTGTTGATAAAGAAATATGTCCACTATTTATTGACAAATCTCTCTCTCTCTCTCTCTCTCTCTCTCTCTCTCTCTCTCTCTCTCTCTATATATATATATATATATATATATATATATATATATATCACCTTAACATGCAAATAAACTGAATGGTGGAACAACTGAACAACCAAACAACTGGTTGTTATGATGTGTGCTGACCACAAAGGGTCACATGCAGAACACGGTGGGCATCAGCAGCAGGTGTCAGAGTGTGAAACATGGTGGGTGTTGGCTGTGGTGGGATGGTGAAGTAGGTGAGTGGGGGCACCAGACCAAGGTAGGGTGCTGGTTGCTGTCATAGAGGCGAGCCTCTGGTGGTTACTGAAAATTCTTTGTTCCTAAATGCCACAGTCCTGCCTGGCACTTGCACCTGTTGTTAGCACCTGGCACCAGTCCCAATCACCCCTCAGGACTTCTCCATCTCTCCCTGAACCTGAGGGGAGATCGAGGCTGGGATCCACCTCTCACACCTGCTGCTGGCAGCGACCCTGCTCACACCTGCTGCCAGCACCTGGCTCCAGTCTAGATTGCTCAGAGCCATCAGTGGGTGTGAGCAGTGGCTGCCAGCCTTGATCACTCCTGAGGGCTTCGCCACCTCCCCCTGGTCCTGAGGGGCAATCAGGGCAGCACTTTCCACTTGTACTTGCTGCTGGGCTGGCCCCAATTGCTCCTTGCTGTTAGTGGGTGAGAGTAGGGTTGGCACCGTCAGCGAGTGGGAGCAGCAGCAGCTGGAGTGGGAGGGCTGCCTGCAGAGAGGGGACGGGGGCTGTGATGGGAGGGGCCAGTGGGGGTGCAGAGGATGGGCCAAGACCCGACCCTGTCCCCACTGCAGCCTTGTAGCCCATGGTTCCTTTCAAGGTGCACGAATTCATGCACTGGCCCCTAGTAAGATTATAAGTATGTTATATCCCTTCTCACATTCGACAGAATGGTGGTGGGTGACTTGATGTATGTAGTGTGTCTGGAGCAGTCAGCCAAGGATGGGGATTGGAGTGGGAGGAATGGGAAGTTATGGAGGAGACCATAAAGTCCTTGGGAGATACCCCATCATAGGGGAAGGCGCTCTAGGGTCATTCTCAGAAGATTTGGAGCAGATTGATGGTTCTAGATATAGACTAGGTCTCTTATTTGTGCCTAATCCAGAAACTGAAAGATTCCTTCATCCCAGGGATACAAAGGTCTATATATTTTAATCCTGGGGGACTCCATTGGAAGATCAGAGATAGGAAGGCATTTCTCCTATGAGGAGGCAGGAATATCCATGTGGTTGAGAGTCAGAGTGACACACCAGAATTTCCCTAAAGGAGGTAGCTGGTGAGCAGTGACAGAGGCACAGGTAAACACTTGTACTGTCTGGGGAGTGTGTATGGGATCCCTCCCCCATCCAAAGATGTCAAGGGATATTGGGGTAAGGAACCTTGAAAAGGGACCTGGGGGCCTGGTTACAGGCAGGTAGAAGCCACTGAGTCAGCAGTAGAACCATTTACTATGCTTCAGTGGAGCCCACCACTGGGTGAGACTGGGAGGATATTTGTTTAATAAACAAAGAAAAGCCTGGAAAAATAGTCATCAAGATGTCTTTGGGTAAATGGATAAGCATTTTTTTTTTTATTATTTTCTTTTTAGTATCTCTGTATTCCCGATTTTTCTGAAGGGAACATGTGTTGCTCTTATTATAAGGAAAAAAACCTCCAATAAAAGTTGTTTTTATAAAAATCAAGTCACAGAACACATGTTGCCTGGGGGCATGCTTAGGAGCGCAGCCACTTTAAACCAAGGGGTCACCAAAGTATAAACTGTTACAGGCGATCCACACTGATGATTCCCTCTTGCTCCCAGGGCCAGGGTAGTCACCCTTAGTGTGGTTCAGCCCTCTGCAGCGCTTGCACGGATGGCTATACCACGCATTCAGCAGTCCTTAACCATACACACTCATTTTTTGCACGGTCCAGCCAGTGCCCACGTCACTAGCTCCTTCCATAAGGAGTCACTGATGCTCTCCTCATTCTGGGTTGGTCTTGCCCATTTCTTGAACCTTGTTGAACCAAGATAGGGAGGACAAGGGTGGGTGGGGGCCAGTGTAAGTCATGTAGCCACAGACCCAGTTTCTGATGTGCAGTGGGGAGGCCCAGGGAGCCAAATGCTGGGGAAATCACTGTTTTGCCATCACCCTCAGCATATCATCACTCATCCTTGGTTCTTTGTATTTATCCCTCTGTTTCCTGTTGGAGCTGAAGGCCTCTTTGAGTCTTCATTTGTTTGGTAAGAGTCCTGACAGACTGCCAAGCTCCTGCAGCCCTGGCTACCCTGAGTTGCTTCCCCAGTACCCTCTGTCCATGGGGTGATCATATTGCCTGTGAGTTTCTGCTACCATGTGTCAAACTCAAGTGTCCCTTGTACCTGGAGTATTATTACTGTGCTTGACCTCTAGATTGGACTCTGACCATCCTGATGCCAACTAGATTCTATTTCGATTTTACCACACCATAAGCAGCATGAAGTGGAGGGGACACTCCTTGCTTTGGCCCTGAAAGCCCTGTGTGATCTGCTTCCTGTTGGCTTTCCTGAGCTCACTCACTTTCCCTCTCATTTCCTGCGCTTGGGACATGTTGGCCTTCTTTTTGTTTTTTGAACCTGCTAAGCTTGTTTCTACCCCAGAGCCTTTGCATTCATGTGCTGTTTATTCTGACTGGATTCCTTTGCCTGTTTTTCTTTTTTTTACCCTCTCTCTCCCCAACATTGGGTCTCAGTTCAAAGTCTCTTGCCATAGAGAGGCCTTCTTTGACCACTACCAATGATATCTCTCCCACCCCTCTCTCCCCCCGGCTCTCAACCAGGAGTGGGCAAACTTTGTCCACATAAGGCTGGATAATAAATATTTTAGGCTTTGTGGGACACAAGCCATCTCTGTTGCATTTCCCTTAAAAAATGTATAAACTGTTCTTAGCTTGCAGTTCTATGCCAAGACACACTGTGGTTGAGATTAGCCCCTGGACATATTTTAGTCATTTCTGCTCTAGACCATCAATCACCCTGCTTTATTTGCTTCATAATTTATCACCATCTGGAATTATCTTGTATATTTATGAATTTGATATTGTTGGTTTCTCTCACTAGAGGGTGGGAAATGTGTCTGACTCGTAGCCCTGGTATCTGGTACCATTCCTGGCTCAGAGTAGGCCCTCAATACATCTTCATTGGGTAAATCAATCAATCAATAAATATGTGAATGAATAGGTTACAGTGGACGATGGATTTGGGTCTATACCCATGTCTGCCTTTTAGTAACTGTATACATTTAGGCATATCACGGAACATTCTAATTCTCATTATTATCCTTAGTAAAAAGACAGTGACAAAAACTCCCTTGCTACATCGTTGGGGTGACGAGTTGAGAGGACACTAACAATGCACCTGGCCATGGAGAAAGGTCTCATTAAACATTAGTTCCCTTCTGCTTGATTTCATGGGCAGACCTTCCCCGGTAGGAGTATCATCTCCCATCCATTTCACCCAGGCCCAGTCTGCCCTCTCTTCTCCTCAGTTCACACTTCTCCAGGTCCCAGAGTGCTTGGTGGCACAGCCTCAAGTATGCCCTCTCAGAGCAGGAGTTTCTTATGGCAGAGACAGCTGCATGAAGCTGGGGTGAAGAGAACAGAGCATACCTATGGATATGCTGATCCCCACAGAGTTAGAGGATGGCCCCATCCCTCTGCCTTTCTGGCTCCGCTCTGTAATTCCACTGACTCTTAGGAGCAAGATGGCAGGAGACAGCAAAGCCAATGCAAAGCTTCCATCCTCCCACCTGCAGATCTTCTTGCCTTCTGAGCTCCAAGGAACTGGAACAACATCCCTGACGTGTGTGTACTACCCAGCTGTAGCCACGTGGAGGGTCTTGGAGAAATCCCATAACCTTGTAGTGTTAGAGCTAAAGGGAGCAGCAAGAACCCCTGTGAAGCCCTCTGGCAGCCTCTTGGCTGCTCTTCCCTTTCTCTCCACCATTTCACAGCCTTGTTGCTTTCTTCTGGTGGATCTGGCCTCTCTGCAGCTGTGATGGCCCCTCTAGTCTGTTCTCTTCCCACTGCCAGAGTCCCCACTACATCTGGTTGGGCCATTCCATGCTTTTAAGCCCCTACACTTTGATTGATCCCCACTGTCTGTGCGTGAAGTCTAAATCCTATCTGTTCTGTGATGCTGTCCACAATCTGGGACCCAGGTATATTTAATTCCACCTATCACTCACCCTCTGTAGTAGGCAGTTAGACAGGCCTGAGCAGAGCAGGAACAATAGGCAGGTGCAGAAATTTACCAGGGTGAAGAATTCTGGGTGCCTAGCAATGGGCAGAACTATAATCCCTTGCATTACCTCTCTATTAAGCATTAATCCCTGAAAGATGACATCTAGACTTCAGCTGTGTTTCAGCTCCAGGCCCAGAGAAGTCGTAAAATCAGAAAAAGTGATGCCATGGCTGACATCAGGACTAGCTGAATTGACTAATGATCCTCTGCCCTGATGCCTACCAATAATGGAGACCATGACCCGCTGAGGAATGTTCTGTTGAGATCTTCCCCTAAGACACCCAGAGAAAAAACTCTCAAAGAGAGGACACATTTTCCCCACCCCTTTCCTCCCCCAGGGCATGCTCTCCTCACAACACACCTGAACCTGTCCTCCCTCTTTAGACTCAAGGCAAGTATCTCCTGTCTCTTTGTCTTTTTCTTCCTCTTTTTCTCCTAAGCCCGAAGGCCCCTTTTTTTTACTGAAACTTGTTTCTGAGCCCACTTCTTCTAAATAAACTTTCGCCTATTCACTGAGTCTTGGCTCTGAATTCTTCCTTTAGCCGGAACTCAAGAACTGAGGGTAATACCTGGTACCATTTAACTCACCGCTAATACCTCCACTGTCCTATCACTCTTCCCTGGGCTTTGCCTCTTACAGCCTTCACACCCAGCTGGGTCAAGGGCCACGTCTCCTATGACACCATCCTGACCTTCCCTCTTTCCCTCCCCCAGGACTGCATGGCCCTCTCACCAGGTCTCCAGAGCAGCTCTGTCAACACCTGGCTCTAACTCACGTTATACTGGTAAGTACAGTAGATAATGGGGATCAGCTGTTTACCCTATGCTGGCCCTCACACTACCCTAAGTGCTTTAAGGATTAACTTGTGGTGCACAACCACCTTCCAAAGTGGGTGATTATTATACTACCTTATAGATTAAAAAAATAAAAAGTGAAGGACTCTGATGTGAAGTCTCTTGCCCAAAGTGACATGGCTAGTGGATGGCAGAACTTGAACTTGGAGTCTAATGGTGGAGGCGATGGCTATTGCATTGAGGTTGTGAACCTCTTGCCCATGAGAGACTTTAGTCTGTTAAAGCAAGTAGCAAGATTGGTATAGCACTGTAGTCAGCACACAGCTTGGCCCCAAAGAGGAGCTCAGCACCCGCTTATTCACACAATGAACAAATGAGCCGTTAAGATTTTATTCAGAACACCTGGTCCACCTAGTTCCAGCAGGTCTAAGAAGGGAAACAAGTCATTCCAAGTCACATGACATGCTTATTCTAGGCCCATGTACATTTTCCTTGTCTTGGAGAAATATATTTCAGGGGTAGACGTATACCCTGCTTCTGAGATGGGCATGTCATTGGCAGTGCCCAAAATTCATGGGCATTCAGTTCTTTCTCCTCCATGAGGGTTGGATGCTGCCTCTTCACAGTCCTCACAAAAGTGATCCACAGTGTCTTCTGATCAAGGTGGTCTCTGTGGACCTTTCTGTGAGTTAGCATGCATAAGATATCCAGAGGTGAAAGTGATTTTATATGCTGTAGATTCCATGTGAGTATCTATACTAATAAGAGGGTAATATGCAAATTGGTTAGGACACCCTCACAGTAATAACTGAATAGCAGGCTGTGTGGGGCAACCAGGCCAGTGGAGGAAGGCAATGAGGGGCAACCAGGCTGGTAGAGGGGGGCAGTTGGGGGTGATCAGGCTGGCAGGCAGAGGTGGTTAGGGTTGATCAGGCTAAGGGGGGGGGGCAGTTAGGGGCAATCAGGGATTGGGCCTAAACTGGCAGTTGGACATCCCCTGAGGGGTCCCAGATTATAGAGGGTGCAGGCTGGGCTGAGGGGATCCCCACTTCCTTGCACAAATTTTGTGCATTGGACCTCTAGTCTTTTATGGATCATACCTGAATCTCTAAAGTGCAAATCTGATAAACTTCCCCTATCTTTCAAGAACCTTCAGTGGCTCCCCATTGCCTCCTACATTAAGCTCAAACTCCTCATCTTGGTTTTCAAGATCTTTCCCAATCTGGGTACTACTTATTTTTCCATTGCACACGTCAACGACCTTGATATCACAGTCAACTTGGACTACCTGCTGGAGGAAGTAGTAGGGTAAGGTATAAGGGACACAGACCTTGCAGCTCCACATTTATATCCCGTATCAGTTTTCCCTGCTTGCCTATGACCTTGAATTCATTACTCCAAAACCCTACTTGTTTCCAGGACAACTTGCCACCTCTCTGTTCTCCTATAGATGCTCCAAATGGTAGAAGGGTATGAAGAGGGTCACAGTCCATTGGGGAAAGAGAGGGAGAGACAGAAGACCTTGCACAGTGCTGGGACATATTAGGATCTTTGAAATTTAGTCTTCTTTACCCTTCTTTTCTTATACTGTTTTTGATTCTGTTAAATGAATTCTGTTTAGGTGACTTTCAAGTGCCAGTTAAGAGACCCAGAAGCAGTTAATTTAGGTGGAATCAAAGTTCTGTTCCTGAGAATCACCAGTTCCATTTTGGTGGTCTCCTCCCTCAGAGGACACTCTTTCTCCTTTGGGTCAGTTCAGGATGCCGAGAGCCTTTGGGGGTTCATCGTTGGTCCCACCAGAGCACAAAACTGTAGCCTCTGCTAACAGGAAGGGTTATAGGGGGGGCACGCTGTGAGGCTCCCTGCAGGTATGCCATGGTCTCTTAGTGAATATAATTTTCACAGGACAGATGTTTTCTGCTGGCAGAAAAAGAAATAATAACTGTCCTGGGACCCCCCACTTCCATGGCTGGAGGGTCGCCAGCACTAAATCAACAGCTTTCTTTTTAGTGTGTACACACATTCTTCCAGCCTGCTCAATGGCTGAGGGGCTACCCTGGATCCATGCAGAAGAGAGAGTGTGTGTGTGACTGTGTGTAATTGTGAGATAGAATGGAATGACCAAACCCCAGCTGGCAATGGCCCAATAAAAAAATGCCTCCTCCTTCAGGAAGCTTTCCAAGAATCCCTCAGCTGGAAGTAAATACACTCTTTTGGTGCTTGTGGCTTTCTATCTAGTTTCTAGGAGGCCTTGCAAAGTGTGAAACAAAAGCAGGCTGGAAAAACATAGAACTGAATTTGAATCCCAGTATCCTTATCAGCCTCAGTTTCCTTATTTTCTTTAGGAATGATAATACTCACCTGTTAGGGGTGTCTGAGGACTTAGTAAAACACCATGAGTGCCTACCAGAGAGAAGGCCCTCAATAAAAGTGAGCTTTACTCCCTCCTTACCATTGCCAGTTTCACTGGGTATCTCCCAGACCCTTCTCCCATCACCCCTGGCTGTGTTGGCTTTAGCCCTTCCTTAGGGAAGGGAATGAGAACATATAAACTCTTGTGATGCTTGACATATCATAGAGATCAGAAAGATTTGATGATAAAATAAAAAATTGGCTGATAGACTTCATAAATTTGGTTGTGTATTCATTTATTTTTCATTTATATAGTAAACTAGTAGCCCTGCACACGAATCCATGTGCCAGTAGTTCTCTGAGGGGCCTGGCCATCGCGCCCGCTGCCCAGAGGCTCTCCAAGGCCCAGATGCCCATCCATGGCTGGGTGCGGAATGCTTGCCTCATTACCAGGACAATGACGCAAGCATTCTGCACCCTGGCCTGGCCAGAGGCCCATCTGTGGCTGGGAAAAGCAAATAACTTCTCTCTCTCTCAGGAACTCTGATAAAGGGCTTCCTTCCTCTTTCTCGGCCTGCTTTCTTCCCTGTGCCTCTACCACCAGCTCCTCCTGTCACACTATCCTCCACCCCCTTCACTCTCTGCCGCCCTGACTTGACCTTGCCCGGGAGTCGGGGCCATTCAACTCTGCTCATCTCACCAGTTCCTTCTCTTCTTAGACATGCTTTCTGCACTCTGGCCTGGCCAGAGGCCCATCCGTGGCCTGGTGGAATGCTTGCTTTGTTGCTGTGGTGAGGAAGCAAGTATTCCGCCAGGCCGATCACAGTGCCTACTCTCAGTGGCGCCCACTCCTCCCCCCTCAAACCCCCAAACTGGGGGATTCCAGCAGGGCTAAGAGGACTGGGCACCACCATCTTGTGGCTGTGGGCATCGCCATCTTTGTGATGGAGTGATGTTAATTTGCATGTTACCCTTTTATTAGATAGGATACATTACTAGTTAAGGGACTTGGCTGTGTTGCTCAATACAAACACCACAGAATGATGGGACTAGTAAGGATGCATAGATCACCTGTTGCCTTGTAGTGATTTATTTGAAGATAGATAGCCATGGAATGGCCAAGCTGGGTTTTGAATGGAGGCCTCCTGACTTTTAGATCATCTATATTGTTGGCCAGGCCTGGATCTGGGTGAGAGAGCCCTAGCCCTTTCGGTAGCTTTCTGCCTTGGGAGTGACACCTTTTGGGCTCCCTCCCACTCGGTGCCTCATGACTGATGTGCGGGTGGAAGGCACCATGTTTACTTTCTTTCCTCAATTTCCTCTGTGATGGAAGAATAAAGAATTCTTTGGTGTCTGGTAGCCCACACCCACCGGTCTCCCCCATGAACATGAAAGAGTGCAGGCAACCGCTTTCACTTCTAATTTGTCTCCAATGGAATAATCCAGAAGGTGGTTTCAGGGGTTTCCTGGAGACAGAAATGCTACCTGCCCTGTGGCCTAGGCCTGAAGGAAAACTTTCATGAAATATGGCCCAGATATTTGATGTCGCCTGGACAGAATAATGAAACACTTCTTACAGGCAATTTATGAGTCTGAAAAACAGGCAGCTGACTTTCAAAGGCAGACGCCAAAGTGTCAGCAGGCTTCTCTTAAGGTCAAGGCTTAGATGAAAACCTGCCCGAGGCTCAGTAAGGGGAAGTTGGAATTTGGGCCTGTGTGTGATGGATTTCATTCCAAGCTGTTGGCACCCTTTGCCACACCCTTCTCCTGCATTATTAAAAAAAAAAAGACCATTGGATTCAAATTATAGTTCTAGGTATGAATCTTGATTCACACAAACACTTAACCTGTCCTGTTACCTTGGAAAGTCCCTTGACCTCTCTGAGCATCATTGTTCTCAGGATTAAAATGAAAATAATATCTTCACCTTCAATAACAAATGCACAGATTAAATGCAAGTATTCTAGGTAAATAATAGGAAGTCAAAAAATTTCCCCCTCTTTTTTAGTTTTATTTTTTTAAAAAAACTATTTACTGTAAGTCAGGGGATCTTGGGCTCAGCATTGGTCCTATCAAAAAGTTTCAGTGGCCCTTGATCAAGATTTTTTTTTCTTTCTAGGCTTTATTTATTTATTTTTAATATGTTTTATTGATTTCAGGGAGAAGAAGTTAAGAGGGAGATAAGAGAATCATTGTTTGGCTGTCTAGGCTTTATTTTTCATATCTAGTAAAAAAATTACTAGAGGCTTATATGCTAAGAACTATGAAAAATGCTTCCTCCCTCCCTTCCTTCCTCTTCAACAAATGTGCATCTAGCACCTACTATGTGCTAGGCACTATTCTAGGTACCAGAATATGACAATGAACAGAATGGAAAGAATTTGATGCCTCTATGGGGGAGGGGAGGGACAGGAAATAAACAAAATAAGTAATTTGTACAGTACATTAGATGTTGAATGCTATAGAGAAAAATAAAGTGTGGAAGGGGATAGGGACTGTATGTAGGATTTTAAATAAGGAGGTCAGGTAAGGCCTCATAAGAGGGTGACATTGAACATTGGTGTGCAGGTGAGATGTGGGAATGTATCTGTTGGGTTCAAGGAGTAGCAGGGAACCCCTGTGTCTGCAGCATGGGGAGGAGAGTGGAATTTGAGTGCAGGCTCAGTGATGATGTGGTGTCTAGATGGCCAATCTCTGAGGTGGAAAGCCAGTGATGGAGGTAGTTTTTGTTTGTTTTTACTTTAACCAGGTTTTTTATTTCACAAAAATGTTACCTTTCTCAAGAAATATCCTTGGTCCTCTCCCACAAGCTCTAACTATAAAACTTTGCTCTTGATTCAGTCTCTCACCCCAATGCTCTCGCCTCCTTTCTCATTCCTCCATGCTTGTCTTTCCATTTGAGGGTTTTGAGCTGAGACGGGATGAGATTGCTTCTTGCATTTTCAAAGAATCACTTCCTATTTTCCCACCATGCTATGGGTGGTATATCCCAGATTAAGTAGATTTTTATTTTTACATAAGAAAAGTACAAGAAAAGTTAAAATAAAGCTGGCAATTTCTCTCAGGCCAGAAGGGCTCTATCTCCACAGTGGTGTTCATTCATTGGAATAGCTTTGGCCACCCAACACATCTTATATTATTGTCAGTGACAATTCTTCCAAACCATGGCTGGGTGTCTCCAGATTTCCCAATTGTGCACTTTTCTTTACAAACCAGTGTAAAAGTTCCCTCCTCTAGGAAGTCTTTTCTGATCCCTTTAATAGCCTGTACTCCTACATTATTTAATATGAGTATCTTTTCAAAAAATATTTTTATTGGTTTCAGAGAGAAAGGAAGAGGGAGAGATAGAAACATCAATGATGAGAGAGAATCATTGATCAGCTGCCTCCCGCAGGCCCCCTGCTGGGGATTGAGCCTGCAACCCAGGCATGTGCCCTTGAATGGAATCAAACCTGGGAACTTTCAGTCTGAAGGCAGACTCTCTATCCACTGAGCCAAACTGACAAGGGCTAATCTGAGTATATTCTTGTAATTTGCTACTAGTAAGTATAAAGTTCTGTGTATTAGAGGGAAGTGTCCTGGACATGGAAATAAAAGATTTAGGTGTCTAAAATTTCTATCATCATCATCATCATCATCAATATTATTAGGATGCTTGTGGCATCAATATCTTTCTTAAGGTCTAAACATTTTCAAGGGGGCTGATATTTTCATGATCATCTGTGCTTTAGCAGATATTAGCAGATGCTCTCTCTATTCTGCACTATCTAGACCTAGACAAGCACTTTTTTGAAGTCCTTAAAAGAAATCCACTTGCACAAAACTTTCATAAAAATCTACTTTCAAAGTCATTAGTAGATTTCACTAACAACTTGATTGTCATTCAGTGTGATGACACAGCATAAACAGCAAAGAACTTTATATCAATTTAACCACATCACCTTTCTCATGTATATATTTTTGTATAATGTATTAGTCTTCTTGGACTGCTATTAACAAAATACCACAGACTGGAGGGGGTGGGACTTACACAACAAAAATATATTTTCTCACAGTTTCAAACGCTGGAAGTTCAAGGCCAAAGTACCATTAAGGTTGGTTTCTGATGACTCCTCTCTTCTTGCCTTGTAGATTGCTGTCTTCTTGCTGTGTCCTTACATGACTTTTTCTTTATGAAGATGTAGAGAGAGAGAGATTTTCTGTTATAATTTCTTCTTCTTATAAGGACACTGGTCCTGTTAGATTAGGATCCCAACCTAATGATCTCTAGCCTTAATTATCCTCTTAAATGCACTATCTATAAATATAGTCATACTAGAGGCTCAGTGCACAAAATTTGTGCACGGAGGGTGGGAGTGGGGTGTCCCTCAGCCCAGCCTGTACCCTCTCCAATCTGAGATCCCTTGAGGGATGTCCAACTGCCCTCTCACAATCCAAGACTGCTGGCTCCCAAACGCTCACCTGCCTGCCTGATAACCCCCTAACCACTCCCCTGCCAGCCTGATTGATGCCTAATGCTTCCCTGCTGGCCCAATTGCCCCTAACTGCCTTCCTCTGCCAGCCTGGTCCCCCCCAACTGTTCTCCCCTGCCAACCTGGTCACCTCTAACCACCCTCCCCTGGAGGCCTTGTCCCCCCAAACTGTCCTCCCCTGCAGGCCTGCTCACCCCTAACTGCCTCTCTTGCTAGCCTGATTGTCCCCAACAGCCCTCCCCTGCTGGCCATTTTGTGTCCATAAGGGGGTAGCCATCTTGTGTGTTGGAGTGATGGTCAATTTGCATATTGTTGTTCATTATATAGGATTGAGTTTTGGGGCTTCAACATATATATTTGGTGGAGGAAAAGCAATTTAGTTCATAACACATATGTCTTTTTCCTTTTTTATGCTTTCAACATATTTGTGTTTTGAAATTTAAAATGCATATCTTATAGACAGAATATTTTTGAACCTTGTGTTTCTATCCAGTTAGTCATTTTCTATTTTTTAAGTTGGGGACTTTTAGTCCCTTTACATTTAATGAGATTATTAATATGTTTGGATTTAAGTCTACCATCTTGCTATTTGTTTTCATTTGTTCCCCCTCCCCCATTTTTTATTAAGGTATTACATGTGTACATATCTTCCCACTGCCCCCTCCCATTCCCATACATGCCCTCACCCCCAGTGTCTTGCGTCCATTGATTATGCTTATATGCATGCATATAAGTCTCCCCCACCATATTTGTTCTTTTTGATGTGTTGTTGTTCCTCTAATGAGTCTCTTCTTCCCTAATTCTATATAATAAAAGAGTAATATGCAAATTTGACTGTATCTTCACTACACCCACAATCCATGCCCACAGCCACACCCACAGCCAATTAGGAGCAGATTATGCAAATAAAACCCAACCAAGATGGCTGCCACAGGAGGAAGGCTTGGGTTTCCTGGGCAACAGAGGAAGCCAAGCTTTCTGCCTGCCATTGCTGGCCTAGGCCTCCACTCAATGCTACAAAGTTTCAATTATAAAAGATACAGAAATGATGGCAGCCACTGAGCTGGAGAGAACAGAGGCTTGGGTTTCCCTAGCAATGGAGGAAGCCAAGCTTTCCACCTGCCATTGTGGCCTAGGCTTCCACTCTAGGCTACAAAGTTTCAGACAGAAATGGCTGCCGCCACTGAGCGAGCAGAAGGCTTGGCTCCACTCCAGGCTACAAATGTTCAATTGTAGACATAAATTAATCCCAGATCCCAAGGTCTCCATTTAGGTTGCTGAGGGGCATGGCCTGCCCTCAAACCTCCATAGGCCCCTTGCCCAGGCCACCCCATGCCCCAAGGGAACCCTCACCCTGACCTGGGACACTCTTCAGAGCAAACCAGCTGGCTCCCACCCATGCACCAGACCTCTATCCTATCTAATAAAAGAGTAATTTGCAGATAGACCATCACTCCAACACACAAGAGGGGTGCCACCATGTGGTCAAAGATCCTGCTCCCATGTGTACACAACATGGCCACCACAAGATGACCAGTAGGGGAGGACTATTGGGAGGTTCCAGGCCCTGTAAGGGAGGGCAGTTGTGGGCGATCAGGCCAGCAGGGTAGGGCAGTTGGGAGGGACCAGGCCTGAAAGGGAGGGCAGTTGAAGGCAATCAAGCCTGCAGGGAAAGGCAGTTAGGGGTGACCAGGCTGGCAGAGGAGAAAAGTTGGGGGAAAATAGGCCTGCAGGGGAGCAGTTAGACATCAATTAGGCTGGCAGGGTAGTGGTTAGGAGGTGATCAGGCTGGCAGGCAGAAATAGTTAGTGGCAATCAGGGAGGCAGGCAGGTGAGCAGTTCGGAGCCAGTAGTCCTGGATTGGGAGAAGGATGTCTGACTGCCTGTTTAGACAGGCAGTCAGACATCCCTTGAGAGGTCCCAGATTGGAGAGGGTTCAGGCTGGGCTAAGGGACATCTCCTGCCCCTCGTGAATGAATTTAGTGCACTGTGCCTCTAGTTATATATATAAATATATATGTATATATTTATTACATACATATATATATATATACATATATATGGAATTCAATTTTATTTCTCTATTTTGGCTTCTCATTAATACTTTTTATTACTTTTTAGTGTTTCTGTAGAGCTCACAACATGTATCTCTAACTTATCATAACTAATCTATTTATATTCAATGTTATATTACCTCTAACTGCACACTGGATTCTTTATACTCTTTTAAAAAATCATTTCTCACCTTACATGTGAAACTTATTTCCCACTTCACAAATGCAATAACAGTATAATTCTATTTACCCACATCTTGTATTTTGTGCTTTGTTGTCATATCTCTTATTTTTAAATATGTTACAAACCCCACCTTACAATGTTACTATTTTTGTCTTTACTGGTCAGTTGTTTAAAAAGAAAATTTAGTAAAAAATTATATTTTATGTTTAACTTATATTTTTGTGCTGTCTTTTCCTGCCTGTAGATCTGAGTTCCTATCTGCTATCTATACATTTCAGCCTAAAGAACATCCTTCAGCATTTCTTGTAGTGCATGTCTATGGATATCAAATTCTCTCAGCTTGCATTTATAAAAATCTTCATTTCATCTTAGTTTTTAAAGAATATTGTTGATGAACATAAAATACTGAGTTGATATTTTTTCTATTTGTTTAGGACTTAAAATGTTCTTGTCTTCAGTCTTTCTGGTAAGTCATCAATAATTGATATCATGTTTCCTGTATACAAATTATCCTTGTTTTCTGATTGCTTTTGAGATTTTTTTTAAAATATATTTTATTGATTTTTTATAGAGCAGAAGGGAGAGGGATAGAAAGTCAGAAACATCGATGAGAGAGAAACATCCATCAGCTGCCTCTTGCACGCCCCCTACTGGGGATGTGCCCGCAGCCAAGGTATATGCCCTCGACCGGAATCGAACCCGGGACCCTTCAGTCCGCAGTCCGACGCTCTACCACTGAGCCAAACCGGTCTTGGCGAGATTTTTTAATTTCCCTTTTGTTTTCTTGTTTGACTCTAATATACTTAGGTGTGGTTTTCTTTGTTTTTATCCTACTTGGTAATTTCTGAGTTTTTTGAATCTATACATTATGCCTTTAATAAATATAGAAAAGTTTCAGCCATTTTTTCAAATATTTTTCTCTTCCAATTTCACTTACTTCTTCTTTTGGAACTTCTATTATACACATTTTGACCATTTTATATTGCTCTGAGGATCCCTGAAATATTGTTCATTTTTCTTTTCTTCAGATAGTATAGTTTCTATTGATTTGTCTCTGAGTTTATTACACTTCTGCCTCCACAATCTCTTAAGTCTATCAATCCTGTCTATTAAAAATTTTTAGTAGCTATTGATAGAGACATTGAATTCTGTTATCTTCCTCTGAAAAAGTGTGATTTTTATTCTAGCACACAGTAAGGAGCTTGATTACTAGCTTGTCACCTTGAAGTTTTATAGGCTTATTTTTTTCTGTTTTGATATAGAGGGTCTCCAGAAAGCTCAATGTCTTTCTCAAGCTCCTCTAACTTGATGGGGCCAACATTCAAATTTGAGTTCCTCATGGACATCATAGGGGCTTGGATTTAGGTTTTTTTTATGGTGGAACTAAAGCTGCACTGTAAAATATGGTAGCCACACATAGCTAATTACATATAAATTTATATGAAATAAAGTAAATTAAAATAACCATTTAGTGCAACTAGCTATATTTTGAGTGTTTGACAGCTACTAAATGTAGATAGCTGGTGATTATCATTTGTGACAGCACAAATAACATTAATATTATTATAGGAAGTTCTACTGCTCAGTAGTTATCAAGAGTATGCCTTACTTCAGGGTGTGCCTTACGCTCATGTTGTCAACCTTTTGATGTCCCAGCTAGAGGCCTGGGTATTAACAAAATTTCTCCTTTATGGCTGAACTGAATCTCTTCTGTTCTCCAGCACTGCTTCACTTCTAGCACCTCTGTGTATTTTCTACCCTATTAAAGATGCTCTCTGGCCAGGCTGCATACTTTTTTCTTGAGCACGTACATAGCCTCACTCACAGCCAAGGACTCTATAAGGCACTCCCTATACAAGCTACTGGGGACCCCTGTCTGTGCAGTTTACTCCTCTCTGGTGTTGTGCCTTATAATTCCAGCCATATCAGTGGCTCTGATTTTTTATGTCTACCTTCTTAGCTCATCAGAACCCTCATGTGTGCATTGACTCTAGCTCTCTGCTCTGCAGTGGGGAGATAATTCCCAAACAGAGCTGGGGCAATTGTGGGGCTCACCTTGGGAACTCACTTTTTTTCAGGGATCCCAGTCTTGTGCTACCAGTTTTCCAATGCCAGAAAACTGTTGCCTTATGTATTTTGTTAGGTTTTATGTTTGTTTTTTCTTAATGGAGGCAGGCATACTTCATACCAGTGATTGCATCATATCCTGAAGTGGAACCCCATTAATTGGCAAGTGACTTGAAATAATGAATTATCTCCTGCTGTTTTTTTTAAGTTTCTTTGCCACTTGGTTATTCTCATTGGTAATTCACTGTGTTCAGTAGCTAACATCACATTGTTTTTCTGGTTCCACTTTACTTGTTCCTATTATTTTTTTCCCATTGAGATTCTCAGGGAAACTCCATTGTGCAGAAAATTTAACTCTACACAGCTCCTTCCCTCAAACATATGTAACTTCCAGAAATTGACCCAAGCCATTATGCTCAATTAGTATTTGACAAAGGACACAAGAATATACAATGGAGTCAAGACAGTCTCTTCAATAAATGGTGTTGGGAAAATTGGACAGGTACATGCAAAAAAAAACAACAAAACACAAAACAAAAACAAAAACAACTAGATCACCAACTTACACCACACACAAAAATAAATTCAAAATTAACAAAAGACTTAAACCTCAGATGGGAGACCATAAAAATCAATCCTAGAATAATTCAGAGGCAGCAATATAGCATCATACATCATAGCAATATCTTTACTGATACATCTCCTAACAGTGGTTGGCAAACTCATTAGTCAATAGAGCCAAATATCAACAGTATAATGATTGAAATTTTTTTGAAAGCCGAAAACCGACTTCTGTGCATGGGCCACGAAGTTTCATTCGCACTGTACTTGCACGCCTGCACGTGGTGTTTTATGGAAGAGCCACACTCAAGGAACCAAAGAGCTGCATGTGGCTCGCGAGCCACAGTTTGCTGACTACAGTCCTAGGACAATGGGATCTAAGGAGAAAATAAACAAATGGGACTACATCAAAATAAAATGCTTCTGCACAGCAAAAGACACCATCAACAAAACAAGAAGAGGCCCACTGCATGGGAGAACATATTTAGCAACATTACATCTGATAAGGGTTTAGTCTCCATAATTTATAGGGAGCTCACACATCTTAACAAAAGGAAGATAAATAACCAATGAAAAAATGGGCGAAGGATCTAAATAGACACTTTTCGAAAGTGGACATATAGAGGCCAAGGGACATATAAAAACATGATCAAAGTCACTAATCATCTGAGAGATACAAATCAAAATGACAATGAGGTACCATCTCACACTTGTCAGAATGGCTATCATCAACAAATCAACCAACCACAAGTGCTGGAGGGGATGTGGAGAAAAAGGAACCCTTGTGCACTGCTGGTAGGAATGCAGACTGGTACAGCCACTGTGGAAGACATATGGAGTTTCCTCAAAAAATTAAAAATGAACTCCCATTTGACTTAGTAATTTCACTTTTAGGAAAATATCCCAAGAAGTCAGAAACACCAATCAGGAATAATATATGGACCCTTATGTTTATTGCAGTACAATTTACAATAGCTAAGATTTGGTAACTGTAAGTGCCCATTAGCCGATGGATAGATTATAAAACTGTGGTACATCTACACAATGGAATACTACGCTGCTGTGAAAAAGAACTCTTATCATTTGCAACAGCATGGATGGACCTAGAGAACATTATGCTAAGTGAAATAATCCAGTCAGAGAAAGATAAATATCACATGATATTACTCATTTGTGGAATATAATGAATAACATAAACTGAATAACAAAAATATATCCAGAGACGCAGAAACATCAAACAGACCATCCAAACTCAGAGGGAAGGCAAGGGAGGGTTTGTGGGGGTCAGTAAGAGATCAATCAAAGGACTTGTATCCATGTATATGAGCATGACCAATGGACACAGACAATAGGGGGTGGGGGCATGTGCTGGAGGGTGGGAGTGGGTAGGGAGAAGTCAGTGGGGAAAAAAGTTTATATGTAAAACTTTTAACAATAAAAAATTAGAACGACAACAACTATATAATCAAACTCATAGACATTCTTAGAACAAAAAAAGATACTCTTTAGAAGATGGTTGTAGTTATAGAAGCAAGACAATATTTTTCAGTTCTATTTTCTATTGTTTTGTATTATTAGCTAGCTCATCTTCATACTTCTCACCCTGACCTCCCTCAAATCTATTCTCTACTCAGAGGATCTTTCTAAAACACAAATCTGACTTGTCACTTTTCAACAACTTTCCCCAGCATATAAGGTAAGATCCCACATGCTCAACTGACATAGGAACCCTTCATGAACTGTTTCTTTCTATGTCTCTAGCTTTATCTCTTGTTATTTTGCATCCACCCCTAACACACACACACACACACACACATACACACACACAGCTCCTGTAAATCTAGGATCTTTCTTTGTGAGTCTCAAAACATACCATGTTATTTCTTTTCTTTGTTTCTTTTTTCAGACTGCTTCCTCTGTCTAGAATGCCCTTATCTCATCCCTAACTTTTGTGTCTTTATCTGACTATCTCAGCTCATTGTTTAAGACAAACCTTAGAAATGTTTTCCTCCAGAAAGGATTCCCTGGCTTTTACCTTCCATAGTTTGTTCAGGCACCTCTGGAGGACTCCCACTAAGCTCCCTGCTGCCTATCTCCCCATACATACTAGGAGGATAGAACTCTGTCTAGTTGGTCTCACCAGTGCTTAGTGTTGTACCTGGCACACAGTATGTTGTTAGTTTGTGCATTCATTGATCTACCCAATAAATGTTTATTCAGTACTTAGCATGTGCAGGGCACATTATTCCAAAATCTCTGTCCTATAGGAGTTTGTATTCTGGTGAGAAAGGCAGAAAACAAAGATACATAACATAATTTAGAAAGTGATAAGTTATGGAGAAAAAGCAAAATAGAGGTGAAGCAAGCAATAGTGCTATTTTGATAGAGTGCCTCTCTTCTCTCTGATCAGGTGACAATGGAGCAGAGATCTGAATGAAGTGAGAGAAGGAGATATGTAGGGATACACTGTTCTAGGAGAGAGAATAAAGAACTTGAAATGGGAGCTTTCTAGGTATGCTCAGGTATAGCAAGCAGGCAGCTGTGCTGGAGCAGAGTAAGTGAGGAAGGTAGTGAGCCAGATCACCTTCAAGGCCAATGTAAGAACTTTGGATTTCCTCCTCCGTTTAGGGAAGCTGCTGGGAGGTTTTGAGAATAACATCCTCAGACTGGTGTTTTAAAAGGCTCATGCTGGCTGTTCTGTAGAGAATAGACTGTGGAGGAACCAGGGAGGGAACCAGAGACCAATTAGGTGGTAAAGTACAGTGGTAAAGGCAAGAGAACAAGTGGCCCGGGCCAGGGTGTTAACCCTGGAATTGGGTTAACCAGGGCTTAGTGTGTATTTGTGGTATAATGATTGAATTCAGTTTCTTTATATCTAGCTCCCCTGAGAATGTAAGCTTTTGGAAGACAGGGTCTGTGTTTGATTTCTCTTTGTAGCCTGAGTTCTTAGAATAAGGCCTGCTAAATAATAAGCATACTATTTTTAGGATGTATTATGTTTATAATTTTATAAACAAATGTATTATTTTGCAATCTTTTTCTTTTTTTTAAATATGTGAGTTCCTAAGCATGACATAATGAGGGTAGTATGACATATAAATGCTCCCATTTTCCAGATGAGGTTTAGAGAGCTTAAATCTTGATCAACTTCTCACAAGTCACAAAGCAATGGAGCCAGTCTTTAATCTGAAGTCTGTCTGACCCCATAGCCCCTACCTTTTCCATTCCAACAGCCGGGCTGGTACAGACCAGGGTACTGGGGATACACAGGGGACAGGCTGGATGCAAGCCCAACCGTGAGCAGCAAACCCCAACCATGATGACAGACAGAGCCTCCTTCAGGAACAAAGTCCTGAGATACTTTCTGAGCAGAAATGACATGGGTTTGGGAAAGCCCCCTTTTCCCGGCAAAGTCAGCATGCTCCTGTGTGGCTGAGTCTTTCTGATTCACACATGGGGGTTATATTATATTTTTCTATTTTCTGAAAATAAAAAAAAAATGTAAAGAAGAAAAGTGAAGTCCCAATTGCCAAGTTTGTTAACGACATGCATAACGTTGTGTTAACATGGGCGATTATCGAGCTGGACAGCACCCAGATTTCTGCCAAAACAAACCTTTCTGCTCAGCTGACCCAGGAATGCTTCAGCCAGAATGGGACAGAGTGAGGAGGGTGAACTGCAGTCTTCCATGGTCTGGAAACAATTAATGCCATGGCTATTGGCACTGTTGACTTTGCTGTGAGCTCTGGTGGGAAGGACCGGACACCAGTCTCCTCTGACCCCTCCTCAAGACTCCAGGCAAGTCTCCACCTGTCTCAGATCTGTTTCTCCTCAGGTGTATTAGATTAATAATAGAAGGTCCATTGGTTTTAACTTACTCTGCTTCTCTGGGTGACTTCCTTGAAGTGGACTAACTGAGCCTTGGGCCCCTTGCATATGCAAGAAGGAGGGTCCTGTCTGTACAGCAGAACTGAGCTCTACCAGCTGTAGGACCTTGGGTATCACCTAAGTCTCCATTTTCTTACCTGTAAAATGGCAAATAGGTTTTCTTTAATGAGCTGTAATGAGGATTAAACAAAATACAAGATGTAAGATAATTAGCACAATGCCTGGCACATAAGAAATAACTAAAATTGGTTTCTTTCCTTCCCTTATTCCTCCTATGCCTTTCTTTCTTTCTCTTTCTTTCTTTCTTTCTTTCTTTCTTTCTTTCTTTCTTTCTTTCTTTCTTTCTTTCTTCCTTCCTTCCTTCCTTCCTTCCTTCCTTCCTTCCTTCCTTCCTCTTTCTTTCTTTCTTTCTTTCTTTCTTTCTTTCTTTCTTTCTTTCTTTCTTTCTTTCTTTCTTTCTTTTCTTTCTCCTCCTTTCTTTATCCCTTCCCGTTTCTTCCTCTTCCCTTCCCAAAGAAAAATCTGTCTTGAATTATGATGCTGTGAGCCAGTTTATCTGCTTCATTCAATTACAAATTACTTCACTGCAGGGACCAGGTGTGGGTCATCTTTTTATCCTATCTGCAGAGTAGGTGCTCAATAAATGCTTGATGAATCAATGATTGACTTGAAGGAGTCAGAGGCAAGCTTACCATCACTTTTTTTTTGGGTGGGGGAAGGGCTTCCTCATTTCTTTCCCTTCTGATGGAAACATAAAAAGCAATACTTGCTTGCATATTCCTTCGTTCCCCAGGCTATAAAAAACATTAGATTCTAAAATGAAACAAAGGTAATGGAAACCAGAAAGTCATGTTTTGTGTGAGATTGAAAACATATGTTAAGAATGGGGATTCAAAATGATGAATCTGCACAAGGCTGTTGGCAATGGCCCCTCTCCCCTTGCTGCTCTGGTCAGAAGCAGGAGTGTGCAGATCTGCTGTAGCCCCCAATTGAGCCAGCCTTATTGGCCAGGGCAGCAGGCCTGGCCTAGCCATGGGCATGCTTTTTCTTCAAGCATCTCATGGAGGGCAGTGGGTTGTTTCGAGAGTGAGGATCTCACAATGTTTTTTCTGACCTTTGGAAAGACAGGAAAAGGATTTCCTTGGGTTCAGAAACAAAGAGCTTCTTCTGTTTTGCCCTTAAAATATAAATAGTCACCGTGACTTGTTAGTTCTCTCCTGTTAAAAGGTAAATTGAGGCATATTACATATTTTAGGAGTTTTTGTAAGTAAAACTCAATTGGAATCAGGCAGCATGCAATCTAGCAGATAGAAAAGAGCTCTGAGAAACTGTACAAAATGAAAGACATTTACAGGCAGAAGGGAGCAGGAACAGGCAATTTATACTAGAAAAGAAAATGGATTGGTTATTGCAAGGTCACTTCCCTTTGGGGGATGGCAGTGGTTTATCAGGATGGTTACCCAACTAGTACTGATCAGGTTATTCTTGATTAACTGGTTTAAGAACTCACTTCTGGAAAGGCTAAAACTCTAAGTATTGGTTCAGTGATGCGGGGCTTAGCATAAGTTACTCCATTTGAGGTCTGAACATTCCTATGAGATGAGCCTTTTATCTATAGTAGGTCAATAGCTATTTTGCAGGGTCATTTTGAGTATTCTTCCTATTTTATAGATGAGTCAACAAAGTCATATAGACAGAGAATATAATGCTAATAATGCTGACTCAACATTGAGTTCCCAAATTTGATTATTTACATACTAGATGCTCAGGGCATGGGAATCATGCACTGGTGGGGAGGCATGGCCTGCAGGGATTGTCCTGTTGTGGGAGCACTGCTCATCCTGTATGCCAAATGGCTATGGACCCTCCCTCTGAGCAGCTGCTCCCCGGTTGTGCATCTTCTGTGGAGGTGGAGCACTCACCTCTCCAGGGAACCAAGTCAGGGCTGGGTCCAGGGATAATAGCACTGAGAGGCTGTGGAGTAGGCCTCAGTCCTGCAGTAGCTGTGAACCCACCTCCCAGCCTCTGGGGTCAGCTCAGCTGTGCAGCCTGCAGGTGACCAGAGGAGTTGGTAGGGAGTGAAGAGGAGGAGCCTGGGGTGAGTTGGCAACATTGCATTCTGGGTTCCTGCCTGTTGGCCTGGGGTCTGCAGTGGGAGCAGCTGCTTTTCCTGGTCAGCCAAGCAGCACTCCCACTGTGGTAGTGCACTGATCATCAGGGGGAAGCTCCTATGTTTAGCATCTGCCCCTGGTGGTCAGTGTGCATCATAGTAACTGGTCGTTCTGGTCATTCTGCTGTTCAGTAGCTGGGCTTTTATTATATAGGACTCATTCAATAGCTGTTCATTGAGCACCTGCTATGGCATGCCAGACACTAGGTTGGATGGAGATATAGCATTGACTAGAGAGGTAAGATCTCTGCCCTTGCAGTTGACTGGCAGAGATGTCATAACCTGATCAATGTTCGGGTTCATTGAGTATGATATAAAAGAAATTCCAGGTGTTGTGAGTATTTGTGATACAAGGGATTTGAGTCTGAGGTGTCAGGGGAAGCTCTCCTGAGGAGTGACTGCAAGGGGACAATTAGAAGACAAGTAAGAGGCATCCAAGCAAAATGGGGTAGAACCTTCCAGTCAAGGGAAGACATGTAAGAAGGCAGGACAGAGCATAATGTGATCAAGGGATCAAAAGATGACTGAAAGATGAGGTTTCCACCCTTTACTTCATTTCATCCCCTCAACAACCCATAGGAAGATGTTATTATTATTCTCCTTTAACAAATCAGAAAAATGAGGCCCAAGTGACTTGCCCAAGGTTACATGCCCTGAAATAGACTAAAACCCAGTGGGTTGACTCCCCTGCCTATGTTGATTCTATAATATGTGATGTATCTGACCTTTCAAAAACTAAAAGTGAGAACTGTGACCAGGACCTGGAGATCTTTGAATCCCGAGGCTCTGAGTGAGGCTGGAGCTGTACCAGCAACAGGGACAGCCCAAGCCCAGGCCATTGTTGAAGAATTTTTATGCCATGGGTCTCCCCTGACTCTAGGAAAGGCAGATTCTGTTGATTGTAGATGACAGCATCTCATCCTTGTTCCGACATTGCTCTGGGGACTCTCCAGACACCTCAGGGGTCTAGGTTTGAAATTGTCTAAGGTCCTGTGTTTGCACATGCTTGAAACTGTAGTTTAGGTATTGCCTCTTCCAGGAAGCCTTTCTTGGACACACCAAGCTTAGTTTGATGTCCTTTCTTTGGTCCTACCACATGCATTTACTCTTCCCTGCACCTAGCTCTGGGAGTTCTTTTTCACCTGGGAGCACACTGTATTATGCATGTTTATTTACTGATTTGCCAACCCCACCTGAAGGCGAGCCCCTTGGGTGTAGAACTTTGGTCCCATTCATCTCTGTGTTTCAACCTGGCCCAGGGCTTTTTTATGCTGGCTGATGATGAGTGAGTGAAGCCTCCAGCAATTCATGACCTGAATGGTTATCATTAAATCAACAATGGTCAATGGTGGAAATCAGATCAGTGGTGGGAAACGTGCAGAAGAGCTCAGAGAGCATGTTTTTGTTTCTAGGGGAAAGGCCACTACACCTGCTTTAAGATTGGCATTATTTCAGGAGAGATAATGGGGAGATGGAGCCAAGGCTGGAGAAGGTAGGGGGTGGAGAGGAAGAGCTACGTTTCCCTAATGGTTTCCATCTGCTCTGACAGTGGGATGAAATCACATTTAATTCCCTCCTGCTCATGCATTTATTGCTATACACATGTATCGAGCACTCACTATACCAGATACTCTGCTCTGTGCTGGGGAAATAGTAGAAATGAAGCAATTAGTGTATTGGGGGAGGCAGGAATGGAAACAGATATGATGCAAAGTGCTTTACATAATAAGCAAAACCTTCAAAAACCCAGATCTTGGGTGAGTCACTGTGGGAGAACTGGGAGAGATGTGTAGAGGAGATAACAGGATAAATAGGAGTATGAAGGTGAAGCAAGTCATTCCCAGAAGAGCAAACAGCATGGGCAAAGACCCAGAGGATAGCAAGAGTGTGCTCCATCTAAGGAACTGGTCAAATTGGTTCATTGTGATAAAAACATAGGACATTCTTGGGGGCTACACTATGGGAGTAGGAGAAAAGGTGTCCACAGTGACAGGCATCCCAACATCTGGACTTAACCCCTGTAGAGACACAACCACAGTATCTGCTATAAAACAGCAGCCAGGAGATATGACCAGTGAAAGGGATTCAGCACTTTTCACTTCTTCCTGTCGGTGGTCCCATCAACCCAGCAAGAAGTGGTGGTGGATGAAACTGGATAGGTAAGTATGGAGAAGGTGGCTGGTGCACTGCCATATTCAGGGTGAGAAGGGTCCCACATAGGAGGGCCTGGCATGTACTCCAATTAGAAACACAGCCAAGAGCCATGACAGCAATGTCTCCACTCAGTGCTGCCCCTGCTTCCTCCAAGAAAGAACTGATCAAATGTTCTCTGAGGAGAGTAGAGTCAGGAGACAGGAAGAAGGGACAAAGAAGAACACAGGCTCTATGCACCTGCAGTTTACTGTCCTGGCTCCAAGAAAGGATGGGGGCTACCAGCAGAGCCCATGGCAGCATTGGTCTGAGAATGCCCTTTTGGCACCCTCTAGGCTGCATCCAGACACCTGTCCCAGCTTAGCACTCCCCCTACCTTGCAATTTTTTCCTCTTGAGTTGTGTGCCGGGAGGAGGGGTTCCCCTTGGACTTTGAACTCAGCCTTCATGTTTCTTAATTACTTCACCTGTATCTGGCTCCAGGTTGGGAAACCTGAGATATCTGGTTTCCCCCTCTTTCCTCATGGCCTCCCAAGCTCCGATTCATTTCCTTGCAGCTTATGCTGTGTGTCTGGTGCCTTCTTAGTAATGTGAGCTCATTGAGAATCTGCACTGTGTCTTACATATATGTCTGTATGCCTGGCTCCAGAATGGGGCCAGTGCTGGAGATGAGAAACAGACAAACATCCACCTAATTGTTTCAGAAAACAGACAAAACTGGTGATGACACATTTTAGTCTGTGAGGAGAAGAGTAGCTAGGACCAGTGCCCTATTCTTTTCCCAATGGATTTTTAATCCCTTCATTTTTTAGTGGACACTTTCCCCTTCAAACTTCTCCATGCCCCCCCAGGCTGATGTGGACAGGTGGGGAGGAGTGAAAATGTTCCTTTCCTATCTAGCTGTCATGTACCTATTTACATAATATGGACTTTTTAAAAAGAGTAGTTTTAGGTTTATAGAAAACTTGAGCAGGAAGTTAGAGAGTTCCCATATAGACCCCCTAACCACAGACACACTTCTCCATTATTTATATCTTGCATTAGTGTGGTACAATTAATAAACTGATAATGATATGTCAGTATTAACTAAAGTCCATAGTTTACATTAGGGCAAATAGTAGTACATATGTTTCCTTTTTTCCCCTCATTAATCTCCCCACTGGCCTCCCCTACCCCCCAGCACATGCCCTCACCTGCCCCTCCCCCCAGTGTCTTGTATCCATTGGTTATGCTTATATGCATGCATATAAGTCCTTCGGTTGATCTCCCACAGCCCCCACCCCACACCCTCCCCTACCTTCCCACTGTAGTTTGACAATCTATTCAATGCTTCTTTGCCTCTGTATCTATCCCACCCCCCCATTTCTTTTCTTTAAAAAAAATCTTGCATCTGCATACTAGAAATAAACATATAAGGACAAAAAATGTTTGAGTCGCAGTTTCAGTGTCAAATAGTTCCTTATGTGTACATGTCAGCAATGGTATCTGGATGGTGGAAAAATGGTGGCAATGCAGGTTCCACCCTCTCTGGTTTGGTCCTGGGCCTCCTGCAGTGATGCACAGCTGCTGACTGCTAGCATAGCAAGGTGTCATCAGTGTCTTCCATCTCTATCCTGTCTTTGCGGTTGGAACAGACCTGTCAGTTCCTCTTTGTTGCAGGAATCCATATGGTCTTGGAGTTGTTTTCTGAAAATATACAAACATATTCTCAACTGAAAGTTAATAAGGGGATCTTTTCTGTAAATTAGACTTGGGATTCTTTTTATTTTTGCCCAAATGATTTTCCTTTGACTTATTTTGACACCTTGTGTGTTTTTCATGGGTGTCCTGCTGTTAGAATTACAAATGGAAATTAATTTTCTGAAGTAAGAATTTTCTAAGTGTAATTTACTTACAGGATATTTTTTCTTAAATGATATTACCCCACTACCCCCCCCACCCCTTTTTTGATTAATGGGGGCTTTTGGAAATTTTATATTGCAGTCTTTTTTTTTTTTTTTGGAAATTTAGGAAGCCTTTATTACAAACTCGAGTTTGGGCTCAAGTCTCCACTGTCACAGCAGTGAGCAACAAGAGCCCCGAGCCCTTACAGCAAGCACTTTTTATCCCCAACACAGGAGGACTTGGCAGTTTGTGATTGATTCAGCTCTTAACAAAAACTCAATTACATTACTTGCAGCTATGGAAAATTTCAGTTAAACAATAGGTTACAAAATCAAAGGTGGGTACATAAAGTTAGCTTGAAGCAATTCTGTTTGTGCAGCCTTGCAGTTACCTAGGCAGGGTGTGCTAAAGGGGTCATTGTAAAGAAGAAGGGTAGGAGTTATGCTTGGCTAACACATATCAAACCACACTTCTGGCTGTGAGCCATCTGTGAGGCCCAGCTTTTCATGGCCAGGGTCTGTCCTGGCAGTGTCCTTGTGCCAGAACATTCCCTACTGGTCTTATTGGGGAATCAAATAGTTGATTCCTGTCATTCCCACTCCTCCTCCCTAATGAGCTGATAGTGAGTGTGTAAGACCGTGAGCTTCACAGTCTGAATTCTATTCTGTACAAATGCCATTAAGCTTCGCATAAGGCATGGCCCAACAAGAAGTATGATAATGAGTAACATTACAAGGCCTGCTACTGCTGTAAGTAGGGTAGTCAGCCAAGGGGACCAGTTAAAAAGATTCTCATACCAATTCTCTTCCTGTTTTCGTCTTTCTTCTCTACCTAGTAAGTGCTTCCTTAACTGGCCTAAACTTTCCCTGATAACACCTGAATGATTAGCATAGAAACAGCATGTCTCTCCCAGGGCTAGGCATAAGTCTCCTTGTTTTAAGAATAAGAGGTGTAGCCCTCTTCGGTTCTGAAGCACCACCTCTGCAAGTGAGCTCAGAGACTTTTCTAGCTGCCTGATGGTGCTCTCTAGAGTACTGAGATCCTGGTCTCTTTGCTGGCTTAGCTCCCTATAATTCTCCTTTCCTGTGATGAGTGCAGCTGGCCCCACAGCTGAGGATCCTGCAATTCCAAGCCCAACTAAGAGTGGGACCAAGATTGTGGTTCTTTTTTCTCTTCGGGGCTCCAGCCTAAGATGCTCCCTACCCCCTTCTCCTGAATAATAGTACACCTGAGGAAGAACAAGAGCTAAAATACAGATACCAGGGTTTTCTTTACTAACCAGGGTGACTGGGAAGGCACAAGGGGTCACCCCATTACTGCAAGCCCACCAAGTTCCTTCCGGAGCCACAAGATATACCTCTAGGGACCTATCATTCTCCCCAGATAACCTTATGGTCTGGGAGCAAGAAAAGGAGTACAGGGAGAATTGTAATTTATAGTTGTTGGCCATCAGGCAAGTCCCCTATATTGCAGTCTTGGTAACTTTAAATTTTAATTTTTGCACAAAAATATGACTACTTTAGGTTCTTTGCATGTTAGGCAATGTTACGATGAGATGAACTACTAATAGAAATTTTAGTTATTATTTTAGGAACAGCTTTTTGTCCAGTACACTTTAATTTTTTTGAGTATTCCCTTATTTCAATTGGCCAATTTAAATTAATCTGAAAACTTGATTACTATTTTACTGTCAAATTTAATACTCAAACAATAATCTTAGTTTACCCTGTAAATATTAGTGGAAAGTATTATTTGCATTCTTGAGCAGGCCCTGAGCATTCCTGGTGCTAGATTACATTTAGATATAGGGCTGCTGTTGCTAGCCAAGTCTCTGTCTGTGACCTGGGTCCCGATCTGAGCTGTGCATGGGAGGCGAAGCAGCTGTGGGGGCAGGAGACCTCCCTCAGAAGGGGTGAGAGTTCAGGCCCCTGCAAAGTTAGGGGTGTGAGGGTCTGTGCCCCACCTCTGTTGATCTTTAAGTTTGTTCCTGATGGCCCCTCTGTTGTCTTAGGTTGTTCCTTCCTGAGGAATCTTACTCATCTCTGGCTAACCAGCCATCCTCCAGGGCCAAGCAGGGTGATGTGAGGTTCAGTTCTGTCTCCTTGGTTCTGGCTTCCATGCCCAACACCTGCCTTGGGATTCCCTCCTCTGTTGGTGGGGTCCTGTTACTGATCACATATCTCGGGGAACTCAGGTTTTTTTCTCCAGGGAGTGCCCAGCTCACCCCATTGGGTGAGAGACAGATTCATGGTAGGGCTTACTCTTTTAAAAAATCCTATGACTTTTGTAAGTTTTGGCAAGAACATATAAAACTTAATGGCTTAAATTTTTGTAAATTTTAGCCATTTTAATAGGTGTGTATTAGTGTTCCTTTTGTTTTTACTCTTGTCTCCAATGTTCTGGGTTGGGTATATGCTGTCAGGTACCCTTCATAGGGTATTTGTGTCTCCATTTCATACATGAGGGAATTAAAAACCACTTAGGTAAGATGACTTGCCTAAAGTACCACTGCTGATTGACTGCACCTTTGTTTAAACACAAATAGATCTGGTTCTAAATTTACTGCTCTCTTTTACTACCTCAGACTCCATTGAACATTAAACAGACACATGAGACAACATGCAATAATACCACCCCATTCCTGTACCATGTAACCCCAAATACAAGGAAATGTTTTAGTTAAAACATATCTATAAAATTCATCCAACTGGCTGGAGAAGGGATCCACTTTGATTGCCATGACTTCAAATAGAATTTAAACTAGAAGCCCATCTGAAGGGATCCACTTTGATAAACCATGACTTCAAATAGAATTTAAACTAGAAGCCCATCTGATTCAACACCCTGTTTTTCCAAGTGAAGAGTCTGAGGCTGCATTTTTTAACAAGACGCTTTTATTGGGTCTATAGAGACATGGGCCTGACAAGTAGGCTCCTGGAATTGGAGACTATACCAAATGTAGGAGTTGCAAGCTTTCAGAAGTGAGCTCAAATGCAGGAATTCAAGCAGTCTAATCCAACAGGGAAGAATGGTCTCTGGAGAATGTGGTGGTGGGCAATTGGTGATGTAGGAAAATTGGCCCCAGGGCGGCACTCTTGCTATAGGCCAGGTCCTGCTGAGTACTGGAGAAAGAGATGAATTAGACAAGTGTCTGAGGTATTGCTGTTCAGATTTCATGAGCTTGAATTTTGATTCTATCAATTCATAGCTGTGTGATCATGGGCAAATTCTTTAAGCTTCACTCTGTCCATGGATAGTAACAGTCCTTTCCCCATAAGACTGTTATGAATATTAAATGACACAATGAGTGTAGCATAGCCTTGGTGTATAGAAAGTTATCAGTATAATTTAGTCATCATTGTTATAAGAAGGAGGTTCAGCCATTTAGGGGCATACTTATGGATAGGACTTACAAGGCAGGCTGATTTAATATGGAGTCGCCTGAGTTACAGTCCATGGATGAGGGACAGGGTAAGTCCTAGAGCCTGGGGTACAGCTCAATCTTTAAAGGTGAGTCATGTGACTCCAGCAGTGATGTGCAAAGGACAAGAAACAAGAAGAGCACTTCAGTCAGAGAAGAAAAGTGGCCTCCAAGTCTTTGTCCTTTCAACTCTCTTTCCTTGAAGTGAGTAACTTCCTTGTATTTTGTCATCTGCCTGGTGAACAGCTACCCACTACTCAAGACTCAGCTCATGAGCGTAACACGCTGGCTAAGAACAAGGTTCTGGAGTCTGTCTAACCTGTGTTCAAATCCTGTTTTTTGACTTATTGGCTGTGACCTTAAAGTCATTTACCTTTTTAAGTCTCTGTTTCCTCATCTGGAATATAGGGCTAATGACAGTATGTGCCTCATAGGGTGTTGTAAGAATTGAATTATATAATGTATGCAGGGGCTGAAACATGGTGTACTGTGTTAATTGTATCCTCCAAAAATATATGTTCAAACAAGTCTTAACCTCCCAGCACTATCAATTTCAATGTATTTGCAAATAAGATCTTGAGATTAATTCATACTGGATTAGGGGTGTGTCCTAAATTCAGTGACAGGTAGAAAAGATGCACAGAAACAGAGAGGCAGAGATTGGAGGGATGCAGGTAGAAGCCTTCTCAGTAATATGAGCTCATTGAGGATCTGCACTGTGTCTTATGTGTGTCTGTATGCCTGGCTCCAGCATGGGACCAGTGCTGGAGATGAGGATAGCTGAGAGCCACCAGAAGCTAAGAAAGAGGCATGGAACAGATTCTCCCTCAGAATCTTGAAAGGAACTAACCCTGCTGACACCTTGATTTTTGACATCCTGAACTGTGAGAGAATAAATTTCTGTTGTTTTAAAATACTCAGCTTGTGGCAATTTGTTAAAGGCATCCCTAGGAAACTAATACACACAACAAGCACTCAATGGATGGTGGGCATTTGCATCCTTATTATCTATGAAGCCTTTCTTTACACTCTGGGAAGAAATGACTCCTCCTCCTTGAGTTTCAGTCTACTCTGCACATCCCTGATACTCTTTAGGGGAGTTATTTGCTCATTATATTCATCTCTGATATTGCACTTTGAATCCTTTGAGGGAAACTGTCTGACTCATCTTTGTGTCTGTGGTGTCCAGCACAGGACCTGGCACTTGGTGAAGATTGGACAAGAATCCAGGTTTCCTGGCTCCCTGTTGGCACCCAGGTCCCTGTCATTCTTCTGTCTCAATGGAGATGGAATATTATACTTCGTGATCAAATGCAGAGCCTCTGGTACCCTTCCCCCAATCCTTTTCCACATCTGGCTGAATTAGGTGTGAATGAATGAAAAGCATAAGGATCCCATTTGTTTTCCCCTGCTTGTTTAAAGCATGCACTTAGAATTAACCAGCCAAGCATGACTGAGAGTTTTGACAAACCCAAAATATCAGGGAAAGAGTTCAAGATGTTTTGATGATCCTCAGTGCAAAGATAGTTAAGCTGTTGGTCCAACCATTTGTTCTACTTAAGGCCAGTTACTAAATTTTGACTCACAGCAATCTATATAGGGCGGTGGGAGATGCATGTGGGACCCTGACAGGCTGTCTCTCCCAGGAGTACTTGGCCTAGGCTTCACACTGCCTGTGGCACAGCCAGGGCCAGATGAGCCAGAAAGATAGAGCACTAACTGTCTGCCTAGTGTTGGAACTGTCACTCTTGGCTCAGGCTGTTGTCCTAAATGCTGTAGTCCCAGGCAATTCTGATGCCACCCATTGATTTTTAGATTTTAGCTATGGAAATCCATGATTACAGGTGTGATGCAGGGACATGTTCAGCTAGACCCCGCTGGAGTTGAGAGTTAAGAGGTCAGATGGCTTAAAAATCGATGCCCAGCCTCTCTCCCTTTAAAAAAACAAACGAGTCACGTTTTTCTCCTTATTACAAAAATAGTACCTGCTTTTTATGTGCATATGGAAAATAATCATATGGAGAACTATTTATAAGGGGAAAAATCCACTTATAATTCCACCTTACACGAATCCACCATTAACACATTATTATATATCCTTCCAGACATTTTCTATGCACACACGTACATATTGCATATAAATTATCACATTGTACTCTAGTCAGTTCCCAGAATATAAATGATGTGCCCCAATAGAATAGAGGAATACTCCACTTATACACATAAATGTTTTATTTTAAAAATAAAGCTAGGACAAAATTGGGAGTCTAATGTTCTGCTTTTTTTGCACTCTATTGTTCAGCTATTTGTCTTTCAGATCTTATGTAATTTCCTTGGAAGCTCTTCTGATTGGACTGGGGCAGATTCCCCTACTATATGCTCTGAGTACCCTGCATTCATGTTATGATGCATAGTAATATGCTGAGACAGTAAATATTTCCATGTGTAATTTCCATGTCTCTCCTGCTGGACTGTAACTTAGGCAAGTGTGAAGAAGTGACTGGCTTGAGCCACAAAATCACCTACTACTTATGTCCAATCCTGTACCTGACTCAGTCTTCAGTCCCTGAGCTTCTGGGATGGGGGGCGGGGTCTGGAACCCTTGACATTAGACCTTGCTCCATATACACCTAGGTGTCCCTGTGTATATCTTCTCAGTGTTCCCCAAAGGAACCTGTTGCTATTGAAACCCAGTAACTGTATGCCAAGGAAAGAGAAATGGCTAATATTTTGAATCCTATTTTATACAGGCTTCAAGCTATAGCTACATTACCTGGGTTCTCCACTTAAAATGGAGGTGAGAGAGGAGTTTGGTAGATCTAGAGAGAGATCTCACTTGAGAGTTTTTTATTTTTTATTTTTGTAGAACGACAATAGGACACTCAATGGCCTTGTCATTATTACCCTAATATGGGTGTGAAACCAGAATGGATAACTTTAGAAGTTTACATAATTCCCACATATCTTCTTGACCTGTGGTAAAGTCTGTGGAGAAAAGATCACATAGAATTATTAAGATTCACCAGTTACATTAAAAAAAATCAAAAGCAGTAACACATTTTTGAGGAGAGTTGAAGACTTTATAACAATCATCAGACTTAGAAAACACAGTAAGAGTGTTTAGAAGACACAGTACCTCATCCCCACTTAATTTCTTATTTGCCAGGGTAAATGGATCTTTGAGGTGATAATAATTGACCATAACTGTAATTAGGTGGAGGCTCCAACTGCAGCTGCCATTTTAGATGTGTTCTTTTGCAGCTAAGCAATCCAGCCCCTGACATTGAATGTGTAGCTATTGAGATAGCAATGCATTTTTCTCAATCACAGTGAACATCAGAGCAATTTGCTCTTATCTGGTAGGTTGCACAGTAATACACTACTCACCCGATTCAGGGGTTTGTCAATTCTCTAGATCTGTGTTACAATCTATTCTACAGGATCTCAATCAATGGCTTCACCTTTTAGGACATCATGCATGTCCACTAGCTTGATGTCATTATGTAATGATGGGGCTCAAATCACGTGACTCTAGACGATGGCACCTTGGCATGTTAAATATCTTGGGCTGAAGGAGTTTGGGAAAATGGCAGAAACAGAAAGTCATTCTGACCTGTGTTCAAGCTGTCATCCTTGGCTCAGGCTGTTGTCCTAAATGCTGTAGTTTTGGAAAACCCCTTCTTGCCCTTCATTCCTGAAATAGGTCACAAAATTCCCATGTGAAAGGTACCCTCCCTGAATCCAAGGAATAAAAGAAGATATGGGAACCACCAGAAATGAGGAATTTTGGGTTGAGAAATCTGTACAAATAAACCTTATTAAACTATTCTTTATCTTTCTTGCTACCTCTTAACCAGTGTCTACCCTAGTCAAAATTACTTTGTCTTGTCAATTCTTCAGTTATTTATGTTTCTAAAAGATGTAAAAGCTTCCTGCTCTGGTCACTTCTTTAGGTCTTCATTCTCTTGTGAAAGCTCCCACGGATATGAAAAATTCAATAAAATTTGTATGCTTTCTTCTGTTAGCCTGTCTTGGTTAGTTTAAATTTTTGATCCAGAGACCCCAAGATGTTGAGAAAAACCTTTCTTACCCTACAGTAGGTATAACCTAGAAATAGTAGATTCCCTAGATGTTTGGCAAGGTACATGTGTGCAGATGGTGAGTCATACATCTTTGAACTTGAGCTCCTGTTCTGGGGCAGATCTAGCATATTTTCTCAGTAAAGGGCCAAAGAGGAAATAATTTTCACTTTGGGTACAAGGGCTCCCTTGCAACTCCTTAACTCTGCCATTGCAGAGAGAAAACAGCCATAGATAATATGCACACCAATGAACATGATTTTTCTAATAAACTTTTATTTACAAATACAGGCTGAGAGCCGTAGGCTTTAGTTTGCAGACCCCTGATGCAGAGCATGCCAACTATCTCAAAACACACACACACACACACACACACACACACACACACACACACACACCCCAGAAAACCAAACTAAACCAAACCAAAACAAAATGGTCTCTCCTATTCTCTTTTCCACTATAGGAGGCATGATGCTAAGTAGGTTTCTTAGAAATTTGGAGTTAGTTATGCCACATTTGAGTATATTGCTCTTACCCATTTGCCAGGTGACTTGAAAAACTGGAATCTTTGGCAAATATGTTCTCCCATGCATTGGACTTTCTTATTATTTTCTTGATGATTTCTTTTGCTGTACAGAAGCTTTTTATTTTGATATTGTCCCATTTGTTTATTTTTTCTTTAGTTTCCATTGCATTAGGAGCTGTATCGATGAAGATATTGCTTTGGCATAAGTCTGAGATTTTGCTGCCTGTGGATTCTCTAGTATTTTTATGGTTTCCCATCTTATGTTTAAGTCCTTTATCCACTTTGAGTTTATTTTTGTGTATCATATAAATTGGTGGTCTAGTTTCTTCTCCTCCTTCTTCTCCTTCTCCTTCTCCTCCTCCTCCTCCTCCTCCTCCTCCTCCTCCTCCTCCTCCTTCTTTCTTCTTCTTCTTCTTCTTCTTCTTCTTCTTCTTCTTCTTCTTCTTCTTCTCCTTCTCCTTCTCCTTCTCCTTCTTCCCCCTTCCTCTTCCCCTTCTTCTTCTCCTCCTCCTCCTCCTCCTCTCCTTCTCCCCCTCTTCCTCCTCCTCCTCCTCTCCTCCTCCTTCTTCTTCTTCTTCTTCTTCTTCTTCTTCTTCTTCTTCTTCTTCTTCCTCTTCTTCCTCATCTCCTCCTCCTCCTCCTCCTCCTCCTCCTCCTCCTCCTCCTCCTCCTCCTCCTCCTTTTTGCATGTTTCTGTGCAATTTCCCCAACACCATTTATTGAAGGGACTGTCTTGATTGCATTGTATGTTCTTGCCTCCTTTATCAAATGTTAATTGAGCATAGTGGTTTGGGTTGATTTCTGGGCTCTCTATTCTATTCCATTGGTCTATATGTCTGTTCTTGTGCAAGTACCATGCTGTTTTGAGAATAGTGGCTTTGTAATACAGTTTGATATCTGGTATTGAGATCCCTCCTACTTTGTTCTTCTTTCTTAGGATTTCTGCAGTTATTTGGGATCACTTAGGCTGCTTCCAAGTCTTAGCTATGATAAATTGTGCTGCTATGAACACAGGGGTGCATATATTCTTTCTTATTGGTGTTTTTAGTTTCTTGGGATATATTCTTAGAAGTGAGATCACTGGGTCAAATGGGAGTTCCATTTTTAGTTTTTGGAGGAAACTCTATACTGTTCTCCACAGTGGCTGTACCAGTCTGCATTCCCACCAGCAGTGCAGGAGAGTTCCTTTTTCTCGGCTTCCTCACCAGCACTTGTCATTAGTTGACTTTTTTTATGATAGCCATTCTGATAGGTGTGAGATGGTACCTCACTGTTGTTTTGATTTGCATCTCTCAGATGATTAGTGACTTTGAGCATGTTTTTATATGTCTCTTAGCCTTTCTTATGTCATCTTTTGAAAAGTATCTATTTAGTTCCATTGCTAACTTTTTGATTGGGTTATTTATATTCCTTTTATTAAGTTGTAGAAGTTCTGTGTGGATTAAAAAAACAATGGAATACTATGCTGTGGTAAAAAAGAAGGAATTCTTATCATTTGCAACACCCTGGATGGATCTAAAGAGCATTATGCTAAGCAAAATAAGCCAATCAGAGAAAGCTAAATATCACATGATCTCACTTATTTATGGAATATAATGAACAACATAAACTGATGAACAAAAATAGATCCAGAGACAGAGAAGCATTGATCAGACCTTCAAACCTCAGAAGGAAGGTAGGGGAGGATGGAGGTAAGAGGGAGAGATCAACCAAAGGACTTGTATGCCTGCATATAAGCCTAACCAATGGACACAGATAGCAGGGGGTTGAGAGCCTGAATGGGGAGGTGGCAGGGGGGGCAGTCAAAGGATAAGGACACATATGTCATACCTTAATCAATAAAGAAAATGAAAACTGGAAACTTTAAGAGAGGCCCAAATTAAAAGAAGAAGCTCTAGCTCTTTCAGAATAGTCTGGTGGCTCTTCCCTGAACTCTTTGGATATATAAATATGGTAGGGCTTGAAGTGTCTGCAGTAAACTGAGATGGTGAATGGCCTTGAATGAGAACACCATCCTAATGTTCCAGTTTTCTTGAGCCTTCTGATCCTTTCCTCAGTACTCTGCTCAGTGGTTTGGTACTCCTTCCTTATTTATTATAGGCCAAATTCACATATAAGCACCAAAGGGCCACTCCAACTCTCATAGAGGCCTCTTGATTTTTACAGGAAATCTTGAATAGTTTGCTGAGCTTCCATTTTCCTTTTGTCAAGACTTCTAAAACTGTTAGCCACAGCTATCCAGATCTGAAATTTTTGTTATTACCATTGCCTTCATATCACTCAGTGTCACTATGCTTCAACCACTTCTGACCCATCTCTGTCTTAGCACTTAGTACTTCTGTTAGAGTAGGCAGTTAGATGATTAAGAAAAAAGGAGGCAACAAAGGGAACAGTTATGAGGGGGAATTTTTTTTTATGAAGTGCATATGCAGTAGAAGCCAAATGACGAAATGAAACTGTGAGGTGCCACAATGCTGGCCATATAGGGTAGGGCACAAGCCTGGGAAAGTCTGGGAAAATTATTGGATTGGGAAGAGTACAAGGCCTGAAGAATTCAGGAAAGGGGGAGGGCCCAACATAACCCCAGGAAAGCCCAGAAAGAGATAGGATAATTTGAAAGAAAGCCTGTTCTTTCCCAAACTCAATGGAATCTATGGAAGCTAGACAAAGAACAAGGGCTCATGTCTTCTTGGAGCATGCTTGTGCCCTTCCTCCTCTCAGCACATACTTTGTGCATTCTTTTCTCCTAAACTCTGAAATCTCCATGAGACTTGCAACCAGGGAAGCAGCGAGGAGTGGCAAAGGACTCTCCTTTTGTCTCAGTAACTTCCTTTTCTGAGTCCATACAGCCCAGGTCTATAGCCTGCCAGCTCTCTGCCTCTCTGAGAGTGTACTATAGCTTCTCACTCTAATAAATCTTGCCACTATCACTTAAAGCTCCTCTCACAGGAGTGTCCCTGAAATTCTTTTCCTGGGACATCACTGAAGAACACAATTCTTCCAGTAACACTTCTAGGGGCTAGCATTATCCTGCTCAGCACAGGCATTTGATTCTTTTTTTTTTAAATTTTATTTACAATATAACTTATATTTAATAGTAGTACATATGTTTTCCTCCCCCCCCCCAACATCCTCCCCCCAGCCTCCCCTACCCCCCCGCACATGTCCCCACCTGCCTCCCTCCCCACCCCAGAGTCTTTCATTCATTGGTTATGCTCATATGTATGCATACAAGTCCTTCGGTTGATCTCCCCCAGCATCTGCCTCCCCTCCACTCCAGCCTTCCCCCTGTAGCTTGACAGCCTGTTCGAGGCCACCCTGCCTCTATATCAATCAGTCCCCCCTGTTTCTTTTCTTCAAAAATATCTTGCCTCTGCATACTGAAAACAAACGTATAAGAGCAAAAAAAAATTTGAGTGTCAGTTTCAATGTCCAACTGTTCTGAGTCCCAGTTTCGATGTCAAATAGTTCTTCATGTGTACATGTCAGCAATGTTATCCAGATGGTGGACACATCGTGGCAATGCAAGATCCATCCTCTCTGGTATGTTCCTGGGCCGCCTGCAGCCACACACAGCTGCCGACTGCTAGCATGGCAAGGTGTCGTCAGCGTCCGCCATCTCTGGACCATCCTCGTGGATGGAACAGGCCCGTCAGTTCCTCACTGTCGCAGCAACCCACATGGTCTTGGAGTTGTTCTCTGCAAACACACAAACACATTCTCGACCAAAGGTTAACAAAGGGATCCTCTCTGCAAAATAGACTTGGGATTCTTTTTATTTTTGCCTAAATGATTTTCCTTTGGCTTTTTTTAACACCATGTGTTTTTTTTTTTTTTTTTTTTTTGGGTGTCCTGCAGCTGGTTTTACAAATGGAATTTTCTTTTCTGGAGTAAGAATTTTCTACATGTATTTTACTTATAGGATATTTTTCCTTACATGATATTACCTCATTGTCCCCCACCCCAGCTTTTTTGGTTAATAGGGGATTTTGGAAATTTTATCTTGCAGTCTTGGTAATTTTAAATTTTAATTTTTGCATACAAATATTACTACTTTAGGTTCTTTGGATGGTAGGCAATTTTGCAGTGAGATGAACTACTAATAGATAATATAGTTAATGTTTTAGGAAAAGCTTTTTGTCCAGTACAGTTAGATTTTCTTGAGTATTCACTTATTTCACTTGGCCAATTTAAATTAATCTGAAAACTTGATTACTATTTTACTGTCAATTTTAATACTCAAGCAGAAATCTTAGTTTACCCAGTAAATACTTGTGGAAAGGAATATTTGCATTTTTGAGTAGGTCCTCAGAATTCCTTGTAATAAATTAAATTTAGATATAGGGCAGCTATTGCTGGCCGAGTCTCTGTCTACCACCTGGGTCCCGGTGTGAGTTGTGCGTGGGAGGCTTAGCAGCCGTGGGGGTAGGAGACCTTCCTCAGGAGGGGTGAGAATTCAAGCCCCTGCAAGGTTTGTGGATGAGGGTCTGTGCCCCACCTCTGTTGATCTTTTAGTTCTCTCCTGTTGGCCCCTCTGCGACTGTGCCTGTCTTAGGTTGTTCCTTCCCTGAGGAATCTACCCGTCTCTGGCTAACCAGCCATCCTCCGGGGCCAAACAGGGTGATGTGAGGTTCAGTCCTGTCTCCTTTGTAGTCTATGCCCCCGTGGCCTCCACGTCCAGCACCTGCCATGGGGTCCCCTCGCCTGCTGGCGGGGTCCCGGTACTGATCACATATCTCTGGTGACCCAGGTTTCTTCTCCAGAGAGGGCCCAGCTCAGGTCACTGGTCGAGAGACAGATCCATGGTGCCAACTGCCCAGAGACTTCAGCCACAGCTTGAACTGAAAGTTCACGCATCAGCTGTGTGTATTTGGATAATAAGAAGAGGGTCCCCAGCTGCCGCTGCCTCTGCCGCTGCCCCGTAGCCCAGAGACTCCGCCCATCCAACCTGAACACAGTCTCCCTTCACAGCCAGTTGGCCTGGAGGCCAAACCCTCCTAGGGCTAACAACAAAAAGCTGTGTTTAAATTCAAAAATACTGAATACAACCCATAAAGGATTGCAGTAAGAGTACCCACCTCAGGTAACTGGGGAGACTGAGCCACTGTCCCTTTGAGGATATCCACCACATAAAGCAGCCACCATGCAGAGACATGGAAAGAAATCAGGTGTGAAAGAAATGGAGGAGAAAAGACGACAAGACATAGAGTTCAAAACCACGGTTATAAGGCTTTTCAAGAGGCTCCTACAAAAGGCCGATCAACTTAATGAGAATTACCAGGAAATAAACAAGACCAACCAGCAAATGAATGAAACTTACAAGGAGATGAATGAGACTTACAAGGAGATGAATGATACTTACAAGGAAATGAATGAGACCCTCAGGGAAATGTACAAGACCTCTGAGGATACGAACCAGACCCTCACAGATAAAAAAAAGGACCAACTAGAAATCAAGCATACACAGACTGAAATAAAAAATATTACACAAAGTCCTAAAAGCAGTCCAGAGGGCCACAAGAACCAAGTCAAAGATTTGAAATACAAAGAACCAAATTCCACTCAGCTGGAAAAGCAAGAAACAAAAAGAATTCAGATAATTGAAGATAGCGTAAGGGGCCTCTGGGACAACCTCAAGCAAGCCAACATCCGAATTATTGGGGTGCCAGAAAAAGAGAGAGAGCAAGTTAATGAAAACCTACTTGAAGAAATAGTGACTGAAAACTTTCCCCACCTGGTGAAAGAATCTGACTTAAAAGCCCAAGAAGTACACAGAACCCCAAAATATAGGAATCTAAAGAGGACCACACCAAGACATATCATAATTAAGATGCCAAGAGCAAAAGATAAAGAGAGAATATTAAAAGCTGCAAGAGAAAAGCAGTTGGTTACCTACAGGGGAGCACCCATCCGATTGTCAGCGGATTTCTCAGCAGAAACGATGCAGGCCAGATGCGAGTGACAAGAAATATTCAAAACAATGAAGAGCAAGAACCTACAACCAAGATTACTCTATCCAGCAAAGCTATCATTCAGAAGATCAGATAAAGTGCTTCGCAGATAAGAAAAAGCTAAAGGAGTTCATCACCACCAAACCAGTATTATATGAAATGCTGAAAGATATTCTTTAAGAAGAGGAAAAAGAAAAAGGTAAAAATATAAATTATGAACAACAAATACACATCTATCAACAAATGAACATAAAAATCAAGTGAACTGATAGGCTGATGAACAGGATAAACTGGTGACTATAACAGAGACATGGACATAGAGAGGGAATGGACTGACAATTCTTGGGGAGAAGGGTGTTGTTGGAAGTACAGCAAGAGATTGGACAAGAATCATGCAACAATGGGAGAGGACATTGGGGAGGGGAAGGTGAGGGCGGAGGGTGGGATAGGTACAGGGTGGAGGGAAGATATAGGGGGATAAAAAAAGGGAAACAATGTAGTTAATAAACTGAATTAAAAAAAAAAAAAAGAAGAGAGTCCCTCTTGGCAAAAGGGCCAGAGGGGCCAATATAGAATGCTCGGATGCCTTCCCAGTGCCTTAATCCCTTCTGAAAGGGATTTCCTATCCTTTTTTTAAGTTGCTGCCCAACATTCAAAGAATTAGTTTGTAAGTTTATTTGGGATAATTGTATAATATGCTGTTGTCAAATATCAAATATTATAATGACATTGTAGAATAATATCATGTAAGGGTATTGTGGTGTCACGGGAGGTTAAGGAGGGCCTAGCCTAAGAACTGGTGTCCATAAGAGATGACATGCTCTAGGCCATGTTAATTCAATCTCAAACTAGCTGCCAATTTTTTTTATAACTTTATATAAACTTTGTCAGGGATGTAAAAACACAAATCACTTACCTTAGTTCAAGCAGTTCAAATATATTGTCTTTCCCCCTTACTCCCACCACCTGCCACTTACCCTGAGGTTTGACATTTTAATGGACTTTTCTCAGTCTCTGGATCCATTCTTGTTCATCAGTCTGTGTCATTCATTATATTCCTCAAATGAGTGAGATCATGTGATATTTGTCTTTCTCTGCCTGGCTAATTTCACTTAGCATAATGCTCTCTAATTCCATCCATGTTGTTACAAATGGTAGGAGCTCTTTCTTTTTTACTGCAGCATAGTATTCCATTGTGTAGATGTACCACAGTTTTTTAATCCACTCATCTGCTGATGGGCACTTAGGCTGTTTCCAAGTCTTAGCTATGATAAATTGTGCTGCTGTGAACATAGGGGTACATATATCCTTTCTAATTCGCCTTTCTAGTTTCTTGGGGTATATTCCTAGAAGTGGGATCACTGGGTTGAATGGGAGCTCCATTTTTAGTTTTTTGAGGAAACACCATACTGTTCTCCACAGTGTCTGCACTAGTCTACAATCCCACCAACAGTGCAGGAGAGTTCCTTTTTCTCCGCATCCTCGCCACCACTTGTCATTTGTTGATTTGTTGATGTAAGCCATTCTGACAGGTGTGAGATGGTACCGCATAGTCGTTTTGATTTGCATCTCTCGGATAATTAGTGACTTTGAGCAAGTTTTCATATGTCTCCGGGCCTTCTTTTTGTCTTCTTTAGAAAAGGTTCTATTTAGGTCTGTTGCCCACAGGCATTTGATTCTTTATCACTGTCCAACCTGTGAGTATTATAGTTCCAGAATCCTACTTGGATTAGGTTATTTCCCAAAGTAGATCCAGCTTCCTTTGCCCAAATGTGTCCCTGACTTTTGCACTGTTTCTTAGAAGGTTTTTTCTTTTAAGCAGAACTAACAATCTTCAGGATCCAGCTCTGTGCTCTGTTCTCAAAGCTTTGTCCTCTGAAGTCAAGGTACTAGTGAAGTGAGCAGTACTTAACGCCGATCTATCCCTATTTCCAGAAGATTGCTTGTGACTGTTGGTCTGCATATTATTGTTTATGGGACTATTACTGTCCCATAAAGGCTGTTAGAGATGAAGATAAATGTAAGCCCATGGCTGTTTCCCTTGCACCCAAGCAGTCTGCCTGGCCAAGAATCTTAAGCATAGCTTAAGATAGTTTTTGCTGAATAACTGAATGAATGGGTATGCACATTCAGGACCCTGGACTGTGTTGAAGATACCAAGTCTCCAGAACCACTCTGCTAGTGAGGTTTCTAGTCTCACAAACAGCTGCCCCACTTAAATGATTTGCTCTGTATTTTTTTCCTAAGCCCCTAAAACCTTGAGGCACAATAACCTCTTCGCTTGCATGAGATTTGCAAGTCATCAATTCCTGATCATGGGCCATTTCCTTTGTAGAGGGGAGAAAGTGATTCCCTGCAGTCTTCTGAATTTACAGAGAAAAGCTGTCCAGATGTGGCTGGCCTACCTCTCTGGGCTCCCTCTCCCCCACAGCTCCCCTAATTTTGCCTCCAAATGAAATTCATTCCTGGCTGAGGGGAGAGGGAAAGGATTAGGAGTCCACATGCAGCTTCTTTCAAGCTTTGGGGGAGGGCAGATGGTTCCTGTCAATGTTTTCTTTACATGCAGATTGTATTCCTTAAAACAAAATGCAGGCTGTGAATACCCAGGCTGGCTTGACATCAACCCTGGGAGGTGGAGAGGCCCTCCCAGGGTGGGTCAGGGTGGGTCAGGAAGAAACCTGTCTGTGGCTGGCTTCAGAATCAAGAAGTGCTCTGCGGTCCAGCATGGAAGAAGTGCTACCAGCCTCACATCTGGGCTGAGTTCATGTTTCTTATACTGACTTATATTCTGAAATAATTCTAGGAGCTCAGTGAGATCTGCTGTAGCCAGATAGAACACTCTAGAAGAGTTGGGGCTTAAGTTTTGCTTTGAAAAAAAATGGGGATGTTTTGTTTGGAAGGAGAAGATAGAGGCAGGCATTCTAAGCAAGCAAAATAATGTGATTATGGTAGCAACTATTTGAATTAAAATTAATTTCAGTCCAATAAGTTTTTTGTTGAGAACCTAGTGTTAAAAAACATTTAAAAGGCAATTTTGGTGACACAGACTTATTTAATACTTCATGGGGTAGACAATCTGTTATGCTCAGATTTCAAGATCCCCAGAGACCACTAGGGAGCTGGTACCAATGCAAGAGCAAAAGAACCTTTATTCAAGCCTGAGCTTGGCTCTCCCGGCTCCACCGTCAACGTGGCAGGAAGCAAGAGAGAGAGTGATATCCAGCAACATGGCAATTTTATATAGAGGTGGGTCCAAACGAGAACCATTGAGTTGGCCGATACCAACTGGTTGAGTGAGGGCTGGGGCTAGTGACACAAATAATCCCTGACGCATGTGACCTGTCCTGTCCTTTGCTCTTGATTGGAGCTCAAGTGCACAGTCTTTCGCGATTGGCTAACTCAATGGGAGGGGTTGGTCTTTGTGATTTCAAGATGGCAGTCCCCAGGTAAACCTACACATCACGCGGCCCATATGGTGGCTGCGGAATGAATGGTAGCTGTCCTTGCAGTCCTGCTCTGCCCTTTCAAGTCCCCATTTGGAGAACTGAAAAAGTGGGGCAGAAGGTAGGAGCTTTTATAGGATAGAGAATGAAAATAAGAAATAGAAAATATTCAATTGACTGGGCCAAAATAGCTAACTTTGTTTGGAGAAGGAACAAGAATTATAAGCATTGAGACCAGAATTGGCTTGACATTTGGTTGACTGTGTTTATGGTCAAGCACAACATTTACAAAGATATAAAAGTTATCTAAGTTTTGGTTTACTGATGTACTACTCAGGCAGGAGTGGCTCCATCTTGGGCCTAGACATTTATTTTAACTCTGATAGGTACCAGACATGCATGTTTTGGCTCTGTCCCCCATCAGGCAATAAGTCACTTGCAGACAGGGTCTGTCTGCATCACAGCTAGCTAACAGATTCAAAGACCTTAGCACTTTAATGATTGATCAGTTTCTCTGCACCAGGTCCAGTATTAGATGGCGGGGACCAGAATTGGATATGGTTTCTGAGGTTAAGCTCAAAGCCTGGCAGTTATAGTAATGTAGACACCTGTGTACAAAGCTCAAAATAACATGGGGAAGAGAGTGATCAGTTCTGTTCAATGAGGTCAAGAACACCTTATAAAGAATATGAGCCTAAATAAATAAAATTTTGAAGGAAAAACAGGATTTCTTAGGCTGGATGGGGGTTTAGGGGACTGTAAGGGGGTTTAGGCTGAGGAACAGCATAGGCTCAGATATATGAAACAGTATGTGCTTTATGGGTGGAACTACAAGTAGTTTGTATTTCAGAATGTTCATTCAACAATTATTTGTTAAGCCCCTACTGTGTTCCAGGTGCTAGGGATATCAGAGTAATCAAGGCAGACACGTTTCTTTCTTGCTGTATATGTCTGCTCAGGCCATGACAAAGTACCATAGATTGGGTGGCTTGAACAACAAAAAGTTATTTTCTCAAGTTGGAGATAAGGTGTTGGTAGAATTGATTTCTTCTGAGGCTTCTCTGCTTGGCTTATGGATAGCCACCTGTGGGTGTCTGAGTTCTAATTGCTCTTCTTATAAGGACACCAGTCATATGGGATTAGGAAACACCCTAATGATCAAATTTTAACTTAATTCTCTCTTAGAATTCTATCTCCAAATACACTCTCATTCGAAGTACTGGGTTTTAGGACTTCAAAATATGAATTTTTTGGGATCATGACTCAGCTCATACACTTTCAGAGGGTTTACATTCTAATGTGTGTTGAGGTGAGGGGACAATAAATGACTATACCAAGGAAGACACTTGGTAAATTTAGATAATAATGTGTTATGAAGAGAATAAAAATAAGATAATGTCATAGATAGTTACCATTTATTATTGCATATTATGTATTACATACTGTAGCAAATATATACAATATTGACAAATATTGTTGGAATACCTTTTATGAGTCAGTTGTTGGGGATCAAAATGTCCATTAGACATTCTCTGCCCTTAAAATGTTTACATTGCAGAAATCTATGTACATGTAAAAATGTATGAGAAGACCCACAATGGGATTTAAATGGTTAATCAGGAACATTGGTGTTGTGCCAGCTGGACAAAGAAAGATGGTGAGCTCTTTCACCTGCATCATGTAGAAAAATCAATTTTCATCTTGGGTCCCAGAGATGAAATTCTTTTGCCATCAAAGGGAGTAGAAGAAAACATTCTTTGATGATGGCAGCCCAGGCACAGTGCCCTGTGTCCTGACCTTTCTGTGACCCTAAGGCCAGGTAGACACAGAGGCTTGCATCAGAGATGGGTTAATTCATCATTAGCAATAGGCATTTACCCTGGACATTACGGTGGATAAAGGCTTACATCGACCCTTGAACAAATTCTGAAGCAGAGAATGAAAACACAGGCCCCCTAGAATGTGACTGTGTTAGCTCAGACCAGACGAAAGCAGTAAGGGGCTCCCAGAGGGGACTGCAAGAGCCAGGTGGAGCAAGGGAGAAGTCTACCTGAGTCAAATGGGGACTAGCAAGGAACTGTCGCTGGTTTCTCAAGGAGGAGCAGCAAAGCCTCTGTCAATGTTTAGGGCAATGATTCTCAAAGCTTAACAGGCCTATAAATCTCTTGTAGAGACTGTTACACATGTAGATGACAGGTCCTCACCCAGTATCATTCAGTGGTAGAGGGGTGAGGGCAGTCTGTGGTAGGAACCTGAACTGCATATTTTGAACAAGCCACCCCTTCTCTTCCCAACATGTTTTGGATGTAGATGCACTTGTAGCTGTAGATCTATATCCATAGATATAGGTAGGTGGATTGCTGATCGCATTTTGAGGACACTGTGTTATTAAAAAAATATTTTTATTGATTTCTGAGAGGAAGGGAGAGGGCGAGATAGAAACATCAATGAGAAAGAGAATCATTGATAGGTTTCCTCCTGCACACTCCAAACTGGGGATCAAGTCCACAACCCAGGCATGTGCCCTGACCTGGAATCGAACCATGACCTTCTGGTTCAGAGGTCAATGCTCAACCACAGAACAACACTGGCTGGGCAAGGACTCTGTATTATTAAATACAAATAGGACTTAAATGAACTATATGATAAGTTATATATAGTATTCTAGGCTATGAGTAGTTTAATCATTCTCAACCAATTCTTTTGTTAAAGTAGTTAAAGTAGCTGTGCAAATATCCTATATAATAAAATCCCAATATTCAAATAGACTGAATGGCAGAACAGCTAGTCCCTATGACTTACACTAACCACCAGGAGGCAGACACTCAATGCAGGAGCTGCCCCCTGGTGGTCAGTGCGCTCCCACAGGGGGAGCGCCGCTAAGTCAGAAGCTGGGCTAATGGCTGGTGAGCACAGTGGCAGTGGCAGGAGCTTCTCTTGCTTCCGCAGCAGCACTAAGAACCCCTTGGGGGATGTCTGCCTGCCGGCCTAAGCCTAACCCAGCAGGCAGACATGCCCCAAGGAGTCCCGAACTATAAGAAAGCATAGGCTGGCTTGGGAGATCCTCCCACCCTCCCCAATGCGTGAATGTTGTACACTGGGCCTCTAGTTGTTATATATGCTTGAATCAGGTAGACCCTGCCTACCCCACTTACCATTTGGCTGTGGAGAGTGGGAAAAACTAGATTCTGTTCAAGCCACCTGAGGTTTCACATGACCAATTTGCTCAAGTTCTGTAGCAACTGAAATGAAGAGGGAGAGAACTTTGTTATGACATTTTACTATGATCACTCATAACATTTCTTGAGAGCATACCATGTGCCAGACATATGGTTTACCCCAGAAGCCAACCCCGAGACTAAGACTGAAAGGCAAGTAGTTTACCTGGGCGGTGATCCCAGGAAACACCCATCGGGAAGTGAGACAGGCAAGGGAAGGAAATCAGCAAGACGTGTGTTATCAAGTGAGTTACCCTGTGAGTAACATTGGGGTCCTCTGGGTTAGGTGATCAACTGACCCTGTTTACTTGGGACCAAGGGGTTTGATGAGATGAAGGATTTTCAGTGCAAAATCCAGGAAAGTCCCAGGCAAATCATGATGCATTGGTCACCCAATCTGAGAGTCATTGTAGCACATGCCAAAAGTTATCCCAACTCAGGGTAAGGAAATTGGGTTCTTTATCCACCAACTCACCATTTGGTTGGTCAGGGTGATGCAGTTTCTCTTTGCAGCTCTGGAGAGTTCCAGAGTTAATTAACCAGGCTGCTGATTGTTGGTGGCTCTGGAAACAGGGGCAAGTGCAGAATGCTTCTCACACAGCTTCCCACCTTCCCTCACCCCACTTCCCCTTTGCTTCACTCTTACTTCATGGGCTTGCAGCTCTCAGCATCATAATCCCTGCCTCAGGCTCTCCCTTTACTGGGGCTGGCCTAATTGAGCAGGAGCAGGAGACCTGAGTTCAAGTCTCAGTTCTTTGGCTAACCTGTGTCACTTTGAGAATTATTTTTTTCTTGGGGTCTCAATTTCCCCACCTCCAAATGAGGACATTGGAACCACAGCTGACCCTTGAATGACATGAGTTTGAACTGCAATGGCCCATTTACATGCAGATTTCTCCCCCCCCCCCCCCCCCCAATAAATATAGTCAGCCCTCATCCCCAAATTTTGCACTCATGGATTTAAGCAATTGTGAATTGAAAACAGTATTTTTTGACTCATGGTTAGGAATCCACAGGTTTGGAGGGAAAACTATATACATTGTTTGTTTCATGTCATTTTATATAAGGAACTTGAGCTTCCATGGATTTTGGATCTGCAGAGGGTCCTGGAACCAGTCCCCTGTGGATACTGAGGGATGACTGGGGAGTCAAAAGTTATATGCAGATTTCAGAGTGTGCCAGACTAGGTGTCCTTAACCCCTGCATTGTTCAAGGGTCAAATGGATATGAATTCTTAGTTCCTTCCTGGGCCTCATATTCTCTGATCCTATAAGAGTCTCCTAAAAGACTCTTGTAAGTTCCCTGCAAAGCAGTAAGCCATAAACTCCTTTCAACTGGGCCATATTTCCCCCCATCACTCTTAATGAATCTTGGTTTCCTGGGCAATTTTTACTTAACAGAAAAAAGGAGGGCACGAGAAAGCAAGTTTGGAAACTCAGGGCCTCTATGCCCCGAGGAGATTTTCCTAAAACAATCTTATTTTGGGAGGTGGGGGCAGGGAGAGACTTTGCAAGGAAATTCGGTTGTTCAAAAATGGCCTTTGAAACCAAAGACTATGGAAAAGTTTAAAGAAAAGCACAAAATGATTGGGGATAAATAGTTCCATATGAGTTACTGGATATAATATTCCTCCTACTCACTGCTGGGTGAAAGCAGACATTGCATGCTTGGTGTGTGCTAACAGATGTGTGTTTAGGTTTAATGGGATTTTAGAAGGGTCAAGAATTCCCCCAAAAGAGTACTTACTCCATTCTGCTCTCTGAGGGTCACAAGAAACCACTCAAAACCCCACCTCCTGCTGCCAGGTCTTAAAGGCTTTGTTTACTTCTCACTATGGTAAATAATTTGGAAAAGTTGGAGGATGAAAAATAATAATGGTGATAATACTAACAATAACATAATCAATACTGTTTATCAAATGTGGAGTGCATTAACTTATTTGGGTTTCACAAAAAGAGAAGTCCAGTAACTTGTCCAAAGTCATGTGGTAGTGGAAGCAAAAGTGAACCTGGATCCCTGAGTTGGTGCTTTGGTCAATTTGAGTGCCCAATAAATGTTTGCTCTTTTGGGTAGTCGAGAATTAAACAGCTGTTATGGGCCAGGCCTTGTGGTGGCAAACAAGAATCAAATATAGCTCTTGCCTTCTGGGAGTTGTTACTCTAAATAGGATGAGAAAGTATTTCACAGATGGATCACTGTATACTTTAAGCACAGATAATTACCATCCAGCAGACAGGAGGGAATAAAAGGCCAAGGAAAATTAAAAAAAAAAAAGTATTGAGGGACACGATGATGCGTTGACAAGAGCCTTGGCTCTGGGGTAGATCACAGTTAAAAGTCTGGCTCTATTATTTCCTAGCTGTGTGATCTTGGGCAAGTTACTTAACCTTTCTGAGACCCAGGTCCAAGGAAAGTAAATCATTTGAACATGACCTTTAAAGTTGTATAAGATTTGAGATTATAGAAATATAAAGGAAAGAAACACATTAAAATTAATGGAGTTGTAGGATTATAAATGGTTTCTTAAAACATTTTTTTTAAATGTATGGGGATGAAACATATATACAACATCCATACAAGTATTTATTAATTTTAGAGTTGGCAGCAGAATTGATTTTTTTTTAGGGAGATTTCTTGATTGTTTAGGAAAAACATTTAAAAAGACTTTTGATTATGGGGAGGCATGGAAGCTAGTCTGGAAGGAGAGGTGGAAACAAAGTTGCTCTGCATAATTAATTACAAGGTGCTATCTCCCTGGGTACAGAGAGCACACAGTAGTGCCTGTGGCAGAAAGTGACTAGTTGTTTGACAAATCTGCTTCCTTTTACTCTTGGGCACAAATTATCCTATGTTCCCCAGCCTTTCTTGACATGAGTCATGGCCATAGGTCCCAGCCAGTGGGAACTGGGTGGGGATTTCACATGCCACTTGCAAGTTTGGCCCACAAAAAATATTCTACATATGAATCCTTCTCTTTTCCTAACTGGAGACTAGATGTTGATGCCCAGGGAAAACTGGCAGCCACATGTAGATGATGGCAAGTTCTCTGTGAACCTGCTTCCCTGAGTGACTCTGTGGAGAAGAGCTCCATGAACCACCTTCCCTGACCCCTTCATTAAACTAAAGTAGACTAAAGCATTACTTTATGCCTCTAAAATATTTTAGGGTTTTGTTCATATGGAAATTAATATAATTAATAAAAATAAACTCTATTTTTTTGTACTCAAAACTATAAACCAACTATTGTCCATATAATATCAAACTTTGGGTTTATTTAGCAGAGTCCAGAGCGAGAGGATTAGGGTCCTGAAATATGGAGGAGAGGAGGTAAGAGGGATTCTCTTTTATGATGTTACCCCAAACGGAGTAAAATAGTGCCTTGCTTTGGCAAAGGATGGAGGTTTCTTGTGCAAAGGGACCCAATTTTTCATTTTACTTTTCTGTGTTGCAGTGCCTTGTAATCCTCTCAGGACTTGAGTTGGTTAAGCACTTAGGCCTAGGCTCACCTGTGCTTTGGGGAATTAAGGGAAGGCCAGGTCTACATGTGGGACATCCAGGGAAAGGTGTAATGGCAGGTTGGGGATGCTTGACTGGGCAGAAATGAATGGCAGTAGCTTGGAGCAGAGATCTGGAGGGAGAGGTAACTACAAGAGGACATAAGCTATCTTGGGATCCTCAGAAGTACCTGGTAGTTATGGAGGCAGAGTTTGCTTTTGTTCCTAAGATTATGCATATTAAAGCTTCCATTGTGTGATAGCCTCTTAGATTCTGAAGGGGCTATTTAGATAATACTTTAGACTGAGAAACCTGGGGATACTTGAGTTGCTTGTATTTTTAAAGTTTTCTTCAGTGATGAAAGGGCGAAAACACACTGAAAGTGAAGACAATAAGAAATGAAAATGAAAATACCTAGCATTCACCATTGGGCTTAGCAGATAGTAGGTGCTCAGTAATGACTTCCTCTGTTCACCATTAGTCTAATTATAGCTTTCTGAAGGGAGGACACCCTGGAATTATTTTATTTTATTATTTTTTAAATTTAATCTTTATTGTTCAGTTTATTGATTACATTGTTCCCCTTTTCTTTCCCCTATATCTCCCCTCCACCAGGTATCCATCCCACCCTCTGCCTTCAACTCCCCCGAACTGTCCTCTCACATAGGTGTATGATTTTTGTCCAGTCTCTTCCTGCACCTCCTATACCCCTTTGTCCCAAAGAATTGTCAGTCCATTCCCTCTCTATGCCCATGATTCTGTTATATTCACCAGTTTATCCTGTTCATCAGATTTTTAATTCACTTGATATTCATTTGTTGATAGATGTGTATTTGTTGTTCATAATTTTTATTTTTACCTTTTTCTTCTTCCTCTTCTTAAAGAATATCTTTCAGCATTTCATATGGCGGTGATGAACTCCTTTAGCTTTTTCTTATTTGTGAAGCACTTTATCTGACCTTCAAATCTGAATGATAGCTTTGCTGGATAGAGTAATCTTGGTTGTAGATTCTTGCTATTCATCACTTTGAATATTTCTTGCCACTCCCGTCTGTCCTGCATAGTTTCAAATCCGCTAACAATCATATGGGTGCTCCCTTATAGGTAACTAACTCTTTTTCTCTTGCTGCTTTTAATATTCTCTCTTTGTCTTTTGCTCTTGGCATTTTAGTTATGATGTGTCTTGGTGTGGTCCTCTTTAGATTCCTATATTTTGGGGTTCTGTGTGCTTCATGGACTTTTAAGTCAATTTCTTTCACCAGGTGGGGGAAGGTTTTGGTCACTATTTCTTCAAACAGGTTTTCATTATCTTGCTCTCTCTCTTTTTCTGGCACCCCTATAATTCAGATGTTGGTATGCTTGAGGTTGTCCCAGAGGCCCCTTAACACTCTCTTCACTTTTTTGGATTCTTTTTGCTTCTTGCTTTTCCTGCTGAGTGGATTTTGCCTCTTTGTATTTCAAATCTTTGACTTGGTTCTTGCGGTTCTCTAGATTACTTTTAGGTCTTTGTATAATATTTTTTTATTTCAGTCAGTGTATGCTTAATTTCTAGTTGGTCCTTTTTCATATCCTCGTAGGTCCCGTTCATTTCCTCGTAGGTCTTGTTCATTTCCTTGTAGGTCTCGGCCTTTTCTAGGAGCCTCTTGAAAAACCTCATAACCCTGGTTTTTAACTCTATATCCAGTCTTTTTTTCCTTCCATTTCTTTCACATCTGATTTCTTTCAATGTCTCTGCATGGTGGCTGCTTTCCTGAGTTGGTCGATTAGCTTTGTGTGGTAGATGTCCTCTAAGGGACAGTGGCTCAGCCTCCTCAGTTACCCGAGGTGGATACTTTTGCTGCAGACCTTGTTGCACAGTATTGTTGAAGTTAAACCTAGATTATTGTTATTAGTACTAGGAGGGTTTGACCTCCATGCCAATTGGCTGTGAGGGTCAGCTGTGCTCAGGTTGGATGGGCAGAGTCTCTGGGCTGAGCAGGCAGCGTCAGCTTCGCCCCATGTGGCACCTGGGTCTCTGTGCCTGGTGGTAATGGCTGCAAGCACCTCAGAGATAGCTGCTGCCGAGCTCTACCCACTGCTGGACAATTCAGCCTCCCCAAATGAGTCTGCACACCCAAAATCTTACCCAGGGTTGTAAAACAATGCAGTTCGGAAAAAAAATGGTGGCGGAACAGAGGGATGCTATGTGAATCTGGTCCCAGGGCAGAAGGAGGGAGCAGCTTGAGGGTAGCGCAGGGAGTGTTTTTTGGTGAGTAAGGGGACAGCTGTGTTCCGGGAGAAGATAGGGGATTACTGGACTGGCCTCCTCTGCCTGAGCGGTCCCAGTACTGCTGGGTTCTCTTGCTGAGCCACCAATGCGGAGGCAGACCACACCATCTTGAAGGGGAAGGATTGGAAAATATACAGCTGCAATACCCACTGGATGGCTGAGACCCCAGAACACTGGCGCCCAGTTGGCGCAGACACGCAGTGTCTGAGGAGCTCTGCACTCCAGCACTGAAAGGTCAGATTTCCCCTGGGGTTACTTTGTTTTTTGGTTTTTAAATATATTTTATTGATTTTTTACAGAGCTGAAGGGAGAGGGATAGAAAGTCAGAAACATCGATGAGAGAGAAACATCAATCAGCTGCCTCTTGCACGCCCCCTCCTGGGGATGTGCCCGCAGCCAAGGTACATGCCGTTGACCGGAATCGAACCCGGAACACTTCAGTCCACAGTCTGACGCTATATCCACTGAGCCAAACCGGTCTCGGTTACCCTGGGGTTACTTTGGGCACAAGACTGAGGTAGCTGTTGGAACTGAGAGATCTGTGCCTTGGAACGCAAAGCCAGGAAATCTGAGCCTGAAATAAAATCTGTGGCTGTTGGAGCTTTAAAGCATGGGACAGGGCCCTTGGAGCTGGTGGCAGAGGCAATTCCTGGAGGGCAACCCATTTGGACCTGACAGAGGAGGGAAACCCAGAAGATTTTGGCAGGGTCCTGGCTGCTAAACCAGCAGTCACCATTAGAGAGGCAGCTCTGGAGCAGCCCACCCCCACAAATCAGTATTGCATACCACAGGGACAGAGAGATTTTAGTTCAGGCTAGAGAGGACCAATAGACCCAGAGGTCAATCTAGAAACACTGTCACCCAGGGGCCGAATCACAAGTTGACTCTTGTGTAACACAAGGAATTGATTTTATTTTCTCTTTATTCTATTTTGGGATTAGTGTTCTACAGTCTATTTTCATCTACCCTTTAGTATCTTTTACTCTACCTCAACTTCACCTTTATGCCACCGCTCTCTTGCTAAACTTTCCCTATTTAGTGCCTTGTTTCCTTACACTTTTCCCGCTTTAGATTTACCTTAATTCATTTTTACCCCCTTTAAAAATTTCACCCCACTTATATATCTATTCTTCAACCACCTACTCCAAGTCCACATATACCTCTTGCTTCTCTGACTTCACTATCCCAAATTGTTTTTATCTCTGTCCTGTTGTTGATGTTTACTTGACTGTTGATTATATTGATTTTTTATGCAGGTTTGTGAGATTGATTTGCTTATTATTTTATTTTGGTTTGTTCTGTAGGTTTTTTTTTGATGTTGCTTCTTGTTTTGTTGTCCTCATTTGCATTGTTTTTTAGATAGATTTTTGCTTCTATGTTCCCTCACCTCCCTTGATATTAGTAGTTGTATGTAGTTTGTATCAATCTGCAGGTACTTGTTGCTGTTTTTTGTTCGGATTAGTGGCTGTCCTATAGGAGTTTCCATCCCACATTTATAGTTTATTTCTTCTTCCTTCCTTCCTTCCTTCCTTCCTTCCTTCCTTCCTTCCTTCCTTCCTTCTTCTTCTTTCTTTCTTTCTTTCTTTCTTTCTTTCTTTCTTTCTTTCTTTCTTTCTTTCTTTCTGTCTTTCTTTCCTTTTTACCTCTTCCCCTTTTCCCAATATCATTTTGGCATTCGTGTCTTTCTTTTAGTGAGTGTGTGTGTGTGGGGGGTTCTCTTTCATTTTGTGCGTGTGTGTGTATGGGTGAATGTCTGTGTGTGTGTGTGTGGGGGGGGGCGGGGATTCTCTTTCTTTTTTCTCACCTATCCCGAATTTGCCTTTCTCTGGTGATCACCTTTATTTGGAGTTACCAATACTGTGACTACATTCCTGTTCAGTGTCTGGGGCGTTGCACCTGGTTGTGTTGTATTTTGTGCCTTTAAATCAACGCAGGAGAGTGAGAACTACCTAACCAGATACACAGAGAAGAGAGACCATGGGGAGACAAAGAAACAGCCCACATATGAAAGAAAAACAAGCCTCACCAGAAAAGGAGGTAAACGAAATGGAAGTTAACAACATGTCAGAAAGAATTCAGAGAAATGGTCATAAGGTGGCTGAAAAGAATGGAAGACAAATTTGACAATATGAATAAGAACCAAGAGGAATTGAAGAAGAACCAAGAGGAAATGAGGAAGACCTGGGAAGAAATGAAGAAGAGCCAAGAAGAAATGAAAAGTGACATTGCTGAAGTAAAGAACTCAATAGAAAGTATTAAGAGTAGACTAGAAGAAGCATAGGACCACATCAGTGAGCTAGAAGACAAGGCAGGATAAAATAATCAAGTAGAGCAGCTTCTAGAAAAAAAAATTAAAAAGCAGGAGGAGAGCCTAAGGGAACTTTGGGACAACATGAAACAAAACAACATCCATATAATTGGGCTTCCGGAAGGACAGGAAACTGAGCAAGGAATAGAAAATAGGTTGGAAGAAATAATGACAGAAAACTTCTCTGATATAGGAAAAAAAACAACCATACAAATCCCAGAAGCTCACAGAGTCCCAAGCAAAATGAATCCCAAAAGACCTATGCCAAGGCACATTATAATTAAATTGGCAAACACCAATGACAAAGTAAGAATCTTAAAAGCTACCAGAAAGAGACAGAAAATCACCTACAAAGGAACCCCCATCAGATTAACAAGTGATCTCTCAACAGAAATGTATCAGGCCAGAAGGCAATGGAATGCAATTTACAAAGTCATGCAAAGGAAGGGTCTGAATCCTAGAATACTATACCCAGCAAGGCTATCAATCAAAATTGAAGGTCAAATCAGGAGCTTCACAGATACAAAAGGACTAAGGGAATTCATTACCACCAAACCAGCAATGCAAGAAATGCTAAAGGGTCTGCTGTAAAAAGAAATAGGAAGCGAAGAAGGAACACATGGGTAAAGAACAAAAATGGCAACATATAAATACCTATCAATAATAACTTTAAATGTACATGGTTTAAATGCTCCAATCAAAAGACATAGGGTAATAGACTGGATAAGAAAACATGACCCATGTATCTGCTGTCTACAAGAAACCCACCTCCGAAAAAAAGACACACAAAGATTAAGGATGAAAGGATGGAAAAAAGTTATTCAGGCGAATGGAAATAAAAAAAAAGATGGGGTAGCAATACTTATAACTGACAAAATAGATCTCAAAGTGAAGAACATAACAAGAAATAAAGAAGGCCACTTAATAACACTAAAGGGAGCAATCCAAGAAGAAGAAATAACTCTGGTAAACATATATGCACTCAATACAGGAGCACCCAAATACATACAAAAACTTCTAGAGGATATCAAGGGAGAGATAGACAGCAATACAATCATAGTAGGAGACTTTAATACCCCACTATCACCATTGGACAAATCCTCTAAACAAAAAATCAGTAAAGGAACATCAATCCTCAATGACTCACTAGACCAGAAGGAATTAATTGACATCTTTAGATCATTTCACCCCAAAGCCACAGAATATACATTCTTTTCAAGTGCCCATGGGTCATTCTCAAAGATAGACCATGTGTTGGGTCATAGGCAAAGTCTCTCCAAATTCAAGAAGATAGAAATCATATCAAGCATATTCTCAGATCACAGTGGCATAAAGCTGGAAATCAACTACAATAAAAACAATCTAAAGAAATCAAACACATGGAGACTAAACAGCATGCTATTAAACAATGACTGGGTTACTAGAGAGATCAAAGAAGAGATAGAAAACATCATGGAAACAAATGACAACAATAGCACAACAATCCAAAATCTATGGGACACAGTGAAAGCAATTTTGAGAGGGAAGTTCATAGCTCTACAATCCTACTGCAAAAAACTAGAAACAGCGGCAATAAATTATCTAACCCAACAACTCAAAGAGTTAGAAAGAAAGCAACAAGAAAAGCCCAGTGTAAGCAGAAGGAAGGAAATAGTAAAGATCAGAGCAGAAATAAATAACATAGAGACCAAAGAAACAATACAGAAGATCAACAAAACCAAGAGCTGGTTCTTTGAAAGGATAAACAAGATTGATGAACCTCTAGCCAGGCTCACCAAGAAACAAAGAGAGAGGACCCTAATAAATAAAATCAGAAATGAAAGAGGTGAAATAACAACAGACCCCATCGAAATACAAAGGATTGTTAAAAATATTATGAACGACTCTACTCCAACAAACTGGACAACCTGGAAGATATGGATATATTTCTAGAAAAATATAATCTCCCAAAACTCAATCAGGAAGAATCTAAACAGCTCAATAGACCAATAACTGTGGAAGAAATTGAAGCAGTCATCAAAAAGCTTCCAACAAACAAAAGCTCAGGGCCAGATGGCTTCAGAGGGGAGTTTTAGCAAATATTCAAGAAAGAACTAAAACCTATCCTCCTCAGACTATTCCAGAAAATTCAAGAGGATGGAACACTTCCAAACTCCTTTTATGAAGCTAGCATCACCTTAATACCAAAACCAGATAAAGATGACACAATGAAAGAGAATTACAGGCTAATATCCCTCATGAATATAGATGCCAATATCCTCAATAAAATTCTAGCAAATCGGATCCAGCAGTACATCAGAAAGATCATACACCATGACCAACTAGGATTTATCCCAGGAATGCAAGGATGTTACAATATCTGCAAATCAATAAATGTGATACATCACATAAACAAATTGAGAGATAAAAATCACATAGTCATATCAATTGATGCAGAAAAAGCATTTGACAAAATCCAACACCCTTTCTTGATAAAAACTCTCAACAAGGTAGGAATAGAAGGATCATACCTCAACATAATAAAAGCCATATATGATAAATCCACAGCAAACATCATACTCAATGGGCAAAAACTACAACCATTTCCCCTAAGAACAGGAACAAGACAGGGTTGCCCACTCTCACGACTCCTGTTTGACATAGTACTGGAAGTATTAGCCATTGTAATTAGACAAGAAGAAGAAATAAAAGGCATCCAAATTGAAAAAGAAGAAGTAAAGCTATCCTTATTTGCAGATGACATGATATTGTACATAAAAAACCTGAAAGACTCCATAAAAAAACTAATAGGCTTAATAAATGCGTTTAGCAATGTAGCAGGCTAAAAAATTAACGCCAAGAAATCTATGGCATTTCTATACACGAATAGTGAACTTACAGAAAGAGAGACTAAAAAAGCAATCCCATTTACCATCATACCAAAAAAATTAAGATACCTAGGAATAAACTTAACTAAGGAGGTAAAAGACCTATTCATGGAAAACTATAGGACACTAAAAAAAGAGATAAAGGAAGATGTAAACAGACGGAAGAACATACCATGTTCATGGATTGGGAGAATCAACATCATTAAAATGTCCATACTACCCAAAGCAATCTATAAATTTAATGCACTCCCCATTAAAATACCAATGGCATATTTCACAGACCTAGAAAGAACTCTCCAAAAATTCATCTGGAATAAAAAAGGGCCCCGAATAGCCACAGCAATCCTTAGAAGGAAGCACAAAGTTGGTGGAATTTCAATACCAGATTTCAAGCTGTATTACAAAGCTACTGTTCTCAAATCAGCCTGGTACTGGCACAAGAACAGACATACAGATCAATGGAATAGAATAGAGAATCCAGATATCAACCCAAACCACTATGCTCAATTAATATTTGACAGAGGAAGCATGAACATAAAATGAGTCAAGACAGTCTCTTCAATAAATGGTGCTGGGAAAATTGGACAGATACATGCAAAAAAAATGAAACTAGACCACCAACTTACACCATACATAAAAATAAACTCAAAATGGATACAAGACTTAAACATAAGACGGGAAACCATAAAAATATTACAGGAATCCACAGGAAGAAAAATGTCAGACATATGCTGAAAGAACTTCTTTGATGATACTGCTCCTAGGACAATGGAAAGTAAAGACAAAATAAACAAATGGGACTACATCAAAATAAAAAGCTTTTGCACAGCTAAAGAAACCATCAACAAAACAACAAGAAAACCCACTGTATGGGAGAACATATTTGCAAATGTTATCAGTGATAAAGTTTTAATCTCAAGCATCTACAGGCAACTCACACAATTCAATAAAAGGAAGACCAATGATCCAATAAAAAAAATGGGCAACAGACCTAAATAGAATCTTTTCTAAAGAAGACAAAAGGAAGGCCCAGAGACATATGAAATCTTGCTCAAAGTCACTAATTATCCGAGAGATGCAAATCAAAACGACTATGCGGTGGCATCTCACACCTGTCAGAATGGCTTACATCAACAAATCAACAAACAACAAGTGCTGGTGAGGATGCGGAGAAAAAGGAACTCTCGTGCATTGCTGGTGAGATTGTAGACTAGTGCAGCCACTGTGGAGAACAGTATGGAGTTTCCTCAAAAAACTAAAAATGGAGCTTCCATTCTACCCAGTGATCCCACTTCTAGGAATATACCGCAAGAAACTAGAAATGCGAATTAGAAAGGATATATGCACCCCTATGTTCATAGCAGCACAATTTACCATAGCTAAGATTTGGAAACAGCCTAAGTGCCCATCAGCAGACGAGTGGATTAAAAAACCATGGTACATATACACAATGGAATACCATGCTGCGGTAAAAAAGAAGGAGCTCCTACCATTTGCAACAACATGGATGGATTTGGAGAGCATTATGCTAAGTGAAATTAGCCAGGCAGAGAAAGAGAAATATCACATGATCTCACTTATTGTGGAATATAATGAATGACATAGACTGATGAACAAGAATGGATCCAGAGACTGAGAAAACTCCATCAGAATATCAAACCTCAGGGTAAGTGGCAGGTGGTGGGAATAAGGGGGAAAGTCAATATATTTGAACTCTTGAACTAAGGTAAGTAATTTGTGTTTTTACGTCCCTAACAAAGTTTATATAAAGTTATAAAAAAAAATTGGCAGCTAGTTTGAGATTGAATTGACATGGCCTAGAGCTTGTCATCTCCTATGGACACCAGTCCTTAGGGTAGGCCCTCCTTAACCTCCCATGACACCATAATACCCTTGCATGATATTATTTTACAATGTCATTATAATATTTGATATTTGACAACAGCATATTATACAATTATCCCAAATAAACTTACAAACTAATTCTTTGAATGTTGGGAAGCAATTTAAAATAGGATAGAAAAGGAATTAATCCCTTTCAGAAGGAATTAGGCACTGGGAAGTCACCCAAGCATTCTATATTGGCCCCTCTTGCCCTTTTTGCCAAGAGGGACCCTCTTCTTACTATCCAAATACACACAGCTGTTGCCTGAGCTTTCAGTTCAAGCTGTGGCTGAAGCCTCTGGGCAGCTGGCACCATGGATCTGTCTCTCGAACAATGGTGTGAGCTTGGCCCTCTCTGGAGAAGAAACCTGGGTCCCCCAAGATATGTGATCAGTACCAGGTCCCCGCCAGTAGGCGAGGGGACCCCAAGGCAGGTGCTGGACGTGGAGGCCACGGGGGCACAGACTACAAAGGAGACAGAACTGAACCTCACTTCACCCTGTCTGGCCCCGGAGGATGGCTGGTTAGCCAGAGATGGGTAAGATTCATCAGGGAAGGAACAACCTAAGACAAGCACAGTCACAGAGGGGCCAACAGGAGAGAACTAAAAGGTCAACAGAGGTGGGGCACAGACCCTCACCCATAAACCTTGCAGGGGCCTGAACTCTTTCCCCTTCTGAGTGAGGTCTCCTACCCCCATGGCTGTTTTGTCTTCCACACACGGCTCAGATTGGGACCCAGGTTGCAGACAGAGATTGGGCCAGCAATAGCTGCTCTATATCTAAATTTAGTCTAGTATCAGGAATGCTCAGGACCTACTCAAGAGTGCAAATAATACTTTCCACTAATATTTACAGGGTAAACTAAGATTTCTGCTTGAGCATTTAAATTGACAGTAAAATAGTAATCAAGTTTTCAGATTAATTTAAATTGGCCAAGTGAAATAAGTGAACACTCAAGAAAATTTAAGTGTACTGGACAAAAAGCTGTTCCTAAAACAATAACTGAAATATATATTAGTAATTCATCTCACTGTAAAATTGCCTAACATCCAATTAACCTAAAGCAGTCATATTTGTGTGCAAAAATTAAAATTACCAAGGCTGCAATATAAAATTTCCAAAAGCCCTCATTAATAAAAAAAGGTGGGGGATAGTAGGGTAATATCATGTAAGGAAAAATATCCTGTAAGTAAAATACATCTAGAAAATTCTTACTCCAGAAAAGTAACTTCCATTTGTAAGGCCAACAGCAGGACACCCATGAAAACACACACATGGTGTCAAAATAAGCCAAAGGAAAATCATTTAGGCAAAAATAAAAAGAATATCAAGTCTATTTTGCAGAGAGGATCGCTTTGTTAACTTTTCGTCGAGAATGTGTTTGTGTGTTTTCAGAGAACAACTCCAAGACCATGTGGGTTCCTGCAACAGTGAGGAACTGATGGGTCTGTTACAGTCACAAGGATGGTCCAGAGATGGGGGACACTGATTACGCCTTGCCATGCTAGCAGTCGGCAGCTGTGGATGGCTGCAGGTGGCCCAGGACCAAACCAGAGAGGATGGATCTTGCATTGCCACGATGTGTCCACCATCTGGATACCATTGCTGACATGTACACATAAAGAACTATTTGAAATTGAAACTGGGACTCAGAACAGTTGGACACTGAAACTGAGACTCAAACGTTTTTTGTTTTTATACATTTATTTCTAGTATGCAGAGGCAAGATATTTTTGAAGAAAAGAAACAGGGGAGAGTGCTTGATATAGAGGCAGGGAGGTATTGAACAGGCTGACAAGCTACAGGGGGAAGGCTGGGGTGGATCGGAGGTGGATCCTGGGGGAGATCAACCGAAGGACTTGTATGCATGCATATGAGCATAACCAATGAATGAAAGACACTGGGGCGGGAGGGGGGCAGGTGGGGACATGTGCTGGGGGGTAGAGGAGGCTGGGGGGAGGATAATGGGGAAAAAAAAGGAAAACATATGTACTACTATTAAATATAAGTTATACTGCAAAAAAATAAAAAAAAATTAATTAAAAAAACCCTAACATCCAAAAAAACAAAACAAACAAACAAAGAAACAAGCAAAAAACAATGCAGTCCGGTAGTTTCCCGAATGAGAGAGCAAGTCAGGAGTCCTCTCTGAGCGCTCGTGCACCTTCTGCTGTTTCCAAGTTTACATGCATTCTCCACAAGCTTGCCCTCTCCACAATCTCACAGACCTTTGCAGCACCTGAGTTTCTGCATGCTTCTCTACTGTCCAGTTTCACCCCGTATGAGTGTGGGTTTCCCGGACTTTGCCCAGAATTGGGGAATCAGTGCAGTGGGACGCCTTTGTCTTTGCAGCCGCCTGCCCTCTCTGTTCGCTCTCTCTCTCTCTTTCTCTCTCTCGCGCACGCAGGTTTCCAAACCTCTGACTTTGTGCATATCTTCAAAGCTGCCCTCTGCTGCTCCTCTGAGTCACAGTGTCCTATCTTTACTTTTATTTGTGGAATTTTCACTCAACCAGCTTTCCAGTGATTCTGGATGATGTTTGTTCTGTCGTTAAGTTGTAGTTTTGAAATTGCTGTGTGGGGCAGCAAGTGTTTACCTATGCCGCCATCTTGGTTCCTCCCTGGCATTATTTTAATTGATTATTATTGCCAATTGATTATCAGATGCATTCTGAGTTTAGAAACACATGTGACAGTCATGTCTCTGGGACTTTAAAAAGGTCTGCAGTCTGGTGATCCGCTCTTGCGTGTTACAGCCACTCTTTCTCCTGGGAGGGAGACGGTTGTGTGGTTACTGCTCTGAAACAATTAATGTAGTGAAAATCCAAGTGCTTAGATCAGATCACTGTCTTTCCTCATTTACTCAGAGTAAACACCAATTTATTTATCACCAGTTCTTGAGTTGTGACTTATTTGCACAGCTTGCCTATGCTCCTGGAGGTGGTATTACTGGGTCCTGTTCACACGCTCTAGTTCCTTACTTTCCCCAGGTGGCAGGATCTGGGCTGGTAGGACATATTACAATGTTCCCTGGAAATCAAAGGGGCCAGGGTTATTTTCAGTTCTAAATGTTATATAATATGAATTGGGAAACTAACACACTGACATGAGTTCAGTTGAAATGGAAGAGGGAGAAAGTCAAAACCATCAGCAGCAGAATCTTTTAGTACCTACTGTGTTCTATGGAGTGAGGTGCTACAACTTTTATCTTATTTAATCTATACAATAACTTGATGGGATGGTGCTGTGAGTATACCCATGTCACACAGATAGGAAAACCAAAATTCAGAGAGGTTGAGTCACTTGTGCACAGGTGACATGTTAGAGACAATTCCTGGATATTCTGGAGCCTGTGCTATTGACCACTGCACTGTGAGAAACATTGAAAATAATGGTTAGCCTGAAGATGAGAAAGAAAAGACTCAGAGGAGAGATAATTGTTCTCTTCAAATCCCTGGAAGGCAGAGTGATTAACTGAAAAGACCGCAGGACCAGAGAGATTAGAAGTGTCCCTAAGACAGACAGCTAATAAATAGTAGAGCCAGAATTCTAACCAGAGGCTATTGGAGAGTTATTTCTACATCCATAAAAAAGAAAATAACAACTACTTTACAGAGTTGTTGGGAGTATTAAATGAAGCAATATTTGGAAATCACATAGGCCTGAAAATTAGTAAGTGCTTAGTAAATGTTTAATTTCCATATCACCTCCTTCCCTCCCCCCCTACCCCAAAGAGTTGATGTATAGAAGAATTTTACTATAAAGTTCCCACAGACTGAAAAGTAGAGTTTCAGAGAGATACATTTTAGTTCATTTTAGAGTGAATGCTATCCAACAATTGTCTATTAGACAGGCCTCTATCAAACAGCAGGCCTAGGTATGGGCACTGGAGATGCAGAAATAAGTAAGATGTGGGTCCTTCCCTCAAGAAGTTTCCAACCCACAAGGGAAGCAAATAAGATGAGAAGCATATTCATGTGCTTCATAGAATATTTCCCATTTTATTAGAGACCAGAAATCAGCAGGCAGCTTGGGGAGATTGTCTCCTTGGTCCTGGAGGTGGTTATGAAGCGGCTGTCAAGGACTTTAATAGGACAGAGGCCTCAGACTTTTGGAGCTTCTGCCACAAAATGGTCCAGACTATGTACATCCTGGGGTAGGTTCTACTATTTATTAGCTGTCTGTCTTAGGGACACTTCTAATCTCTCTGGTCCTGTGGTCTTTTCAGTTCATCACAGGTCCCCAAAAGCCTTTAAGACAAAGAGGCAGAGGGTATGGGTATGGGAGTAAATTCAAGTGCCAGTCCTGCTCCAGAATAAATCCCCAAGGAGGCTGCTTTGTGATGGCCCTCCCGAGAGCACTAATAAGTGCAATAGATGGAAATATGAACAGAAAGTGCTCTGGGCATTATTAGCTTTCCAGAGACTCAAAGGACTTGTGCCCTCACTTCATTCAGGTCTCTGCTCAAGTGCCAACACCTCTGAGAAACCCTCCTTGACTACCCCTTTCTGCCACTCTCTGTCCCGGAGTCTCCTGCATACTTCTCCCTTCTCATACTTATCCCATCTAATTAATGGTTGCCTGATGGATTGGTTATTTTCCTCCATAACTAGAATTGTTGGTTCGATGGGAAAGGAAGCTTATCTGTTTTATTCATTGTGGAATCCCTGGCACATTTGCAAAAACCAGGATACCAAAACCCACTTCTCAAATTTGTTGGGAGGATTATATGAGGTAACATTTGGAAAATATTGTTCCTGACATGTAATAAATACTCAATAAATGCTAATTTATTCCCTTTCCTCAGGCTCTTCTGTGCCTTGAACAGGTTTTCTATTAGTAAATGAATAGATGTGCCTATGTTTCCTGACTTGTAAAATGAGTTAACAATAATATCATGGTATGGTAAAGATGAACTCAGATAAATAGCAGAAGGCTCTAGAACAGGATACCACCATGCCAGATACACATCAAGGTGAGCAAGAGGAAGCATGGGGCCTGTGGACAGGGACAGGAAGCCATTAAACTGCTTCCAGGGAAGAAGAAAGTAGGGAACAACTTGAGACTGCACCTGCCTGTCCCTTGTGTCAACATGGGGCTTACGGCACCATCGACAAATGACTACATAGTTGGATGAATTAATCCTATGTGGGAACAAACAGTAATTTGTACACAAGGCTCCTGGGCAGATACTGAGTTCTAAAATTAAAAAAAAAATTTTTTTATTGATTTTAGAGAGGAAGGGAGAAGGAGAGAGATAGAAACATCAATGATGAGAGAGAATCATCGATAGGCTGCCTCCAGCACACCCCCCACTGGGGATTGAGCCTGCAACCTGGGCAAGTGCCCTGACTGGGAATCAAACCATGAACTCCTGGTTCTTAGGTTGATGCTCAACCCCTGAGCCACATTGGCCCGGCAGTTCTAAAATGTTAATGGTCACTTTCCGCAGGTTTGTGAGCATGACCAGCTCCTGGGACCAGCTCCTGGGACCAGCTGCTCTGCCCTTTCCCCTACTTTGAAGAAAGAAAGAATCTGTCCACTCAGCTACAGATGCAGAAATATAAACCCAGAGGCTTGGCACCCCGTGGTGTGACTGCGGAACCCGGGGTCTATGGCCAGGGCTGCAGGACCACCCCCCCCCCACTTCCCTGGTGTTGTCTGAAATTAGGAGCAGAGCAGAGTGAAAGAGCATTGACCCATGGGACAAGAAAACAAGAGATTGCAATTCAGTCTGATCAGGGCTGAGATGATGTGGGAAGGACAGAACAGGAAATAGTTAATTCCAGCTGTCAATTATTAGCACCATCAATCTATGTTTTTAGAACAGGAACATAGAACAGGAACTATGTTTTTCAAATGATACCTCATATAATCCTCCCAACACTCTCTACATGCCTGAGAGAGACTTGCTTGTCCTTCTCTGAAGGGAGCCCTCAGCCTCAACCCTGATGGGGTACTGGGCTTCTTGCCTCTCCCACAGTCAAAGGGCTCTTTGGGGAGAGGCCCTGAATTCTCTCCTTGTTATTCCTGAAGCAGTAAGGCAGCAGTCCCCCCGGCCCACTTCCCTGTCCTCTGATGAAAGAGCCTGGGCTTTGGAGCCAGAGGCCTATTACTAAGCATGTTTAGGCCTCACGTATAGAACTGGAAGGCTAGCCTGCAAGGCTGTTGTAAACGTTAGCAATGCTATGCAGCATTCAATCAATCTTAGCAATTATTGTTTAATAATACAGATTATAAAATATACATTTTAATTTAAGAGTAAAGTGAAATCTTCAGTATAATAAGCAAGGCATTCAACTTCAAAAACACTGCAATCTTAACATGCAAACAGTTCCTGTTTGTACAAAACCAGAAATGCTCAGTATTCCACTAAAGCGGTTGGGCAGAATAATTTGTACTGAGAACAGCCTGTGAAAGTTCTGACATTGGGGCCAACACACAGGAACACATCAGACGTTGCTGACACTGCAGTTTGTTCCTATCTGGGAGTCCTTTTAGATGCCTTGGCTTATGCAAGGGGTTCAGGGATATCTCAAAACCCCAAAGATGAAAGTGTAGGTTGGCTAAGCTCCCTCATCTTGGCCCTGTGGAAGCAAGTGGAGACAGGCTAGCTGGAAGCAGTGCCATCTTTGTTCCTTCCCCCCCGCACAGTACCACCGGATTTTCACTGTGAAGACTATTTTCAGCATTGCTTTCTTTAAGATGTTCATCTGAGTGCCTGGATGAGATGTTAGGAATTCTTGTCCTTCTATTAGACATCATATTAAGACTGAATTGTAGAAATAACATTATCTGGCCCTTGATGGACACTGCATGTCTCATGTGGCACTGCAGTACTGAGATACCACTTCTCTATAGTTCCAGGTAAAACTTGGAAGTTAGTTTGTCTGCTCAATTTATTCTATTATCAGGGTAAATAAAAAAATAAATGTATTAAGGTGACATTGATTAATAACATTTTATAAGTTTCAGGTGTACAATTCTGTAATATATCATCTGTATGTTGCATTGTGTTCAGCATCCAATGTCTACTCTCCCTCTGCCAGCATATTTGACCCTCTTTAAGCTCTTTGTCCTCCTCCCAACCCCCTTTCTCTTGGGTAATCACCCTTCTGTTGTCTTTGTTTTATTTGTTCATTTGCTGCCTTCTATTTTATATCTCACATATGAGTGAAATCAGATGGTTCTTATTCTTTTCCATTTGACTTATTTCACTTAGCATGATATTTTTAAGATCTATCCATGCAAATGGCAGTGTCTGATACTTTTTTATGGCTGAGTAGTATTCCATTGTGTATATACATTGAATGGCCAGATTATTATGGTCTCTGAATGCATAATAATTTGGCCACTCAGTGTATGTGTATATATATATATATATATATATATATATATATATATATATATTAGAGGCCCGGTGCATGAATTGGTGCATGGGTGGGGTCTGGCCAGCCTGACCAGGTGGAGGGGACATGAGCAGTTGGCTGGCCTGCCTGCTGGTCGAACTCCTGGTTGAGGGGACAATTTGCATATTAGCCTTTTATTATATAGGATTAGAGACCTGATACCCAAAATTTGTACATAGGGGTGGTGGAGGTGTCCCTCAGCCCAGCCTGCATCCTCTCCAATCTGGGACCCATCGAGGGATGTCCTACTGCCCATTTAGGTCCGATCCTACTGAGATCGGACATCCTTTTCACAATCCAAGACTGCTGGCTCCCAACTGCTCACCTGCCTGCATTTCTGATTGCCCTTAACCGCTTCTGTTTGCCTGCCTGATTGATGCCTAACTGCTCCCCTGCCAGCCTGTTTGCTCCTAACTGCCCTCCCCTGCAGGCTTGGTCACCCCTAATTGCCCTTCCCTGCAGGCCCGGTTGCCCCCTACTTCTCTCCTCTGCTGGCCTGGTCACCTCTAACTGCCCTCCCTGCAGCCTTGATGGCCCCCAACTGCCCTCTCTTGCAGGCCTGGTCCTTCCTAACTACCCTCCCCTGCTGGCCTGATCACCCACAACTGCTCTCCCTTGCAGACCTGGTCCCTCCCAACTGCCCTCCCCTGCTGACCATCTTGTGGCAACCATCTTGTGTCCACATGGGGGCAGTTATCTTTGACCACATGGGGGCAGCCATCTTGTGTGTTGGAGTGATGGTCAATTTGCATATTACTCTTTTATTATATAGGATATACACTGAGTGGCCAGATTATTATGTGTACAGAGATCATAATAATCTGGCCACTTAGTGTATACCACATATTCTTTATCCAGTCATCCATTTAAGGACATTTAGATTGTTTCCCTGTTGTGGCTACCATGTATAATGCTGCAATGAACATAAAGATACATGTATCTTTACAAATATATGCTTTCATTTTTTTTAGATAGACATCTGGAAGAAGAATTGCTGAGTCATATTGTGGTTCCATTCTTAATTTTTTAAGAAAACTCCATACTATTTTCCATAGTGGTTTTATTCCCACCAGCAGTGTATGAGCATTCCTTTTCCTCTACATCCTCTCCAACATTTGTTAAATTAATTAGCTGAGAGAGTGAATGCTTCCTATTTCCTCATATAACTGGGGTCCCCTGGGTTGGGGGATGTGGGCAACCCAGAGACACTGGCCATTGGGCTGTAGTGGCTATGAAGACTGTGGAACAGCATGGAGCAATGGGTATGGGTAGTGGCACTGTGTCACCCCATTTGTGTTGTGTTGAAGAAGTGGCAGTTAAAAATATATAGCTGGCCCTAGTCAATTTGGCTCAGTGGATAGAGTATCAGCCTGTGGTCTGTAGGGTTCTGAGTTTGATTCTGGTCAAGGGCATGTACTTTGATTGCAGGTTTGATCCCTGGCCCTGGTTGGGGCTCATTCAGCAGGCAACCTATCTTTGTCACATCAATGTTTCTCTCTCTGTCTCTCCCCCTCCTTCCACTCTCTCTAAAACATCAATGGAAAAATAGCCTCAGGTGAGAATTAACAACAACAACAGCTACATCTGAAAAAATTTTACTAACAGCCACTGGAAACCAGTAAGTTCCCCCTGTTCTACTCTGAGCCCCACAAATTACTGTTAATCTTAAGATTTAGTATTTGACAAACATTATTTTTTATCTTCCAAAAAAGGTCAAATCCTGTGCTGGAAATTGATTGCTGCAGGCTCTTCTTCTATGTCCTTTCTCTTACAATCTCCTTGGCCTTAGACTGTTGAAGTCCTATTCCTCCTTTTAGATGTAGGCCAGATATCAATATGTCCTCTTGGTAGATGGATGATTCCTTCTTGTGCTCCCTTTAGCCTGATATGTGGTTCTTGAGTGTGGGAGCATCCATACCAGACACATTTCTTTAAACCAGGGTCTAGTAATGAGAATGGTCTCCCGTATTCTCCTTCCTTTCATCCAATCCCCTTTTACCTGATTAGTTTTTGTCTCTGCTGAACCATCACAATCCAGGAGACCTTTCTTAACCCCTTAGATTGGATAAGACCACCCTTATCTGTGCTCCCATAGCACTCTGTACTCCCCAAATTATGGCACTGCTCATCATTTTCCATAATTGTATGTTGGTCTGTCCTCCCCTCTAGAAAACCAGCTCTGGGGAGATGAAAAACCTTCCCATTTTGATTTGTTTACTCAGAATACATTCTCAGTACCTAATCTCCCCACCAAGAGTATGTGCTCAATAAATATTGAATGAATGAATGAGAAAACCTGGGTTCAAGTCCCATTGCTGCCACTTAGTTGTGTGACCTTGGAAAAATCAGTCTGTGATTTATATATATATATATATATATATATATATATATATATATATATTATTGCTAGAGGGATAATCCATGTCCTTCCAGCTCTGACACTCTGCTATGGGTTGTGACCCATTTTACTGAACTATCTACAGCTCACATTCTGATCCATCCAGCATGAGTCATGCCTCAAGAATGTTAGGTGCTTGTTCACTCGAAGGATTGTACATTCTATGGGGAACCTTTCACTCTTCAAATATTATCTTTCTGATGTGGTCCTTGGCAGCGTCATGGATCACTCCAGCTCATGCAGATTGCGTCGATTGATGAGAGCAGATGCCTTACCTACTCTCTCAGTTCCTGGCAGTCTTGGCCTTGTGCATTCCCATCAGGGCCCCAGAAGAGGGTGAGACCTGCCAAGCTTGGGAGGGAGCGTGCTGTGATTCCCATGCAGCCTAAGAGTAGGAGAAGCTGTGACTCAGTATTTGTGAAATGTTAGTTTGCGGGTGAGTAAGACCAGACTGAGGCTATGTGTCTTGGAAAGTGGTGAGTCTAATTAATTGGAATTAGAGGCAGAAGGCCAAGGCCAGTTCCCACCATTGCCACTCCCACTTCCTAGCTGTGTCCTCATTCACACATAATCTATCTTTTTCTGAGCCCCATCTTTTTAATCTGTAAAATGGCTGCATGAACAATCAGGTTACTCACCCCTAGTATGGGTTTGGAAGCATAGGGGGACAGGATTTTCATTTTCATTAAGTACCTACTACATGACACTCACTTTACAGTTGTTATTTAATCTATCTTCAGAGTGATTCAGTGTGGTTGCGAGGTGAGATCAGATTCTGGCCTCAACTATGGCTTTCTGTACAGCAGCATTCCCCCAACCATGTGCTGGAATACCCCTTTTCACCTGAAACACTCTTCTGTCCACGGTTAGTAGATAAGCGTTCAGCATATAATCCCACATATTCCCAAATTAAACATGACTTCCAGAGTATTTCTGTATACCAACACTCATGCTTTGGGACTTAGTGGCATAAAGTAACAAGGATTTAAAGGGAAAGGCTCCAGCCATGCCAGAGCTCTAAATTTTATGCTCAGCAGCCTGAAATTGAGCTCCCTGATGTTAGAGTTGCTAGGGTAGCCTTCTCCCCAGATAGGACTTCCTGACACAGACATGCCTGGCGACCCCACTTGTGGAATTTTACTTTCCATCCCTGTAATTCTGGGTCGGCTCATGTGGACCTAAGGGAGGCATTCTTTCAGTAGTGTGCCAACAATGGTTCTCTGGGGTAGGAAGTTGAATTACCACCTGCCTGTTTTCAGGCTCCTTTATGTCCTTGATAACAGGCAAAAAAAAAAAAAAAAAAAAAGAAAAAAAAAAAAAAGAAAAAGAAAAAGAAAAAAAAAAGGTATTGTGCTTTCTAGGGAGATTAATCTGATAACCAAGGGACATAGAGTTGCTGCTAACAAAATTGGGCAGGGCAGGGAGGAGTAATTGACAAGTTCCTCTGAAGGGTCTTCTACATTAAAAATAAATGTTTAGGACTTAAAAGAAAAAAGACTATTAAGTCTCTGATCATACCACCAATGGCTCAGATCCCTCAGGAATGAAGATAGTTTGGGTCATCCCACAGAGATAAGATTTCTGATCAGCTGAAATGTTGGCTGAGAGCAGAAAAACCTTGATATTTAAGCCTTTATTTCTCCACCACTTTTTCTAACTGTGGTTTCATGATGTGTTACAGATGACATCTGTAAGATATCTTCTTTACTGTAACAAATTTCCCTCCCCGCCTTGTTCCCTCACTTTTTGACTTGTGTGTAGGGGTGGTGGTAGATTTTACTGTTTTGTCCATAGGCTATAACATATTAAGATAGAATGTTCATGGAAACAGAGGAGTAAACATCATCCAGATATCCTGCACTCTGGCCTAGCATAATAACTGATGAGACTGCGTCTTGTCCTCCCTTATGTAGAGAGCAAATACACTCCTGTAGGTGGAGGGGCCTGGTTATGTTAGATTTTTATTGTTATAACTAAAGTCCAGGTACATGAAATTTGTGCATGGGGTGGGGGGATGTTCCTCAGCCCAGCCTTCAACCTCTCCAATCTGAGACCCCTTGAAGGATGTCCGACTGCCCTTTTAGGCCTGATGCTACTGGACCAGGCCTAAATGGGCAGTCGGACATCCCTCTCACAATTCAGGACTGCTGGCTCCCAACCGCTTGCCTGCCTGCCTGCCTGATTGCCCCTAACTGCTTTTGCCTGCTTGCCTGATCACTCCCTAACCACTCCCAGGCCAGCCTGATTAATGCCTAATTACTCCCCTGTTGGCCCGATTGCCCCTAACTACCCTCTCCTGCTGGCCTGGTTACCCCTAACTGCCCTCTCCTGCAGGCCTAGTTGTTCTCAACTACCCTCCTCTGCAGGCCTGGTCCCCTCCAACTGCCTTCCCCTGCAGGACATGTACCCACAACTGCCCTCCCCTGAAGGCTTGGTCCCCTCCAACTTCCCTTTCCTACAGGCCTGGTCTCCCACAACTGTCCTCCCCTGTAGGCCTGGTCACCCCTAACTGCCCTCCCCTGCATGCCTGATTGCTCCCAACTGCCCTCCCTTGCAGGCTTGGTCCCCCCCAAACTGCCCTTCCCTATAGGCCTGGTCTCCCACAACTGCCCTTCCCTGCAGGCCTGGGTCTCCCCCAACTGTCTTTGCCTGCAGGTTTGGTCACCCCTGACTGCCCTCCCCTGCATGCCTGATTGCTTCCAACTTCCCTCCTTTGCAGGCTTGGTCCCCCCAACTGTCCTCCCCTGCAGGCTTGGTCACCCCTAATTGCCCTCTCCTGCAGGCCTGGTCGTCCCCAACTTCCCTTCTCTGCCATCCTGGTTACCTCTAACTGCCCTCCCTTGCAGGCCTGGTTCCTCCCAACTGCCCTCCCCTGTTGGCCATCTTGTGGTGACCATCTTGTGTCCACATGGGGGCAGCCATCTTTAACCACATGGGGGCAGCCATTTTGTGTGTTGAAGTGATGGTCAATTTGCATATTACCTCTTCATTATATAGGATAATTGTTTTCACTGTTAAGTTTCAGTGTGGAAGAAAGGTCTATGTAAAAGTTGGATTGCTATGGAGTAGACTATATAGGACATTATTATGTTATTCTGCTGTTATGGTTCTTGAACTCCTGTCTGGAGAGTTTCTAGCCTTAAAAGTCTGACTCCTCAAGGTTTCCCATTGGTTAGTCACCCAAAGAACAGCTTTGAGGAATCAGGGTCTACTCAGAAACATTTGGCTGGTAAGTGTGGTGATGGGGTGTCCAGCTCTGGTGCAGGAGGGATGCCATTAGGTTATTGTGGGGAGAGCAGTTTCTACTTGCTCAGCAGGGCTGCAGCTGCCACAGAAGGTTTTTCCTGAGGCCAAGCTTCTGGGCATGATTCCTAAGCTTTCTTTGAACTTTCCTCCAGAAACTCCCAAAATCTTTGAAATAAATGTCAGGCAGGATAAGCTTCTGATTCTTGCAGAAACAAAGCCTGACATATAGAAATTGGAATAATAGTAATAATTAATGTAATAATAATATAATTAAAGAAAACCTTTATTGAACACATACTGTGTGCCAGGTACTATATTATCCTATACAATAAAAGAGAAACATGCAAATTTGACTGTACCTTCACTCCTGATTGGCTATGCTACCAGCCAATCAGGAGCAGGGGTGGGGCCAAGTGGCACTAGCACTTGGCCCCAAGGCTGTGGGGGGGGAGATGAAAGGGCGGTGGTGGTGAGCGCCCAGCCCTGGGGCACTGTGAGGGGAAGCGGTGGCAGCAGCAGCAGTGGTGGTGGCAGCAGGGAGCAATGGGTGCTGTGAGCGGAAGGGGTGGCGAGCGCCCAGCCCCTGGGGCCAGGTGGTCACAGGCAGCCAGGGCTGAGCTGAGCAGGGTGATGGTTGGGTGCTCAAGGCCTAAATTTAGGCCTTGGGCAGGCTGGGGGTGAGCCATCAGTTGGACATCCCCTGAGGGCTCCCAGTATGTGAGAGGGGGCAGGTTGGGTTGAGGGACCCCTCCCCACCCCAGTACACGAATTTTGTGCACTGGGACCCTATTATGCTAGATATGCATGATTTCATAGCCTCCTTTCAACAATCCTACAAGTATGGTATATTTTTACTTTTTTTTTTCTTTGTGTTTTAGTAGAGGAGGTAACCAAAGCTTACAGAGATTTCAATATTTGTCTAATGTCTCAAATTTGGAACTTATGTCCTTTCATGCCTCACAAGTTAAGATTACAACATCATGTTTTAGATTTTTATTATAGGAAGTTTTCAAACATGCACAAAAAGAGAGAATAGTATAGCACACCTCTGTGTACCTATCAGTCAGTTTTAGTAAATCATTAAACACAGCATAGTGCAGTACACTCTATGCTATTAGTTTATATCTGCAGGAGCTAACACTACTGGGTTTTCTTGAATGTTTGAGGTTTAAAGGTTTGGAGATTGAATTGGTTGTAAATATTAGAGCAGTGTTAATTATAATTATATTAAGATTTAAAAATATGTAAAGTTTAAAACTTGAATATCAAAATATCATTAAAATGAAAAGGAAAAAAATAAACTGAGATTTCTTTTGCCACAGATGTGATATTTTAAAAATATCTTTATTATATAAAGAGTTCAAGAAGAAAATTAACAAATATAGTGGACAAGTGAGTTTCTAGAAAAAGAAACAATAGTTATAAAGCTTACTAGTAAAGCAATAAAAAAGGAAAATGCTATTTTCACTTATTAAATGAAACATTTTTAAAATAAGTGTTCATATTCCACTGAAGGAGGGTGATATAGTACAATCCTATTGGAAATTAACTTGATGAAATATAGTATAGACTTAAAGAAATTTATGTCCTTCAATCCAAAAATTCCAACAAAATAATCTTCTCTTAAGGAATTATGAGAGGTGTGGGAAATATTTCTATTACAAAGAATCTCATTATAGGGTAAATTATGGAGCAAAAGTATTGTGAAAAAGTCCCAAAGCCTAACTATAAGAGAATGTGTAAATTATGATGTGTACTCAGGTAAAGCATTATAGAAGCATCCTATCTAATAAAAGAGTAATATGCAAACTGACCATACCTTCGCTACACACAATAAGCCATGCACACCATCCACGCCCACCAGCCAATCAGGAGTGCTATGCACCAACCAAGATGGCTGCTGGCCTTGGGCAGCCCGGGGTTGGGGCAGAGCCAGTGATTTGCCCATGGCAGGGCAATTGCTGGCTGGTGCAAGGCCAGGGTTGAGGCAAGGCTGGGGCTGGGATGGAGCAGGGCCCTGGGGGTACCCTGCCCAGGGCCCGAGCCTCGGAGCCTCAGCCAGAGGCTTGTGGCCTTGACCTGGGGCCAAGTGATCGTAGGCACTGGGGGTTCCCTGCCCAGGGCCTGAGCCTCAAACAGAGGTTTGTGGCTTTGGCTGCCCAAGCCTCAAACAGAGGCTTGTGGCTTTGGTGGGGGGTGGAGCAGGGTGATAGCTCATGCTGGGGGTCAACTGCGCAGGGCCCCATCATGGGAGCAGGGCAATCAAGCGCGCTGGGGCCTGGCCCTAGACCTGAGCCTTGGATCCTTGGCCAGAGGCTTGGGGCCTTGGCCGGGGTGGAACAGTGCAATCGCAGCTAACTGGGGGGGTCCCCCACCGCCCAGGGCCAGAGGCTTTAGGCCTTGGCAGGGGTGGAGCCAGAGATCAGAAGAGATAGGTCTGAATTGTAGAGGAAACACCTTTTCTGACTGCTCATTGACTAAGCTCCCTGTATGCCACTGGTAATATTCTTAGTAACTTGGGTATAAGATTCCAAAAAAGTAATGTAGGGTTCTTTCACCACACTCCTGGAGAAAAAAACAAAGGTCTTCTGCTGGAGGGCTAAGAAACATCATATCCTTTCCCTAGGTAGTTTGGCTCAGTGGATAATGCCTAGGTTTGCCAACCACAGGGTCTGGGTTATATTCTGATCAAGGGCATGTACCTAGGTTGCAGGCTCCTCCCTGGCTAAGGCCCAGGTCAGGGCTCATGCTGGAGGTAACCAATCAAGAAACATCACTTTGATGTTTCTCTCTGTCTTTCCCTTTCTCTTCCACACTCTCTAAAAATCAATGGAAACATATCCTCAGGGGAGGATGAAAAAAGAAAAATAAAGAAATGACATATCCTATGAAAGACACATTTTGAAAATGCCTAAAGAAAGTTGTCATTTTTTTTCATGGTGAAGGGACCAGAGTCAGGGTTGATGAAAACACCTTGGTGGCTGCAGTGACTGGCAGTGGCTGTAGCAGTGGGGTGATGGGGCTGGTGCCTTTACCTGATCAGCCCAGTCACCTCCCACAAAGGGAGGCCAGCAGGGAGCAGGCCTAAGCCATCAGTAGGACATCCCCTGAGGGCTCCCAGTATGTGAGAGGGGGCAGGCTGGGCTGAGGGGACTCCTCCCACCCCCCAGTGCAAAAATTTCATGCACTGGGCCCCCAGTTTTCTCTGTAAAATGGTCACATATATAAAGTATAATTTTATTTATGTAAAATTTATCTCTTTCTCACCACACTCACAACAAAAAGCATTGGAAATAAATACATTGAAATGCTAACTGGGTTATCTTTGGATTGTGGGATTATGGATTCAAAATATTTTTTCTCTTTATTCTTTTCTGCATTTTCTCCTTTTATCATGAAGAATGTGTACTCACCTTTAGAATCAGAGAAGAAACTTAATAGAAAGTTGGTTTAAAATAATGCTATCTAGCTAAAACCTTCATAATTTTGTTTTTAAATGTAAGTCAAGTTCAGTTATGTTTTCTCTCTGTTTATTTACTTTTTAAAATTTATTTAGGAGAGAGTGGAAGGGAGAAGGAGAGGAAGAGAGAAAAACATTGATTGGTTGCCTCCCGTATGTATCCCTACCAGAAACTGAACCTGCAACCAGGGCCTTTTCTGTGCCCTGACAGAAAATTGAACCACGACCTTTCTATGTACAGGATGACTCTCCAACCAACTGAGCCACACAAGCCAGGGAAACTTTCATAACTCTATCATTGTGAATTAATGAGTAGTATAAATAGCTGTTTATTATTATCAATGCTAATAATAATTGAGTACTTTCTATATGTAACTAGAGGCCTGGTGCATGAAATTTGTGCATGGGAAGGGGTGTCCCTCAGCCTTGCCTGCACCCTCTCCATTCTGGGACCCCTTGGACATCCCTCTCACGATTCTGGATTGCTGGTTCCTAACTGCTCACCTGCCTGATTGCCCCTAACAGCTCCCCTGCCAGCCTGATTGACATCTAACTGCTCCTCTGCCAGCCTAATTGCACCCAACTGCCCTCCTCTGCTGGCCTGATGGTCCCTAACTTCCCTCCCCTGCTGACCTGATCACCCCCAACTGCCCTACCCTGCTGGCCTGATTGCCCCCAACTACCCTCCCCTCCTGTCCTGATCGTATACAACTGCCTTCCCCTGGCATGACCCACCTCCTTGCTGGGACTGGCCTCCTCTGTGCTGCACAGAGCTGCAGGACCCCCAGGCCTCACTGTGTGGAGCAGTCACTGGGCCTCGCCTCTACTGTGCGCGTGGCCATCTTGTGATGGCCATCTCATGATGATGTGAGGGCGTGATGCCACCTAGGGTATTATTAGTATAGATAATAATGATAATAGGAAATATTGAGTACTTACTATATGGAAAGTATTCAAAGATTTTTATTCAAACATCAAATACTACAAACAACAGATTTATAGTGAGAATTATAATCATTTCCATTATGTAGATGAGAAAACTAAGACTCCTAATGAGTAAGTGGCCTTCTCAAAGTCACAGAACTCTCATTGGTGGAGCCAGGGCTTGAACTAGGCTTGTTGGAGGCCAGGCTCCTGTTCTTCCCTCCTGGACAGCATGAGATATCTTATGGGTTAGTCCTTCCGAAGTGAGCCTACCTCATACTCAAGATGATCAAAGCCTAAGAGTGGCCCAATGCTGAGTCCAACCTCATTGGATTGTTAGAGTCAATTGATCATCACAGGAACAATTTAATTAAAAAATCGAATTTTCCCTGAGGGCAAGGGAAACAGGCTTTTCTTCTTATTTCCTGCAATGAAACCAGGGAGAAAAACCACAGGAGCTGAGGCATTGCATGCTGACCTTTTCCCAAATAGAAGCCTCTCTTATTCATGTTCTCTGCCTCCAGGCCTGACCAAACCCCTGCAGATGGATGTCTTCTTCTTCTTCTCCTCCTCCTCCTCCTCCTCCTCCTCCTCCTCCTCCTCCTCCTCCTCCTCCTCCTTCTCCTTCTCCTTCTCCTTCTCCTTCTTCTTCTTCTTCTTCTTCTTCTTCTTCTTCTTCTTCTTCTTCTTCTTCTTCTTCTTCTTCTTCTTTTGAAACACCAGTCTCTTCGATTAGGCTACAGTGAAGACCTCCAACTCTGGGAGCCTTTTCTACCTCCTTCCAGGACTGTATATATCTGGGATGCTCCATGAAGTTGTTAATATTTAACTTGCTCAGGGCACCTTATTTTTTTTTCTTCATTTTTTTCAGTTAAAAAGGAGCAGTGTCTATCTAGGTCACTCTGGTCACTAAAACTTACCCACACATTGCAGGGATATAGTAAGGATTAGCAATAGTGATAGAAAGCCTACTATTCTGTAGACTCCATGAAGTAATGCCAGTCTGGTACCTATAGGTGTGTGTGTTTTTTTTTTTTTTGGCGTGCTGTCCTATACATAGCAGGTACTCACAGATCTTGCTATATGAATGAATGAACTCAGCACACACTACCTTGAGGAGTGCAGGCATTCAACAAACCCTAGCCAAGCCATACTGTTCTCCTGAGCCCTTCTGGGGTCTGTGCCTCTGCATGACAGAAAGCTTGCACTGGGTTTTCTCAGGTGTCCCTTCCAGCTTTGACATCTGTGCCTGCATCTGAATACTCCTGATGTGAGGTGGGGTTCAGGGAGGAAAGACGATCTTCCCAGTACATGCACAGTGTTCTTTGATGTATTCTCTATGCAAGGAGAAGAGGCTTGCTCCACCCCTCCAGTCTCCATCTAGGCCTCTTGCATAGCAATCTGCAAAGTCTCTCAAAAGCACTTGGTGCCAGGATGACTCCTGCCTCAAGTATGTCCTTAGAAAGCCCTCGAGATAAGGGGTTTACGGAGTTTATGTAAGGCGATGAGTGGCCAGGAGAATGTTCGCAAAGGGCTCTGATTCCATGGTGGGTCAGTCCTGTGACCACTCAGTGTGACTCAGCTGATATTCACTCTCAGCTTGCAAATCCCACAGGACAGAGAGCACATTGGGAGGAGGTAGGAAATTCTGCCTCTGCTTTATAATTTTTTGGTGGTTACTCCCCTTTTTGTTGTGAAAAGGAAAAGTCTGAGATGTCTGAACCAAATACAAATGGTGTAAATAAATATAAAAGAATAAAAAGTAAATGAGAAAATCAGGATGCAGGAAAAATAAAGTTTTCCAGGGGTCTTGCCTTTGCAGACCCAGTGTCCACCCTTTTCCACCTGCTCTCTGACCTGGGCACTGACCTTGTTGTCCACATCTAGATTCCTTTTGGGTGATCCTCATGGGGATCAGAGTGAGAGGAAGTGTAAGTTATAAGGTCACTTTGGGCAAACTATGTTCTTCCATAGAGGATAGTAGTCCTCCCAAGGTGACCTTCTCAACAAGACTCTTTCTTTCTAGATAGGCAATTGCTTCGGACTCTAAGACTAGGTGATAAACCCTAGAGTCCTGGTCACTGTGTATTTCCCCTACCTCCAGATTACCCCTCTATAAGTGGTCCCATTATAAATAAACCCTTCTTGAGTTACCCTAATTTGAACACAGCATCTGTTTCCTGTTAAGACTTTGTCTGATACATAGGATAGAAATGGAATGAGAGGCAGTCAGAAATAACATTCACAAATAAAATATAAACTAGTGCTCTGTACATATGCTCCACCCCCTAAAGATGCAAATGTGTATTGTTGCATATGACCCTGTGCTTCTTAGTGGCAAAAGCAACAGAACTGTAGGAAAAGATCTTTGGTTTTAACTCTTCTTCTCACAGAGCTTGAAAGATTTTTTTTAAACAAAATTCTTACTCTCACTGTTATTACCTTATGTTGTGAGTTGACTTGTCCCCCTAAAATATATATTCAAGTCTTAACCCCTACTGACCTTATTTGAAAATAGGGTCTCTGTAGATGACATTGAAATGAAGTCATACTGGATTCAATAGGCTATAGTCCAGTGACTGGTGTCCTTATAAGAGGAGGGAAGTTTGGACACAGACATGCACGGGGAGAACACCATGTGCCAATGGAGACAGAAGTGATATGTAACTACCTGTGGCTGGGAGACAGGAGTGGCCAAGATTATCCCCTGGGACCTCCAGAAGAAATTAACCCTGCTGACACCTGATTTCATATGTCTAGCATCCAGAGGAATGAGAGAATACATTTCTGTTGCTTTAAGCAATTGAGTTTGTGGTAATTCATTATGGCAGCCCTAAGAAAACTATTATTTCTTGACTTGGCACCAGAGCTCTCAGTGAACTGGCCTCGGCTACCTTCCTGGCTTCATCCCTCATAGCTTACCAGTCTACCCTTCTGCCCTAGTTCTCATATATGCTGTGCAATTTCAGATTTCTCAGCTCTTGGCTATGTTTGTATTGCTGCCTGGAATACCTTTTCTACTTTCCTGGACTTCAGCTAAACTTTTCTCACTCTTACAGATTCAGCGCAGGCATTACTGTCTCCAGGAGACTTCCCTTGGCTCTCCTAGCTGCTGGATCCACCTCCCTTGGATTCCCATGCCATCCATAACAGAGAGCTGGAGCCTTTGTTCCCCTCCCCAGATGGTAACCTCCTCAAGGGCCAGGTCCTACTCACTTCTGCATCTCCAGGGTCTAGAACAGTGCCTGACATATGGTAGGTGCCCTATTGGTGTCTATAGGACTGTAAGTTTTGTCCATGGCATTTGTAAGGTACCTGCCATAACCCAGAGGCTTTTCTATTCTTTTCATCTGTGGATGAGGAAATTGAGGCTTGGGGGGTATGATGGTTAATTTTATGTGTCAAACACCAAACTAGATGTAATAAAGGTATTAGATGTGATTAACATTTCAATCAATCAGCTTTGAGTAAAGCAGATTACTCTTCATAATGCAGGTGGGCCTCTGCCATCAGTTGAAGGCCTTCAGAGAAAAGGCTGAGGCCCCTGAGGAAGAAAGAATTCTGCTTCCAAGCTGGTGTTGGACTCAACTGCAACATTAGCTCTTAACTAAATCTCCAGCTTGTGGTCCTACCCTACAGATTTTGGACTTGCCAGCCTCCACAATCATGGGGTCAGTTCCTAGGACAGCTAGATCTCGCCCTCTTTCTCCCTATACATCCTACTGGCTCTGTGTCTCCAGAGAACCTTGACTGGTATAGACAGCATATTTTCTGAGGTTATGTGCTGATATGTGATCAAACTGGGATTGACATTAGATCTGATACTTCAGACCAGGCTCTTCCATTTCTAGCTGCAGCCTCTTTGCCCTGGGCAGATGGACGGGACAAAGGATCCGAAATCTGCATTTTTGTCCATAACAAATCTTGGGCAATCAGTTCAGAGTCTAGCATGGACTATGTTGATCAAATGAGTTGCATATTTATTAAATTTCTTTTTGCTTTTGCTCAGCAAGCAGAGATGTTTATTCCTCCCAGTCACAAGTGGGGCAATATGACTGGGACACTCAGTTCTTTCAAGAGGCTGAGATTTGGTTGGCAGCACATTAAAAATGAGAGATGTTGATTTTAGGTCTCTGCAGAGATGCCATTTTTCACGTCTGTGTCATATTGTGCCTTTGCAGCTCAGCAATGATGGCACCACCCAAACATCCCTTCCCGGCTGTATTCCAGCCCACCTCCTAGAGAATATGCACTCTGGGCGAGGACCCATGCGATGGCGAAGTGCTGAGAGAGGCAGCAGCTCTTTTACCTTGAGCCTCACTACCCTTTAAACTAGTTCTTATTCACCATTTTACAAATGACATAGCTCAGATAGCTCAGAGAGGAAGAGTAGCTTGCTTTGTTTGAGATTTCAGACATATTTTGTGAACATCTACTAGGTGCAAGGCATGGGCTGAATGCTGGGAATTCAGTGGTGAATAAGAATGACAGACCACTCATGATGTAGAAAAGAATTAAACATGAAAATCATACACATTCAAGCAGAGAGACTTGTGGTGTTAATGATGGGGGATCTGGGATTCAAACCCAGATGTACACGGCTTCAAACCCCAGACTCCTCTTGTGTTGCTTTTCTTTCCTTTAGGAATGTCCTTGGTTTGGAATGCTCATTCTGGTACCTTCTCAGGTAATTGTCACTGGAAAATTTCTGTTCGATCCAGCAGGGCTTTGAAAGCTGTTTTGCTTCTTTTTAATCATAGGAGGTTCCAGGAAGGTTTGGAGTCCTAGTGGGTTGGAGTCCTAGCTTCAATTCTTACTGTGTGACTTGGACAATTCCCAGGACCCCACTAAGTTTCATTTTCCTCATCTGTAATAGGAAGTCGATGTGAGGCTCAGTTAAGAGCATGAGTGGGGAAAATGCTTTGTCAACATTAAGAAACTTCCAGATGCTGGAAGTTATTAAAAGCAAACAATCACCTGCCTAACCTCCTCAACGAGTAGCTGAGAATTATTTTACACAGAATGAGTAGCAGCCAGAGTGAGGTTTTTCTTTGCATAATGTATGTAACAGAGGCTTTAAGCGAATGAATATTCAAATAACATTGGAAAGAATAAAAGTAAGGATTTACAGTCTATATAAAGTGTAAGTTAGTTTTCTAGTATTTCAAACTTCTTTTAGCTATAGTGAGTATTTCCTTACAATGTGTTAATTATAAAAGTATTTCATTTACCAAGTAATGGGAAAAAAGATTAGGTATCTCACCCACTAGATGGAAAGCAGGGAGCTCTGTGTTTCAAACTTTCCAACCCAAACTACTCTTTTCTTCTCTCTTAGATGAGGTAGTTGTTCCTTATAAACCGTTGCCCCCTGACCACAGCCCCACCCCGAAAGATCTATTCTGTGCACTTACTGATGAGCAAAAACTCCTGGAATATAGCAAGGCCTTTGTTTTCTAGAGGGCTAACACTTTGTTTAATTATTTCCTGACTTGTTTGGAGGTCACTATCTGACAGCCTACAATTTTGTCTCTAGCTTCAAAAAATACAGCTAAACAATGTCCTTTTTCTCTGCTGCCTTGGGGCCTACAGATCATATTGCCTGGAACAGAGTAATTTTTCAATAAATGATAGCTATTTAAAAAACGATAATAATTATTTCTAGGACTACTATGATTGTATCATCACATACCTATTTTTTGGAATGAGTATGTGGAATTAGGAAGTAGGCCAGAAAAGGTCTGTGAATGGAATACAATTTTTAAAAATTTGTGTGTCCTTGTAGGCTCTCATTCTTAGACTGTTTTTCCTTTGTTTCACAGAGTTCTAGTAGACTTAGCATTCAGGTTACACACAGAAGATTAAAAGTAGCAAAATCTTCATGTAATGAAAGGAAAAAGTGTACCTTTTTCTCCCTGTCAGATAATGAAAGGTTATCAGTGATCTCTTGCTGCTGAAGGCAGAATCAGAACTGGCTTCTGAGTTTGAATCATGACTCTGCCGTTTAGCAGTGTGATTTGGGGCAGCATTTCACTAACCTCTTTTACTTTAAAAATAATATCATCAATTTTCTGGTGACAATAATATCCATTCCGTAAAATTGTTAGTAAGAAAAATAACTCATGTTTGCACAAGCTCATTGTATTGCACATGGTCCCTTCATCTATCTGGTTACTATGTATCCCCTAAGAGCCCTGCTTTCTCAGTGTTTGAATTCCCGCTTGACCAGTGAGCAAAAGTCAAGGCTGGGAGGTGAGGTGATGCCTCTCTGGTTCCACCATTAGTGGCACAGCTGAAATTAGAGCCCAACTTACCTTCCTTCCATCTACTCTGTTGTTCTTAAGTGTAAATTATGATAATCAAATATGGTATATTTGACTTTAGAAGGGGGTTTCTGTCCTCCATATCCTAAGACTCTTCAATTTGCATGATGCATTTGAGTTAACAAGCTCACTACATTGCCTAACATATCAGGCCCCATGAGGGGGTAGAGTGGTGACTGGGGAAGAGGGATAGAAGTACTAGATGCATGCCATTCTGCAAAGTACCTATATCTAGTGGTGCATCAGGACATTGACAGGAGAAAAAGAAAAAAGAAAACATTCAAATGGTTTTTATAATGTAGAATTACAACAAAGTAAACATGAATAAGACTCATCTATTTCCCAAGAGGCAGGGCCACATTTTGGTGGGTAGGGTAGGGTTTTCTTTTGAAGAGAATCATTTATTCCGCTGTGAGTCATTCAGGGAATTGTTAATGCTAGGACAGAACGTGAGTGAAATTTTGAACTGCGTCAAGAAGATTTTGGCTGTAGACTTTGAGTTGAGGAAAGAAAACGGAAATAACTTAGATGGTGATGTGAAAGGTCTCAGTAACCCCTGGGATATTAACCTTAGGAGATGCTGGGTAAAGGATATACGGGAATTCTCTGTATATTTTTTGCAGTTGCTCGGTAAGTCTAAAATTATCTCAAAATAAAAAGTTAAAAATAAATGTTTCCACAGAACAACAAAAACAAAAAGACATCTTAATGTCCAGATAGTTTCACTGGTGAATTCTACCAAATATTTAAGACAGAAATAATAGCAAATTTACACAAAATTTTTAAATTTATTTTTTATCTTTATTGTTCAGATTATTAATTACATTGTTCCCTCTCCCCCCCCCTTTGGCTCCCCCTCACCCGGTACCCATCCCACCCTCTGCCCTCACCTCCCCCCCACTGTCCTCTCCCATAGTTGCATGATTTTTGTCCAGTCTCTTGCTGCACCTCCCACATCCCTTTTCTCCCCAAGAATTGTCAGTCCAGTCCCTCTCTATGTCCATGATTCTGTTATATTCACCAGTTTACACTGCTCATCAGATTATTAATTCACTTGATTTTTAGATTCATTTGTTGATAGATGTGTATTTGTTGTTCATAATTTATATTTTTACCTTTTTCTTCTTCCTCTTCTTAAAGAATATCTTTCAGCATTTCATATAATATTGGTTTGGCAGTGATGAACTCCTTTAGCTTTTTCTTATCTGTGAAGCACTTTAACTGACCTTCAATTCTGAATGATAGTTTTGCTGGATAGTGTAATCTTGGTTGTAGATTCTTCCTATTCATCACTTTGAATATTTCTTGCCACTCCCATCTGGCCTGCATCGTTTTTGTTGAGAAATCCGCTGACAATCGTATGGGTGCTCCCTTATAGGTAACTAACTGTTTTTCTCTTGCTGCTTTTAATATTCTCTCTTTATCTTTTGCTCTTGGCATTTTAATTATGATGTGTCTTGGTGTGGTCCTCTTTAGATTCCTATATTTTGGGGTTCTGTGCACTTCTTGGGCTTTTAAGTCAGTTTCTTTCACCAGGTGGGGGAAGTTTTCAGTCACTATTTCTTCAAGTAGGTCTTCATTACCTTGCTCTCTCTTTTTCTGGCACCCCAATAATTCGGATGTTGGCATGCTTGAGGTTGTCCCAGAGGCCCCTTACACTATCTTTAATTATCTGAATTCTTTTTGTTTCTTGCTTTTCCAGCCGAGTGGATTTTGCTTCTTTGTATTTCAAATCTTTGACGTGGTTCTTGTGGCCCTCTGGACTGCTTTTAGGACTTTGTGTAATATTTTTTATTTCAGTCTGTGTATGCTTGATTTCTAATTGGTCCTTTTTCATATCCGTGAGGGTCTGGTTCATATCCTCAGAGGTCTTGTTCATTTCCTTGAGGTTCTCATTCATTTCCTTGTAAGTCTCATTCATTTCCTGGTTGGTCTTGTTTATTTCTTCTTAATTCTCATTAAGTTCATCGGCCTTTTCTAGGAGCCTCTTGAAAAACCTTATAACCATGGTTTTGAATTCTATGTCTTGTCGTCTTTTCTCTTCCATTTCTTTCACACCTGATTTCTTTCCATATCTCTGCATGGTGGCTGCTTTATGTGGTAGATATCCTCAAAGGGACAGTGGCTCAGCCTCCCCAGTTACCTGAGGTGGGTACTCTTACTGCAATCCTTTATGGGTTGTATTCAGTATTTTTGAATTTAAACCTAGCTTGTTGTTGTTAGCCCTAGGAGGGTTTGACCTCCAGGCCAATTGGCTGTGAAGGGAGACTGTGTTCAGGTTGAATGGGCGGAGTCTCTGAGCTGTGCAGGCAGCCTCAGCATCAGCTATGTCCTATGCGGCGCTCGTGCGCGCGGGTCTCTGTTGGATGGGGATGGCTGCAGACACCTCCAAGGGAAAGCCGCTAGTCTCTTCCCCTTGCCAGACAACTCTGCCTCTCCCCAAATGAATCTGCACACCCAAAGTCTAGCCCAGGGTTGTAAAATAGATGGTTTCCGGGACCAGGAGACAAGTTTCCAGGGGGCAAGTTGCGGGTTTGTGCGACACTTGCGCGCAAACTTCTTTTCCCAGCCTCCGGGTTTCTCCTCAGACTAGGAGACCTGTGCCGCTCCCCACTTCCAGGGTGCGTCCCCCGGACCTTGGCCCTCGCCTGGCACTGGGAAATCTGTGCAGTGGGATGTCTCCACGTACCCCGGATCTCGGACCTCGCCTGGCGCTGGGGAATCCGTGTAGTGGGACGTCTCCGCCCACCCTCCCCCCCCCCCCCCCCCCCGTTGGCAAAATCCAGCTGGGGTTGCTGCTCCAGCCCCAGCCCACGCGCGCGCTACCAGGACGGCTCCTAATCTGTTTCTGTCTTCAAGGCTGCTCTCCCGCTGCTCCTCTGAGTCTCAGTGTCCCACCTTTACTCTTATTTGTGGAGTTTTCACTCAGCCAGCTTTCTGGCGATTCTGGGTGATGTCTGTTCTGCTGTTATGTTGTAGTTCTTAAACCGTTGCGCGGGGCAGAACAATAGGTGTTTACCTATGCCGCCATCTTGGTTCTCTCCCTCTATGATGATTAAACTTGTGTTCATTCCTAATGATCTTTTCTAAAGGACTGAAAATAAAATGTAATTTTATTCAAGCATATATAATTTGAATATTTTCATTAATAAGTACTAAGGTAAGAATTAATGTTCTTCATGTTTTATAAAAAAAGTTGTTTTTATAAAATATTTACATCGAAAGGCAAAATAAACTATATTCAATGAATATTGAAATTATGAAATATCTAAAGGTCAATTTTGTACTTATTTTTTTGAAATTTTAATTAGGGATATTTAAATGTTTTTATGAAAATAACACAAAATTGTAAAACTCAGCCATCTAATTATGGCGTTTTAAGGTTATCACATTCACTCATGTTTAATCTAGACCTGCACATTTTCAAGTAATTGTTTAATGTTGTTTCTAAGCTACTGTTAATATTGAGTTCATTTTAAATACCTTTGGAATTATGAATTGTAATGTTCAAAAAGGAGTGAGAAAATGGCAATCAGTACTTTGCTATGTAGGAATTGATTGTACTCATGGTACCTGAGTGGAAGGATTTGACCAGTTAATGTGTTTTTTCTTTTATCTAGGCACTTCTGTTTCTTAATTCCCTCCACTTTCAGAAAGAGTGTCATCTCCAATATTGGTAGCACAAACTCTCACAGCACTTGGATCCAGTTGCTCTTTGATTCAAGGACAGGAGGGAAAAGAGGAAGTCTTTTCCTGGAGCCCAAACTGCTTTAGTATGGAGTATACTGTGTTATAGGTGGCACTGTGCCAGTGCGGAGCCCTAGCCTTCAATGACAGGGTTGTGCATGTGTTCTTTAATGAGGTGTGTGTGTGTGTGTGTGTGTGTGTGTGTGTGTGTTTGTGTGTGTGTACCCTCTAAAGCCCCTTGGCCCATGGCTGGGGCCTCTCTCACCCAAGACTAAGGGTGATTGTAGGCAAGCTAGCCACTGAGGTCTCTTGAGCAGTAAACATGTGGGTGCTACAGGACAGAATCAATCATATGGAAACCCATAGAATAGCAGGGCTCCATTCAAAACCTTCAAATTAAATGATTTCTGAGTTCCTTTGTACCTGGGTGCTCAGTGGAGCTGTCTTTGCTCTGTTGAGTTCTTGTCTAACTTGAATCAGAGAAATTCTATTTTTAATTTTTACTCAATTTGATACATTGGATTTTGTCCATCATTTTGTTAGGATAAAAATTATTTTACTAAAAAAGTGATCTGGTCCAATTACCACTCATACCACCTTTATAACTGGGAACACAAGCTCAGTGAAGGGCAGTGACCTGTTCAAGTTGATTGTTCACTTAGCTACAAGGCCTGGACACAAAGCCAGGTGCCCAGACTCCCTACAAAGCATGTTTTTTCATGCTCTTAGAGTCAATCAAGGATGGAATAAATAACTTGTTACTGTGTTGATCCCAGAGGAAAATTTAATAATCATTTTAGCTTCTTCCCAGAAGCTAACATTGATAAGCTGCTTCCTGGCCCTTAATATGGTGGAAGACATTGTGTCCCTGATGAATTCAAGATTTTGGAGGCCATTGCTGAAATTGCAGCTCTCAGGTGCATATGCGCTCTTGGCCAAAACAATCGGCATCAAGTATGAGTTCTATCCTATTCTCTCCCTGTCCATCTGTGTCTCTCTTCCTCTCCATCATCATTCACATTATTCAAAGCATTTACTAGTACTACTGTGGACTATTTGTCACAATATAGCAACTCAGGGACATAGTTGGACTTTGCTGTCTGTCTATCTTTCTTTAATCTGTTTCCCTGTCTTCCTTTCCTTGTTTCTTATTGCGTCTCTCATCTTCTAGTACATATATGTGTGCCTATCTTTTTTATTTTTCTTGGTCAAGGTCTCTTTTCTCTCTCTTTTACTTCTCTTTCTTCTCCTTTAAAAAATTTTTTAAAATTGATTTTAGGGAGGAAGGGAGAGGGAGAGAGAAATAGAAACATCAATGATGACAAAGAATCATTGCTTTGCTGCCTCCTACACATCCCACACTAGGGATTGAGTCCAAACCCGGGAATGTGCCCTGGTTTCAAACCGTGCCCTCCTGGATCATACATTGGTTGATGTTCAACAACTGAGGCTACACTGTTTCACCACCTTCTTCTTTTCCCCCCAATCTCTACATCTTCCTCTATTTTTGTCTTCCCTTATCTCTCACTGTATTTGCTTTCTTCTTATTTTTCCTATTTAGTTTTTATATTGTCTTTTGTTTCTTTCTCTGTGTCACCTTATATTTCTTCCTACATCTTGTGTTGCCATGTCTGTCTCCCTCTGTCTATTCTTAAACTTTATAGAATGTTTATGCATTTGTACACAAAGGATAAACATTTCTATGCCTCCGTTTCTATGCCCACGATTCTATTATATACACCAATTTATTCTGTTCATCATATTTTTTATTCACTTGATTTTCTGCTCTTCACACAAATTTGTGGAAAGACACTGAAGCTACCCTCTTTGTTAAGCAGATTTCACAAGATTTTCCTCGTCTGATGATTTGATTGTGTAAATACATTTTGGTCCCACTGACAAGGAAAGCTAAATCTCAGTAGGCTTATGTATTAAACAAGTTGGGGCCAGATTTTTTTTTCAGGTATGAGGAAGACCTACCATACTTAAAAAAATAATAAATCTTTATTGTTCAGATTACTACAATTGTTCCTCTTCCCCCTTCCATAGCTTCCCTCCACCCAATTCCTACCCCACCCTCTGCCCTTACCTCCTCCACCCCGCACTGTCCTCATTCATAGGTGTATGATTTTTGTCCAGTCTCTTTCTGCACTCCCCATATCCTTTCCCCCTGAGAATTGTCAGTCCACTCCCTTTCTATGCCCCCGATTCTATTATATTCACCAATTTATTCTGTTTATCATATTTTTATTCATTTGATTTTTAGATTCACTTGTTGATAGACATGTATTTGTTGTTCATAATTTTTACCTTTACCTTTTTCTTCTTCTTCCTCTTCTTAAATAATACTTTTCAGCATTTTATATAATACTGGTTTGGTGTTGATGAACTCACTTAGCTTTTTCTTATCTGTGAAGCTTTTTATCTGACCTTCAATTCTGAATGATAGCTTTGCTGGGTAGAGTAATCTTGGTTGTAGGTTTTTGCTATTCATCACTTTGAATATTTCTTGCCATTTCCACCTGGCCTGCATAGTTTCTGTTGAGAAATCAGATGACATTTGTATGGGTGCTCCCTTGTAGGTTACTAACTGTTTTTATCTTGCTGCTTTTAATATTTTCTCCTTGTCTTTTGCTCTTGGCATTTTAATTGTGATGTGTCTTGGTGTAGTCCTCTTTGGATTCCTCTTGTTTGGGATTCTGTGCACTTCCTGGACTTGTAAGTCTATTTTATTTTATTTTTTTTACCAGGTGGGGGAAATTTTCAGTCATTATCTCTTCAAATAGGTTTTCAGTATCTTGCTTTCTCTCTTCTGCTGGTACCCCCATAATTCGGGTGTTGGTACACTTAAAGTTGTTCTGGAGGCTCCTTACACTATCTTCAAATTTTTTTGATTCTTTTTTCTTTTTGTTTTTTTTGGTTGAGTGTTTTTTTGCTTCTTTGTATTTCAAACTTTGACTTGATTCTTGCAGTCCTCTAGTCTGCTGTTAGGTCTCTGTATAATATTTTTTATTTCAGTCAGTGTATGTTTAATTTTTAGTTGGTCCTTTTTCATATTCTTGAGGGTCTCACTAAATTTATCAGCCTTTTCTAGGAAATTCTTGAAAAGCCTTATAATCGTGGTTTTGAACTCTGTATCCAGTTGTTTGCTTTCCTCCATTTTTTTATTTGTGATCTGTTTCTTTGTCTCTGCATTTTCACTGCTTCCCTGAGTTGGAAGAGTGGCTTTGTGTGCTAGGTATACTATAGGACCCAGTGGCTCAGCCTCCCCATTTAGGTGAGATGGACACTCTTGGTGAACTCCTTTGTGGCCTGTGTGTACAGCCTTGTTGTGGTTAAATCTTGATTGTTTTTGGTATCACTGGGAGGAATTGACCTCCAGGCCAATTGGCTGTGAGGATCAGATGTGTCTACTATGGAGGAACTTTGGTGCAGGAAACAGCCTTATGAGACAAGACTTGCAAAATTGCAAAAGCTCTGTTCTCAGATTGGATGGGGCGGAGTCTAAGGGCTGAGCAGACAGCCTTGGCTTTCTGTCAGCCCTGCCCTATGAGGCCCTGGGTCTCAGCGAATCTCAATAATTGCTGTAAGCACCTCTGAGAGAAAGCTGCTCTTGAGTTTTGCTTGCTGCCAGACAGTCCAGTTTCTCCCGCAATGAGTCTGGATTGCCAGATTCTCACTCAGAACTGGAGATCAGCACAGTCGGGAGCTTCTGTCTCCTTCCTGATATAGAAAGCCAGCAGCACACACAGTAGTCAGTCCTCCTCTGCTCACACTTGCACTCGCATGTGTGCCTTCAGACCTCTGCCTTTTGTGGCTCCACTGAGTTTCCATATGCTTTTCTCTTTTCCTGTCAGTCCAGATTCCCCCTGTATAAATCTGGGTCCCCAGGGTCTTGCCCAGAACTGGGATTCAGTGCAGTTGGAATTTGGGTTCAGTGCAGTGGGGAGCTTCCATCTCCCTTCCACTGGAGAAAGCCAGCCAGGTACTCAGCCACCTGTCCTCTCCATGCACATGTCTCTGTACCTCAGCCTTTTGCAGCTCCTGAGTCTCTGTGTGCTTTTCTCTTTTCTTCTAGTTGCAGAATTCCCTCACAGCCAGCTTTCCTGTGGTTCTGGATGTTCTCTGTTTTGTCTTTTAGTTGTAGTCTTGAAATTGTTGTGCAGTTTAGGTGTTTACCTATGTCACCATCTTGGTTTCTCTCTGTCCTAGTTTAAAAAAATATGTTTTATTGATTTTTTACAGAGAGGAAGAGAGAGGGATAGAGAGTTAGAAACATGGATCAGCTGTTTCCTGTATACCTCCTACTGGGGATGTGCCCACAACCAAGGTACATGCCCTTGACTGGAATCGAACCTGGGACCTTTCAGTCCACAGGCCGATGCTCTATCCACTGAGTCAAACCAGTTATGGCCCTACTTTTAAAATACAAATTAAATGGTTGCTTTGAGGTGAAGATTTTAAAGGAATTTTAATGGAGGTTGGAGCTCCAAATACCCAAGTTTGTGTTTATATTCTGCAGGGTGGAAGCTAGATTGATTAAAAAAAATCATTGAGAGTTTCCTGTATACTAGATTTTCTGATAGGGACCAGAAAACAGATGTAGACTAGTCTTTTAGGAACAAAGTCTACAAAGGAGAGTTTCTTGGGTAATAGAGAGGGTTGTTTACTTGTCTAAATGTTTCATTTAAGGGGAGTACAGTGGAGAATAATTTATTAGGCCAGGAATAATCAAGGGAAGTCTTATAGAAATGTTGATATTTGATCTGAGCCTTAAAGCACGAATAGGAGTTTTACAGGAAGAAAAAGGTGAAAGGTATTCTTAGCAAAGGAACTGGCACAGAAGGATAAAGCAGTTTGGGATATTGAGAACATAGTGAATAGAGGATGAAGCTGTAGCATTATGTTGGGGTCCAAAACTGAAGGTTTGAATGCCAGGATGAGGAATTTGGCCTTTTTTTTGATTGTTATATGTGTGCATGGAAGAGTTTTAAGCAAGAGTTGGGTTGGGGGATGAAAGGGAGACCTGGAGACTAGGGAGGAGATTGAGGCAGTACTCCAGGTAAGAGAAGATGGAGCCATGGTTATAATATTCCTCCTTATTAATAACCCTCTACTGTACTAAGAACTTGGGAGTTATTAGGGATATGGGGATGAATATGACATGGTGGAGTTGGGGTCTCAAAGAGTTTAAATTGAGAGGAGATATAAACAGGTAATTTCTTCTGTGCTAGACAGAGGGAATACTTGGGGGTGTGGAATCCAGAGAAAAAACCTAATACAATATGGAAGGAGCTAGTCATGGTGGGCTTTCTGGAAGAAGTGAAGCTTTAGTTGAGCTTAAAGGCAGGCCAGAGCTATCTAGAGCCATAGTTCTCAAAGTGTGGTTCCTGGCTTAGAAGCACTAGCATTTCCTGAGAAATTGTCAGAAATGAAAATTCTTGTGATTTATCACAGAAACTAGGTATGAGGGCCCAGTAACTTGTGTTTTAACCTGTCCATTGATTTATGATTAAGTTCCAAAACCACTGATCTAGGCAAGGGAGAGGAAGTTGCTCCAGTCTAAGGAAGCAGGTATTCAAAGTCATGGAGATAGCAGATGGCAGAGTGGCAACATTGTTCAGAGGCTGGAGGGCAGGGTCACTGTGTGGATGTGTCACAGGAAGAGCCCAGAAGGCTGGCTGAGCCAGATGATGGAGGACCCTAAATAACAGCAGGGGAAAGTGAAGCCACAGAAGGTTTTATGGAAAAGAGTATGGTCAGATTGCTCTTTGGAATCAGGAATGAGGTGGGAACATGTAAAACAGGTACTCAATTAACATTTGTTAAACTGGCCTGGGAGGAATTGGAATAGGCTCCTTCATCTGATGATTGTGCTCCAAATCAGGAAAGGCAAAGATTGGTCTCTTGTGCCAACTCTGGTCCATTGGGAACCAGCTGCCTGAGTGCGATGTTGAGATGAATCTTGAAGTTAAGTTTGGGATGTAGAGAAATGAGGTTTGTGATTAAGTAGCCAAGTTTTCAGTGGATGTGAGCAGTAGGGAAGGGAGGATGTAGTGGTTCAGGTGCTACATGTTAAATTTGAGTTGCTCTTGCCAGATAATTAACCCAATAAAAACAAAAACACATGTTATCTAGAACTCATTTGTGCTCAGGAAACCCAGCCTTGCTCCTAGTCAATACCCGCTAGAATCAATTCTAAATTATGTGGAGTAGAGTCACTGAGGGACATGGGGTCTTCTCTTCTTCACACCCTCCACAGTGGAAACTCCTCTCATGTCTTGAAACCATGACTGAATTCTCTACCACTATGCTTTTCTTTGGGGTCAGGCAGATGAGGTTCCTATGGAATTAAAAATATTGAAAGAGAGATCAGGTCATCATGAATACATCATTGAGGCAACAACATCTGTCAGTTATTGACTGCCATATGCAAGTCCCAACTCTTAGAATGGGGAGAACATACACTCTTCAGCAAAAAAAGTAATATTAAAGAAAATGTTTCCATCCAAGTAGCCCTCATACACAGGAGTCTGAATGGGGTCCAGCTGGAGAGGCCTGGAGCACAGCCCAAAGAGCCCCTCCTCTGTTGCAAAATGGATTTGAAGACTTGTATTTCATCTTTAAAATTTATGCAATCTTAAAATTCTGCTCCATAATATGCAACAGATGGGTTTGTTTTACTGTAGATATTCTTGACATCAAATAGTATTTAAATTACTTACCAGCAAGTGGAAAGGATGCCCCAGGTAGTGGTGCAGTGTTTGTCCTGTAAGTTTGCACAGCGCCCCCACCTCCGCCCCAGTATACCACTGTGTCCTGGAGTTAGGAAGAATGGCTGTGAGAATGAGCAAGAAAGCCTATTTGACTAGCTGTGTAACACTGGCTAAATTACTTCACCTCTCTGAGTTTGGTTTTGTCATCTGTGTACTAGTATAGGAGCAAGTAGAGGGCAGGAAGAAATAAATGAAAATGTGTAGCACAGACCTTGCCACATTTTAGGCCTGCAATACATTTGAGTTAAATTCCCATATCAAGGAGCCTGAGTCATGTTTATGACCATACAAATTGTTAGTCTTAACACACAATTAGTCCTGGGGAGAGTGAAACTCTAAAAAGGTCAGTTTGGATTTTTGGGTAATGGCTGCCAGTACCCCTTGCTGTAAATTGCTGGAATATTAAGAACACAAAGAAATGAGGGGTTCATTCCTACTGGGGAATCCTGGATGTTTCTAAGGAGAGAGCGTGGACCATCAGGGTGGGTAGATGTTCAACAGACTCATGACTTGATCCTAGATGGTGGAGAATTAAACTTAAGACTGGACACGCAGATATGAGTCTGAGCTTGGAGGCTTAGTTTGATTTAAGGAATCTAATTTTTATTCAGTTAGCCATAGGGAGCCATTGAGGACTTTTGAGCATAGAGGAGTAATGTGAGAACTGCACATGAGAAGGATCATTGAATATAAGCTTCCTAAGAACAGATTTCTCCCCCTCCAGCTGCCTCGTTCCCTGTGTATGTTCTGTTGAGTCCTATATTGTGCCTACAGTATATTTGGTTCAATTAAGTGTACAATACCTGAATGAATGCATGATTGAATCACTCTGGTAGCATAGGTTGGTGAAGGAACTCCTGGAGGCAGGAGAACCAATTCAGGGATCATGAGTGCTGGACCTCAGGGGTTGGCAGTGGGATGGGGTGCAAGAACAGCTGTGGGGAGGCTCTGGCAACATGGCCCTTCCCCTGCTCTCTGCACCTCCTGGGGAGCACTGACCACTCTTTGAATTCAGGGAAAGTTTCAGGACAGCATAATTCATCGTGACAGCTTGGCCAAATGTTCTTCCAGAGCCCCTGTCCCCCATCAGATGGGAACACAGTCCAGCACGCTCTAGAGAGGAAATAGTCATTTGCATCTGAACATGAAACAGCATTTTCTGAAACTCAGAGCAGGGCCCAGCTGGTGTGAGCTGGGCTCCCTCACAATTACAACCAGCTTGTTTCAATTTGGGACTGGGGGGTTAGGGGTGGGACTTCATATGCTGGCTTCCCAGCGGGAAGATATTCATATCCACACAAACACACACGTAAATGTAACAAGCTTGCATTCTTGGACATCTTGACTGAGGAGAAGACTTCCTGGGGGTAGGGAGAGGAAGGAAGAGAAAGAGTTGTACAAATGCATTTTCCGCCAAAGCCCAGGGGAACAGCTACTTTTGGAAGTGCAATAAAACCCACTGGGAACTGTGGGGAGTGACTTGCTGGTCCTGGAGCCATCTTGCAATACTGAACCCCAGCTATACATGCAGCATTTTGCCAGATGCTTTCTTTACTTTATGGCTTTCTGTAGAAGGCAGGTGGGGTGGGATGCTAGAGAAAGAAGTAGGCTGTCTGCCAAGGCTTTATATTGTTTTGAAAAATGTTAAATGAAAGTTGAAAAAGTCACTGGGGTGAGACTTCAAGGAGAATCATTAGGAAGTTGCTGCCCCAAGTAAGACTCAATTTTATCCTATAAATCTCTGAAAATAAAGACTGGATATAAATGTATAAACAAACACTAGTAAATGCAAATGGAGTTGGGTTTTCCCCACTGGCAGCCCTTCCCCCACTCCCACTCCCTTTTCTTGTGTCTACCCCTCTTTTAATCTCCTCTCTTGATAACAGGCCAGATGCTGCCTGCAAAGATTTGCTTGTCACTGGGCCCTATCCCTGCAGTCCCCATGGCCTGTGTTCTGCATTTGTCCACCAACACAGAGGCAGGAGACTGGGCCCTAATAGACCAGAGTCAATGGCAAAACTTCTGAGGTTGTGAATGGACACAGCGATGAGGTAGATTTCTCACAGGGGAAGTGGGCAGCTTGAAATTCTGGAAATATCTCAGGCTTTATCATTGTACAATTATGCATTTCAGTACTAGCTCTACAATGTAATCCTATCTAATAAAGAGGGAATAGAATATGCAAATTGACCATCACACCATAACAAGATGGCTGCACCCACAGCAGAGGCTGGGATTATGTGACACAAGATGGCTGCACTCACAGTGGAGGCTAAGTTCCTGTATTGAGTCTTGATGAGCAATTGACAGGGACCTGAGGCTGCAAGGTGCTGGGCTGGGACTGGGGACCTGAGGCTGGACCCCCTGCCTGGTAGAGCTTGACAGGGTACCTTAGGCTGTGCCCCCTGCCATTGCACCAGGCTGGGGGATTTTTAGGCCATGCCCTCATCCCTGGAGCAAGGTTGGGGAACCTCAGGCTGTGACCCCTGCCCATTGGGGCTTGATGGGGGACGTCAGGCCATGCCCCCTGCCCTGGTGCCAGGCTGGGACATTAGGCTGGGGGACCTGAGACTGTGCCCCCCACCCTGTGAGGCTTGACAAGGACCTCAGGCTATACCCCCTTCCACCCTAGTGCCAGGCCAGGTGACCTGGGGCTCTGCCCCTAACCTGGTGGGGCTTAATGGGGGTGGGACTGGCCGGGTCTGGATCTAGCCCAATGGGGGTGGAGCTGGCCAGGTATGGGTCTTGTGCAATTTCAAGAAGCATGTGGGTTAGTGGGGACTTGACTCTGGGTCCCATAGTTTGCCCCAGACTCTGACAGGTTGAAGATCATACACATTTTATTAATTTTCTTTAATCTCTGACACTTTTATTATAGAGAAAGGGCAAATAGCAATATTAAAATATTTCCTCCAATTAATTCCCCTTTAATGTGCATGAATTTCATGTACCAGCTCACTAGTGACTACATAAGCTCAAACAAGTAATTGCTTAACTTTCCTGATCCTCAGTTTCACCACCTGTGAGTTGGGTGTAATAATTCCTATCCCAGAGTTATTGTAGGAATAAATTGAGATGATGTGTTTAATAGTGGACTCACCTCACATATAATAATAGTAGCTAATACTTACCTAGGTATAGTTTCTCAATCAGTTTGATTAATTTACTCACTTGACTTTCACAATCACCCTAAGAAAGACAATAATTACTCTCATTTCATAGTCCCTGGGAGGTTATAGCACTGTTCATAGTAAGTGGCAAATGTAGGACTTGAACTCAGGCAGTCTGACTCCAAAGTCAATGCTCATAACCACTGTTCAATGTACCACTATGGTGTGCACAATAGTAGGTACTCAGTGCTCCGTGGGTCCCCTCCCTTAACTACTTTCTCCAAGGAGCCAGGAGTCTTGCAGAAAGTTCTCTGGCAACAGTGGAATGGTCCTCTCTGTTAATTAGGTGTTTCATTTTACTGCCAGCCTTTTGTTTCCCCCCTGGAGATCTGGCAGTATTTCTAATAAATTGTGTTTCAAGGAAAGCAATAGAAAAAGACAGTAAGTGGCTCCCAGGTTGGGGACTGCAAGGTTTCTTTAGGCAGGGGAGAACAATTGGCCCATTGTCTGAATTAATAGGACTTCCTTGGGAGGCAGCTGTGGGCTTTGCTCCCCAGTTTTATTTTAGCAATGACAAAATTAAGCTGCTTTTTCTTCCCCTTCCCTTTGGTCAGTAGCGAATTTTATTCTCACATGAAGCACTCCTTATTTCCAAAAAGGAAATTAAAGTTTTGGTTTTGGACTTTGTATAGGGATATGACAAGGGTTTGCTTGAATCTAGAGTGGGACTGAATTGTGTGCAAGACTTGCTTTTGTGGAATTCAGAGTGCCCTTCTGGTGGGTACTCCAGGACAGTGGTCGGATAATTGTGGCTCGCCCCGCGGTTTGCCGCTCTGTGGACTAAAGAGTTTGCAGACTACTGGTAGGGGCTTAATCACAAGGAACAACAACAGCCTGTAATTATTGGAATGGTGAGTCTAGGTCAGTGGTCGGCAAACTCATTAGTCAACAGAGTGGCAAATCGCGGCTTGCGAGCCGCAGTATCCGACCACTGCTCTAGGATATTCTTGGCTTGGGTCCCTGCCTGCATCCCAGAGAAAAGCCTCAGGAGTCAACTGGATTGATCAGTACCATTTATTTGGGTTGATGATGATCCAGGCCCAGGATGTGCATTTCTTTGCCCTCTGGCTGGACATTTACCTTCTCACCAGCAAGAAGCAAGAGTGGGAGTTGGGTGGTGGAGAACTGTGGTGGTGGAACTGGACATGGCCTCAGAGTGACCAGTACTTGAGTTTCAGCCTTACCACATATCAAATTGTGTGATGTTGACTAAGTAGCTAAACTTTACTGTAGACAGTGATAATCTTCCCCACCCACTCTAATGGCATGATTGGCACTCTCAAGACAGCTCTGAACCATTGAATATGGAATGTCATTTTCTTTCTAGCTGTTTGCCTCATTCCTGCCTAATCTTTAAATCTCAGTTCAAATGTTCCTCTATTCATGGCAGGTGTTTAATATATTTCTTTGTAGGAGACATTTGCCATTTTTCTTGCTGCCCAGAATTTTAACCCTCTTCTTACTTCTCAATCTTATGAATTTAATTAGAAGGCAGAGTCGTCTCCTATTAGAGGAGCTGAAGAGCAAGAAGACCCCATTTCCCAGTGTCCCTTGCATCTCCCTTTTACCAGCCAGATAAAATCACCTAGACTTTATTCAGGTGGTAGGGAGGAATTAGAGATATGGAAGATGACTGGTTGTATAGTTTCAGCCTTCCTCATTTCTGTGACTGATGGAAAGGACATAATTATAATAAGATCTTCCTTATTCCATTGCTAATTTCATGTTTCTTTCACCTCATTCAGCACCTCAATTAGTCATGGTTCTTTACCCAACCTTCTTTCCTTGAGGGCCTAAACCTATAGTAGAGTTTAATGTATTGGGTTGCTATGGTCTTTTATTAACTTTTACCACCAGTCATGTTAGTTTATTTTGCAGGAGCATAAGCCAGGCAGTTGGTAGTTTTGATTTACAATTAAATGAACCATTGTTGTGTCCTCAGGTAGATATATTCCTTCCTTGGGAAATAAGACCTCTAAGACAACAGAGCCCAAATTTGTAGCAATGAGAGTAAATTTTGTGTGTGAATGGGTCATGAGAGTTAATGGTGAAAGAAACTCCTCCTGCTTCTTGGTTCTCACACCCAAGTATTCTGGCCATGGAAAAGTGGCATCATCTATGAACTGGTAGTTCAGAATATATACTGCACCTTGTGGCACAGTACCCAAACCTGGCAAGTACTGCCATCTAGCAAGAATCACAATTGAGTCTTTAATAGGTCATTACACCATTCAATTTGTTATACTGTCTGTTTTGAGTGATGAGGTTCATGATGAAACTCATGGTTATAAGTTCATTGCCCTACTTCTTGTTTGTAAAATGAATTCCTTGGTCAGAAGCAGTGTTGTATGGGATTCTATGATAGAGAATAAGGCATTCTTATGTCTGTTGATGGTGATGTTGTCAGAAACATATGGGCAGGGAAGTCACTTTCAGATATGGTATATATTGGTATCTGTTGCAGTGAGGATAAATTACTGTCTCCCTACATGATCAGACCAGGTGGCTAAATGCTCTCACTGGAAACAGTACCTTACCTGAGTCTCAGCAATGGTCTCTGTTGTTAATAGGTTAGACATTTATGCATAGGTTTAATAACATAGAGTTCTAACCAAAGTCAACCTGGCTACAGCATTGTTAATCTTCATCCTTGTGACTATGACCATTTTGTTCATAAGTCCATTGAGCAAGTATTAGGATATCTTGGGAAAGAAGCTGCATAACCATATAATAGGACATCCTGACCATCTGATTGTTGAGTATTTTATTGTTGTTGCTTTCTTTGAAAAAAAAATTTTAGAGGCCCAGTGCACAAAATTTGTGCATGGGGGGGGGGGGCAGGGTATGTCCCTTAGCCCAGCCTGCACCCTCTCTAATCTGGGACCCCTTGAGGGACGTCTGACTGCCCGTTTAGGCCCGATCATGGTAGGATCGGGCCTAAACGGGCAATTGGACATCCTTCTCACAATCCAGGACTACTGGATCCAAACTGCTCACCTGCCTGCCTCCCTGATAGCCCTTAACTGCTTCTGCCTGCCAGCCTGATCAACCCCTAACCACTACTCTGCCAGCCTAATTGATGTCTAACTGCTCCCCTGCCAGCCTGTTTGCCCTCAACTTCCCTCCTCTGCCAGCCTGGTCACCCCTAAATGCCCTCCCCTGCAGGCTTGATCACCCCCAACTGCCCTTCCTTGCAGGCCCGGTCCCTCCCAACTGCCCTCCCCTGCTGGCCTGATCGCCCATAGCTGCCCTCCCTTGCAGGGCCTGGAATCTCCCAATGGCCCTCCCCTGCTGGACATCTTGTGGTGGCCATCTTGTGTCCACATGGGAGCAGGATCTTTGACCACATGGGGGCAGCCCTCTTGTGTGTTGGAGTGATGGTCAACCTGCAAATTACTCTTTTATTGGATAGGATAGAGGCCAGCTGGTTTGCCCTGAAGAGTGACCCAGATCAGGATTAGGGTGAGGGGCAGCCTGGGCGAGGGGCCTGTGGAGGTTTATAGGCTGGCCACACCCCCAAGTGACCCAAGCAGAGGCTCTGGTATCTGGGATTAATCTATGTCTACAACTGAAACTTTGTAGCTTGGAGCAGAGTCAAGCCTTCTGCTTGCTCCACTCCAGGGCAGCAGTCATTTCTGTTTGAAACTTTGTAACCTAGAGTGGAAGATTAGGCCGACAATGGCAGGCTGAAAGCTTGGCTTCTTCCATTGCTAGGGAAACCCAAGCCTCTGTTCTCTCCAGCTCAGTGGCTGCTGCCATTTCTGTATCTTTTATAATTGAAATTTCATAACATTCAGTGGAGGCCTAGGCCCACAATGGCAGGCAGAAAGCTTGGCTTACTCCTTTGCCAGGGAAACCCAAGCCTTCCTTCTGCTCTCAGTGGTGGCAGCCGTCTTGGTTGGGTTTATTTGCATAATCTGCTCCTGATTGGCTGGTGGGCATGGCTTGTGGGTGTGGCAAAGGTATGGTCAAATTACATATTACTCTTTTATTAGATAGGATATAGTCTCATGCTCTGTATCCATTCTAAGAGGTCCAGCTCCAGAATGCTACCATCCTCTGATCTTGTTCTTTCCAAGACCTTGTTCATCTAGTCATTTTGATCACCCTAGGCCTTCTTGGTAAGCTCCAAATATCTTGGTGTAAACTCTACGTTTGGTGGTGCAGTGATCTATTTTGGCTATTTAAGTGCCACTTAGTTTAAGACCCAATTAATGGAGAACCAGGAGGTAAAGAACAAAAAGGACTGATTCTTTTCCTTCTCTTTACCAGCTGAGTTTCTCATGCTAGCACTTGAGTTTTCAGAAAGGGCAAAAGGCCAAGCACATGGCAAGCTCAGGCAGCCCAGCAGGAGGAGAGAGTCATTTACTCTTGAGGAATTAGGTTCAGTAATGTCCCATTAATCTGGCTTCATCAGGAAATGAACTATGTTATCTAAGTAAATTTTCCAATAACTGAAGCTTACCCTTTCATGTGCCAAAACTTGATTTAATCTTTTTAGATGTAAGACTTTCTAAAACCAATTACATACTTCCTTGCCCATTTCCGTGGAGCATCCTGGCCATATTCTAATCTTTCCTTGATGACATGGTGACCATTCATTTACCAGGTTCTCATTAAAAAAAAATAAAGGGCTATTTGCCCCAATAATGAATTTCCCTCTTTGTTGTGAATTTTGAGTTGTTTTGCCTATTGTAATAACTTTGTTTTCAGCCTCACTTTCTCATGGTATTTGGTGCAGAAGACAAACCTGACAATAGGGGTTCTGTAGTCAGAACCAAATTTGAATTCTAATTCTGCCACTTATTGCCTCTGGAATCCAATGTCCTCATATGCAACACAGGCATGTTGTTTGTGTCTAAATATTTCCTCAGTATCATTGTGAGAGCCATGTACACAATGAAAGGGAAGAAAGCTGCTTAATAATAAATACTACTTTTTAGTGAGTGGGTTTACTTCTTGCTCTGCAATTTTCTTTCCCTTTTAACTTGCTATGTCTAGTCTACAGAAGGCCATCTGTAACCTTTAAGGACAGGGTTGCCACTATCTTATTCACCCTATCACCAGCCACTTTGCACGCAGCACAAAACTGGGCAAAGGGTAGGGGTTGGGACATGTCTTTCTCATCATCATGCCAGCTCCTCAAAGGAACTTTCTCCTTGAGTAAGTTCTATAATCAGTTTTGCCTGTGGGGGTCCTGGGATAAGTGGCACTTTTATAGACTTTGGATCTAAGTTTTTTTTGTAATGCAACAGTCAAGCTTGTACCTCCAATATTCTCTAAGCTTTTCTGGTTAAGAACTGAAATGCATCACTGCTCAATTATTAGAGAAAGGGGAGAAGGTATTTTCTTACTAAACTATTCACTAGCTCTCTGAGCTGCGGACAAAAACCATGGAACCTCCCCTACACACACACACACACACACACACACACACACACACACACACACACACACACACTTTCCTTTTCCCTGAGAAGTACTCTGCCCTTCTTGTAATTGATAAGTCATGAACAGCAAGTGAAATTAAAAGTGAGGGGCATGCTGATTATATTTCTTTTAAAAGTTTTGAGTTCCTGGAGCCAAGACCAAAGCCACATACTGACATTGCAGGGCATGCCTGTGACAGCAGCCTCCTGCCAGGTTCCTAGAACACTGATTCATCATGAAGAACTCTCCAGAGAGTAGGGCAGCAATGGGAAGAGAAACTCTTGCCATGAATTTTGCATTTAGTATGTGTCAGGCTGTATATTTATTGTTTCATTTAATGCTGACCATAATTCTGTGGTGTAGATATTATCCTCCATTTCTTTCAGATTAGGTAAATAGTTTGAGAATTTGAATAATTTTTCCAAGTTAGTATAATTGATATTGAATAATTTTATTTGGCATGTGATAGAATATAGGATAGGTGTCTACCTTGAGACACCTCTACCAATATTTCTAGCCTTTTAAATCCCACAGAGGTCTAGAAAAAAAAATATGAAAACTCTGACATAAGCTGTTTTCATTTTTTTAAAATGGAATCTCAAGCTAGGTATCACAGAGTATAGAAATGACAGTTGTCACTATCATATATACTTTGATATGATACTTTACAATTCAGAAATTTCTCCCCTTTCTTTCTTTGTCTATTCCTTCCTTGTATACTAGCTCCATTGTTGGATCTATCACATGAACTCTCTGGCTATAGTTTTACCTTGAAAATGGGCATAGTAATTTATGCACTACTCATGAGAAGCTTTTTAGAAAATCAAATAATATATTAACTCTGGTACCTTTGTAAAAATGCTCTTTTAGCACCTGAAACTTATTAAAATTCCAATTAAATGATGATTTGTGCAATTTGTGTTTACTATCTTTATCTCCTATAGAGATCTCATAGGTTTTCACCACTGTATCTCCAGCTTCTATATTATAAGTATTTGAGCAACAGAATAGAACTTGAACCTGAGTCTAAGGATTGCTGCTAGGATATGAGTGGAAACAATACATTTAAAACAAAAAATGAGGGAAATATATTGTTTGCATTGATCTGAATGATGCCAGTGAAGATCATGGACCCAAGTTGCAAAGCCAATGCAGGGCAGGCTGTCCACCTGCTCTAGTTTTGATGTTGACTCAGTCTTCAGCTTGGCTGTGTAGTACAGGGGAGTGTAAAGAGCATTATGCTTGGAGTTGGAAGTCACATAGAAGAGTCCCTCAAGTTTTGTTTCTTCTGCAAATTTCATGGGACGCTTTCTATCTCCATCCATGTGACTCGCAACATTGAGAAATCTTGTTTTGAAGAAAACCACGGATGGTCAGAGAGTTCTGACCATGGCTCTTTCTATTAAGAGAACAGTATGGGTAGGGCCAGTTAGACACAATGGCCACAGCTCTCTATGATAAGCAGAGAAAATGCCCACTGGAAGATTTTGAAGAAGGTAGGTTGATGGCTTAGCTAGATGTTGACAAAGAATCTGGAAAATTCTCTTCTGAGGTCTTTTTACATCTATGGGATGTTGTTGATCTGGTAATTTAGCATCTCAACTGTAGTAGGAAATGAGGCTAGTTTGGTGTGATTCCCTGTGATTGAAGTTTCTTCTTTTTTTTATGTCCCCCATATTGGCTTGATAATCTCTTCTTCAATTATTCAGAGGACTGTTTTCAGATAATATAGTCACTAATATATAGTAAGCTTCTGATCAGAACCAGGCACTAGGTTGTCTTATAATCTAATTCAGTTCTCCCAATGATCCTCCCTGGTGGGCAATGGTCTCATTCCTATTTTAGAGATGAGAAAATAGAAGCTTAGAAAGGTTATGAGATGTGACATAGTCACATGGCATCTTCTAGAATACAATAGTCACGTGGGAGATACAGAGATGAAGCCTGGAAGAGTGAGGGAAAGGAGACTAATATTCATTAGCAACCATGCTGGGCACCTGAGTGCTTGACAAGCCTTGTCTTGGGTAAGATTCACTGCACAGCAAGGAGGAGGGCATTGTTAGTGTCTTCATTTAGAGAAGGCAACAGCATGGAGAGCTTGTTGTCATAGAGCTAGTGAGTGGGAGAGTTTAGAGCCCTGCTCAGATGCCAGAAAACTTGTCCTCCTAGTCACTAGATAGAGATGCCTTATAGCAAGTATCCAGCCCATGCTGGGGAATCCAGCTGAGGACTAGGGAAGCTGGAGAACTCGGGAGGCTGCAGGGGGGCAAGAGGGTGTGGCAGCCCCTGGAGCCCTGGTGTCATGACCAGTCAGTGTCTGGAAGCTTCCTTGTATTGTCCCCCTGCTGTTGTGGAGCTTTCTATTTTGCGTTCCTTCCCAGCTAAAAATAAGACCTTGTTTGTACTCAGAGCAAAGGCGCTGGGACCATCCTGAGAAAATCTGCAGAGGAAACAGGACACAGAGTGGACTGCCAAGGCAGGAATGTCAACTCCTCTGCCATGAGAGTCTGGGAGCACAGAGCGGGAAATGGCACTTCCCCTGTGATTTTATGTTTAACTGGGGTTTAATTAATAACCGGCAAACAAGTCTATAATTAACTCGATTTCCCTTTTGGCCAGCCTAGGGAATAATAAGAAAGCTCCTTCTTAAGTCCGCGGTATTGCTGGAAGGATGGGAGGGAAGTCAGGCTTCAAGTGCTGCCTGCACAATAATGAGGGCCCTGCATAGCATTCATTGCCCCCTCCCCCTGAAAACTGTATTATCTATACCAGATGTTGCATTAAAAGAAGAATTACTATACTTCAGGGCTCAAATTATATGTGTCTGATTTATTGCCCTGCTTCAGTTTTAAGTGCTACCTTGCAGAAGACTGATAAATGATAGCTTATTATTTTGCCGAGTGCTCAGATTGATGAAGATATCAAGAGTGGGAAGGGGTCCATTCTTTCTAGGCTGACCATTTGGCTGGGCATTTTGCTCTTCTTCTGAACATTTCAAGTCTCCCACACCCGGCCTCACCAAACACTTACCCTTTTGTTTGTTTTTATTTTTAATCTATGAAGTGACATACTCAGGACTCTGTCTTGGTTTGCAATATACCTACACATCTTGTACGTCAAAAATGAGGTACCAAGGCTTGAATGTGGCATTTAAGATCTGTCTCTGACTTCCCTTCCCATTGTTCCCCCCTCTCACAGGCTCTGAATGGTTTGGCCCATGCCTTCCTCAGCTCTCATTTCTTGTCTCTCTGCTACATTGCCCTTCTTCTAACTCCTTGAACAAGTAGACTCCTTCCTGCCTCAGGAACTTTGCACATTTTCCTCCTTTCCCTTGGAGATCTCTCCCTTCCATCATTTGTTGGCTATACCCACTTTTCTTATTTCATCATGAGCATAATTTCCTGACCTCCAGTATTTGTTAGATACTCCTTTCTATTCAGTCTAATGGTACGCAGTATATTCCCCTTGTAGCTCTTTCCATTATGTATGCTCATTTATTTATCTGTGTAATTATTTGCCTAATTTCTCTACTGTACTGTGAACACCATAAGGCCAGAGACTGAACCTATTAGTTTACTACTATAATTCCCAGAGCCTAACACAGAGCCAGGCACAGATGCACAACATTTTTTTTATTGAATAAATTGAGTAGGTAAATGGTCAAGCTGCCTGCCTGGCCCATTCTTCACACTCTTTCTTCTCTTGATTCTTTCTGCTTCTGAAAGAATCTTTTCTGCATCCAAAACTGGGGTCCACCTTGTCCTTCACAAAAGCTTTGTGACTTACTAGCTTTATGACCTTGGGAAAGGTCTCCATGTGACTCAGTTTCCCCATTTGTAAAATGGAATTAACAATAGACTAACCTCACCCTGTGGTTGTGCAGATTAGGTGAGTCAGTGTGTTAAGTCACTCATAAGTGTGTGTCTCATGGAAGGTACTGCATAAAATGTTTAAAACATCTAGTGTGCAGCCTAATATTTATGGTTATACATTTCATCTAACTTGACTTTAATCTGGGCTTTTGCTCTGGCTCTGCTTCTCTCAGCCACATCCCTTTGGCTTGGACTCTGCCTTTCTCAGCATATGTGGCCTCAAAGTGGGCACAGGTCAACCAAAAGGAGGGTTTAACTAGACAGGTATGACCCACTGAGCACCTCAGTAACCATTTCAGATGTGGTTAAGGCAAACATATCTATAGGAACAGTCAGGGGACTCTAGTGCCCTGGATGCTAGTGGTTCAGTCCACTCCAAGAGCCTTATTGAGCACCAGATGAGTTTCAGGCCTGGGAGGGTGAAAGGATTCAGTGTTGGGAAAGAACTAGTTTCTGCTCTTGTTAAGCTCAGGGTCAAAGGGAGATATGAAAAGATAATCAGGAAATGAAAATGGAGCGTTGTGGTGGGGGCTGTGGGAACAAGGGGAAGGGCAGCTGACCCAGAATTGGGGTAACTGCTCAAAGGAATTGGTGCTTGAGCTGGTTCTTAGAGAAATGGAGATGACTTTGCCTGTAACTGAACTGAAGACAGAATGTTCCAGGCAGAAGGAACAGCATGACAAAGGGCCAGAGGTACTAGAAAATAAGATATTTAGGTACTATGATTTATATAAGGACTCAATGTAGTTAGAGAGTGCAAGTGGGTGTAGAGGGAGAGGAGGCCAAGCATTTCTTGCTAAGGACTCAGGATTGTGTCCTTTAGTTTATGGGCAGCAATAGAAGGCTTTGGAAGAAGAGAAGGCCACAGTCATCTCCAGTTGCTGTAAAAAGGCAATATGTGCCAACACTGGGGTCCACAATTCTATTAGACTAAGAAGGGGAACAATGAAGCCTTCAGCTACACAAAGACCCAACTTTGGGCTGCATAGATGGGATCCAAGTTCCAGAGTGCTTGTCTGAATGCCATGTTTATTCCCTGGGAGTCACCAACCTTTTCAAACCAAAGGTTTTAAGATGTGTCAGCTCTCCAGGCATGGATGGAGCTGCCTTCCCTCATTTTAATTCAGCTTTAATAGGTTCCAGGGGCAGTTGCAGATTCATGAGCAAGGAAGGCAGGTGGAAGGGAAAGAAGGTAGCTTTTGTTGAGGGTCTATTCTGTAGGAACTCAACACATGCCTGGAATGAACATTTTTTCTTTTAATCCTCTGCAACAACAATGAAAAGTAGGTATCATGACCCTCATTTTTATAGATTAGAAAACTGAGGGCTAGAGAGGTTAGAAAATTTGTTTGACTAGTATTGACAGAACTTCAGTCTGTTTACTTCCAAACTCTTTATTGCTGCTTTCATGTCTATTTTTTTTTACACAGCACCCGGAGTAGGGTGATTCTTTGGTACATGTGTTATTGCTCTACTAGACTGTTCACTTGATCAGTGCCCAGCATGGGGTGTTTTACACATTAGTTCTCAGTACATGTTTACTAATTGGCCCAGTAACCTTCAAACCTACAATGAATCTATCAGTCACTAGAGGGCATTATGGATATGCAATATGGAGTGAAATTAAGAGTTACATATAATTTCATTTGCCATAGCTATCCACCTTCCCTTTCTTCCTCCCCCCTTCCTTCCTTCCTTCGTTCGTTCGTTCGTTCGTTCCTTCCTTCCTTCCTTCCTTCCTTCCTTCCTTCCTTCCTCCAATCACTTATTTATTCACACAAAAAATTATAAAGTGACTCGCATGTCTAGGCACTAGGCTAGGGACACTGAGGTTAAAACCTAAAGGTGCTCTGTTTTTGGCACACCATGGGGGCAAGGTCACAATGGGTTCAATCATAGGCAGCCCTTCACTTAGTTTGGGAGTCAAGGAAGACTTCTCTGAAAAGACAGTATTTGAGCTAGGTTTAACAAATGATTTGAAGTTTGCTTAGTGTGGAAAGTGAGAGAGAAATATACTCTAGGCAGAGGGCCCGGCATAAGCAAAGGCCCAGAAAAAGAGAGATGAAGAGCTAGTGGTGGGGCTGGAGAGGTGAGGAGGGCCTTGAATGACAGGCTGAGGACTGCAGACTTTCCCTGAGGTCTTTAGAATTGTTCATGAAAGGTTTTAAGTTAGTTTAGGATGTGAGAGAGAAGGGATTATTTATATGTTCTGTTTATCTTTTAGCAAGACCACTTTGGTACAAAGAAGAAAATGAAAAACTGGAGCCAAGACCAGCTTAAAGGCTGTATTAATCAATGTAAGAGGTAATAATAGTGGTCTGAATTATGGCAGCAGATATGGGAATAGAGAAAATTGGATGGATTTAAAATTCTGGGGAAGTAGAGTTGACAGGTCTTGTTAATTCATGAGATGAAGGAGCTGACAATGATGTCCAGGTTTCTGGGTTGAGTGCTTAAATGGATGGAGGTGACATTCACTGGGTTGAAAACATGAAGGGGAGGAGCAGAGTTTGAAGGAACATGACAAGTTCAGTTTTAAACATGCTGAGTTAGAACTGCCTTTAGCATATCTGGCAATAGTGTCCTACACACAGCCACATGCATAGATTTGATGCTGTGGAAAAGGCTCTGGGTTGGAAAGACTCTGATTTAAGAGGCTTCTGGAGGCACAAATACATGGGTGGTTTTTGAAGACATGAATTTGAATAAGTTTAAGTAAGATTAGTCTTTGAAAAAAGAAGATCTGAGAGTTGGACAAAGGACCTCTAGGAATAAGGATCAAGGCCTGAAAAGCTAAGTTTAAATGGGAGACGGGTGTTGGGGATAGGAGGGGGAGGAACCTCTATGAGAATAACATCATTGGATCTCAGGGGGGAAGATCTTGAAGGTTTGGTCAACAGTGGAAAAAGCTACAGAGCTGAGGAAAAATAGAGTCTGAGATGTAGGTATCGGTTTTAGCAAATAATGTGGTTAAGTGCAATTTCTATGAAATGGTGGGTATGGACACCAATATTTAGTAGCTTAAAGAGTTATTAATAGGTGAAGAAGTAAAAATTGTGAGTGAAGATGCTATAATTGGAATCTTGGGTTTGAAGGAAAAGAGGTTAGGAAGTAACTCTCTACAAATATGGAACAAATTGAGGGGGTTTAAACTTAAGGATAGAGAATTATAACCAGGTTTATGAAAACATAGTGAGTAAAGAAGAAGTTAAAGACATAAGATGAAGAGCAGATATTTATGGGTGGCAGGTAGATTCAGCAGATGGAGTTAACATTTGCCCGATGGAGGCAATTTGATCCCCAGAAAATAAAGAGGGGGGATTTAAACCAGAACAGGATGAGATAATTATTTCAGATACACCTGTCCGAGGCTGAAAATTAGTCTTGGAATTCTTTGTAGTTTGTTTATTTTTTGCTCATCTGTCCATTCATCTAGTTTTCAATTGCTCAGGCATTGGAATCAACTCATTCACTGATCTGTCTATGACCCACCTATCTTGGCAGAGCCAGTGCTCATCCCCGTGTGGGAGATCAGTCCTTCTTTGTTTATTATCTTTTTTATGGTTTTGTTTTCTTTATTATCTTGAGTTTCACTATTTCATATTGTTAAGTTTCAATAAACAGTTCTGTTTTGATATTTCAGACATTGATTTGAATACACTGATGTAGGTATATGGTTTTACAAAACTGGAATTATACACTGTATCCCCCTTCCCCTGTTTCATTCAGCAGTATGTTTGGACTTCTCTCTATAACAATAAATATAGTTCATCATTTATCATCTGTTTTTTAAATGGGGAAACAAGTCCATAGGAGTAAAACAGCTAGTCCAACTCCAAAGGGAATGAGTTAAAAAAAATCCATTAAACATCAATTTTTATGTAACACAACACAAAAGAGCCTAAAGCTAATGTGGACCTTGATCATTAGGTACTCACTATATAGAAAATAAACAGGAAGCCCCACAGAAGTTACAAAGCCTAGAAAAATATATATTCTTAAAAAATATTCTTAAAGTCATTTATAGTCTACAGAGCAGTTCGACAGAAGCCATTTGATTTTTCAAACCAACCCAATGAATTGGCCAAATCAGCTATTAGATAGAAAATTAACATTGATAAATATTACCCTTATTACTGTATCATTCCCATTTACATAAAAACATCTGCCTCACTCCTCTGCTCTCTAACCACAGTGAACCTTGTTAACTAATGATTCAGAAACTGCTGAATCCATTTCCTCATTCAAATATTGATTCATCAATGTATTCCAATAGGTATTGCGACATTATTACTCCACTGACTTTCACTTAGAATCATTCAACTATTTTCCTGCCACATTTATTTTTTAATTTTTTAAATTTAATAAATCCTTATTGTTCAGATTATTACAATTGTTCCTCTTTCCCCCCCCGCCCCATACTCCCCTCCAGCCTGTTCCAATCTCACCCTCTACCTTTACCTCCTCCCCCTACCCATGTCCTCATCCATAGGTATAATATTTTTGTCCAGTCTCTTCCTGCACCTCCCACACCTCTTTCTCCCACAGGGAATTATCAGTCCACTTCTTTTCTATGCCCCTGATTCTATTATATTTACCAGTTTATTTTGTTCATCAGATTTTTAATTCACTTGATTTTTAGATTCACTTGTTGATAGACATGTATTTGTTGTTCATAATTTTTATCTTTACCTTTTTCTTCTTCTTAAAGAATACCTTTCAGCATTTCATATAATACTGGTTTGGTATTGATGAACTTCTTTAGCTTTTTCTTATCTGTGGAGCTCTTTATCTGACCTTCAATTCTGAATGATAGCTTTGCTGGGTGGAGTAATCTTGGTTGTAGGTTCTTGCTATTCATCACTTTGAATATTTCTTGCCATTCCTGTCTGGCCTGCATAGTTTCTATTGAGAAATCTGCTGACAATCATATGGGTGCTCCCTTATAGGTAACTAACTCTTTTTCTCTTGCTGCTTTTAATATTCTCTCTTTGTCTTTTGCTCTTGGCATTTTAAGTATGATGTGTTTTGGTGTGGTCCTCTTTCGATTCCTTTTGTTTGGGGTTCTGTGTGCTTCCTGGACTTGTATGTCTACTGCTTTCACCAGGTGGGGGAAGTTTTCAGTCACTATTTCTTCAAATAGGTTTTTAGTATCTTGCTCTCTCTATTTTTCTGGCACCCCCATAATTCAGATGTTGATATGCTTGAGGTTGTCCTAGAGACTACTTACTCTTTCTTCAATTTTTTTTATTCTTTTTTCTTTTCCAGTGTTTTTGGCCTGTTGGTATTTCAAATCTTTGACTTGATTCTTGCGGTCCTCTGTTCTGCTATTAGGTCTCTGTATAATATTTTTTATTTCAGTCAATGTAGGCTTAATTTCTAGTTGATCCTTTTTTATATCTTTGAAGGTCTCATTAAATTTATCAGCCTTTTCTAGGAAATTCTTGAGAAACCTTATAATTGTGGTTTTATACTCTATATCCAGTCATTTGTTTTCCTCAATTTCTTTCATTTGTGAACTGTTTCCTTGTCTCTGCATTTTTACTGCTTCCCTGAGTTGATCAAGTAGCTTTGTGTGGTAGGTGTCCTCTAGGGGACAGTGGTTCAGCCTCCTCAGTTACCTGAAGTGGACACTCTTGGTGCACCCCTTAATGGGCTGCACAGTCTTCTTGTACTTAAGCCTAGATTGTTGTTGGTATTGCTGGGAGGGATTGACCTCCAGGCCAAAAGGCTGTGAGGATCAGCTGTGTCTATGCTGGTAGAGCCTCTGTGCTCTGCTTGGATGGGGTGGAGTCTCAAGGCTGAGCAGTCAGCCTTGGTTTGTCAGGCCTGGCCTAAGAGGAGCCTGGCTCTCCATTTCCCATTGTAATGGCTACACGCACCTCTAAGAGAAAACTGCCCTTGAGTTTTGCCTTCTCCCCAAATGAATCTGGATACTCAAAATCACATCTGGAACTGGAGTATAGTGCAGTCAGGAGGTTTTGTTTTCCTCCCAAACGTGAAAGCCAGCCACGAGCTCAGCTGTGCACCCACTCAGTGAGCTTGCGTGCCTCTGCAGCTCCTGAGTCTCAGTGTGCTTCCTCCTGACAGTCCAGTTTCACTCTATATGAGTTGGTTTCCCTGAATCTCACCAGGGACTGGAGTTCCGCACAGTGGAGAGCCATTGTCTTCCTCGTTCGAGAAAATCAGCCATGTATTCAGCCGCCCGCCCTTTCCTCACGCATTCTCTGCACCTCTGTCTATATTTTTTAAAATAAAATTCTTAGATAAATTTTCTTTCCAGATATTGTTAGATATTGAATAAATTAATGAATAAATGAATACATGAATGAATTTCAGATCTCTTTCATTTGACCATTTGACAATTATTTATTAAGTAACTGCTATGTGCAAGGCATTGAGCAGGTGCTAGGGGACACAATGATAAAATAAATGGAGTTAATAGAGCTTGCTGCCTGATAATGGCTACAGATATGAAATACAAGATGCTACATGCTATAATTAGATCATAGAGCCCTAGACACAGGGCCCTAGAGATGGTGTATTGAAGTGGTGACTAATTAGAAACCTGAAGTCTCCAGGTTATCCAAGTTGACTATTACAGTCTGGACTGTTGTTTTATGAGTACAAAATCAAAATGTTTTTATCAGAATATGTTACTTATGAATGTATGAATGAATAAACAAATGAACGAATGAACAATTTCTTCCATCCTATTAATATGTTTACAGTCATTTGTTTTGAACTCTTGTTTCCCAGAAAGTGTCAACCTTCAGTAAACAGCTTCCTAGTATCAAAAGAGTTTGTAAATAGTGAAATGTTCTAATTCCAGCCAGTTCTTTACCAGTGTTCATATTTTTCTGGGAAGAAAACTGTTGTGTGGCTTCACATTTGACTATAATAAGCATTTAAGGAAAGGCACTTGAAGTTTGGATGCGGGGGGACCTATTTTCAGTTGAAGAAATTAGTTTACCCGTGCCCAAGGTCATTTAATTGACTTGAAGGTTGTGTGAATACTATTAAAATGATTGTCCATGGAGGATAGCTTTGCTTGGAAATGGTAAAAATGACTGGGAGGGATCAACAATTCTAGCTGCTTGCCCCAGTCTTTTGATCAGGCCACCCAGAAACCAATTCCCAGCAGAGAATATTCTCCTACTTTTGCAAATCTCTGGAGGAAACAGACTTTAGCTTTGACACATCACCATTATGGTGACTACAAAAGATAAAAGTTAAAAAATTCTCTGTTATAGAAATGAGATGAACTGATGTCTGAGGAGCCAAAAGTGAAGGCATTACTAATAAAAATAAGGGTAATATTGGCTACTGTGGTGTTTATTATGTGTCAGCCTGGTAAGGTGGCCAGCCATTCTAGAGAAGGGAAAAAAAGGGGGGCAGTGCTGAATGAGGGCTAGAGATGAACTGCCAGGCCTGTGTTCCAACCTGGCCACAGGGCCATGGAGCTGCAGGGGCCACTTTGAAATGCTCTGGTAAGATTCCACCATTCATCATGGGCAGAGAGCGGAAACCTCTTTACTTGGCATACAGAAAAGACTCTGAACAAACAACAATTATCAACCAAACAACAAAGGTCTCCAAATGATTTACCGGGGGTTGCTTGTCAAGGGTAGTTTAAGAAGATTAAAAACCAGAGAGAGAAAAGAATCATAAAGAATAATATTCTGCCTCAAGAGTCTGAAATCTTGCCTGGTTGTCATGGCTCAATGGTTGAGCATGACCTATGGACCAGGAGGACATGGTTGGATTCCTAGTGGGGGCATATGGGTGAGTTGCAGGCTCAACACCCTAGTGTGGGGCCTGTAGGAAGCAGCTGATCAATGATTCTCTCTCATCATTGATTTTTCTAACTCTTTCTCCTTCTCCCTTCCTCTCTGAAATCAATAAAAATATGATTTTATTTGTTGCCTCCTATCAAATCTTTTAAAAAATTTTTATTGTTCAGTTTATTAATTACATTGTTCCCCCTTTTTTATCCCCCTATAGTTCCCCTCCACCCTGTACCCATCCCACCCTCTACCCTCCCCTCCCCCTCCCCACTGGCCTCTCCCATTGTTGCATGGTTTTTGTCCAGTCTCTTGTTGTACTTCCCACACCACTTTTCTCCCCAAGAATTGTCAGCCCATTCCCTCTCAATGTCCATGATTCTGTTATATTCACCAGTTTATCCTGTTCATCAGATTATTAATTCACTTGATTTTTATATTCATTTTTGATAGATGTGTATTTGTTGTTCATAATTTATATTTTTCTCTTTTTCGTCTTCCTCTTCTTAAAGAATACCTTTCAGCATTTCATATAATATTGGTTTGGTGGTGATGAACTCCTTTATCTTTTTCTTATCTGTGAAGCACTTTATCTGATCTTCAATTCTGAATGATAGCTTTGCTGGATAGAGTAATTTGGTTGTAGATTCTTGCTATTCATTATTTTGAATATTTCTTGCCACTCCCGTCTGGCCTGCATCGTTTCTGTTGAGAAATCCCCTGACAATCGTATGGGTGCTCCCCTGTAGGTAAAGAACTGTTTTTCTCTTGCTGCTTTTAATATTCTCTCTTTATCTTTTGCTTTCACCAGGTGGGGGAAGTTTTCGGTCACTATTTCTTCAAGTAGGTCTTCATTAGCTTGCTCTCTCTCTTTGTCTGGCACCCCAATAATTTGGATGTTGGCATGCTTGAGGTTGTCCCAGAGGCCCCTTACACTATCTTCAATTATCTGGATTCTTTTTGTTTCTTGCTTTTCCAGCCGAGTGGATTTTGCTTCATTGTATTTCAAATATTTGCCTTGGTTCTTGTGGCCCTCTGAACTGCTTTTAGGACTTTGTGTAATATTTTTTATTTCAGTCAGTGTATGCTTGATTTCTAGTTGGTCCTTTTTCATATCCGTGAGGGTCTCGTTCATATCCTCAGAGGTCTTGTTCATTTCCTTGTAGGTCTCATTAATTTCCTTGTAAGTCTCATTCATTTCCTTGTAGGTCTCATTCATTTCCTGGATGGTCTTGTTTATTTCCTCGTTGGTCTGGTCTATTTCCTCGTAGTCTCATTAAGTTCATCAGCCTTTTCTAGGAGCCTCTTGAAAAGCCTTATAACTGTGGTTTTGAACTCTATGTCTAGTCCTCTTTATTCTTCCATTTCTTTCACACCTGATTTCTTTCCATATCTCTGCATGGTGGCTGCTTTATGTGGTAGATGTCCTCTAAGGGTCAGTGGCTCAGCCTCCCCAGTTACCTGACGTGGGTACTCTTACTGCAATCCTTTATGGGTTGTACAGTATTTTTGAATTTAAGCCCAGCTTGTTGTTGTTAGCCCTAGGAGGGTTTGACCCCCAAGCCAATTGGCTGTGAAGGGAGACTGTGTTCAGGTTGGATGGGCGGAGTGTCTGAGCTGAGCAGGCAGCCTCAGCGTCAGCTATGTCCTATGCGGATCTTGCGCTTGGGTCTCTGTTCGATGGGAATGGTTGCAGGCACCTCCAAGAGAAAGCCGCTAGTCTCTTCCCCTTGCCAGACAACTCTGCCTCTCCCCAAGTGAGTCTGCACACCCAAAGTCTGGCCCAGGGTTGTAAAACAAATCAGTCCAGTGGTCTCTGGCACCAGGGGGCAGACTGCTCTTCTAGGCAACCCGGTTTCTCCTCAGACTAGGAGACCTCTGCCATGCCTGGCTTCCAGGATGCGTCCTCCGGACCTCGGACCTCGCCTGGCACTGGGGAATCCGTGCAGTGGGATGTCTCCACCCTCCATGTTGGCGAAATCCAGCCAGGGTTGCTGCTGCCAGCCACAGCCCGCGCAGGCGACCATGCGGGCTCCTAACCTCTGATTCCGCACGTATCTTCAAGGCTGCGCTCCCGCCACTCTTCTGAGTCTCAGTGTCCCACCTTTACTTTTATTTGTGGAGTTTTCACTCAGCCAGCTGTGCGGTGATTCTGGGTGATGTTTGTTTTGTTGTTATGTTGTAGTTTTTGAATTGTTGTGCGGGGCAGAACAATAGGTGTATACTTATGCCGCCATCTTGGTTCCTCTCACCTCCTATCAAATCTTAATGACTTTTATTCATCTCAGCTTGGCTTCAGGGATGCAAAGATGGATGAGATGGAGCGCCTGGAATGTCTCAAACATTCATAGCCTTGTACAGGAAGCGAGGTACTCAATCAAGATTTTCTAAGAATGCATTTCCCTCATTCTAGTTTTTTGTATGTTAGCCACGTACAAAAGCACAGGCTGGATTAGAAGCCCTCTGCTGTTTCACTTTCATGTAAGAGTCTATTCAGGAGTCAACTTTTCTGAAAAGCCCGTCTAACAACTCATTTGTTCCATTCCTCAGCTACGTGTTTTCATAGAATGTAATACTTGCCTCCTGAAAGTTACTATGCTATTTACTTGCCTAGTAAAATAAACATGCTTTCTTCATCTAGGTGAATTCCAGGAAGTATAATATGATGTTTAGAAGATATTGATCAAATCTAATTCTCTTGTTTCACTTTCCTTATTTGAAAAATTGGGACAATATGATTATTTATGTGTGGCATTATTTTTGATTGCTGCTAGATCCATTTTTTACTCTTTTTGTCTGGTTGCCTCCTCTGCTGGCCCATTCACCCCTAACTGCCCTCCCCTGCAGGCTTGATCACCCACAACTGCCCTCCCCTGCTGGCCATCTTGTGGTAGCCATCTTGTGTGTTGGAGTGATGGTCAATTTGCATATTACCTCTTTATTATATAGGATTTACTTTAGTTCAATTGTGAAATAAATATCTTTAAGTCAGAACTTTAAGGGCTGGGGATAGATAACCACTGCCCCTAAAGTAGCTCATGAATAGATAACCACTGCCCCTAAAGTAGTCATTTCATTGGGATTGATATTCTCATAAACCTAATTGTGATAGGAAGGTGCCCAGGCATCTAGGATTCCATGGAGAGCAAGTCCACTTGATCAGGGGAGGGGTTGGTTCAGCACAGGCTTCACAAATTAGGGGCTCCAAGCAGAGCCTTAAGGCAAGGTGAGTAAACCAGGCAGGATGGAGGTGGGCTAAGGACTGCATGCAGGGGGAGTGCATGGAGAAATAGTGGGCGGGACAATTAAGCAGGGATAAGTTCCTAAGGATCTTCAGAGGAAATCTACATATCCTGGAGTTCATTTAGAGGGCAATGGAATTTAATGGAGAACAAACCAGTGGCCCTTACCTGGGGACAATTCGCCCCTCTCCTCCCTTTCCCCAGCCTGACATTTGTAATATCTGGGAACTTCTTTGGTTATGAGGCAGGAGTCACTACTGGTATTTTGTGAGTTGAGGCCTGTTATACTGCTAAATATTCTACAATGTCCAGGACAGCTTCACCCAATCAAGAATTATCCAGCCAAAAATATCAATAATGCCAAGGTTGAAAAATTCTGTTTCAAACTAGAAAACGATGCATTGATTTTCTTTTTCTGTCTTAGAAGGACAAATTGGAAATTGCTCTAAGAGCTTGGAAATTGCTGTATAACTGGACTACCTTGTTTATTTGGAATGTTCTTCCTTCTAGATGAGACTGAATAAATGGTATTTTCATTTGCTGCTTTATTTTTATCTTCTATTCCATCACTATCTACTAGAGGGCATTGATGGGGTCATAGTCCATGTGAATGATGTCCTTAGAGTTGTGCAGTACACAATATGCACCCTAAGAGAAAATAGTTTAAAATCAACTACCCAAGCAGTACTTCTCTTCCAGCACAAGTCTGGCTTGATAATTCAGAATTTAATGAATGAATAAACAAATGAATGAGTGATCAGGCAATCCAAAGAATGGGAAAGCTAATTTTGTACTAGGTGATGTTGAAGGAGAAACTTGCGACTAAAAATTTCAGAAAAATATTATACTAAATTTCTGGAGTGCACCGAAGTGGAAACCAACAGGTCTCTGCCAGGGTCCTCTTGGCTGACACTTCGGAATTCTGGCTGCTGAGGGGCCCTAGAAGTGAGGCTGGGTTTGACTCTGGAAAATAACTAGGTTTTCTTGTCTCCTGGGTCCTCTGCAGCCTTATCAGTACAGCTTTGTCAGGGTTTCCACCATAAACCCTGGGTGTGGTGCTAAGTGGCCTATAAAATCTGACTTGGGGCTAAAGCCGGCAGCACAGAGCCTGCAAATATGCAATTAGTTCAACTCCAGGAGTCTTCGGTTGGCTTCTTTGCTTAATTGGGAGAATGCAACCAAGAAGTAGGTTTGGTGCTCCTCTGTCTCTAAGGACAGGCACAGAAGGCTTCTGTTGCAGGGAAGAAAAATAGACCCGTCACTATGCTGAGCTCTGGAAAGGAGGATTTGGAAAAGGTTGCCCAGCAAAAGTTGGGAAGTGCTGCTGGGCAGGTGCCAAAGGCAGCTCTGTGACCTGGCCAGCCCCTTGCCTGCTTGAGAGGAGTGTTGGGGGATACATTTCCCTTTGGTTAAATTGCATGATGCTTAAGGCTTGCTTCTGTCCCTGAGAGAAGGTGTTCTGGGATGGTTGCAGCAAAATTAAATTATTGTCTAAGGCCACATTTCACACTTAAGCCCTCTTCATTCACTGATCACATTAATTCATTATTTCAATCATCACCTATTCTTATGTCTTTATTCAGGGTGAGTAGTCTGGAAGTACAATGGAATCAGACTGTTTCAACCACAGGCACTGTCTACTGCCTGAGGTAAGGAAGATCCTCAATCTCATGGGGCTTTAGTTTCCTCATTTTTAAAGTTGTGAAAATAATACCTACTTTATGGCTTAGGGATGAAATTTAAATGATATAACTAGTGAAAGATCTGTGAGACTATGGCTGGACAAAAATACAATGGTTCTTTAAATATAAGCTTTATACTACCAGTTCCATTGCAGTAAAAATACAACTTGACAAATGCTGTCACTGGGGTTTATACAATGCTATAAAAACTCAGAGGTGTGAGTGCCTGTGTCTGAGGGTGGATGGAGGTGGGAGGGAGTCAGGGACAACTTCATGGAGGAGGTGATGTGACCTGAGAACTCAATAATGTATTATGACCTTTCCTGGGAGAGAAGAGAGGGAAGAGCATTCCTGTTAGCAGCAGCAGCATGTGCACAACTATTGCATGTGCATGGTTGGCTTGGAGTATAAGGATGCATATTTGTATCTTGATCATAGGGCCCAGGGTAAAGGGACCTGAGCTGTCCCAACCAATCTTTTCTTCCTCTTCCCCCTCCATGTTCTTTCTTGTTTTCACTTTTAGAGCACTTTATCCATGCAGATTTTTAATACACTGATAAGCTTCACAAGGAAAGAAACTGGCCCTCAGTCTCATGGTGCATTAGAGTCAGAGCCTCTGTCTTCAGGTCCCAGCCTGGCTCTGGGCTCAGGGCTCTCCTCTGAGGGATCTGATCTTTTCTGAGAAACTCTTCCTCAACCAGAACTGACTTCCTACCTCTTGGGGCTGCTCAGCTCTCTACCCTGACCCTGTACCTCACTGCTTGCCCTGCCGGAGGGCTCGCTCTCATAAAATTCTCTTAAAAATCATTTATGACTCCTTAGTCCAGGCTCCCAGTCTACCCTGTACCATATGTGAGCTTATTAATTCCTTAAAGGGCCCACTCAGAGCACAGCTTAGGGATGTGGACACAGATATATAGGGGGCAGCTACCAATAGATGTCCCCTTTCCAGAGTGATGGACAGGGGTCAAGTGAAAAGCTGAAAGCAAGCAAATAAACATATTTTGAACACTTGCTGTGGCTGAAGACCATGCTGGCTATTTTTAAAAAATATATATTTTATTGATTTTTCACAGAGAGGAAGGGAAAGGGATAGAAAGTCAGAAACATCGATGAGAGAGAAACATTGATCAGCTGCCTCTTGCACACCCCCCTGCTGGGGATGTGCCTGCAGCCACGGTACATGCCCTTGACCAGAATCGAACCTGGGACCTTTCAGTCCAAAGGCCTAAGCTCTTTCCACTGAGCCAAACCGGTTTCAGCGATGCTGGCTATTTTTATATTTGAGACCTAGGTACATAGCCTGACTGTGTTACTAAACATCTTGGGCCATTTACTCATATATTCCAAGTCTTATTTTTCTCATGTGTAAAATGGGAGAGCAATGCTGACTTACTACAAAGAGGGCAGAGCAATCCCTTGGCTGCTTTGAGAGTCTCAGGTCTGAATATTCCCTCATATCTGCTCAGGTTTATAAGATACTCTTAGATGGAACACATAATTCCTTTGTCCATTGGTTGAAGGATCTCCTTAAAGTGGGCCATAGGGAATGAGCTCTGGACCTCAATCAAAAACTGGAAGCCAGAAGCTCTGTCAACTTGGGAAGGTTGTTGGATCAGAAGAGAAAAATTAATTTCAAGGAGAGCAACCCCCTTTTGTAGGTGAGAAAGGATGGTCATGGCGTAGTGAGGAGCCTGCTCAGGTAAAACAATCCTGGGAGAGCTAAAGAGATGGAAAATATCCCTGAAGCCTGGCCTATCCACACAGCCAGATCCTCTGGGACGAGTCACTTGTTCCTGGGAGGCATGTGCTGTCAGAAAAGAACACTGACTGGAGTTCTCCAGGTTCCGCCCTTAGCAGCTGGGTATCCACAGGCAAGTCACTTAACCCTGAGCCTTCCTACATGTGGAGCAGCATTCCTGTTGGGGTAAATGGCCTGCTCCACAGGGACACTCCATAAAGGCTAGTTCCCTCCTCTATCTGGCCAGCAAAATCCACTCCCTCCCCCCAAGGACTGCCACCTAGCCCCAGGGAATAGCTCAATAAAGTCTCCATAAAATTCAGCCACTCTGAGCCCGGCTTCAGAAATTACAGCGAGTTGATTCATCACATTGTTTGAATTATGGCGATATGAAAATACAGCAAACCCACTGGGAGCCAGTCTTTTCCCATATATAAAACAGGGTTATGATCCCATATAAACTTTTAAAAGAGAATGCTTTAGTTTATATCTTCATACATCTGATTGAGGGGAAAAACAAAGAACAAGAAAAGAAATAAGAACACATTGGCAAACAACATAATTCAAACCAACACCCTAGCTTATTAGTCCCTCAGGTCTTGTTTCTTTTTCTTCATTCTTCATCTTCATAACATCCCTGATCCAGTGCCCACATTGCAATGGCCTGGGGCTCTCAGGAGCTTCAGAGTTCACTTCCTTAGTTCATCCATCCTCTTTTCTCCATCTCCATGGCCACAGCCTGCATCCCAATCACCAGCAGCTCTGTCCTGGACCACTGACCACCTTTCAAAGATGGGCCCATGTCTGTTCAGGCTGCAGCCAGGAGGATGGATGGGGAAGGGATATCAAGGCAGGGGACACAACGTGAGTCTATCTTTCCCCATATAAAACCTTCAGAGGCTCCTTGGTGACCTCAGGAGGAGGTCTGAGCTACCGATGTCATCACCCAGGCTTTTCTAGAACTATCCCCTTTGTCTTTAACATGCCCTCTCTGCTTCCTCTGTCTGGAAGGCTCTCTCCTCTAAACTTCCTCACCTCTTTGTTTACTCCTACTTATCCTTTAAGGCTCAGTTTATATATAATTTCCTCAAGAATAATTTACTGTGACCATCCTACCTCCTCTCACTCAGCCCAAACCAGGTTAAGCCCCCTCCCTAGCTGTGTGTTACCTTGGAAACATCTATTCCCCTACACGGGTAAGAAGTGATTATAAATCAGATGAATCTGTTTCACTTCCAAGCTGTGAGCCCCAAGAGCAATGATGAAACCTATTTTGTTCATTATCATACCCTCAAATGAAGTCAAGTATTTGCTTACATGGTGGACACGCAAAAAATACTTGCTGAGTGGTGATGACAGATCTCAATCCCAGCCTAGGTTCTGTCACCTTCGGTACTGAAGGTCACTTCAATGGTAACTTGACCAACATTCTCATTTATAAAATGAGGATAAGGATACCTACTTAGTAGTAGTGTCAGGAGAGTCAGAGAAAAGTTTGTGAACTGTGGAGCACATCATTATGGGTTTCACTTATTGAGTGTCTACTCTTATTACGCAGTCTTGGGGACAGAAGAAAATTTTTCTGTCACTGTGATAATAAGTTGTGATGAAATATTCAACATCAGTGAATGCCCACCAGAGGGGCACAAGAGTGAATTCCTGGATCAGGGTTCTGTTTATACTGGGTGGGAATGAATATCAGTTGTTAGTTTTCAAATGAGACCTCCTCTTGGATGGCAGCACATGAAAGACTTGCCTAGGCTCGGGTCCAGGGCTTTGTATGCAACATACGTGGATATTCAAATATAATTGCATTTACTCATGACCCCACCTGTCAAGAGCTCACATGCAATTTCAAAAATACAAACAATTAGCCTTTATGACAAAGGCATAAAGAGAACAATAATTTGTGATACTTTCTAATTCTTCTGCGACTCCTCTCCCCTCTGTCCTTACACGTTCATCCTTTCATAGGGAACAGCAAAGATGACTGAGGGTCAAGCTTTCCCAGAGGAACATGCAAGATTTCCCTCGTCACTAGTCTTCTCAATGAAGCCTCCTAGAGTTTGGACCTGGCAAAGCCTTTGAGATGGTATCTGAAGGGATTCTTGGCAAAGTGGGCTGGCAGGGGATCTAGAGGCTTGAAGATTGAAAACAGACCACAAGATGATGAAAAATTTCCTTCCCAATGGAACAAACACCATGTTTTAGTTTAAACTGTGTGTCCACCTAAGTAGTGACCTCATGTGATCTCTGTGCAAAACACTGATCCTGTAGAAGCTGGATTAGCCAGCTCACTTCACAGAGGAGGAAAGGGTTTCAGATATTTTCCTATGACTGGCCAGCTAGTTAACAACATTGCCAGGATTTAACATTGGTTGCCTACCTCAGAGCAACCTTCTGGTAAACTGAGTCCTGAGTCCCTCTTTTTAACTCTGCCTCCTCTCTCAGTGTGGCATTCTAAGGATAGAGGCATACTTTATAACACCCCCCTTCTCTCCCTGTTGGTCTGCACTCCCTGAAACCTGCCCTGCCCATGTCCTCAAGCACAGCTCGTCATGCCCCTCCCTGTCATGTTCCCATGGCCCTGGTTCTTCCATGTGCTTCTATGTCAGAGCAGGTGCTGTGCAATGTGATTGAACAACAGGGAAATACTATCTATGTTGTGGGTTTCTGCTTAACTACATGGTGTGAAGGGAGATGGCTGGATGGGGATGCACCCAGGAATAACTGAGTAGATCCCATATATTTTGCTTCCCATTACTACAGTCTGTGTTTTATGTGTGATGCTTTGCATTATGGTAAAAATATCTTGTCTGCCCAGAGAGAGGGAAATGTGCTGGATTATTTTTTGAGTGATTAAGATGTGCTAGTGTTCCACACATTTACAACTTGTTGAATCCTTACAACATCCTAGAGAGGAAGGGATGGGTGAGCTCATTTTATAGATGAGGAAACTGAGGTTTAGCAAAGTAAGGTTATATATCTACCCAGAAAATGAGTGGTGGAGCCCAAACCCATGCTTTGGTCCCTGCTGCAGTTTCAGGGAACTGCCCCAAACAGGATTGCAGCCCACAGGGCCCGTGTGATGAGAGGATGTCAATCCAGGCCAAACTTCTGACAAGCAGGGATAAAGGGAAACAGCCTGCAACCATTAGACAAGGAAGAAGGAAGGGAATTATGAGGTGTTAAACAAATAGGAAACATTTGGGATGCAATTTAAAGGAACATACAGGAAAAATTTCAGGAAGCCAAACTCTTCCAGAGCTCTTTGCCATGGAAGTGATGGGAAAGCCACCCTCTGGCTGGAGAACCATGCGTTCTGTAGAAAAAGATTTAATCAAATCACAGAAACTCTTTGAAAAAAAGGGTCTTTTATTCTTTTCATCAGTCAGTTTATGCTCTTCCAGCTTCTTCCATGAGCCATGCTATCCTGGGCACAGTGGCTCAGAGTTGAATAAAATCCAACTCCTGCCCTTGGGCCACTCATTATTGAAAGGTTATGAAGAGAAAGGATGTATATTACTGTGGGGCATTGTGTACGTACTGACAAATGCTACAACCTTGGAAAGTCTGAGCGTTCATAGAGAGCCACTCTGCCTGGGGAAATCAGAAAGGTCTCCATAGGCGCGGTGATGTGAGGAGGACCTCAAAGAAAGAGTAGGCATTCTCCAACTGGAGGTGTGAGCAGAGCACATTACAAGCAGAAAAATAACACGGGGAAGGCACAAAAGCAGGAGAGTGCAAGGCAAATTCAGGGAAAAGTAGGCAGCCATACAACAAATGCACGAAATAATACATAACGTGGGTCTTCAGGTTCTTGAATGCCTATGTCTCCCAGCCTGTTTTTGGAACACACAACAAAGATCACAGACTGCACCAATCAAGACTGGTAAACAAATGCAAATGGCCAAATATCTTAATGAAGAATTAAGCACTTTTCCACTAATAGATTTCCATTCAGCATTTCATCACACTCAACATTTCAATTGATGTCACACAGGAAAGCCATCTGTTAGGATGCAGTGAGGCCATTAGCACAGCAGACTGGAGCTCCAATGCCAGGCCTGACCCCCATTCTACAGCTTACCAGTAGTGTCACCTAGTGGCCCCTGTGTGCCTCACTTTCCTCATCTGTAAAACACAGATAACAATAGAATCAATTTACTAGGAGGAGGATTAAATTGACCATTTGTGAGTGTATTAAGATAGGGTCATTATTTAAATTGATGGAATCAACACATGACTGACTTTGCATATTTGTTTACAATTTATTCCCATAAATGGAGGCACACAATTATGTGAATGGGACCTCAGAGATCTTCTAGTCCAACTTCTTGGGTCTGGAAAGTTGGCCAGATTACTGTGTAATTTTGGATAAGGCACTTATCCAAAAGAGCTAACTTGTGATATCTGGCATCCAGCAATACTAATAGTAACACTGAGTTCTCACCAGGCACCAGGCCCTGTCATGCTGTCCAAATGTCAACTTGTTCATCATTCCTAACAATTTCACAATGCAGCAACTAAGATAATTTATATTTTACTAGTAAAGACACTGAGGCATGGAGAAGTCAAATGATCTTCCCAAAGTCACAGTTCATGCATGGTAGAGGCAGGATTGAAACCTAGGCAGTCTGACTCCTGAACAGTGTGCTTCTCCACTACCACTCTACCACCCCCATAGAATAATGGCAAGAATGTGAATACTATTCCCGAGCTTTTAGGAATGTTAGATAAGGTCTGGGAGATAAAAATCTCTGCCATAACCTACACAATCAAAAATTACGAAGTGCTATTATGTCACATTAGCATAAAGTATGAAGATTCATAAGTGTATACATAATGTCAAGTTATTATGAAACCTAATGATGGATAAAAATATGAAATCTACACTAATAAAAGAGAAAGATGCAAATTGACTATCACTCAGCTATGCCCACCAGCCAATCAGGAGGGAATATGCAAATTAGAAGGACAAAGATGGCAGCTGCCCAGCTGCTCCATGTGTGGAGTCTCTGGTTGGGGCAGGTTGCTTGCTATGAGAGGGAGGGTGGGGGTTGTGGTGAAGGGATCTACAGGAGCAGCACTCTGACTGCAGCGAAGACGAAGACTGCAGACTCTGGCCAGAGTGAAGGCCTGGGTTCCAGGTGCCAAAGGAAAATGGGTGCTGGAAACCAAGGGAAGGAAGGCTTATTGCATGAATCTCTTCATGCAATGGGCCTCTAGTATATAATGAGCAGTCTGCAAAACAAGCCTATCTAATAAAAGAGTAATATGCAAATTGATTGTCACTCCAACACACAAGATGATTGCCCCATGTGGTCAAAAATGGCTGCTCCCATGTGGACCCAAGATGGCCACCACAAAATGGCCAGCAGGGGAGGGCAATTGGGAGGAACCAGGTCTGCAAGGGAGGGCAGTTGGGGGAGATCAAACCTGCAGAAGAGGGCAGTTAGGGGTGACCATGCTAGCAGAGGAGGGAAGTTGGGGTGACAAGGCCTGCAGGGAAGGGCAGATGGGGTGGCCGTAGGTCTGCAGGGGAGAGCAGTTGTGGGGACGACCAGGCCTGTAGGGGAGGGTAGTTGGGGGGGACCAGGCCTGCAGGGGAGGGCTGTTGGTGTGACCAGGCCTATAGGGAAAGGAGGTTAGGGGCAATCAAGCTGACAGGGGAGCAGTTAGGCATCAATCAGGCTGGCAGGGGAGTGGTTAGGGGGTGATCAGGCTGGCAGGCAGAAGCAGTTAGAGGCAATCAGGGAGGCAGGCAGGTGAGCAGTTGAGGCCCAGCAGTCCTGAATGGTGAGAGGAATGTCCGACTGCCCATTTAGGCCTAATTCTGGTAGGATCAGGCCTAAACAGGCAGTCAGACATACCTCGAGGAGTCCCAGATTGGAGAGGGTGCAGGCTGCGTGAAGAGACCTCTAGTATAAAATATATTCTCAGCTACCTTAGTCTATTTCCTCATCACCTTACATTCTTGACATGAGCTAATCTCTTGTTCCTGAGTTTCTGAGAAGGAATGGCCACAGAGCAGGGGGTTTATGGTCAATGTGCTCAATCAACAAGCAGCAAACGACTGCCTTCACTGCTGTGAGGGGGTCCTGAGGCAGCTGGAACTCATTTCCATTTTCTTTCATGGCTAGCCTCAGCTTTGGCTGCACCCTAACTAGAAGGAGGATAGTGTGTCTCAGGGTTTCAGCAGTTCTGAGAAATAAGTTCAATTTGTTTCTTTCTCTCCTGAATAACCCTCCTTAGAGCTCATTTTTCTTAGGATATTTCCATCTGATTTTTGGGAAATCCCCTTTACAAACAGACCTATATGGAATACTAGGAGAAGTCCTGCCCATGGCTTAGAACACAGACTTCTGGGTAGAGCTGGGCCACTGACTTTCCAGGATATCCTGGGCCAGGCATTGCTTCTCTGGGGGCCTCAGTTTCCCCTTTGTAAAATAAGGAAATAGACCCATGATCTGGAAGTTTCCTTCTGGCCTGAATACATACTTACAAGGTATCATCCATCTACTTGCAGACATAAGCTAAACGTATTCTGCAATGTTGAACACATCAAATCTAGAACATGGAAGACTGAGTAGAGGTAGTACATTTAACCTGACACACTATGCTCTCCCTCAACACATCCACTATGCTTCATAGGCATCTCTAGTGGTAGATCCCAGGGTTTTAAAATTGATTTATAAATTCCTTGACACTTTTCCCTCCAGTACATGCAGTCTAATTCCCCTACCCTGTGTGACTTGCAAAATTAGGCCAAATGCGGCATCACAAGTTCCTCCTGGGCCTCGGCATTGGGCTGCTTGCTCTGGGGGAAGCCAGCTGCCATGTTGTGAGGATGCATAAGTGACTCTATGAGGAACAGGTATATTTGGTGAGGAACTGAGCCCCCGTGTGAACAGTCATGTGAGTGAACTACCTTGCAAACAGATTTTCCAGGTTTTCACATGTTGCTGGGAAAGGCAAGAGAGAAATTTGATAGTGTAGGAGACAAAGGAGACAATTAGGCCATCAGTGTCCTAGGGAAGTGAGGCAGAATGAGTCTAGGCCATCCAGGGGAAGATTAGCCTCACGAGCACAGGACAGACATCTATAGTGGCAGGAAGGATGGCAGAGCACATAGGCATGGGTAAGAGCGGTGGGTAGACATGGGGGTGAGTGTGTGGAAGTTATCTTCAAAGTGCATCTGTTTCCTCAGTGATGAGAAATTACAAGGTCATCAGCTGAGAGTGAGGAAGATGAGGAGGTACTAGAATTTTAAGGAAAAGGTGTGGAGTAATCTCAAGTTCTCTCTCTCTCTCTCTCTCTCTCTCTCTCTCTCTCTCTCTCTCTCTCTGTGTGTGTGTGTGTGTGTGTGTTTCCTCTTTGTCCTTTGTACAGAAGTTGGCATGGAGGAATGTTAACAAGAGCCAAGATATAAAATTGAACAGGACATTACCCTTCCTGTGCACTGGCTTTGGGATCTGATGGGGTTTGAATCTTGATTCATTGGGAGAGTGGCCTCAAGGATGGCATTGTCACCTTTTTGCTGCAGGTTTCTTATCGGGAAAAAGGGGGTTGAATAAGGTAACCAATCTTATGTGCCAGCTAATGCCTGACTCATAGTGGATGCTGAAGGCCGTGCCTCAGCCCAGTGGACTGCACAATGACCTTGGAGTCAGGAGAATTTGGACTGGACAACTTTTCCATTTTTGCACCTCACTAAACTGCAAATAATAAAAGAATAGATTTAAACTAAAGACCACCTCTTACTTTTAAGAGAAAAAAATTAGAAGGAAAAACTATGTAAATTCAGATTTACTATCTTCCAAGCAAATTTCCAAAATTTTGTTTCCAAGTCAATGAATGGTTGAAGGGCACAAAAGAAAGGCAAGCTGGGCCAGCTCTGTGCTGGCTGGTGACTTTCATGTAAATTGCTCTGCTCCTCTGTGTCTCAAATGTTTCATTTGCCAAGTGAGAAAGTGTAGCCCCTCCTGGAGGGGGCAGGTGTGAGGCCTGCAAGGAGCAGCAGCAGTGTGCAATTGGGAGCACTGTCAAGCAAGTGTTCAAGGGGGGTGGTGGTGGCCTGTATCTCCATGGGAACCGGGATCCTGGGCAGCAGAGCTCATTTCAGCCTCCCAGTGCAGCTGCAGCACACCCCAGCCCAGAGCTGCAGCAGGAGGGGTGTCCCAGAGGGGCCTGGGCAGCCTCACAGGCTCCGTTTAGTTCTGACCTTTGCAGTATTTCCCAATAAAACTGTGACACATTGCTTATGCTTTGGACTAGCGCTAAAGTACAGAAAGGTCAGGTTGCCCAGACCTTAACAAGGAACAGATGGAAGAAAATTGAATCACTCTCTTGCATCTTTCCCAATCCTCCTGGAGAAAACCTGGCAGGCAGTATGCAGAACCATGGTGCCCCTGGCCCTCCTGACTTCCCCAGGCTGACGAAATGAAGCAGACGCTCCATGGCAGATTGTACAGGATGCAGGCATTGCAGCCTGTGGTCCTGGCTTTGGAAGCCAGGATGATCACACCTCCTGGTTTGAATAGGACAGTCCCAGTGCAGGCCTGTGTAATGATTGTTAGCACCCACTTTCCTTTTCAAAGGTGTCCCTGTTTGTTGAGAAATTACAATGTGGCCTTTGCTTTAATTTGTTTGATGCTCAGTTTCTAAGCTTGAAAAATGGAAATCATTCTTGATACTCCACAGCATTATGGTTGATAATTATATATGACTGAAATAATTGCAATGAAACCAGATATAAAGGCTGGAATTTTCATATTAGCAGTGCTCTGGCTTATGCTCCCATCTTCTCCAAAATATTTAAATAAAATTCTAGCTGATCATGTGACCTCTGGTCAAGCTGTTCTCAAACTCTAGGGAACATCCCCTGCAGGGACTATTAAAACAGTTTTCTGGACTCATCCCCAGAGTTTTGGATTCAGTGTATCTGAGGTGGGGCTAGCGGGCTGAGACATTGCATTTCTAACAAGCTCCCAGCTGATGCCGCTGGTCTGGGGACCATGCTCTGAGCACTACTGGCCTAGTTTCTCTCCTTCCACTCACTCTCCTGGTCTTGCCAGAATGATCTTTCCAAAACATTATCTAGTCCATGTTGCTCCTATTGCTTAAAACCTTACAGTGGTTCCTTATTTTCCTCAAGACAAAGCCCACCTCCTTAGCCAGGCACTCTAAGCCTAGCTATTGCCTTGATCTCCAGTTGCAGTGCTTGGCTTTGCTCCAAGGGGCAGACTGCCCTTGGGAAGAGCTCACACGTCAGGCCTGGGCTTGAATTCGAGCTCTGGCATGTAATCTCTGTTGTGATTTTGGGCAAGTAACTTACCTCCCTCAAGCATATAGAGACTGAGCGTGGCAAGTTTAAGAATTCTTTCCTTCATACAGAGTTGGGTAGGCCAAATGAACAACATGGAGAGCACGTACCTCCGTGCCTGGTCCATGGCAAGTCCTCTCAGGACCTCTCTGCATAGGTTCCTCACCTGGCCTCTTTGACTTGCCTCCCTGGTTCCTGAGTTCTGACAGCTCTTGCTCACAGATCTGTTAAGCACCACTAGAAGGGCACACACAAGGCCAGATCTCTGTGAATGAGATGGGTAGGGAGGGCCTCCTGGAGGAAGTAAAACTTGGGTAAAATGTCCTTTCAATATGGCCAGCAGCTTGCTGTTTTCTATACCTGGTGGCATTTTTCCCCTTAAAATTTTCATTTACTCATTTTTGCTTGTATACAACAAATATGAATAGAGTAGCTCCTGTGTCAGACTGTGCTGGGATACAGGGAATGAGGCTGGTAGCCTTGATAGCTGTGCTGGGAGGCAGTGGAGCAGAGGGTGAGGTGCAAGGGCTTTGGAGTAAGCAAACTTGAAGTCATAGTCCCACTTGACCTTGCCATAGTGTGTAAGCTTTCGCCAGTTTCTGAACACCCTGGAGCTCTGTTTGTGAGATGGGCTAAAAAGTCTGCAGAGCAGAGGCATGCTGGGAAGAGGAAATGCAAGGGTTTGCACAAAGTGCTGGAGAGAGGGAGGGGCTTGAGGTATAAATCCTTCCCCTTCCTGCCCCTGGGGAAAGGGGTCTCTGAACCTTCTCACCCCCTAATCTCCTTGAAGGCAACAGCCCTGCGGCAACACTTTCCTCTGCCAGCTTCCACCTGTTCCTCAACTCCAGAGACCAGTTCGAGAATTACTCTGGGTTTTCAGAGAGGATCACCATTCCTCATGCACTGAACTGAGACCCACACAGTGTTGGGACCACAGAGGACATGGAATCATATCCTGTTTACAGCTGAGGGGACAGAAGGTGAGAGGAAGGAGGAGGAGACTGCTGTTGTGAGGGCCTTCTCTGTGCCAGGTGCTGTGCGGACACATGGCGCAGGCATCAATGCATCTCCATTCAACAGAGAAAGCACCAGGTATGGGTGTGTATAATTTTGCTCAGCTGCCTTAACGAAGTACCATAGACCAGGTGGCTTAAACAACAGAAATGTTTCTTATAGTACTAGAAGCTAGAAGACCAAGACCAATGTGTTGGCAGGGTTGGTTTCTTCTGAGGCCTCTCTCCTTGGCATGTAGACAGCCACCTTCTCTCTGTGTCTTCACCTCTTCCCTCTGTGTGTGTGTCTGTGTCCTAATCTCCTTAGTACAAGGACATCAGCCATATGGGATAGAGACCCACCCTAATGGCCTCACTTTACCTTAATTACCTCCTTAAAGACCCTAATGCCAAATACAGTCACATTCTTAGTTGCTGGAAGTTAGGATTTAAGACACATGAATTTTGAGGAACACAATTCAGATCCTCACAGATAACCAGGCTCCAAGATGGCCCCCAATGATCCTTCTTCCTGGTATTCAACAGCCTTGTATCATCACTTCCCACACTGTCCCAGGGTTGACCTCTGAGACCAATAGTATATGGCAGAGTAAAGGTCTCTTACTTCTGACAGGATGTTGTAAAATACTGCGGTTTCTGTCTTGGTTACTGTTGCTCTCTCGGATCACTCGCTCTGGGGGAAGACTGCTGCCATGCTGTGAGGTGAATGTGCCTAAGAACCGAGGTCCCCCTTCCATGCCAGTGAGCCTCTGTGAAAGCAGGTCCTTCAGCTGAAGTCAGACCTTTGGAAAACTGCACTCTCCTGAGAGACCCTGAGCCAAAACTCCCCAGTTTGGCAGTTCCTGGATTTCAAATGCTCAAAATCTATGTGATATAATAAGTATTTGTTGTTTTAAGCAGCTAAATATTGGAGGAATTTGTAACTCAGTGTCGGGTACAAGTTCCTCGGCCAGGGACTTGACCCCTCTGGATACAGGAAATTGAAAGAACTCATGGGTAGGTAGATGGGACATGCTTTACTATGAACAAAGTAGCCAGCAACTGGTTGGTCAATGGCACCTTATATAAATACTCAAACTAAAGAGGCCTTAGGCCAATTAGTGATCCCTGTGCTATATTAACGTAAGCAAGTTATATAAGGGTGTACTTGCAAAGGACATGTAGTGCTACTGCTGAGTCATTGCCCTTGTGCATGGCAAGTGGGCCTTTAACCTCCAGTGTGCTCTGGTCAGGACCCCCACACTCAGCCATTGATAACTAGTACACAAGGCTTGAGAAAGTTAAGGGCACACAGATTGCGAGTGGCAGAGACAGAATTAGATTTCTACATTTCTGGCTCCCTGGCCAGTACCCTTTTTAGCACACTGTTATGTGAGCCAAGATTAGCTTTGCACATAGATGGTGCAGTGAGAGATTCAGGGGAAAGCAAAGAAAGAGAGGAGGAGGAGAGAGAAAGCCCTTAATAAGCAGTTGGGAAGAGGCTAAAAAGTACAGCTGAAGCCACACATCTGACAGGTGGAAAGGAGAAAGCCAAAGTCGCGGCCATACCTGCCTGTGGCCGCCACTGCTCCCGGGCTACAGCTGCTCCTGGGCTACAGCTACTCCTGGGCTGCCTGGGTCCTATCTGTGATTAAGGAACCACGACAGGCCCCTAGGCTGTAGGCATCCCCAGGAGGGAGGTGCAAATCTGAAATCGCTTGAGTCTGTCAGGTCAAAGGCCTACTCCAAATGGACTAGCCAGTGGTCGGCAAACTCAGTCAACAGAGCCAAATATCAACAGTACAATGGTTGAAATTTCTTTTGAGAGCCAACTTTTTAAAACTTAAACTTCTTCTAATGCCACTTCTTCAAAATAGACTCATCCAGGCCATGGTATTTTGTGGAAGAGCCACACTCAAGGGGCCAAAGAGCCACATGGGGCTCTTAAGCTGCAGTTGGGCTTTTTTTCTTCAGGGCTATGCAGCACTCAGCCCTGGTGAGGAGGTGAATCACAATAAGCATTTATTCATTGCCTACCTTGTGGCAAGCACTGGGCTAGCTGTGTGATTTAATTTTATATTTAGAGGAAAACTGAGAAGTATGTACTTAAAAATGTTTTCATTGATTTTAGAGAGAAACAGATAGGGAGAGAGAGTTAGAAATATCAATGATGAGAGAGAACCCCTGATCTGCTGCCTCCTGCACATCCTACACAATCTGGGCATGACTAGGAATAGAACTGTGACTTTCTGGTTTACAGGTTGATGCTCAACCACTGAGCCATGCTGGCCGGGCCAAATTATGTACTTTTTAGAGAGAAAAGAAATGAGGTTCAGGTATCTGAGACAAAACATGTGAAGTCTCTTTCCCAGCTGATGAGCAAGAATTTGAGTGCAACTTTGCTTCTCTCCACATGCTCTGCTTCACCAAGTTCTCAGACATTTCCCTTCCACCTGGTTATGTTAATAAATGAGGAGGCTGATTTCAGAGTCTCATTTAAACATATATTTTGAAATATCTACCACATACCTGGCACTGTAGCAATAAGGCAGCGACAGAAGCAGAGTCCCTGTTCCTAAGAATTGGGCAAGGAAGACCTCACAATGGATCATATTCACTTGATTGCTTGAGATGACAGAGGGAAGCACAAAGGGGTGTGAGAGTTGAGGACTAAGCTTAACCTACCCTGGGCAGTCATGGAAGACTTCCCAGAGGATGGGGTACCTAAATTGAGTACTGACAGAGAGATGGAAGTTAGAGAGGCAAACGGGAGAAGTGGAATGTGTCATAGGCATATGTAAAAAACAGGTTTAAAAGAGTTAGGTATTTTTGGAAGACGTGCTTCTCAAAGTGTTGTCCTGGACTAGACTAGCAGCTCCAGCATCCACCAGGCAGTTTGTTAGAAATATAGAATCTCATGTTCCACCCCAGACTTATAGTGGGCCCTGGTCTAACATGTTTCCATGCCCAAGAAATGTGGTCTGTTCTGGTTTTCTAAAAGAAGACAAACATCTGGATATTTATTTTAAAATGATGATTTTTAAATGCTATCAATTAAGTTAAAAATTAAAAACATTATAGTGGATTGAAAATTGAGTCTTTTTTTGGCTTCTTAGCTAGAGGCATCTAGCTTCTAATTCTGATCATAGTGTTTGCATCTTCACTAAGTGAGTGAATGAATGAGGTGGGAGAGGATTTGGATATTTCCCCATGGCTTGCATAAGTGGAGTGGCTAAGTACTCCTCTTTACGTAGATCTTTGGCCTGTTCCCCACCTGAAAGCAAAGAGTTTTCTAGTTAATGATTTCTGGGTATCCTTTAAATCTCACCCCTGACACTCCTGGAAGAGGGGCCGAATTTTCTGTCCCAAAGGGCAGGGTCAGTGGTACTGATGTGAGAGGCAGCTTTCGAGTACTAGCTCTTGGGTTTTGGAGAAGACAGGGTTGCTTACAGTGGTGTGCTCTATCCTTTTCAATGAGGCAAACTTTCCATTAGACAGAGAAGAAATGAGCTTCCTAATGAAGTTTTTATGTCCTTTAGGGTGGAGTCTCATAAAAAGATAACAGATCCTCTCTGAATATGGAGGGCGATGAAAAGGGAGGGGGGCCCCAGGCCACGCTGTTCCTTCTGCCTTTGATGCCCTTCCATGTCCGGCTTCTCCTTTCCCTGCTGCCTGTCCTGGCTGAGATAGCCCTCCCACACTTTTTAAGTTTCTCTTCATCTTCTTGCTGCCCTCACCTTTTCTTTCTGCTCAGAAGAATTCTGTCCTCATCTTACCCTCCCTCTAGAGGAGAAGGGTTTAGGTTTGGGCCAACTAAGAGTTTAGGTTACCGATGAGCTCACATATAACTCATGATCAATTCTGAACAGCTGTTGGTCAAGCTCTTCAATGAGAGACAATGGAGAAGATTGAATATAAGCAGATTTTGGCATTTTGCAAACTTAGGTTCAAAGCTTAACAATGCCATCTACTCACTGAATGTCCTTGGTTGAGACTTCAACATCTTTGGGCCTTAGTTTATTCATCAGATGAATAAACATAAGTATATATATATATATATATATATATATATACACATATATATATGTATATATATTTATGTTGTGAAGGTTCTTTTTAAAAAGTAATTAAAATATTTTTGAGCAGTTACACTTAAGGGACTATATTCAGGACCTTATTTTTTAAATTATATTTTTATTGATTACAGAGAGGAAGAAAGATAGAAACATCAGTTATGAGAGAGAATTATTGATTGGCTGCCTCCTGCATACCTCCCACTGGGGATCAAGCCCAGGCATGTGCCCTGACATGGAATCATAGGTTGGTGCTCATCCACTGAACCACAACAACTGGACAGGACTTTATTGTTTTGTTGTATTTAATTCTCACAAAAATCTTGGGAACTAAATGCTATCATTATCTCCATTTACAGACAGGAAGACTGAGATACAATCATGTTAGGCAAAGTGTCTGAAATCATACAGGTGATAAGTGGTAGAGCCTGAATCAAATGTAGGAGGTTCTGATTCCAGAGCCAACACAGATGACCACTGACTTGGTAAACTTAAAAAAGATTTCAAATATGACATCTACTCTCATTTAGCCTTGGTAGGAAATTTAATGGGCCAAACAGGTGTTAGGTGATCATTTTCAAGTTTAGTGAAGTCATTTTTGTAAAGAGCTTACAAATGGTTTTTCACTGACATTTCTTAACTTTCACCCCTCAGCAACACTATGGGATAGGTATTACCCCATTTTTTTTAGATGGGGTAACTAAGGCTCAGAGACCTAGTCAACAGCTAAGCCAAGACTTGAATTTATTTTCTACTGACCCAAAACACATGTTCTTTCTGTTTCATTGTGGTATTTGTCATTGTGGTATTTGTCACATAATGAAGACTATACATTAGTTATATTCTTCATTAATCAAATTAATAGCTCAGTGAGCAAAAGACAAACACAGGACAAGTTGATCTTGATGACAGGAAGGAACGGTACAAAGCTGGGCTTACACCACAGGCTGTTGTCCTTTTGGTAGATCCAGGGAGAGGGGTGATAAAGAAATGGGGCTGAGCATCAGAGGTTTTGAGCTGGTGTGCCTGGGTTTGCAGGGGAGTTTAAAGTGCATCGAAGGTAGGCTTTGCCACTTTCCTAACTTTGAATTCCTAAGTGTCTGATGCAATGGCTGTGGTGTAGCCAAGCCAAGGATAGGAGGACATAGGTGAGCACATTTTTAGGTAGGTCAAAGGACTAAATGGAAGTTAGAAGCATCAGCCTGGGTGGTTGAGATTTTGCAACACACTTTTTATCTTAATTATTTATAATCTAGTCTCATCAATTAGCACTTTCTGTTCACCAGCCACCTTCAATCATCTGTGTTTGTTCTTACCTCTGGGCCTTTGCACATTCAGTCAGTCAGAGGAGAAGACTGCACAATGGGGAGAAGGGTAGAGAGAGGAGAGTATTGTTTTAGGGACGTTCCCAGTGACTTCTCTGGTGCCAGGCTGGAAACTCTATGTAATGTCTAGAAGTTCTGTTACTCATCAGCTGTACAACCTTGGACAAACTATTGCATTTCTCTTTGCCTCATTTTAATCATTTGTAAGATAGGGATAATAATAACTAAAAAGGTTGGCATGATTAACAAATGTAAAGAAAATAGGTTGCAGGAAGATAAAAGAAGACAATACTGAATGCTTAGCACAGTGTCTTGCATCTAGTTATTATACAATAATGGTGAGCTCTTCTAATATTAGTCTTCTGGAAGACTTTCCTGGATGTCCACTGTCCCATTAACTCAGACAGTGTGATTTATGTGTTTTCACTGATTTCTCTAAGCACCTATTGAAATTCTGAATCATGAAGTTGGGTGTGGGATTCAGATATGACAGTCCCTTTTTTTCAGGCATTCCTGGTGATTCCAACTGGTCACACTTACTTTAATTGTCTAAGTTTGGTTTGTTGATCCTTCTTCATAAGCTATGAGGCATTTATTCTAGGCTGAATTCTGTGAAGGTGGGAGCTGGATCTGTGTGGTTTGCTGATTTTCAGCACCTCAGCACAGGCCCTAGCACAGAGGAGGTTCTCAGTAATAACCTGAGGCACAGGCAATCTTGCATGCTTCACTAGTGCTTGCCTCTGCAGCATTATGTGGTAGACAGAACTCAGAGCTCAGAATTCAGAACTCAGAACTCAGACCTACCTTTCCTGATAGCACTGTAACGATTATTTCTGAACTGTCCCTATTCAAACTAGGTTTTAGTCTCCTTGCTGGACACTGGCTGACATAGATGGCAGTATAGGATCATGAGTGAGACCATGAATTCCAGCCAGCCTTAGTTTCCTTTTTCATAAATGGAAATATTAGCAACCAGAGCTTTGTGAATTGTGCAGGTCTGTGGGTTTGTGAGGCCAGCCCTTGGGCTCACCCTGAGTGGTTGGTTTCTGAGTAAACAGTAGAGAAATCTTGATGTGCACTTGCCTTTCTCCAGTGTCTCCAAGCTGTTAAGATCTCCAGAGAGAAGTGCCATTTAGGGAAGAAGGGGCCAATCTAATCCTGCTTCTTTGGCAAAATCTTACAGCAAGCCATCCTCTAAAACGACTCTGATGGGCACTACCAGGGAGACCTTCCCTTCCTCTCCCTGGCTGGGATGGCAGAATTAGATATCAAGGCATGCAGAGCTGGGGGCTCAGACAGATGTGGTAGGATTACTGCACTTTGCAACTGCACTTCATTTTTCCCTGGCAGCCTCCCAAGGAAGTCACCTGTGTCCCACAGGATATAAGCCTATTGAAATGCATGTCATCCAGATGCCACCCTGGCAGTATGGTGGCCTCTTATTTCCATCCCCACCCCCACCTCATGTGGCCTGGATTCCATTTACAGCTTCTCTTTCAAATTACAGGTATTAACTGTAATGAGGCTTCCGCTCTGAGCTGGATGGGGAGCGGAAGGCTGGCTGATTACCCCTGAATTGGTACTATATATTTGAATGGCAGGAAGGCCCTAGGTCCCTAGGTAGGGGACCTGAATACTCACAGGAATTTTAGAGGTTTTCAAGTCCTAAGAAAGTGGCTAGAAACCCTAGAATGTGAGAGCCACCAGGGATTAGAACTCTGCAAGAGGCCATACTCTGGGAGAATTGTGAGGAACTTGTTTCTGAGTAGATCCTAGGAAAACCCTGAAGCAGGAAACCGAGGCTGGAAGAGTAGAGTGATTTATTATGGTAACAGTGTGTCAGTCATGTGAGGGCTCCCTGTCCCATCAGGGCTCTCTGCATGTCACCACAGTGGGTTCCTCTTCCTTGTTGGCATTGTATTGTCCTTTTCTGTAAAAGGGGCTAGTCTGGAGATTGCCTTTCACAGAGTGTGTGAGATTCTACCCAGCTAACTGCCATACTGCCAAGCTTCCCTCACAGAACTGTCTGGAAGACTGGCCCAGTGACAGACGCTAGGTTCCTTTTCTTCTGGCTTATGTATGACCTTAATCACCTAGTTCTCTGTGTTTTCAAATGCAATAGGAATGGGATTTCTGGTTTTGTAGAATTGAGAGCTCTGAGAGATGGGGCCAGAGGAATGCAGGGAAAGGTGACAGGTTTGCGAGACAGAGCTGATGAATGAGTTAGCTCCTTTTCTGTAGGTCAGTGTGACCTTGAAAAGATCACCCAGAGGCCAGGTACTTACATCTCAGTTTATTACTCTGTAAAATGGAAATATGAAGCCCTTTTTTGAGTTGAAAGGACCAAACAAGATAATGGATTTGTAAATGTTTTATAAAATAGAAATAATTCTGTAAGGTTGTATATAAAATTATTGTTGGCAAATCTATAATAATAAAAACATAATATGTTAATTAGACTGACTGGACAGCTGAACGATCTTCCATAAGTCATTCCAGACGCTGCTGAAGCAGTGGGGCTGAGGTAGAGGCAGTTAGGAGCCATCAGGCAGGCAGGCAAGCAGTTAGGGGTCATCAGGCAGGCAGGCGAGTGATTAGGCAGTCAGGCAGACTGGCCAGCAATTAGAAGCTAGCGATCCTGGATTCTGAGAGGGATGTCTGAGGACAATTTAGGTCTGATCCTCCTTAACTGGGAGCTGGATATGCCTTAAGGAGTCCTAAATTGCCAGAGGGTACAGACTGGGTTGTGGGACACTGCCCCTCCACCATGAATTTTATTCACTGGGCCTTTAGTAGTAGATAATCTCCCTGCCCTCCTCCCCTCTTTTTTTTAGCAAGCATAACTTATTTTGTACCTACAATGCTCTAGGATTTTACTAGATATTTTATATTTATTTCTCACTAAACCATAGAATAATCCTGTGGCTCAAGGTAGTTAAGAGCTTTCTGAACATTAGCTCTTGAATCTTTAAAAGTATTATTTTTACTAGGAGCCTGGTGCACGAAATTTGTGCACTGGAGGTGGGTGGTCCCTCAGCCCAACCTTCCCCCTCTAACATACTGGGAGCCCTCAGAGGATGTCCTACTGATGGCTCACCCTGGCCTGGGGCACCCAGTGAAGTGGTCGCCCTGCGATCGAGGCCGATCGCTGTGTGGCCAAGCCCCCAGCCCGCCTGGCCCAGCCTGCCATAGGCAGCAGCCATCTTGGTTGTGTGTTAATTTGCATATAGCTCCTGATTGGCTTGTGGGTATGGCTTATTTGGTGTAGTGAAGGTACAGTGAATTTGCATATCACTCTTTTATTAGATAGGATTATATTGTTAGAAAACTGAGGTTCAGAGAGATTGAGTCATTTGCCCAAGCCCCACAAGGAAGTGGCTGAGCTGAGATTCAACTCCAAGTGACTCCACATTAACATTTTCCATTGCTCTGCATCCCCTCGTGAAGAACTTGGTCAGTGGTTAGATTCCACCTCCTGGGTGTGAATGTAAATTTCCAGATATAAGCTTGAGAGACATTTTGGTTTTGACTGCTGTGTACTCCAGAGCCTAATAAATGCTGAATTCAATCCATTTCAATTCTACCTTGAAGAGTTTTCTAGTTGAGTATGCAGGATGGGGACTGGACTTGTGTAGTGTAGATCTTCAGTGCTACATTCCAGCAGGTCACGTCCTGTTCCCCACCCTCACCAGGGATGGCTTTACAGAGTTTATGCTGTGAGGCTTCTAGTGGCCAATGTAGGTCTCAATGGCTGGAGGAGAGACTTGGAACAAAGGTACTAGGCCAGGGTTTGAATGGGAGCCAAACAGGGAAGGCTGGATCCAGTCAGGTATTGGGTATTCAGAAGTTCAAGGTGAAGACAGACATAGTATAAGGTCATGTTCAGAAACATGAAACTGGGGGGAAGCTGGTCTTGAGCTCTTCATTCATAGCTCTTCTGTGTACACAGCGCATAGTTGCTGGGTGTCTCTGTCTGCCGGCCATGGTCATTCTTGGACATATATGTGGGGATTGGAAGAGCTACTCCCCGCATTGTGTCTGTATACATACCACCATCCTTAGAGCACTCATCACACTGGCTGGAAACTCATGCAGAGAATAGAAGCTGTGTCGCTGCCACAGAACACAATGACCCTTGGACTCTGCAGGGTGGCAGCTTCAATTGCTCCCAGGATTGCCCACTGAGTCCCACTCTCTGGCCCCTGCGTGATCCTGATGATATCAGGGGGACTGTGTATCAGGAATTCTCTATAACAAAGAACATTGCACATGTCTTAGACTCCACTCTGGACAAAGGTGTGCTGCCTGGAGGCCATTTTTCCTTTCTCGCCCATGGAGTAGATGGTTTGTAACTGGACAGCACCATCCTCCTGGGATATTTGTCATCTTTTGTCCCCAGGAACCCAAGTCCTGTCCATCCCATGGGATTCTGCCTCCTCCTATCTTCCTGCATGGTAGGCCTTTGAATGAAGGTCTGTATTGTGGACAAAGGGGGCCACATGTAATTTGACAAACTCAGGGAAGGCCTGCATAGTGATCTTGCAAACTCAAAGGCCTAAAGTAACTACAAAGGATGGTCTGAAATTAAAACTTTGATTTAAAGCAGTAATAGTGGGTAGTCATGTACTAGGCTAGTATCTTCCCAGATAAAGGTGAACCTTTACCTTAACTGAGCCTATTTTCTTTTTGCATCTACGATAATATATCATTGGAATGTCAAAATAATTTTTCTTTTCCCAGACCCCTCAAGCACTCTGCAGAGAACACGAATCCCCTCATTGTTGAATGTTAAGTAAACCTAAGTAAAAGAACCATGTGTCTATCATTTTACTTTTTATTCAATCCCAGAGGTCTCCCTGCTTTGCTTTCTCTAGCTTCCTTAATCTATCAGCAATGCAGTACATGTAACCCACTTACATCTACTCTTTTGATTGTAATGTATAAAACAAGGTAAAAAAAACCTGCCATTTTCTAGAGCATTACCCCAATACATTGAGTTCTTGCTTCCCGGAAATTGTTGACAGTGTAGCTCAAATAAATTCACAACAATTCTCTACAGGTTTGAATGTTTCATTTGTTTTTTACCTTGACAATATGAAGTCACTCTCAGCCCCGAGATTTGCTGGCTGTGTATAGTTAGGCAACTTTCTTTTGAGGCCTCAGTTTTGCAGTCAGTGATACAACAAGTATAATGATACAGTGGCAGCCATGGAGGGGTGAAAGCCCCCAGGCGTAGTCCCTCCATGATCTGCCTCAGCCTTTGACCCAAGGCCACACTCCTCTTGGACAGCTCCAGGTAATGGCTGAGAATGCGTGTGTGGTTTTTTTGTATATATATATATTAATTGTTTAAAGTTTTACAAATAGTAGTACACATGTTTCCTTTTGTCCCCCCAATTGACCTCCCTCCGACCTCCCCTACCTCCACAGCACATGCCCTCACCTGCCCCCCCACTCCCAGTGTCCTGTATCCATTGGTTAGGCTTATATGCATGAATACAAGTCCTTCAGTTGATCTCTTACAGCCCCTGCCCCCCACCCGCCCCTGCCTTCCCACTGTAGTTTGACAATCTGTTCAATGTTTCTTTGCCTCTGCATCTATTTTTTCCCCATTCCTTTTCTTTAAAAAATCTTGCATCTGCATACTAGAGATAAACATATAAGAACAAAAAAAATGTTTGAGTCCCAATTTCAATGTCAAATAGTTCCTTATGTGTACATGTCAGCAATGATATCTAGATGGTGAACAAATGGTGGCAATGCAGGACCCACACTCTCTGGATTGGTCCTGGGTAACCTGCAGTGATGCACAGCTGCTGACTGCTAGTATAGCAAAGTGTCATCAGCATCTTCCATCTCTGGACTGTCTTCGTGGTTGGAACAGACCTGTCAGTTCCTCTCTGTTGCAGGAATCCATATGGTCTTGGAGTTGTTTTCTGAAAATATACAAATATATTCTTGACCAAAAGTTAATAAAGGAATCTTTTCTATAGATTAGACTTGGGATTCTTTTTATTTTTGCCCAAATAATTTTCCTTTGACTTATTTTGACATCATGTGTGATTTTCATGGGTGTCCTGCTGTTAGCATTACAAATGGAAATTAATTTTCTGAAGTAAGAATTTCTAAGTGTAATTTACTTACAGGATATTTTTTTACATGATATTACCCCACTACCACCCCCCCTTTTTAATTAATGGAGGCTTTTGGAAAATTTATATTGCAGTCTTGGTAACTTTAAATTTTAATTTTTGCACAAAAATATGACTACTTTAGGTTCTTTGCATGTTAGGCAATGTTATGATGAGATGAACTACTAATAGAAATTTTAGTGAATATTTTAGGAACAGCTTTTTGTCCAGTACACTTAAATTTTTTGAGTATTCCCTTATTTCAATTGGCCGATTTAAATTAATCTGAAAACTTGACTACTATTTTACTGTCAACTTTAATACTCAAACAGTAATCTTAGTTTACCCTGTAAATATTAGTGGAAAGGATTATTTGCATTCTTGAGTAGGCCCCTAGTATTCCTGATGCTAGAGAGTGGATTTAGATATATGGCAGCTGTTGCTGGCCAAGTCTCTGTCTGTAACCTGGATCCTGATCTGAGCTGGGCATGGGAGATGAAGCAGCCATGGGGGTAGGAGACCTCTCTCAGAAGGGATGAGAGTTCAGGCCCCTGCAAGGTTAGGGAGGTGAGCATCTGTGCCCCACCTTTGTTGACCTTCAAGTTCTCTCCTGATGGCCCCTCTGAGACCGTGCCTGTGTTAGGTTGTTCCTTCCCTGAGGAATCTTACCCATTTCTGGCTAACCAGCCATCCTCTGGGGCCAAGCAGGGTGATGTGAGGTTCAGTTCTGTTTCCTTGGTAGTCTATGCCCTTGTGGCCTCCATGCCCAGCACCTGCCTTGGGATCCCCTCACCTGCTGGTGGGGTCCAGGTACTGACCACATATCTTGGGGGTGTCAGGTTTCTTTTCTAGGGAGGGCCCAGCTCACACCATTGAGTGAGAGACAGATCCATAGTGCCAGCCACCCAGAGGCTTCAACCTCAGCTTGAACTGAAAGCTCAGGCAATAGCTGTGTGCACTTGGATTGTGGGAAGAGGGTCCCTCTTGGCAAAAAGGGCAAGATGGGCCAATATAGAATGCTCAAGTGCCTTCCCAGTGCCTTAATTCCTTTCCAGTCCTTTTTAAAATTGCTGCCAAACATTCAAAGAATGAGTTTGTAAGTTTCTTTGGGATAATTATACAATAAGCTGTTGTAAAATATCAAAAACTATAATGACATTGTAGAATAATATCATGTAAGGATATTCTTTGCTCCAGGTCCATGATGGTGAACCTATGACTTGTGTGTCTGCACTGACATGCACAGCCATTTTCGATGACACGTGGCTGCATGCGGTCGCATACAGAGAAGTATGGTGTTTTTTTTCTTAAGGTGACACACCACTGGAGTTATGCTCGGTTTTTTGGTGAATTTTGACACACCAGGATCAAAAGGTTGCCCATCACTGCTCTAGGCCATGTCAATTCAATTTCAAACTAGCTGCCAATTTTTTTTTATAACTTCGTATAAACTTTGTCAGGAAGGTAAAACACAAATTACTTACCTTAGTTCAAGAGGTCAAATATATCTAATTACCCCCTTACTCCCGCCACCCCCCACTTACCCTGAGGTTTGACATTCTGATGGACATTTCTCAGTTTCTGGATCCATTCTTGTTCACCAGTCTATGTCATTCATTATATTCCACAAATGAGTGAGATCATGTGACATTTATCTTTCTCTGCCTGGCTAATTTCACTTAGCATAATGAGCATGCATGGTTTTAAGGGCCTGATCATTTCTGCCCAGTGTGGCCCTCCTCTAATGAGTTGTCTTTGGTGAGAGCTCCCCACTGGGTTGGCCCAGCCTATGGTCAGTTCTGCATTGCTTTTGTGGGTCACTTCCTGCCAATCCACCTTCCTCTCTGCTTTTCTTTTTGGTATCAGATCCCTATCCCAACCGGAAGGCTCTCCTGTCCAATTCTGCCTTTTCCCCCTTCTTAATGGACATTGTTGTACCAGATGTATCCCTAATGCATCTCAGTGTCTGCTTCCCAGAGGACCTAAATACCCACATGGTAAAGGTGCAATAATTGGTGGACATGGTTGTAACAGCAGTCATAACTGTTACTCTTATTATTTTTCCCAATTAAGAGAACCTGAAGTGAAAATACACAGGATGCCATTTCTCAGTCTGACCAGCAATGATCAGAGGAACAAATATTTTGCATAGTTGGCTGTGTGTTGTATATCCTGGCCCTGGGGGCCAGATCATGAAGTTCTTTATTTTACAAATGTTCACATCAGTTGCAATTGCTCTCTTCACAAAGAGCACTTACTCACTTGTAGCTGCAAGGCAGCTCTGATTTCCCGAGGAAACAAATGAATTTTCAAAAGAGGAACATTTCATACTAGACGTGCTCAACACTTCCTCCCTGATGCCCGGTGGAGGGCGAATTGGACAATTCATTTTACTTGTCAGGACTCGAAGACAATCAAACACCAGCCATGCTGCTCTGAGATTTAAGACCCTTCAGGATATTTTGCATACTTGTTATATTGCCACCTTTGGTGTGTTAACATTTATTGTCCCCTAGGGCTATAAAAATGTCCTGGCTTTTATAGAATGCACAGATTCAGAGACTTCCTCCTCCCCACCTCCAACCAACCCACCGGTAGTTGAAAGAGATCTTACCATTCTTGATTTGTAACTGAAATGCTACCCTGCTATTAGATTGTTTACTCAGAATATCAGCATGTTACAACAAGAAGGAGGACCCCTGCTTCCCACCCACAACCCAACAAAGTTCACTGAGAGAAATTGACACTGGGGAGCCCACTAGTTCCCAAGATAACTCACACTGTTCCCTTGTGTGGGTTATTCCCAGTTGACCATATGGCTTGATTTGTTTCTCACAGTCCTTAGTTATGCCTCTTGCCACAGGGCAAATATTAATAGCACTCCTTTCCTCTTAGATAGGGAGTAGAATCTTCAGTAAACACACACATGCATATACATCCAGCCCTCTATCATCTACAGATAAAATGGTGAGAGTTTGGATTCATGAGCCAGATATAAATTTATAGTAGTGGGGCTGCTTTATTTATTCATAATTATTTATTGCATAGTTCTGTGATTGCTGTAGAGAGCTCCCCAGGGACTCTCATGAAAAGTCAAATGAGCCACTACCCTCCATTGGATGAAGTACCACCTTGCTTGGAGTCAAGAATATGGTAGGAATGACCTCTTACAGTTCTTTCTAGTTCTGTGAATGTGTCAAATAGATCAGTGTGTGCCATATATATATGAACTGATTTGATTTTTATAATAGTCTTATAAGGTAGATACCATTATTCCCATTTTACAGATATAGAAATAAAGGTACTAGAAGGTGAAATAGCTTGCTTGCAAAACCTAAGAGTTATAGTGGAGCAGGAATCCTTCCCTTGTATCCTATCCTGGTAGGAAGATGCAGCAGGGATGTGGGGTCTACTGGCCTTGACCTTTCCCTCTAGTTATTTAATTGTCCATTCAAGTTCCCTTTAATCTGAGTACCATATAATTTGTTATACAATCTAGGACACTTTTGAGAATGAAGGAATGTTATGAATAGCTATGCTGGCACAATTGGCATAAATAAAATGACAATGTGAGAAAAACCAGGTCATATGGTCATTGCCTATACAGTTTAAACCAGTCCCTTGAAGCTTAAACTTAAAATCTTCTCTAACAACAACCTCCCCCTGCCACCCTCCCCCCGCAAAAAAAAACACAACCAACAACGAAAATTAAAATTAGTAGAGGGCCCAGGGGGCTTCAATTTGATCTATAATGTTTCACATTTTCAGCCAAGAAGTGGGTTCATTCATATTGTTTATACCAGGTGTACTCTTTGTCTGCCTGAAATATTTTTTAATTAAAAAGTGCACAAGGAGGGAATACCAAGGACACTGTACTTATTGACTGTTTCCTGACATCCCTCAAACAGTGGGGAAGGAGACAGCGTCCTCCAGGGTGGCAGAAACAGGGGGGCTCTGAACCAGTCCTCTGGGTCATTTGAGACTTCAAGAAGGTACTATTTTCCAGAAAGAAATCAAAACTGTGTTCATGAATTGGGGTCTTTATTTTCCATAAGGTGTTTGATGATTTTCCCAGAGAGAAAGAAAACACATGGAAAAAAGTGGGAAGACTCCCCCCCCCCCCACCCCACACACACACAGTTGAGGCAAGGGAGAAAGCCCTGCTCACTGCCCAGCTTCTAACTGAATGGCAGAGGAAGGTCCTAATTGTCTCCCAGGCCCCAGGCCCCAAGCCCCGGGCCCCCTTCTAATTTATTGAGGGAAGGCCCAGGAGGTAAATCTAGATGTCATTCTCTAAGCCACTTAAAATGAGCCCATTAAACTACTGCCCATGAACGGAGGTGTTTTCCCCAGGGTTGAGTGCCCCACCCTCACCCCACACCCAGCATCACCCAGGGCACCGCCACTGTGAGAGCCCCAGTGGCACCTCTGACAATGGAGCATTCAAGAAGGCCTTTGGGGACTGGACAGGATTGGAAGCCTGTTTTATGCCCCGTTAATTACTGCAACAATTTATAAAATTCATGACAAACATAAAGCCCTTACAGAGATTGTATTTCAAATGGTATTTACCTGTAACAGAATCCTCTTTGTTTATAATTCCTGGATTTATGAGCTGTTGCACAACATAATGGAACCACCCCTTCTCCCCATTGGGGGGCATTGGCTGAAGGACCTCAAATATGCCACAGAGACAGAAAACTACACAGGCTTGGACTCTATCCCAGACCACCTCAGTCCATGGCACTTCTCAGTTTCAAGGCCTGTGCACTTGGGGGAGTAGAGGTTGAACAGGGACAGGTACATTTCCCCCCAGTGAATCTTGGTGTCTCAGAGCTGGAAGGAACCTCAGGTGTGAGCTAGTCCAACTATGTGTCCATCTTCCCCACAGTTTCTCTCTCTCTGCTTGCATATCCCAGTGACAGGGAGGTCATCACCTGACAAGCAGCTCAGATTGTCCTTTTTTCTCCAATCTTGAGCCCTTTTCTCCTTCTCAACCTTCCCCCAACCACAGAGTGATTTTTCTAAAACTCAGACCTGATGTTATGTTGTTCCTTGTTTAAAATCACTCAGTGGCTTCCATTTGCTTTTGTGATAAGTCCAAACTCCTTAACAATGCCTGCAAGTTTCTGCATGGAGTGGTCCCTGCCCTTTTATCTGCGTGGCCCTCATCCATTCTTGTCTTAGGAGTGTCAAATTACCTTCAGTTACCCTCTCACATTAAATTCCTGCAGTAAGACTCATATAACAAAAGGGCCAAAAACTTAATGTTAAGTTCAGCAAGTAAGACTGCATTCTGAAGCTGGAAGACGGTATGTGGGGATGAGGTGATTGGAGCCCCACAGAGGGAAGAGAGGATGCTTATAGCTCCAGAGAAGAGAGGGGAGCAAGACCTTGGCAAGAAAGGATGGAATCTCAGGAGAGTCAGAGTCCTGAGAAGAGCAAGACAAAGGCCTGGCAGTTCTCTGGTGAATCTGAGTTTGGAAGGGGCCCATCTCCTCGGTCTCACCCCAGAGTAGGGGGAGAAGGAAACCAAGCTTGGCTCAGTTCTTTTCTCTGCCCAGCACATCTAGCGTTCAGAGTTTCCAACATTAAGGGAAAATGTACATCCATGCAAAGGTGCTAACTTTATGAGTTTTGGACCGAAATTGCTTTTCATTTTCTCCTTAGTGTCAGAATGTGTGTCCTCTGTGAGATCTGAGGGAGACATTCAGATTTGCATCCTCTGAAGCAGAGAACTGTTTATAAGTCAGTTAAAACTGGGAGGGACCATGTACTGTGACTTTCCAAAGTGCCTATTTTAATGCTTTTGTGCATTCTTTTAAGGAAATGATTGTTTTGTGTAGGGATCTAGAGAAAAGAGCATGAACTTTTAGTCTATCTGATTTTAACTGTTGTATTTACTGGTTGTGTGACCACAATCAAAACACTTTCTCTCTCTGGGTCTTTAGTTTCTGCAAAAATACAGATTGTTGCTTGAAAGAGCACTTTGAGATGTTCCCATCCTCAGGCTATAGAGACTTCGAGTTAACACTAATATTTCCCTCTCAGAATTGCTCTGTATAAGAATAAAGTAACCTGTGTTATTATGCCTATTATAAGGGTCAGGCTTCTGCATATCCCATCAGACTCCATTGTAAAGAGAAGCCAGGAAGATCAGTTCCACTCTATATAACCGAGGTGTGGGAAAGAGGGAGTTGGCTCAAGTAACAGAACACCTAACTAAATCAGATGACAGAAATGATAAAAAAAATTGTCATTTCTTATTTTTGGATGTTAGATCACTGGAAGGTTCTGGGGTTATCAGTTCAATTGTTTGATGACATTATCAAAGGCCCCAAAATGAGTCTCAACAGCCACAGTAGCATACTTTTGCTTTTCATTGCCTTCTCTCCTAAGCAAGAAACCACCAGATACCTGATCAGAAAGTGTCTGAGGGCAAAGAAAAAGGGCGCCTGGCTGTTGGTTGAAGAACCAGCTGTGTCTGCCCCAGAAAGGCACTAATATATACCACACACCCAGCAGGAAGGTATAGTTGGTTTAAGGTCAACAACTAGTTCAGGATATAGACAGTGCCTGATACAGAGGGAGGCAAGTGATAAGAAGAAACATAATATCTTTAGAATCAAACTTGGGTTCAAATTTGGCTCCCCCATGACCAGACATGAGAGCTTAAGTGGATATTTGATGGCTGTGTATTTAGTCAGTCAAGGGAATGCAAATCAAAACCATAATGAAATGCCACTAAATACCCACACACCAGAATGGTTAAAATTAAAGAGACTTTAATGTTAAGAGTTGAAACAACTGAAACTCTTCTAGCAATGCTGGTGGGAGTGTAATTCGATATATACTCTATGACTGATCCAGCCATTCTGTTCCTAGTTATATGTCTAATAGAAACAAGAGGTATGTCCATCAAAGAACATCTATAAGCATGTTCATAGCAACATTATTCATAACAATGCAAATTGGAATCCACCCAAATGTCCATTAGCAGGAGAATGGAGAAATATATTGAAACATGGTGGACATGGTCATATGTTGCCCAGATTCCCACTCAAGATCAGGTTTGCAGCCCCAGCTTTTGGAAATTCTGCTGGCAGAAACCTGCTTGGCCCTTCAGAATCACCTTGGCTGCCTTGCTCACACAGCATGGCTAAGAAATGCCATTGTGGTGTTAGAGCTCTCTGAGAGTTGGCTGAGGCAGTCCATAGGTCTACACTGAGCTCTGGACTTCTCCCTGTTCCCTCTCCTGCTTCCCATCCCTTCTTCCACAGTTGTCCTTCCAAGGATACTTCCTAGTATCAGCACTGCTTGCTAATCTCTAACTCAGAGAAGGCTTCCAAAAGAACAAATCTGCAGTGTGTGGTGTAGTCACACAATAGAATACAGTACAGCAATAGAAAGAACAAACCACGGCACAGGCAGCATGGATGAATGTCATGAGGAAAGCAACATATGAAAGAGCACTCACCATAGAATTCCAATTAAATGAAGGTGAAAAACAGCAAAAGCAATTCATGATGAAATAAGTCAGAATAACAATGACCCTTGGCATTAGGGAGCCTGGTGTGGTGCTGGAAATAGTCTATACTGTATCTTGATTCAGAAGGTAGTTATACATACATTTACACATATATATATGTATGTATGTATGTATGTAACATTTATTGAGGTGTATACCATACTTTTCCATGTATAAAATGCTATTTTTTTAAAAAAATTATTAGAATGGAAATCAAGGGGTGTTTTATACATGGGAGTCAGCTGAGGAGGGAGCTGCCTCGATGCCTAGCTGCCCATACCTTGTCAAACAGGCTTACTCTAATCATTATTATTGTTACTGACATCAGCTGATACTGTAATTGGAGGTGGAGGTGGAGAGTGCACAGATGCAACAAGGACCAGAGCATTCTGAGCCCATAAAGATCTCAAAACAAAAAGACAAATACCAGTGAGCGATTGTCTTACTCTGCAAAATTCAGAGTGAATGTAATCAGGTATGCAAAAGAGCATGAAAATAGAGCTGCAGGGACACAATTTGGACCTCCTCCCACTGAGTGAATGATCAGACAGTGGAGAAAACAGGAAGAATAACTCCTTAAGATGCTAAAAAAGAAGAAGGCCTTAAGGGGAAAACCAGCAAAATGGGCAAATTAGAGCAGAAGCTTAAGACTTGGATTATGGAGCAGAGCCAGAATGGCTTATGTGTGTCAACCAAGCTTATTCAATGTCAGGCAAGAATGTTTGCAAACAAAATGAGCATCGTTGACTTACAGGAAAGGCAAAATGGTGCTTTAATTTCATGAGAAGAGAAGGGTTGGTCATGAGAACGTGAACAAAGTTAGCTCAGAAAATGCCACCAGTTTATGAGGATGATCTCACATATATAGACAGTGACTCAGAATATAGCAGTGATACAATAGAAGTTGAAGAAATATGTCCGGAACTAATAGTGAAGAAGACAGCAGTGATGCAGCAGAGGCTGAATAAAGTTATATGCTGCATATTATCATAGTACTGGTATGTAAACATCTGCAATGATTACTAAATACAAATGTGTTCTATTTCAAATATTGATTTCTTAATTTTGGGTTGGAAAAGTGTGGGGGGTGTCTTATACAAGGAAAAATATGGTACTTTGAATTGTGCACTTTACTGCATTAAGTTCCTCCTCAGTAACAATGATAAAGCCTATATAATAAAAACCTAATACGCAAATCGACCAAACAGCAGAATGACCAGTTGCTATGACACTCACTGACCACCAGGAGCTGATCATTGCAGGAGCTGCTCCCTGGTGGTCAGTGTACTCCCACAGGGAGCAGCCAGGCTCATGGTTGGTGAGCATAGCAACAGTGGCAGAAGCCTCTCCCACCTCTGCAGCAGCACTAAGAGCAGTGAGCCAAGTGGTAAGGAGCAGTGAGCATGCAGGTGGTAAGGAGCGAGGGTTCTTAGACTGTGAGAGGGATATCTGTCTGCCAGCTAAGCTGGCAGGTGGTCTTCCCCCAAGGACTCCCAGACTGCGAGAGGGCTCAAGCCTGGCTGAGGGACCTCCCTGAGAGCACGAATTTCACGCATTGGGCCTCTAGCAAAATAATAAAAATGTCAGATTGTATTGAAATTGCTATGTCCCCTAGAAATTTGTAGTTCCCTGAGACGCCAGACTCAGCTTGACTCTTAGCAGGTGTTCAATGAACATTGTTTGAATGAATTGATAAGTATTCCCTAGACACGTGAGTTGATCATTGATTTGATGGGTGGACTTGGATAAGTCTCTCCACTCTGAATTTTAGTCTACAAGGAAAGAAACCAAGGAAATCGATTCTAATTCATAGGCTTGTAGTGCACATTGAGTAAGATACTTGGTGGAAGCACACTTTGTGAACGGTAAACTTCTTTGTGAGGTAATATACAGAAATAGGCTCCAAAACTATTGACTGTGTAACCTCGGGCAAGTTACTTGATACATATGTGCCTCAGCTTCTTTGTCTGTAAAATGGGGTAAAAATATATCTACCTTATTGGGGGGCTGTGATAACTGAGATAATCTGAGTCACTTAGAATAGGGACTGACACTCAGTAAATTTTTAAATGCTAGTTAGTATTATCTCATAAAGAATTTTCCCTGGGCTAAGCTTCCTCTGGTGAAGTATTCCTCTCCTTTCCCTTCCTCCCTGGCTTTCTTCTCTGTATCTGCGGCTCACCAGCATCCTTGGACAGGGCATTTATAGAGACTCAAAGAAATGAGTTTTCCCAAAGGGAAACTGGCCTCCTACAAAGGAGATTATCTCACTGGGCATCCCCATGCTCCTGATCAGAAAGTCTGATCATCATTTTTTTCCACCAGGGGAGGAAAAGAGTGTTGATTGAGACTGTTGTGAAATATCTGTGCTTGTGAAGGGGACAGAATGGAGCTCACCTGTGGAAACCTCTAGAGCTGTTGAGGCCTTGAGGGCAGAACATGATCTCAGAGTAAGCTTTTTCTCCATCATATGCTAGGCTGGGAGGAGCAGCCAAAGAGGAAGTGAGATTCTAAGTGAGAGCCAGACTCAGCAGGGGTGGTGTGGGGTGGCAGAAGGAGCTGTTGCCCCACTCTCTCAATAACTAGTTGTGTGACCTCAGCTTGTCACTTCATCTCTGGATTTCAGTAAATGAGGGATGGGGGCTAGATAATCTGTAAAGGCTCATTCAACTCTGAATGTGGGGATTCTAAGAGTTGGAGTTTGGTACAGCAACCTTATATGACTTGAAACTGAAATCCAGCTCTGTTTGGCAGACCTGTGTTCTTGGGCAAATCATGTCACTCTCTGTCCCTTTGGGTTGTTTCTATAACAAGAAAGGTTTGGGGACAAGAAAAGTTTGCTATACACAAGAGCTCAGCAAGTAACAGTCCCTGTGGTGGTTAATGTTATGTGTCAACTTTACCACGCTACAGGATGCCCAGAGATTCCATCAAACATGATCTTGTCTGTGAAGGTGTTTTGAATGAGATGAACCTTTCAATTGGTGGACTTAGAAAAGCAGATCCGGGGACTCATCCAGTCAAAAGATGAGTGGAACAACAAGCCTGGGTAAGAGGAACTTCTGCCTGATTGTCTTTGACAGGGATCTTGATTTGTTCCTGCCTTTGGAATTGAACTGAAACATTGGCTCTTCCTGGGTCTTAATTCTGCACTCTCAGACTGGACCTACACCGTCAGCTCTCCTGGGTCTCTAGTTTGTTGACAGCAGATCTGGGGACTTGTCAGCCTGCATACTTGTGTAGTCGACTTCTAGTAATAAAACACACACACACACACACACAAATATGTTGGTTCTGTTTCTCTGAAGAACTCTGACTAATACAGTCTCTTTCCCATTTGCCTTGTCAGTTTTCCCATAAAAATATTCACTTTTTTCTTTCATGTATCTTTCAGTTCTTACTATCTATTTCCAAATAAGACAGTGGCTTAAGAAAGAGCAGAAAGTCAACAGCAATAGAATACATTTCATTTGTCTTATGTTGTGTCCATTTTTATTGTTTAAGTGTTTACATAATTATTCTTTAATTCTAGAGACAAAACAATTTTACAAAATAAGTAGAGCAGAATTTGTCCCTTTCATTTTTTTATTTTAGCAGCATTATATTAAGGTATCATTGTATGTTAGTTATTTAAGTGTACAATTTGATGAAGTTTGGAGCTATGTACACACCTGTGAGACCACACACACACACACACACACACATACACACACGATATAAAGAACATTCCCATCACCCCATAAAGTTTCTTGATGCTTCACTGATTCCCTTTCTAGCCCTCACCTTCATCTCCAAAAGACCACTGCTGATCTGTTTTCTTTTTTTTATAATCACTGAGAAAATTGAGGGCCAAAGGTGACATGTCCTGCTTCTATCGGGCTAATATCCAGTCTCCTGAGACTTGGCCTAGTATTCACCCCAGGAGAGACCATCTTCAATTATTCCCAGAAGAGAAGGAGAAGGACCCATTTACTGAGCACCCGCCATGTGCTCAGTCCCAGATGAGATGCTTTATTTATGTGGCTTGTGAATACAGTAGCCCGAGTACTCCTTTGGCTTTAGATGGTTTCTTTTTGATGAATGTTCGCCTCCATCCCTGAATTCTCACTGAGCTCACAGATCCAAGTGTGTATTTGCACCTGTGTCTCCTGTGGATGTCTCATAAGCATCTCAAACTGAACTTGCCTAACATCACTCTGTTTACTACCTACCTGTCTCTCAGCCTCTAGCTGTTGTCCTCAAATTTTCTATTCAAGAGTTCAAGCTAGAAATTTTAATCAGTTTTGATTATTCCCTTCCTCTCACCTGGGAGATCTAACCCACTGCAAGTTCTGTTAGCTCTATCTATGAAAGAATCCACACTGGGAGATCTAACCCACTGCAAGTTTTGTTAGCTCTATCTATGAAAGAATCCACACTGGGAGATCTAACCCACTGCAAGTTCTGTTAGCTCTATCTATGAAAGAATCCACACTGGTCTCTAGTTTCTGTGCCCAATGCCTCCACCTGATCTTGAGAATGAGAGTAAGAACCCTATCTGTTTTATTTACCGATGCATTTACTGACAGAAAAATATGTCAACACCTAGAAAAATATCTGGCATATACTAGATGCTCAGTAACTATTAATTGAATAAATGATCAAATTATAGGCATCTTAAATGCAGTAATTGTTAACAATCCTTACAGTCAAATACTTCTGCAATGCTATATAAAAATTCAATAACTCTTCCTAATTCTTTCTTCCCCCCATTGTTTTCCTTGGCCATGTGCTCTCCACAGTGATGAAATCTTTGAATGTTTTTACTTCTACATTTTCTTACTCCCTTGTGAAATCTCTCCCACCCCCCACCTTCTGGGTTTTTCTGAGTAAATTCAGAACTTTCATTCTGTTATCCCATATTTTTTCATAATATGCCTCTTCTGTTTCAATAATCCTTCATTAACTCATATTACAATTCCCAGTCAAGCATTCATCATTACTTTAGATTTAACTATAAAACACTATAAAATTTATTTCCTACCACTTTTTCTTATACTTTCATCATCCCTATTTTGAGATTTTTTTTTCATTTGGTTAGAATGCTTCTCAAGTGATTTCCTCAGCTAGGGACATGGACACAGACTCTTTGATGCTTGAAAATTTCTTTCAATAACAACCACAGCAACCACCACCACAACAAAAACATATTGAGCAGTAGTTCATGCCATTCCTGGTCAAAGGGGTATGACAACGAATACATAGTCAAGGGCAATACATTCTCATGGAACTTACATCTCTCTCTGCCCTTTGTACTAGTGGGATAGACTTGCCTATGTGGCAGGAATCATTCAACCTCAATCTCAAAGGCTTTAAAAATGTCTCCTTTTTCACCCATGCTAAGTTTTCTGCATGGCAACTCACTAGAAAGGTTGTCCGCCACATGAGAACTGAGAGCTGCATCTCAGTAGGCACAAGCTTCCCAGACCACAGCAGCAAGAGGAAGAGAGCTGGAAAGTCTCATGCCACTATTAAACGCTTCTGCTAAGAAGTCACACACTCATTTTCATTGGCCAAATAATGTCACCATGCCAAACTGCTAATGCGGCAGAGCAATGCCAAGCTCTCTGAGTGCCTGGAAGGCAGAGAACTGGAAGTATTTGTGAGCCTCACTAAAATCTAATTCCGCCTCCACCTAAAATTGATGTCTTGGCAGAATATAAGATGCTTGAAATGCATTTTTTTCTCTGTGATAAAAAGATTATGATTCACTGTCTTCTATTGCTAATGTTGCATATAGAGAGTCAGATTTTTTTGTTTTTTCTAGTACCTATCTATCTATTATCTATTTATCTATCTAATTTCCCTCCCTTCCATCCTTTTCCATTCTTCTCTTCCTCCCTCCTTTCTACTTTCCTTTCTCCCTCCCTTCCTATCTTCCTTTCCTTCTATCTGTATCTGTATATTTTTATCTACATATATACCTACCCATCTGTTTATCTGTGTTATTTGAGATCTGACAAGATGATACAAAGATAGGATTAGATATGTAAGAATATGTAAGAGAGTTATTGGGACAGGAGCAGGTGAACTCCAGGAACCCTTGAGACTATGATGGAGGTTTGAAATATGTGAAGGAGAGTGGAAAAGAAGAAAGATTAAGGTTGGGTTGTCTCTGACTGCAGCACACTTCCAAGAAAGGTTTGGCCAGGTTTATGGGGAGTCCTTGAACCAAAGATGTCTATGGCAGGAGTCCCACACCTCTAAGGAACTGGTCTGCTCTAGGACTCCCCTCTGCCCCACATACTTAGCTGTTAGGTGGGAGCAGTCTGGAGGAGGCATGGCCTCAGTGTGACCTTCCTGGCAGGTTCAGAGGGGCTGAGGATGGGGCCATTGGTTAATTAGTTTCGCCGCAGTAGGATATCCGAGAGGCATATCTTCATGGCTATCACAAGAAGCTTATATTTTCTTCGTTTTCTTCTTTTTTTACTTTGGTAATTTTGCCAGGGTATGTCCAGGTGCATGTTACTTTAAAATTACTCCTATTCAAGAATACTTCCATATAAAGTTTCATGTCTTTCCTCACTTGAGTGAAATTTTAATTCTATCCCCCATTATTAACTCTCCTCCATATGTTTCTTGTTTCCCTTTGGAACTCTGTTACTTACACAATATGTTTCTTGCATGTCTTTCATGTCTCTTACCTTTTTACATATAATTTTCAATGTATGTAATTTTTGCTCTGTGCTGTGGATTGTATTTTTCTTATATTCAATTTTCCAAAAATGATATAGTTTTTTGGAAATTTTAGTTTTTAAATGTCTCTATTGAATTTTAAAATTCAGATATCATGTGTGAAGGACTAAAGGCTATTTTTTGGTGTGTGCTTTCTCAATATCTCCTTGAGAATTCTACATCTCATCTTCTTAAAGCAACATGTTCTAGTTGCTGCAACTGGTGTCCCTCTGTCACTGGCTTCTGATCCATTAATATTATCTGCTCTGTGAATGCTTGCTCCAGAGGGTATACACACCAGGCACTGGGGTCTTTTGGGTTGGGGAAATTGATAGGTAGTGGAAGATCAGGAGAAGCTTCTTTTTCAGAAGTGTGCCGATGATAGATTTGTTAAAATCAGGTGAGAAAGAGAGGCCTCTTTGTTCTAACATCCCAGTGGAAATGGGATGTCCTCAGCCTCTCATTGCCACTCCTCCTAACACAGCACCTATGAGAACAGCTGACCTTCCCTGGACCTACACATAGCTAGTTGGAGGGATGGTTCTCTCCTTATCTCAGAGAGTTTATCAGGCTTTCTTCTCATGACCTTATGATGAAGTCTTCACTGCAGATTCACCTAGAAAGGCAATCTTCTCTTCAGGTGAGGGTTTGGTTTCCTGCCCTTGGTATCACCATAAATTGGTTCCTCATCCTATGTCTTTCCTAGTGTTTGAGGTGTCAATTATATGTGGCTAAACCAGCCCAGCCAAGTTTATTTTGGTGATTGAGAGGATCCTGAGCACACATTCAGGCCATTATTTTTTAAGAAGCCTTCAAGAATTTTCCCCTAAATCTTGATAAAGTGCCCCTCCTATCTTATATTATTGAGTCCCCTTTTCCCCCTTCTTTATTTATATTGGCATATCAGCTTGTTCACAAGTGATTTCCTCAGCTGGGGACATGGACATGGACATGGAAACAGGATCTCTATATGCAACATTAACAATAGAAGACAGTAATCTTTTGATCACAAAGAGGAAAAAAAATGCATTTCAAGCATTTTATATTCTGCCAGGACATCAATTTTAGGTGGAGGCTGAATTAGATTTTAGTGAGGCTCACAAATACTTCCAGTTCTCTGCCTTCCAGGCACTCAGAGAGCTTGGCATTGCTTGCCTTACAAAAGAGGCAACAGTAGTTTGAATTTGTTATTGTACTTTTACTTCCATACAGGTCAGATACCCTATCTGGCATTGACAATTGTCTGTCATAAGTCTCAGGTCAGCAGTCTAGGATTACTCTGGGAGTCAGAGTGTCCCCCAAATAAAGATTGGCAGATAGGCTTAGGCACAGTGGGAAAATAATTCTCTGATTGGGGGAGGGGATTGGGACATATAATAGTTGTTTGTGATAGTGGGGAGAGGATACCGTTCAAGCACCTTTGTTGTTTTCTTTTTTGATGGCTGGCAATATTGATGGTGTTTTCAATCAAGAAGAATAAGAGGTAAATAGTAGGTGCCAACTCTGTGCAAGGCATTTTATATATGTTAGCTCACTCACTTCTTATCACAACTCTGTTATGCTCATTGTACAAATGGACCACTGGCTCAAAGAGAAGAAGTAAACTAAAGAACAGAATTGGTGTGTGAATATGATCTGGGTCAGTGGTCGGCTAATTCTGACTCATGAGCCACATGCTGCGCATGAGCCGCAGTTTGTGTGGCTCTGTTGGCTAATGAGTTTGCCGACCACTGGGCTAAGTGATTCCAATGTCCTTGTGCCTGCTCTATGACATCAACTCATGTTATGTTCAATATTGAGTTGATTTTTGAAAGGTGAACCAAGATGTCAATACAAAGAAAGAAAGGGAAGATGTCATTTTGAGACACCAACACATGAACAGGCAGGGAGTCAGGTGTAAATGTAAATGTGAAATGTGAAGAGGTCCCCTGTGATTAGATTATAACTGTGCAAAGGGTTGTTAAAGGGAGAGATGAGATTTCAAAGATAGGTTAGTGCCAGATGGTGAAAGATCCCATCACTTCCAACCTGGGATGTCTCAGGCAAGTTACTTAATTTCTCTGAACCTTAGTCTTCTGATCTGGACAATGGAGAAAAAATGCCCTTCATGACTATCTGTATGTGTGTGTTCACACACTCACATGCATAGGTGTGTGTATAGAGCATGTAAGTGCTTAATGCCAGTTAATCTTCCTCCTTGTTTTTCAGGAGCCGGCAGCTGGCTGAAGGGGGTGGCAGTGAGAGGAGAGGAATGGGAGTAATGGAGGGCTGGCAACATTTTAGCCGCTCCAGAGGCCCCTGGCTTCTTCCAATTCCAACAACCTCTTCATCATTTGAAAGATCAGCTTCAGGTCCATTTGGTGTTAATTACAGCAACCCAGGCTTCTCTGTGTGAGGAAAGAGGCCCTCATTTCTCTCATTAAAGTAAAATATGACCCATTTTTATGCCTGCGTATTTTGTTGCCGAGATTACGAGAATCATCCTCTCTGTTTATACGGAATGAAGAAACGTTACACCAGGAGAGTGGCCTGGGCCCCGGAGTCTAGGGAATAGAAAGCAGATGTTGTCCTAGCTCTTATTTTCCCATCCAACCTCAGCTCCCACTCTCTTCCTTTCTGTCTCTCCCTCTCAGCAGCATAATACTCATTTCAGATCAACACAAGGTAGGTGCATTGTAAGATAATAAGCTCACATTTATTAAGCTCTTTATCAGGTGCCAAGCCCTATAAACAAGTTTTCTCTTTTACTCTCCTCAGAAGTTTCAGGAGTGGTTGGAATTAATCCTTTTTCAGCCCCAGTTCCTTCAAACTCTTCCTATCACCCCAACATGTGGGGAAAATAAATTCTGCTGATCACAGAGGCAACCACAGACCTCCAGGCACTGCCTGTAAAGTCTACAGAGCTTTCCCACACATTGTTCTTATACAGCCTCAGCACAGGTCAAGGTGAATAGGGACTTGAGGGGTTCAGGGATTCATACTAGATCAATGTAACTAGCAAGTAGTAGGGACTTTGAAAATGGACAATGTAGGGTGTGTGATTTTGAAGGATTTCCATGGTAACAGGTTTGGAGAATAGATGGCAGGGAAGTGAGAGTGGAAGAGATGTAAGAAAAATTATTCTCGGCACGGATATAAGGCAGAGAGTTCAGCAGGCCCTCTCATTGTGACTCTAGAGAAGAGTGTCTAACAGGCCCACCCAAGGGTTATTTAGTTCTCTATGGCATGCTTTACAACTTTTTCTGTGAAGAGCCAGATAGTAAATATTTTCGTCTTTGTGGTCCCTATAGTCTCCGCTGCAGTTATTCAATAATACCATTGCGGCATGGACAAATGAGCATAAATGGCGTAAATAAAACTTTATTTACAAAAAAAGCAGAAGGCAGAAGCCGACTCTTGCTCTGTAGAAATGTAGTTTTGTTGGACATATTATTTACTATTGATTAGAGCCCAGGCTCTGTTAAATTACGTATTGATTTGTGAGAGAGATGCAAGTCATTTCTGTCTGATAAAAAACCCTAATTCCAACAGTTTTGTTAGATACTCATTTTGTATCTAACAAAAAATATATTATATGTTCCTTTTGCAGGGCTTATATAATTTCAATATTCAGTCCTCCTAATACTTTCTGGACCAGCTTTACCATCAGGCTGGCTCCCTCATTAATGAGTTAAATATCTATATATTAGTGGGGGAATCCTTTTTATTTTAGCTGTCTGAAAATGACACAGTGCTTTAATGGAGAAGAGATGCAGGATAAGGCCATTGGACTAGTCTAGAAAAGATATAGAGGCTGTGGAGATAGAGTAACTAAGATGTGCTAGAGATTAAGAAGGTGTAATTATTAGGAATTGATGACTGACGATACAGAGGAGTGAAAAACAGGAGAGAGAATGAATGGTTCCCTAGTCTAGCTTGATATGATGACTAATGCATGACTTTACTCTTCACAAAGTCAGGGTACCATCACAGCAAGCTGTTCTCAGCCTTGGAAAGTTGTGTGGTTGAGAATGGAGCTGGAAGGGAGAAGCCAAATGATAAAGAACAAGACCAACTTCTAAGACCTCTCATCCTTACTGGCTTATCAGAAATTTAATGCATCTTGATAGGTTAATATTTGGCAAGCTGACACGAGTGTTCAAATAAATAATTTCTTGGAGTTTTGAGGTACCTAAAAATTTGAGGCAGAAAATTGACAATGTAAGATGTGCAATTTTGAAGGATTTTCATGGTAATATGAGTTGAACACCATTATGATTTCCATTTTCTAGGTGAGAAATAGAAGCTCTGAGAGTTTAGGCAACTTTTCCTAAACTTTCTGTCATGTACCCACAGAGGGATAGCTGGCAATTCAGGTTGTCTGCTCCTGTTTTGTCTTCTGTAAAATGAAGATACCAACCTCATAGATGAACTGGAAGAACCCACCTCAGTGACTGACACATTACAGGGACATGCCTACTCTCAGCTACTACAAATTGGTGTCTCCCCAAATTTGGGCAGATTACTGTAACTACTGATACAGTTTGCTGGAAGGCCTAAGTCTGAGACAAAATAGAACTCAGCAGCTAATATTCTTTACTAAAGAATTTTACTAAGAGCAAAAACAATTATTTTACCGAGAGGGGCATAGAGAACCATGTTAAATCCAAATCTCTTAAATATAAGATTCTCAACCCCTTCTTTTTTCACAGCCCAGGGAAGATCATTTAATGAGAGTGAAACTGAGCAGATTTGCCATGAGCCCTGGTACCCCACCAAGCACTCTGTAGGCTGGCATCCCTATGTGGTCTTGTTACTCCTTGCTGCAGCTCCTGGAGCTATGCATTGTTATTCCCACTTTATTCACAAGGAAACAGAGGCTACAGGAGGCTGACTCACTTGCCCAAGGTCATGCAGATAGTAAGTATTGAAATAGGACTTGAATACTGGTCTCTGATGGATGATGGAGCTTGCATTCTAACATGTACCAGGTGATTAGGACATAGTATAAAGAGAGCTATGATTTCAATCATAGTGATCCTGCAGAGGAGAGGCCTGGAACCTTCTAGAAGAATGATGAAGAAACCTTTGTTTGGAGTCCTAAAGGACAAAAAACTGGCCAGAGGGAGTGGAGAAGGAAGAGTGCTCAGATAGAAGGGCCAGCATGGACAAAGGTTTGGAGGGCTGGGATCTGTGGCTCATTTAGAAAGTAAGTGGCCTGGAGTGCTAGCAGGAGAGAGTGAGAGGGAGGTGGAGGGGCAGCCTTAGCAATTGGACTTGATTTAATACATAAAACAAACTTTATCTTTTTGCTTAGCAAGTCCATTCCCTCTCTCTAATCTGAAAATGAGAAGAGAGAGGCCACTGAAAAGTGTTTTCGCATTTGAAGCAGGTTTGTAATGAGAGGACCCAGCTGGCTGGTGGCTCAGGGAGGATCATGTATCAGGTCTGGAAGGCATCCAAAGAGGGTCTTCTGAGGAGGCTGCGGAGTATGGCCAGTGCCTTCCATGCCTCTGTTTAATCACCCTGCCCCATTTGCTCTCTCATTTGTTTCTCGTCCAGTCGCTACTCCCACACCTCATCAATCACCCTGGGCTCACAGAGGAAGACCCACCACGCTGCTGTGGAGACCCCCAGTGCCTGGTGCTGACAACAGAGAGCTGGACTCCATCTGTCCTGATGATCTGGGAGCAGATAAGGGCCATTAACACCTTTGTTAATTACGGAATCCCAAAGCAACCCCAAAGCAGTCCTGCTCAGAGCTGGGATGAGACAGGAGATCCAGCTTCATCCTATTTTATTTAAATGAATTAATGTATGAAAGCCCTTGGAACAGTGCCCAGCACAGATCAAGTGCTATAGAAGTCTTCACGTTGTTGATATTGGTGCTGTCATATTTATAGGTGGAGAGGGGACATGCCCAGTCACACAGAAAGTGACAGGACAGGACCAGGCATGGGCTCTTTCCAAGGCATCTTGCTGCCTTGAAGGGAGCTCACAGGCTTTTTTATTATATCCAGTGACTGAAACTTTGCTTTTAATTTATGGTCAGTTCTAAGAAAAGGTACAAAAGGTACAACAGTTCTAACAAAAGGTACAAAAGGTACAATTATTTCAGGGAATGAGTGACAGAATGTCCTTTCTCATCAAAATGACAATTTGCTCTCCTTCCCAAACAGCACTATATAGTAGGCATCTCCATTTGGTGGATAAGAAAATCAAGTATATATATAGCATACCCAGAGACCTGATCTCAGAAGATGCTCAGTAAATTGTAACTTCCTTGGTCCTCTGGGTGGGTGCATGTCTCTGACTAATGGAGATATCTGCCTTGAAATTTATTTCCTACCAACACTGGCTTTTCTCCCCTCCCAGAATGATAAATGAGAAAAGATGAACAGGAGAGTGAGAGAATAACCAGCTTGGTGGGGGCAGGACCTGATGGGTGGTCAGTGGGTGGCCAGTTGCTGAGTGGCACTAGAGTATCTTGAGGGGTACCCATTTGTCTTGTCCTTTGACATTTGGGATAATCTCAAACCTGCTTCTCACTCTGTGAAGCATGTGCACTATCTGTGGCTGGAAAGAATGTCTAAATAGATTCCAGAGGGTTTTTGTACCAGGCTGGGAATGTGTGTGGTAGGCCCGGTGCACCAGGATGTCTTCAGCTTGGAGAATTGAGGCTGGGAAGAGAAAATCAAGAAGATACTAGCTTAGCCAGTGGCTCAATTGGTTGGAGCATCATCCTCTGCATGGTACATACAGAAGGCAACCGATTGATATTTCTCTCTTGCATTGATATTTCTCTCTCTCAAATCAATAACAGACCCCCCAAAACAAACAAACAAACAAACAAACAAACAAACAAACAAACCAAAAACCAAACAAACCCCAACATATCCTTAAATGAGGATTAGAAACAATAAAATAGACCCTGGCTTAGGGAGTGGCCAAGAAAGCACATGGTGCTAGGCCCAGGATACTTTCTGAAACTTGCTAAAGTTGGTTTTAGAGGAAGTAAGATGCAGTTAGTTCTACTGCAGCTTACAAAATGAGATAATACAGTACAATGACTTAAGGTCCTGCCTCTAGAGCTGGGGTTCAAATCCTAGCCACTCCAATGTTTAGCAACTTTTAAAATATGTTTCTGTGCTTTCATTTTCTTATCTGTCAACAGGGAGATTATTGCCTTGAAGTGCTTGAAACAGTGTCGGGTACATAGTCAGCCCTATATGAATGTTGCTATTACTATTTTAGTGCCAACTTCAAACACATTTTTATTGAATGCAGAGAGGAATGGAAAGGGAAAGAGACATAAAAACATGAATGATGATGTTTGGCTGCCTATTGTACATAGGGATCAAGCCTGCAATCTAGGCATGTGCTCTCTCGAACAGGGATGGAACCAATGATCTCCTGGTTCATAGATTGAAGCTCAATCACTGAGCCATGCCAGCTGGGCATTGCTATTTTTCTTTTCTTTTCTTGTTTTTTTATTTTATTTTTTATTTCTTTTTCTTTTTCATATTTTTAAATATTTTAATCTTTATTGTTCAGTTTATTAATTACATTGTTCTCTCCTTTTTCCCCCTACAGTTCCCCACCACCCAGTACCCATCCCACCCTATACCCTCCCCCTCCCCCACTGTCCTCTCCCATAGGTGCATGATTTTTGTACAGTCTCTTGCTGCACCTCTCACAACCCTTTTCTCCCCAAGAACTTTCAGTCCATTCCCTCTCTATGTCCATGATTCTGTTATATTCACCAGTTTATCCTGTTCATCAGATTTTTAATTCACTTGATTTTTATATTCATTTGTTGATAGATGTGTATTTGTTGTTCATAATTTATATTTTTACCTTTTTCTTCTTCCTCTTCTTAAAGAATATCTTTCAGCATTTCATATAATATTGGTTTGGTGGTGATGAATTCCTTTAGCTTTTTGTTAGCAGAGAAGCACTTTATCTGACCTTCATTTCTGAATGATAGCTTTGCTGGGTAGAGTAATTTTGGTTGTAGATTCTTGCTATTCATTATTTTGAATATTTCTTGCCACTCCTGTCTGGCCTGCATCATTTCTGTTGAGAAATCCGCTGATAATCGGATGGGTGCTCCCTTATAGGTAACTAACTGTTTTCCTCTTGCTGCTTTTAATATTCTCTCTTTATCTTTTGCTCTTGGCATTTTAATTATGATGTGCCTTGGTGTGGTCCTCTTAGGATTCCTATATATTGGGGTTCGGTTCCCTTCTTGGACTCCTAAGTCAATTTCTTTCACCAGGTGTGGGAAGTTTTCGGTCACTATTTCTTCAAATAGGTTTTCATTGTCTTGCTCTCTCTCTTTTTCTGGCACCCCTATAATTCAGATGTTGTTATGCTTGAGGTTGTCCCAGAGGCCCCTTACACTATCTTCAATTTTTTGGATTCTTTTGGTTTCTTGCTTTTCCAGCTGAGTGAATTTTACCTCTTTGTATTTCAAATTTTTAACTTGGTTCTTGTGGTCCTCTAGAGTACTTTTAGGTCTTTGTATAATATTTTTTATTTCAGTCAGTGTATGCTTAATTTCTGGTTGGTCCTTTTTCATATCCTCATAGGTCTTGTTCATTTCCTCATAGGTCTTGTTCATTTCCTTGTAGGTCTTGGCCTTTTCTTTTCTTTTCTTTTCTTTTTGGAAATATATTTTATTGATTTTTCACAGAGAGGAAGGGAAAGGGATAGAAAGTCGGAAACATTGATGGGAGAGAAACATTGATCAGCTGCCTATTGTACACCTCACACTGGGGATGTGCCCACAGCCAAGGTACATGCCCTTGACCAGGATTGAACCTGGGACCTTTCAGTCCGCAAGCCGACGCTCTATCCACTGAGCCAAACCGGTTCGGCAGGTCTCAGCCTTTTCTAGGAGCCTCTTGAAAAGCTTTATAATCGGGGTTTTGAACTCTATGTACTGTCATTTTTTCCCCTCCATTTCTTTCACATCTGATTTCTTTCCATGTCTCTGCATGGTGGCTGCTTTCCTGAGTTAGTTGATTAGCTTTGTGTGGTAGATGTCCTCTGAGGGACAGTGCCTCAGCCTCCCCAGTTACCTGAGGTGGATATGTGTTGCACAGTCTTGTTGAAGTTAAGCCTAGATTATTGTTGTTAGCACTAGGAGGGTTTGATCTCCAGGCCAATTGGCTGTGAGGTTCAGCAGTGCTCAGGTTGGATGGGCGGAATCTCCGGGCCGAGCAGTCAGTGTCAGCTCTGCCCTATGCAGCTCCTGGGACTCTGTGCTGGGTGGCAATGGCTGCCAGCACCTCTGAGAGAGAGCTGCTGCTGAGCTCCACCTGCTGCCGGACAATTCAGCCTCTCCCCAAATGAGTCTTCATACCCAACATCTCACCCAGGGTCATAAAACAATGCAGTCTGGTGGTTTCCTGAACGAGAGAGTAACTCCTCTCTGCATGGTCACAGCTCTGCTGTTCCCAAGTTCACGTGCACTCTGCACAAGCTTGCAGACTCTTGCAGCGCCCGAGTTTCAGTATGCCTCCCCACTGTCCAGTTTTTACCTCGTATGATTGTGGGTTCTCTGGACTTCGCCTGGAGCTGGAGAATCAGTGTAGTGGGACGTCTTTGTCTCCCCCATTCAAGATAACCGCCGGGTTTGCAGCCGCCCGCCCTATCCGCTTGCGCGTGCATGGCTCCAAACCTCTCTCTGGGCATATCTTCAACGCTGTCCTCAGCCGTTCCTCTGAGTCACAGTGTCCTATCTTCACTTTTATTTGTGGAATTTTCACTCATCCAGCTTTGCAGTGATTCTGGATGGTGTTTGTTCTTTCGTTAAGTTGTAGTTTTGAAATTGCTGTGTATGGCAGCAAGATAGGTATTTACCTATGCTACTACCATTTTGGTTGCTCTCATTGGCATTGCTATTTTTCAATATCTATTACCCATGAAATGCTTTGTGCATCGGTCTCTTATTCAATCCTCACAACTGATTCTCCCCATAGAATGCATGGGCTGAGGTGTGGGACACTGATTCCCTAACTCCAAAGATGCATTTTTAACTCTGGGCCAGGAAGACTCTAAAACTCTGTTAGTCCCCATATGAAATATTGCTCTTCCTTAAAATGTTCCCCACTTTCCCCCACTTTTCCATTGGGTGAGAGCATGGACAGATTAATGAGAAGGTTACTCGTTGGGCAGCCACTTAGCTTTGAGTGCGAAGACAAAGCTGAAAGTCATCGCCTCACCTCTGAGTCCAGCAGTCATTGCTGGATAAAATGGCTCCCTGAAAATAGCTTGCTGTCAGACTTCCTTGTTTGCCTCCTGTCTTATTCATAGGAGCAGTGTGTCCAAGGGCAGGTCATGCCAGTTCTGCCAGCCTCATTTCCCTTTGCCTTTTCTATCTTCACAACATTGTGGCTGGGTATGCAGCTTATGAAGGGACTCTGATCACGAAGAGCTGCTTGTACATGGAATTTTACAGAGCTCGCAAAAGATCCACACTATTGCTATTCGTGCATATACTTCCATAATAAAAATTAATTTAAAAAAAGGCAAATAGCATTATAAAATAAGATGTGTGTGAATTCAAACCATGACCATGCCCTTCTTCTAGTGCTGCTGGTGCATGTCTGGGGCTAAATATAGCACCTCCTCTGGAGTCTACATGGCACATCTGATAATGCCTTCCAGGGCTATGAGGTGGGGCCAAGGACCTGCTAACCCTTCTGAGATAAGTTGTGGGTATCAGCCCTGCTGCCCCTCCAAGACCTAGACTGAGCTCTTTGGGTGGTGCCATGACTCTATTCCTCAGTGTGCCTGGTATAATAGCACTGGTGGAGAATCTGTCTGAGAGAGAAATTGAACTTTCCTCCCTTCTCCGAGGATGCCTGGAGCCTCCTATCTCCCTGCTTTTCCTCATCAATTGGCTGCAGGCCCTATCATATCTGCCCAGCTTATTCTATTCCTGGTTAAGGCTCAGGATAAAGGTCACTGTGTCTGTGAGCAATCACTCTTTCCTCTGTGTACCCTTGGCTTTTGGTATAAAGTTTTACTTAGAGAGGTATGGAGTTAGAAACACCTAGAGCTAAGAGGATTTAGCTACAAAAGTATAGAGCTATAGAGCCATAGAGGTACAGAGCTGTACTTCTGCGTTAGTGCTGAGTCCTGCACATGGGTGAATGAGAGCCCAGTGATCTGAGCTGTGAGCAGCTCAAACCTTGAGACCAGATCTGATGATGACCCAATGAGCCAGTGCCTAATCTAGAGCCTGGTACATAGCAGGTGCTTATGAATAGAGGAATCTGTGAGTAAAACAGACCTACACACTGGCTTCCAGGCCTCCCTTGCTATACCCCAGGCACCTGTTTTTTTCCCTTCAGTCACAACACTGACCCCATTTTATAGTTGGTTTCTCTCTTTTGATTGTGAGCACTGGGTCCAGTCTTGTGTTGCGTCTCAGTCTTGCTCGCACCCCACCTAGCACAGTGTCTGGCACACAGCAGGTGCTTAGTACCTACTGAAGGGATGAATGAATGATGGGGTCCTATGACTGCAAACTGGCAGAGCCATGCCAGGTCCTGGAACCCACTATTGTGATCTCTGCCTAGCATGTGGAGCATGCTAACTGGGATCCCTTCAAGGTTAAGTGGAACAACATATTTAATAAAATAATTGAAGGTTCCTTACTTTATGGAAGAGGACATGAAGTCTAAGAGTTAAGTCACTTTCTTGAGGCTACAAGACTAACCAGTGATTGTACTTCTAGCTCTACTGTGTTGAGCACTTCCTGCATATTGGCCACTAACAGAAATGCTTTGCATATATTATAATACTTGAACCTGATTAAAACAACCTTATGGATTGGGTTTAATTATTCCCATTTGACAGAAAGTAGAAACTGAGGTTCAGAGAGATTCAATAACTTGTCCAATGCTACCTTGTTAGACATTGGCAGAACTGGGACTCCTGGTCGAATCTGGCAGACTCAGAGCCTGTACTGCGGAGGTTTTCAGTCAGCAGAATGTATACATTGGCACTGCCTCTGACATTTTTAAGAAACACTCATGCCAGAGCCCCACCTCAGACCTGCCGAATCAGAACCTCTGAATTCTGAATAAGCTCCCTAAGTGATTCCAGTGTTCTTGCTGCTTGAGAACCTTGGCATAAACAACTCACCTCTTTGTGCCTCAGTTCTCTTATCTGAAAAATGGGGCCCCTGGGGCCCAGGGCTCTTTCAGGGAATCCAAAAGAGCTTATGCTCATGAAAGGTCCAACACAATGCAGGGTGCTTAGTAATTATTGACTTCCTTGTCCCAGCAACCAAGACGTGCCTGGAGGGCTTAGGGTCTCCTGTGTGTGTACATGATCCCACTTTGCCAGAGACCCAGAACATTGTTTTCTGGGCTTTGGGGTTCAGTTTCCTGATTGTTTGTTATTATTCTTAATAGAATTCAGGAGAAGGCCACGAGTGGGCCAGACATCTGTGATAAATCTGCTGGGTTTTTACAGGAAAGACTTCCCAAGTTCACTACATTCTATATTCCTTGCTTTTCTTTCCAGCTTCAACACAGCCAGGAAAATATCTTGCTTGAACTGAAAGAAAATAGCCTGTTAGCCTCTGGTGAAAGTTGACTTAGGGACTATGAGTGTTGTATTAAATGGCAAATGAGTGCAAAGATTTTTGGAGCCTTCTTTCTGAATGCCCATCTGAAAGGGGAAAGAAATATTTATTGCAAACCTTCCTCCTTGTTTCAGTCCTTGTACCAAGAGCTTCATCTCACGGGGGAACTTCTTCAAGGGGATGTGAGGAGTATCATTATCCCTATTTGACAGATGATTAAACTGATACTCAGTGAGTGTACATGATATGACTAAAATCCTGCATATAGTCTATAAGTTCAAATCTGGTCTGTCTGGCTTTGGAGCCTAGGATCTTCTCTGTACCACAACTGTCTGCTCAGGTCTGTTTTCTTCCAGTACTTTATAATAACTTCAAATTAATTTTATGATAAAAGCAATCAAAATTTAAAAACTTGTTCTAAAAAAATTAGAGATCTTTGTAAAATGTTGCATTTTTGCTATGCTTAGTATATTTAGTGCTGGATTCTAGTAGGTGTGGAATAAATGATTGGTGATTGAATGGACAAATGGGTGAATCTTCTGCCTACCTCTCAGAGCACTCCTTTCTTCTCATGGGACCTTCCTGTGCCCATTCTTGCCTCCATGTCAGGCTTTCTCCCACTGTGTCTAGATCTGCTCCCTGGGAGCTCCTTTGCTTTGTGGCAAGTCTGGAGTCCAAGGCTCTCCACTCCCTTATCATATTCGGCCTGTTTTAGAAATAACAAGTTTCTTGGTTCTTCTAATAATTAGGGACAAGTCAGTTTCCTATCTAGCTCGCTGTTCTAAAATGTTAAGTCATAATCAAATATATGCCCAGTTTTATTTTGAATACATTAAATCATCATCATCATCATCATCATCAATCATCATCGATATAATTTTTAGGGCTTCCTATGTCTTAGGCACTTTGTTGAACACTTCATCTACAATGTCTTGAATAAGTCTTGAATACTCATAGCAACCCTGTTGTAATAGATTGAACAGAGTCTTCCCCCAAAGAAATTTCCAAATTCTAACCTCTGATAACTTTAGGTATGTGACCTTATTTGGGAATACAGTCTTTGCAGAGGTGACTTAGTTGGAATGAGATTATATGGATTTAGAGTGGGTCCCAAATCCAAAGACTGATGTCTTTATAAGAGAAGGAGACACAGAGAAGACCATGTGAAGATGAGGGTGGAGGTTAGAGTGAGCTGCTACAGGCAAAGAAGGGCCAAGGATTGCCAATAGTCAGCAGGAGGTCTGAGAGAAGCATGGAATGATTCTCCCTCAGATTCTCCAGAGGGAGCTAACCTTATCAGCACTTCAGTTTTGAATTTTTGGTCTTCAGAATGGTGAGAGGATGACTTTCTATTGTGATAAGCCAGCAAGTTTTTGGTAATTTGTTACACCCATCATACAAAAGTTTTCTATTTTGCAGATAAAAAAACTGAGGCTGCTGAAACTGGTTTGGCTCAGTGAATAGAGTGTGGGCCTGTGGACTGAAGGGTCCCAGGTTCTATTCCGGTCAAGGGCATGTACCTTGGTTGCGGGCACATACCCAGTAGGGGGTGTGCAGGAGGCAGCTGATCAATGTTTCTAACTTTCTATTCCTCTCCCTTTCTCTTTGTAAAAAACCAATAAAATATATTTAAGAAAAAAAGAAAGCTGAGGCTGAGGAAGAATTTATGACTTTGTCCAAGGTCACAGAGTTAGCAAGTGCCCTGGACTGGATTCTAACCCAGCTCGAGGTCTGGCTGCATGGTACATAGTCTGAGCCTCAGAGGAGCCCATGCTTGTTCAAATGCTCTGCTGTTTGCCTTCTTGAAATTCTGAATACTTTCTGAACAACTGCATTTTGGGCTCTACATCTTTGTTTTGACCAGGTCTCTCAGGCCCCCAAATATCTGCTCTTTCCTTCATTACCTGTAGTATCACTACCCACATACATTCTCAGTCTCCATCCATGCCCACAGCTTCAGCCACTGAACTAGAATTAGTCTCCCCATTGTGGTAGGCTGAATAATGGCCCCCAAAGATGCGCATGTTCTAATCCCTGGAACCTGATATGGTAATAAACATTTTGCAGATGTGATTGAATTAATCCTGAAATGGGGAGATTATGGTGGGAAATGTAATCACAAAGTTCCTTATGAGAGGGATACATGAGGAATTAAAGTCAAAGAGCAAGTCCTTGATGACAGAACAGAGATGGGAATGAGGTGCTTTGAAAATGGAGAAAGGTACTGTCTACCAAGAATTACAAGTGGCTTCTAAAAGTTTTAAAAGGCAAGGAGATGGATTCTCCCCTTAGAGCCTCTGGAAGAAGCTAGTCCTGCCTACATCTCATGTTAGCTCTGTTAAACTGAGTTTGGAGTTCTGACCTCCAAAGTCGAAAAAGAATAAATCTGTATTTTAAGCCACTAACTTTGTGGTAATCTGTTATAGCAGCAACAGGAAACAAATATACCCTCCTTCCAGGCTTCCCTCCTGCTCCTGCTCTCACCTTTAAATCTGCAGAAGAAAAATAAATCATTCTGGTGGTATTGGGGAAGATAAATAGCTCTAGTTCCAAAAAAAAAAAAAAAAAAAAAACACAAAAAAACACATTGAAAACATTTACATAACATTTACATATAATTGCAGAAATCACAAGTTTTCAAAGGCAGGATTCTTTCTTGAGGTTCATTTAGTATGCAGGGGAAATATTCCAATATTTATAGTTAAATCATCAAATTTACTAATGTGATACAATAAACACTAGCTTAGAAAACCAAAGACTATTTAAAAAGTATGTCTTTAAAAAAACTCTCCATGCTAATTTTAATATTTCATTATTCTGAAAGAAAACATAATTTTAATGTTTGTGTTTTCATAATAGTTAGATTTCTGCCTAATACATAAAAAGTCAGACATTAAAGGACAGTTTTAAACATAAATGTAATTTAAGCCCCCTTTAGAAACAAAAAAAAATCAAGCATCAACATTCTACAACAGCCAGCAAATAAAACAGAGAGAGAGAGAGAGAGAGTTTGAAAGAGAGAGAGAGAGAGAGAGAGACCAAGTGCATATTTTAAAGCCTGACTTTCAAGGTTACTCATCACTTAGTCTTTGCCCAGTTTTCCTTCCACATCTGCCACTGTCCCCCCTATTCCACACAAAGGCGTGCAGCTGAAAAAGCATGAACTTGAGAACAAGTTTTGTTCCATAACCTCCTGCCTGCATGAGTTTGGGCAAGTCACTTCATTGGTATGGGTCACATATATCCATTTCATAAATGAGGAAATTAATTGTCAGGGCTGGGTTGCAGAGGAAATGAACCATGCCCAACATGACACTACATCATAAGTTTTGGAGATGATGTTGTCAAGTATTAAGTGCTGGTCCCTCTTCCTTTCCATAGCAGTAGACATGTTCTAAACCCACTGCTCATGGGGTATGGCTGTGAGGGCGGAAACACTGATTTTTAAATGGAAGCTTTACGATGTCTACATAGGCATGTTAAGCTTCTAGCAGCAGTTTGTACAGAAGACCAAACCTGGACCAACTGACAGCAAGAAGTTCATGCCTTAAACAACTGAGGGCCCAGGGATGATGCTTGTCCTCTTGCTTAAAAAGAGCTCAAACCTTTCTGAGTTATAAAAATGGAAGTTTGGGGAGGAGGGCAATAGGTTGAGTCTCTGATGCAAGTGTCATCCCTTGGAGATAATAGGAAGAAGGTTAAGGAATCCTCAGATAGACTTGATGACTTCCAAAGAAGAGGGACTGGGGGGCCTCTAGCCAGCATCTGGAATGCTGTGAGTCCCTTGTTCAGGGATGTCATGAGCCTCAAAAGTATCTTACCCTACTCAGTCCTGGATGAGTAAGGTGACAATGCTGCATGGGAAGAGTACTCAGCTTCTTTAACTGAGCCCAAAGTAACAGTGACTTTAAATAAGACAGAAGGTGATTTCTGTAGGCAGCTCTGCTCCACAAGTCCTCTGGAGTTGTGGTTTCTTTGTTACCCTACTATCCCTAGTTGGTTTGGTGTCTCAGCTGCAGTTAGATCTCATTTACCACATCTGCATTTCAGGGAGCTGGAAGGGGGAAAGACAGGGTACAAAGGAAGCAAACTGCTTCCTTTCAGGGCATGGCCAGTCATTTCACACATGGCTTCTTCTCACATCCTGTTGCCTGGAACTTTGTCCCATAGTCATCCCCAGCTGCAAAAAGGCTTGGAAATGGAATGAATGTTTAGCTGCATGGCCATGAGATCAGATGCCATAACACTGAGATGGAGCAGATCTGGGGTTGCAGTGCTGGGTGAGGGGATAAGAGCAGCAGATTCTGCATGGTCCCTTGGACAACTCTGTGTCTCAGTGGATGCTGCTGCTGAGGCTGAGATATATCTGCCTCCCCACCTCATAGGCTTACAGTGCAGATTCAAGTCTCAACAATAGCAACAAAAGTGTCATTTGGTCACTGACCAGTTATTATGTTTTAAGCACTGTGAGAGAATTTTAACTTGTTGTAGTTGGTACTGCTATCATGGCCATTTTACAGATGAGGGAATTGAGGTTGAGAGAGCCTAAGAAACCCACTCAGGTCAACATGTAGCGAAAACCAGATCCCAGCCTGGGTTTGTCCAGTTTCAAAGCTACATCTGTCCATACTTCCAGCTTTACAGTTCTTTTCTCTGCAAAGGGGTGATGACCTTGCCCTGTGGCTGGATACAGGTGGTGTAAAAGTTAAGCTTGTTGTCTTTCAAACTGCAAAGTAGATATAATTATACCCTTATGAGATATGATTATTACCATAAAAAAGCATAATTCCAGATAGAACCACATTGTCAATAGATGAATTCTGCTTTATTTTTAATAAAGAAAATTTAGGGTTATTTGTTTCATGTACTTAAATGCCTAAGCCACAGTTTTTTAAAAATATTTATACTAGATGCCTGGTACACAAAAATTTATGCTTTGGGGGCGTGTCCCTCAGCCTGGCTTGCCCCCTCTCACAGTCAGAGAGCTCTCAGGGGATGTCCTACTGACAGCTTAGGCCCGCTGCCCGTGGTCCATCAGGGGAAGGCATCGCCCCAATCACCCCCTTGCTGCTGCTGCCTTTGGCCTCCCTCTGCGAGAGGCGACCAGGGTTATCAGGGGAAGGCAACACGCCCATCACATCTCTGCTGCTGCTACTGTCAGCTGCTTGGCTGCTTGAGCCTTGGCCCTGGTAGCTGTCGCAGCCATTGACGTTAGTCCTTTGCCTGAAACTTGGCCTGGCCCTTGTTGTCTGAGCCTTGGGCCCTGGGCAGTGACAGTCACCATTGGGCGGCAGCCACTGTAGCTTTGTCTAGAAGGACACAGCATCAAGTCCCTACCCACCTGCACATACCTGTCACACACACAGCCTCCTACTGACTGGTCATTACGGTGTGATGGTGTGATGACCATTAGTGTATTAGCTCTTTATTATATAGGCTAACATTAAACACCACAATCAATTTGGAAATGAAGCAAAAACTTAGCAGTTGATTAAAAACACACACTCTTATTACTGTATTTGTTGCTGAAAGATTTCTTATGTGATTGCTTGATTTCTGGAGAAGACACACAGTGATATATACAGTTGGGGACACCTTTTTCATTTAAAAAGAAAGATGCTCAGATGGCAGCTCCATCTAGGTATTTCTAGGAGTACTTAAAACGCACCAGATACTCATGTCTCCCTTCTCCAGAGCACTTCACAAAGCACATGGATCATTCAGCTGGACGTGCGTGGAGCCACGCTGGGCCTGCTGGCAGGGAGAAGGCTAAGGTTGGGGAGGCTCACTCTGTTCCTTTTTAGAGCGCCTTTCCTAAACATTAAGAGGGTGGAAAATGGCCCTTTCTGGTAAACACAGATGGCTTGGGTACAACCCTGAGTTTTTACTTTAAAAGGATACAAAGTGAGCCAGACCTTCAATTGGAGACATGTGGGAAGTCTCCTGTGCTCAGAGAGCTGGCTGCTTTCCTGTGGGGCTGTCTGGTTGCTCCCTCCTTCCTCAGTCCCTGCCCTGGCTCCTCTTCACTCTCCTTAAGGTCCCCCATGCCTCTTCCTGCCCTGAAAAGGCTGTGTCCTCCAGATTCTTCCCTCTTCTCTCACCTCTGTCTCTGCATCAAAGTATTGAACAACTGGCTATCAGCTTGATTTCTCTCTGGGAAAAACTGGGTAATGCAACAATCCTGCAAGGGAGATCCTGGGGTCCAGTGAGATAAGGCACTCCCCAGTGCCCGACCCAGGCAATGTTCCCCGTGGACTAGGTCTTGGAGCATCTGCTCTTTACCTTCTAGTTGTTGAGGAGGTGGCGGCTTAGCTCACCTGAACCTCTGAGACTGTCTCTTTTTCCTCTATATTTTCTAGTCATGGTCCTCTTTGGGAAAGAACACAGACTCTGAGTTCAGGAAGTCATGGGTTCAAATTCTGGCTCTGCCCTTTATTAATCATAGAAAATTAATTCCAGAGCTTCTCTGAGCCTTAGTTTTCTCCCTTATAAAATTGGGATCCCTCTTGGGCAGGCACACTGTGAGGTTCTGTCTGGAAGACTGCCCACATGTATATGGCAGAACCTTTCCATTCCCTGCTCCTGTGCCAACCTTAGACATTAGTCCTTTGCCTGGTACTCAAGAGAATGTATGAGATAAATGTAGGAGTGAATTTTTCCTAGAGCTGAGCATAGCAGTTTCTTGTCCTACAATTTTCACTATACCTTCACAAAATGACAGATAATGAAGGGAAAAATAGAGGTTAGCAGCTAAGAGGTCTGTTCTCTCGAATGTAATGTCACAATGTAAATCAAGTACCATCTTTAGTTCCTGATTGTCTTGGAGAAGAAAAACACAGAAGCCTTATTTATGGTTTTATTCTCATTCCGGAGAGAAACAATGGGTTCTTTCTCCAGTTGTCTCAGTCTGTAACCAGTAAGGAGCCCACGGACATATTTCACAGTTAAGAGCTTTCCCCCAAGTTTAGACTTAAGCCTTCAGCAAAATGAACTATTGACTACTTTGCTCAGTTAAGACCATCATCTACTTTCCCAGTAAAACTTTACTTCAAAGAAAAACTTGCTCATGCATCAAATATTTACTTATCATCTACTCCATGCCTGATGGCAGTTTGGCAATTTAGAGAGAGAGAGAGATCAGGCCAGAGAGAGCTGACTAGGACAATGTGGCATAGTGGAATGAGCCCCAATTCTGTTGCTAGGAAACCTGGGTTCACCTTCCTACTATTTAAATTTAATTTTTGTGCAAACTTGGGCAAATCACTCAATCTCTTTGAGTCTGAGCTATAATAAATTCCTGCTTCATTAGATTGTTTTGAGGCATGTGGGATGCTGGCTAGTCCTCCTAAATTCAGACAGACCTAGGATAGAATTCCACCTGTGCCAATTACTGTCACGTGGTCTTCAATAAATCACTTCACCTCTTTGGGCTTCAGTTTCCTCATCTGAATAATGGAAATAGTAAGGCATCTCTTAAAAGACTATTGGAATGGTTCAGAGCTAAGAATAGCAAATGAAAGCAACTGATTTTTCCAGGTCAAATTAGAATACATTCTGAATTTCCTAGCTTTTCTTGAGTTTAATTCTTTCATTTCTGACTTGACTGGACCTGTCGGAAGTAGTTTGCAGGAGGACTAAAATCCTTGAACTTGTGCTTTTCCACTTTCTATAAAATAAATCTTTGGTTGCTGAACCCTTGTGAAATAGCGATGTATCAAGTTAACTGTGCAGCCTGCTTTGCCTTGTCATGGCCCTACCCTCCTCTGGGTGGTGGCTCTGGCTGATTTCTCTGTATATTTATATGACTGTGCATTGCATTACACAGGAGACTACCATCTCTTCTCTCTCAGATCTTACCCCTCCCAACTTTTGCTATCAAGTTATTTTAGGGAAAGCAGGACTCTTATGATTGGTCCCATTTGATGGGGCCAGAGTTTACATTCTTTGGCTCATCTTGCCTATATAAACACATTTTACTAAATGCTGGCATTCTAAACTGTGATTATCTGGGGCCCCATGACCTTTCTGGGCAGGGCACTGTGAATTAAGAGTGGAAAAATCAGAGTAGCTGGTGTCCTGGATCTAAGTGTCCCCATCCTTCTACCCTGAGTGGGTGGAGGTCACTGCTAAGACTTTTATTAAGGTCCAATATAGTAGGGGTGCTTCAGCAGAGCCTGTGGCATGGTGATCCTCCTAGGGCTCTCTTTGGTGGAGCTAATATGTGTGGACTTTTAGAGGAGAAATAGAAGGAGGAAGGAGTTGATAAGTGTCCAGTGGTGGAAGGGATGGGGATTTGATCATAAAGCGGGGAGGAAAGGAATGGATATTGGTGGTAATTGTTACCTTCAGTTTAAACTTGAGGAGACTAGTCTTGAGGAACTGAGGTAACTTGCCCCAGAGACCAAGAACTTGGCAAGACTGGCTCCCAGGTATACTTAACTTGAAGACTTCCTATTACCCTACAGGTCTTCTCAATAAATAGTATGGATATGATCAGTAACAAAAGCTATAACTAAGAGAAAGATTACTGTGAGTCTACGCTATCTTTTCAGATTTTGCAGAAGAAGGATTCGTTCAGAAGGAGGAAAGGGGGAGGACTGGTTAAGTGGAGAAGGGGAAAAAGAAAGGGAAATGTAATTATATCTTTCTTGCAGGTGTAGTCACTTCAGTTAAAATCAACAAACACTTCTGGAGTGCCACTTCTGTGAAAGGTCGAGTTTGGAGGAAGATACATTGGTGAATATGAGAAGAATAGTGCTTGAAACACTTCAGTGTCTGAATCACCTATAACCGAAGCACTTCACTTTGCTTTGACCTTGAGCCTTCTTTCTTCCTATGGCTTCATTTGCACTGATCTATCTTAGCTGGGCCACTCACCCCCAGCTTGAAATGGTCTGTTCTTCCTGGATAGCAGGTGTTTGAACTTCCTGATGGTTGGAGAGACACATTTTTAGGAGGAGTTCCCTGACCCCATCTCTCCTATGATTCCTCTGTGTCCTTGGGCATTGCATTCTCCTATCACAGTACTGAAATCACTACATATCAAACATAAGCTTGGCTCCTCCACTAGAATATCCTGCAAACTTCTTGAGAGATGGCTGATTGTGTTTTGTCTTTTTGTAACTTATTGTTTCTTTAATTCAGTAAACACAAATAACACATAATCTGCAGCTCAGTCAATGCTTTTCAGTGGTCAGCAAACTTTGGCTTGCGAGCCACATGCAGCTTGCGAACCTCAGTTTGCTGCTCTGTTGACGAATGACTTTGCCAACCACTCTTTAGCTGGCTCTGTTAGTTCACTAGTGTTGCCATAACAAGGTAGCAGAGACCTGGTGTCTCAAACAACAGAAATGAATGTTCTCACAATTCTGTAAACTAGAAGTCCAAGATCAAAGTGTGGCAGGGTTCTTTCTTCCTAGGCATTCACCCTGGCTTGTGGATGGCTCTCCATGCATTTACATAATCTTCCTTCTGTGTGTGTCTGTGTCCTAACCTCCTTTTATAAACACACTAGTCATATTGGATTAGGGCCCACCTATGTGACCTCACTTTACCGTATTTATCTATTTAAAGGCCTAAACAA